>OZ024872.1:64776431-65976431 GCA_964017185.1 Rugalucina vietnamica
CCCCCCCGGGACCCAGCATGCCCTTTCGTCAGTTTGTGTGCTTTTCACATTCACACATCATATCAAAGTGGCATCCTGGGTCTAGGGGGGGAACAGGGTCAGCAAGGCGAAAATGTATAATTTCCTGAAATTTTCCATGAACTAAAATAAGCACAGTTGTTATGGACAATTTTAAAGACATCAACTGTAGAATTGTAAACATTCATGGTCGTATTTCTTGTCAAACCGGTGTCAGGGTGAGTATATTTAGGTTATGTAGATGTATTTATAGAGATACAGTACAGGTTCAAAAGTAAATTTTCTTTCAATATATCGTATTGCATTAATGCTTAGAAATGTGAATTCTCAAACTAATGTTAAAATTGACATGAATTATGTCATTGACAATCAAAATATGCAAGAACACAATAACAATAAAGAACTAGGCATTTTCGTCTTTGAAAGTGACATATTTTTCCATTAGGGAGTATCCCAATCTAAGGCATAGATGTCCTTTGGAGTGTAGGTAAACGTGTGTGTTTCGTGGTAATGAAGTCTTCAAAAGCCCATGGATGCATGTTCATAACTTTCACCCATGAAATGGACATTCTTCTGCACGTGCATAAATGCTATCTGACCCTTATATTATTTCAGTTAATAATAAAGCAAATGCACGTGCATCTCCCGGCTTCCATCGACTCTTATTAGCCAGACCATCACCGGCACATGGAGAATTGACAGAGACCAATCAATGTAAAGCACCTACGTTGAACATACTACTTATATAATTCGATGAACATTCATTATCTCTCAGAAAATCATCTTCTTGCAGAGAAAAAAAAAAACAAAAAAAAAAAAACAGTATCAAAGAATAACATTGATAATGTCATCGTGACCGTGACATGTTTACGATGTCACAGAATCCTGATTAAGCATCACATAACGAAGCCAATCATCGACCTTACATTGTTTCAGCGTCAGAACTCATGACGCCACAGACCTCGTTTATGGTAAAAAAAGGAAACATTTGGCTCCAGATTTTTTTTAAAAACAATGTCATGTATCTTTTCAAAGCCATTTAACGAGGTTATATATGTTTACACTTGAAATTGGTATCAAGCAACGAGACTGCTTCCGCCCCCGATTGGTCAGAAAGACTCGAGACCTGATCGATCATAAAACAAAGCAGTTTCAAGGCCACAAAAGTGGAGGCACCCGTGTAGCTCCAAGAAGTGCTTTGTTCTTGTTTACATGACATGACTTCTCAATATTTTTTTCTGGAATTTGCTGAATTAATCCGTCAGACATTCAGGTCTTCTCAGCATCTCATTCATAACTGATTAAGTTGTAAGACAATGGGTTTTGTTCCATCATTCATTTGAGCCGCGTCGTGAGAAAACCGGTCTTCAGGGTTCCGGACCAGGTCCGACACAAACCGGCCTGTACAGTCACAGAAGCGGGTTCGAAGCTTGACATTTCGGATACAGGTAGAAGAGGAATTGTGCTATCTGCGTTGTGAAAACAAAGGCGCTGATCAGCTGTGCAGTTACTGCACAACTGATCTGGGTCTTTGTTTTCGCATAAGCAGATTGTCGGTTCTCTCACGCGAATGCCCATTTGTTAATTCTGGCATAAAGCAGCAATTACAAGAGTTCATTACCGGTTTCCCAGGAAGATTAGAACAGGTTGGAATCCTGCTGGTGCCGTACATACACAACAAAAGAATAGATCGATTTTATCTTTCTAAACATGGTGTCGACAGTTTTAACTTCTGGCCTTGAACGCGTGTCGGCTAGGATGGATGAGAGAATCGCCTGGAAAGTCCGCTGAATGTCGCGAGCTATGATTCTGCTGGAGTGTATGTGTCTTGCTTAACCTGCCATCAGTGGGATTCAAACCCAGGAACCGAGTATCGATTTGGAGTCCGACGTTCTAACCACTAGGCCATAGCGCCCCAAACTTACAGCTCAGGGCAGTTGACCGATGCGGCCATGCACGAGAAGAGACATTGACACACTGCTCCAGATCGTTTCTAGATTTCTACGTCGTAACGACGTCATTTTGAAGTAGCGCTCAAAGTTGGTCTCTTGTTTTCTATTCGTTTAAAGAAAATCCTTCAGAACATATTTGTCTGACACTTCTTTGGCTTTCAATACAGTCAATCTTTTCTGTCTTCAAATGTACTTATTTGTTCAAAACTTCTGTGGCTTCGATATAGGTCTAGCCAGTCTTTGGTTTACAAATGTGCTTATTGAACGGTTTGTTTTCTGTATATTCAACAGGTGCTTTTAGATGTGTTTCTTTCAGGTTATCTAAATAAACCATGCTGTTTCTGCATACAGAAATTGGCACAAAAAGCACTATCAAGAGAATATGGTTGCTTATTATCACGTATGGTAGAGAGATTAATGTTTCTAGAGTGTTGTTTTCAAGGCCTCGTACTGTGACTTTGCCCCAAATTGATCTACACGGATTTGATTTTTTTTTTCACTTCAATAATGTTTTTGAGGAAACTTTTGACAGTGCTCAATCATTGACACGTACATACAGACTGATCAAAATCACCTACAATAACATGCTTCAGTTGTGGTCTAGTTGTCAACATAAAATTAGTGATATGTACATTTTGCAATAAACACCTAAAGTACAGTCAGTTTGTGGTGGTTTACTTTTGATAAGAGTAATAAGGCTGTGTGTGACGTCAGCTAGAGTTATATTACAAAATATGGGTCCAATTTGGTCGCAAATCGTAAACACTCGTTAAGTCTAAATATTTGCCTATCTAATTTACATGAGGCAGCTACACGGTCAATAACATTGAAGGGCCTTTGTATACGACGTAGATAGTAGAATCATCAAAACGTGACTGGTTCTACTTCTGTTCCACGTTTCTTGCAAAGCCCTGATGCTTTGTGCCGTTCCTGGTCAAAAAACTAGCAAATAACACAGCTTTTCTGATGAAGATGCTCACTTGAACATGTTTGATTACTTTACATTGATTTGATTTAGAAACAGCTATATTTTTTCCATTCCATTAAACGTGAACATCAACTGACTCAGTGGAGCATGATTTGAGCCGCCACATGGGAAAACCAACAATTTGCATATGCGAAAACAAAGGCGCAGATCAGCTTAGCGGTAACCGCGAAGCTGATCAGCGCCTTTGTTTTCGCTACACGGATAGTACAATCCCTCTACTTCCTAAATACGAAATTTCATGCTTCTAGCTGTTTTCTGTTACTGCACAACCCGGTTTGTGTCGGACCTGTTCGGAAACCACATTGTGTGTTTTCCCACGAGGCGGCTCATTTATCTTTATCAGACAAATGGTCTACTTGATTCTCATTCTCCTCTCTTATTCATATCCTGATTTAGCATGTTACTTTAATAGCATTTTGCTTGATCTGAACTTCTTACTACAAATGCTTTGTTTGATTTGATGTTTTAGTTTTATGTCCACGATAAACACAATGTCATTCTAGCTGCTATGTTCCTGGACAACCATCATTGAGGTACATAACCAGTACCCAGTGCACACTTTTAAGTGGTGTTGACAATGATCAACACAGTTTTCAACATTGTTTTATTTCATTTCTTGGTTCACTTTTTTCATTTAAACATTAGTTTGCTCATACCGAGCCCTGATATGGTTCAAGCCAAATGAGCCTACCAGTTTTCAGGCACTGAGTACAAACACTTGTTGAGATTAGCTTCCTCAATGCCAGTCAGCCACATGCCGTGATTAGGGGTCAGTACTATCACCTGCTCTATCAAGGTAATTTGTTAATATGTAGCTAAATTGGAGGCAGACAAAAATAACATGCCAGACACCGATTATTTGGCAGCTTCACCAATTTGTTTGAATTTCAGAGAGAATGTGGTTTAGTGGTTTGTTGGATTACTATATAGTTGCCTCAATACTGTACAATAATTTACAAAACACATTTTCAGAATTTGAAGTTTCACATCATGAAAACATGTCCCTGTAATGTATACCCCTTTGAACCCCACTTTTATATAGCAAAACTGGGGTATGCAGGGGTATACCTATTTCTTATTTTTGCTCCAAAACATAGATTGTGGGTACTCGTTAGAACGGCGGTTCTAACGTGTACCCACAATCTATGTTTTGGAGCAAAAATAAGAAAAATATCAAAATTTTTCTACCGATTTTTTTTTACAACTTAAAAAATCTCTGTATATTACCTGATTACATGGGCGTGTTTTCGTAATGTATTTTTTATCACACTGGGTAACCAGTGATAGAAAACAGCGTTAACGGCTTAACGCTCATGCTTTTTTTTCAATCGAAAACCTAGTTTCTTGCATTTCGCCAACCTTAAAACATTTTCACTGCCTATTAAACCATGGAAAATTGTTATATTGTGGTGTGTTGACAGAAATATACATGAACATAAATCTGACCTTTTTATGTGCATACACATCAGGACTGTCATGATGTGAAATAATTACAAAATGTCAGAAGTAATTCAGTGAATATTCATTTTCACTTAATGTCAGCTTTTCACCTCCGACATCCCTAGTGTAGTGGTAGTTTTTAGTTTTACCATTTTTACAGGGTCTCGTATTCAACAATAAAGAAGTCATATTGAGCTGTAAAACTGGTGAGCTTTTAAAGGGCCTGTCATGTCATGAGAAAAGCTTTCATATTGGTTTGAATCACACCTGGTGAACAGTGACAAAGTTTAATGTACACAGTTCACTCTAGCAGCAGCCCCTGTCCCTCTCTAAATGAAGTTGTTGACAGGGGCAATAAGCTGTAACTGGACAAAACATGTCATTTAGCTAGTTTTGCCTATGCTCTGCTTTGAGTTTTGCAATTTTCATCAACTTCTAGTCAGGTGAATGAAAAATGTGTTGATTTAGGGATAAATCAGAAACATTTCACCACAAAAAGTTATGTTGTGTGTATCTGATAGACTTGCAAAGGCAAGGCAATTATACTGAAACCCTTCATATGTAGGATTTCGTGGAGACAAGACAAAATGTCTCATCAATCATTGTGAAAACTTTTCTGTTCCACAGCAAGCTATTACAGTCCTATTTTGTTGTAACAATGTTAGTGAACTTTTATTTAATGGTACTGGTGTAATTTTACAGGCTTACATTGTTATGTTGATTCAATCAAACCTTCTACTTGCTAGATTATTCAGGTCAAACCACTGATAAACCTAACAGATAACATGTCTGACCATGCAACAGTTGTTGGGAAAACACAACTTTATAGTGGTCATGTCACTATCATGTCACAATGTATTCTCTCAAAAATTTAGTTTCATATTCAAGTGCTGTGGGCCATAGAAACAAGCTTTTGCATTGCCCCATTTCTAGTTTATATCTAAATCACTTAAAATCCCTCAATGAAACAAAACTAACTGTTCACATAAGTGGTGACAGTGAAGACCCTGGTTATTCAGACTTATTTGAGCCACCTCGTGGGAAAACCAACAATGTGGTTTCCGAACAGGTTCGACACGAACCGACCTGTTCGCTAATAGCTTGAAATTTCGGATTTAAGAAGAAAAGTGTACTAACCCGAGTAGCGAAAATAAAGGCGCTGATCAGCTTCGCGGTTACCGCGAAGCTGATCTGCGCCTTTGTTTTCGCCTAGGCAAAAATCCGGGTTTCTCACGATGCGGCTCATATAGTGGTCATGTCACAATGTACACTCAAAAATTGAAGTTGTAGATATGGTTAAAAACAAGATTTTTTGCACTGCCCCATTTCCTTGTGTGTTTTGAGACACAGGTACCCATTTTTTTTTCTAAAGTCCCTCAAACAGAAAGGACAGTATGTATACAAAGTTCTGTTTTTGTTTACTAGGATATTAACACAGCCTTTTCACTAACTTTTGAAGTAACAGGCTGAAAACTTCGGCAAAAATAGGGTCATTTAAAAGAAATACAGTGAATATATGAAAAGTAGGAGGCTGAACATTCATAATAGAAGGCAATTTAGCCTCCTGCCGCCTGCTAATGAGAATAACAAGGCTTAACATCCCAGTCAACAATTTTTCAGTCATACAGGGACAATCCAAGGCCAAAGGGGTTCTAACTGATCATGTTATCCAGAGTCAGGCACCCTAACCATCATACTTGGGTAACTTTTAGGTTCTTTAAATGAACCACCTCGTGGGAAAACCAACAATGTGGTTTCCGAACAGGTCCGACACAAACCAACCTGTACAGCTACAGAAGCAGGCTAGAAGCTTGAAATTTTGGAGTTAAGTAGAGGAGGAATTGTACTATCCGAGAAGCGAAAACAAAGGCGCTGATCAGCTTCGCGGTTACCGCGAAGCTGATTTGCGTCTTTGTTTTCGCATATGCAGATTGTTGCTTTTCCCATGGGGCGGCTCAAATGTAGGCACATCTTCATCTTGCTAATTCTGATGTACTTTTTGTTTGTTCGCATACTATACTATTATCCTGTCAGATACCCATACATCACAAATCTTTTAATGAAGGTTTGTGCTAATACCTCTACTCAACAGGTGTTGCTTCATAACAAGATAGTGGAATTTTGGAGAAAACCCGATTTACACGTGAAAACAAAGGCACAGATCTATATGCTGCATTCCTATGCACCCCTCATCAGCAACTTTAATTTTACCTCAAAGATAGTTACAAACTTCCTTCAAATGTCACAAGACATCGGACTGTACTATACTGTTAACTCTGGTTTTGTATCGGACCTGGTCGTGATCAGCGCCTTTGTTTTCGCTACTCGGATAGTACAATTCCTCATCTACTTGTTATAAAACCAAAATTTCAAGCTTCTAGCCTTTTTCTGTGACTGTACAGGCTGGTTTGTGTCAGACCTGGTCTGCAACCCCGAAGAACGGTTGTCTCGCGTCGCGGCTCAATTGTTGTGGCATGTTGGGAAAGAGCTATTATTTCTGTGTATATGTTCAAAGACACAGTAAAGGAGTACTTTCAAGGGCCCAGTACTAACTTCACTGCTCCTTTGAAAATGGCTACAGGAAATGTTTTCCCAGCTCTGGACCACTTTTGTGGGTATGTGTGTGTTGGGAAAGAGCTATTATTTCTGCATATATTTAAAGGAACAGTGCTGGAGTACTTCACTATTGTAGAGGGCCTAGAATTCCGAAACACTGATCCTTTAAAATAGGCCGAGGAAGTGTCTTCCTGGCCATATTGTGTAATTGTGTGGGTTGGTGTGTTATGTCCAAATTGAATGGCTGTAGACTGGTTCTTTGATCGGTACAATTGCCTCTGTGAGGTACAACGGGTACCTACATGTGCACCAAAATGTCCTTTCAACAAAGTCAAATAGCTTGATAAAGGTGCTTTATTTTGTATTCAACATGTAGGCATTCATTTACAGTACAATAAAATGACTACATGTTCAAGCAATTTGCCAGTCAATTCTTTCAAAATACATGTATACACACCTTGATCAAGCTAGAAAAGAAACACTGAGACTGAAATAAGTTTCATTTTCAAAAACAGCTTTGAAAATATTTATTAAATTTTTAATCATTAATAATCCGACCTGGATTTTTTAGCATATAAATAAAATGAAAAATGAGATATTCACAATGTACTAGATGAATGAAACGATCAAAATGAAACAAACATGGAAATGTAACATTATTATGTTCCCTTTTTGGCGAATTTGCATTAAACAGTAAAGCAAGTAAATAAAATTTGCTGACAATTTCTTAACTGATTTACTGTAAAATACCATAATTTACTAAAGATTGGGACTTCTGTCTCTCTATTCTAACCAATTATCATAAAACTATAAATTGCACATATTGATTTGATCCACTCAAAATGGGTCGTTGAAAATCAATGAAAATCCAGATGAGACTGCATTCCTGTTTGGGTGCACTTTTATCTGGGTCTTCATAGATTTTCATGTTCAGAGCCCAACTTTAGACAAATTAAGACATAATTAATGAAAATGCTATTAAGGCACAAATTGAAATTTGATGTGATTTAATACAAGACACCTTTAGGAGATAAATTTGCTGACCAATATGACAATAAATATATGATAATTTATAAATTAACTTCAAGAATGAAAAGCAGCTAACATTGTGATGAACTTGAAAAGAAAAAAAATGAAAATGCAAGAAAACGGGAGTTAGCACATGTAAACCCGACCAAATCATGACATTATATATATAAAAGTATAGGCACTTAGTGTGATAACATAGCCCTAAGAATATAAACTGTATCATGAGAAAACCTGACTTAGAATTTCTATAAAAGAGAGGGTAGCTAAATCATAGAAGCAAGTAACATTCTCAGACCGGTTTTCTCACGATACAGCCATTATAATACTATCCTGGTGGAGTTTTGTAGTCCATAAGAAGTCCTTATTTATCCACTACATGTATAGCTCTCAGAATATCAAGTCAAATGCACAAAAACATCAATTGTACAGCTTTGATCCATTTGATCTATACATGTTCCCTTAATTATTCACTGAACAGATTAGTAAATGTACTTTTCCCTGAAACCAAATCAAAACATGCCAATTTCTCCAAAATAATTATGTAGTGGGTACTCAACAAGAATACCCACAACATAATTTTTAGAGAGAAAGAAGGTGATTTATCAGCAAAAAGTACACTATCTGTTCTTCGAAAGATTTCTTGCGACTTCAAAATCCCTGAAGTCCAAATTTCAAATAAATAGCAAAATATGGGAATGAAAAAGTTTACAAAGAACATGTACGTACATAAATAAACTTTATAAAATTAGAAAAAATACTCTAAATCAATGAACGGCTTGTTGGCAACATATTCACAGACTTAAGATGTAATTTTCACAGACATGATTTTTTTCACAGATCTCTTCCCCTGCTAAAATTTGATACTATGATTCGAGTTTTTCAAACATCCTGTGAAATGTGATTAAACACCGGCAATCTGAAGTTTTTCCCACTTTCTGAAGGCGATCCGCACTCAATGCTACTACTAGAGCTGTACGAGCTACCGACACTATCTCCTGATATTGAGTCTGGGGAGCTGAGGGGTGCCCCGCCCATCAGGGCTGGGTCCCACTCACCGAACACAGATGGATTATTGTTATTGCTGTGGTTTAAGGTAATGTTCAGATTTAAGATTGCGTTAAACTGTTGCTGCAATACATTGAGATCAGAGTTTAACTGAGTTTGTACATTCAAAGGCGAGGACATATCCATAGAGGCTAACTCAGAAATGTTAAACATGGCATTATTCGCGGTGTTATCCAAGCTGAGCGGTGTTGGCATGAAATTTGGTAGTCCTGTACAAGTGTTCAGAGTTTGTTGCTGTACATTTTCACCGAAAAACACTGGGCTCAGAGACGGGCTTTCACTACCGACACTGGAAGGGGGTGAGGACTCCGCCGTAGAACTTAACGATCCATTGAAGCTAGAATTGAAGTTTATCGTTGTTGGTCGCTGGGCCATAGGGGGTGGTGATTGGCTCAGGGTGGGAGGGGAGATCATCGTAGGCTGATTCTGCTGTGTAAGTTTGTTTTGCTGCACCATTTGGCTCAATTTGCGTAAATCCTCATTGTGAATGAAATTGCACCTTGGTCCATAGGGGCAGAACCCTTTTGAGTGGAATGTTCTGCAGAGTTCAGTTTTATACTTAGGATGCCTTGACAGATTCCTCAGTTCATGTGCACCATGTGCGAATTGGCACTTGTCAGCGTATTTACAATGTCCACTTTCTTCAAACGGCCTACATAACTCAGTCTTGTATCGACTGGAGTTCACAGCATTGTTTTTCTGATTCAAGTTAATGTCCGAAGAACTGTTGGCATTGTTTGTTTTATCACAAGGTTCACTGTAGCTTCTATCTAACTTTCTATGTTCTTGCACCAAGGTCTGATTATCCACAGTAATCACAGAAACTTGATTATGTCCAGTAGGGAGGGTGGGGACACTGCTTGTTGAGAAATTTCGGTTCCTCTGCATGTTGATAGGGTTAGCACCAGTTGTGGGTATTCTTCTCTCAGCTGTAAGTTGTTTCATCTGATTATTCTTGATGTTCTGAAAATAGAAAATTGATAAAAATTAAGATCAAATGTGTGTAGGGGGATCAGAAAAATTGAAATTTTGTTCAAAATTTGTTATTAATGATCTTATTTATTTCACAATTTTACTGGCATGAAAATTGAAACACTGATTAAAAACTGTTCAAGAAACTGACCTCAACAGGTGCTCAAAATCCAATTATCAAGGTCTACAGCTAAATTTTCAAAATCTTTAATTTATAAGAAATGTTTTAGATCCAAATGTAATTGTAAAATTACAGGAAATAAAATCACCAATAAATTGAAGCAACAAGTTCAAAAGTTTGAACAGGTGAAAACAGTCAACACAAGCCACAAGGTTATCGGTCGATTTTACCATGTGACACAGCTTCGAGCAAGATTTGATCAAATTAAAATGAATAAATTGCTGAATAATTTTAACCACATACCTGGCGTATTACATCCCCAACATCATAGAATTGAGAGACTAAGGCTGCAGACATAATGTCAGCTTGAAAATATCCTAATACTGTTTTTAATCTAAACTCCGAATTGTACGTCTATTTCGTTGTAATGCAAACACTGTACTGCCGCAACGAGAGCACGTTTTGCTATAAATTCCCATGCAGTCAATAGTAGGAGGAGCTTAACTTGTTTATCTCGCGCGAGACCGCTTCATGAGCTGTCAATCATAGCGATCTATCGCTGCCGGCTAGGAGGAAGGCTTTTGATTGGTCGATCGATTTTTACAGTTACTCATTCTTAGGATGCGTCTACTACGATACATATGTTTATTTTATTTGTCAATTTTTGAGCTTCCCTTTCGCTTTATTTGAATTTTCATTTTTGAGAAGTGATTTGAAAAAATAACAGATTTTAGGAACTTTTTGATAATATAATTTCATACAAATTCAAAAATACGAGGACAAATTGAATCAATGAAGGAGATCGGAGCTTTACACGCGTTTGTTTACACATGTCCTTGAATGAGAACATGACGTCATAGCATCAAAGAGTGGCTTCAGCGGCTTATGTCCCATTGAAGTTGACCGACAGCTTGCTCGAAACGCATCGTACATAAAACAAAAAGTGGCATATCACCTTGTAATGTTGACTAAATCTCGACTTATCATCAGCTTTATTTTGCCACACTGTGTTTTGTCGTATTTTGCCACTTGCGACCTTGAAACAAGCACATGTTCGTGTATTAATAGACACAGATTCGCGCGCTATTTTTTCTAGGATATTCTTCCCGCCGTTTTCGGTGGATCGAAGACAAACAACATCACGTGGTTTTTATGCCTGATTAAAATCGGGGTCAAGCTGAACTTTTTCCATTCATTTAAAAATTTCACAATGTCAATGAATCCTGTAGTAAACAACAGCTGAGCGACAAAATAAACCTGATGAATTCGGTCAGAGCAGTGTGTTAGGTAGGCTGCGTCGATAGATTTCATGTTTTACGTCCCACTCAACAGCATCAGTCACATGCAAACGGGACGTCGTTTTAACATACGTAGATCTAACCATTTTAAAGACTAGAGAAATATGGGATCGATCCCAACGACCGCCCTTGCTTTTACATAACATGCAGGCATTAGCTGTAGGTGCTAAAACGAGGAATATCCCCGCCCCGGAGGGGGAACTCGCATATTAAAGCAGTACGGGTATGTGCCCGCGGTAAAGCCCCCCTTTTTTGAGTTTTATTAGCTCTGAATGCACCTACTTTTTCAGTTCTTTCAGCTCTGAAAGCACCCAATTTTTCAGTTTGATCAGCTCTGTAAGCCCCCTTCTTTTTAACCTAGGGCGGCACATACATACCAATTTAATATGTGAGTACCCCCCCCCCCTCCCCGGGACCCCCGCATCAGGGCTTGTTCAAGTAGATTGCATGCCAAGGCTCCGTGGTTTGAGAGAAAATCTGGACCCAGATGCTTTGGACATACAAGATTTACAGATGAAAATGTTGGCTAACCTTTGGCCTTGGAAAAATATTAGGAAGCTATAAACAAGATACAGGATTGCGAGTGTCTTGTCTGTTTACGCTAATTAAGGAATACACATCAAATTTAGTTAATTTTATTACTCTTTAAAACATACGGACCATTGTAAACGGACACTTTTATCTATTCCTTCTTTGAATTTGGACGTAAAAATGATAGACTAATTCGTTTTAGACAGTGTGATGAAAAGCAGGTCTTGATAAACATTTTCTTTGTGGGTAAATTATTTCTACAACATGAGAGAGAGAGAGAGAGAGAGAGAGAGAGAGAGAGAGAGAGAGAGAGAGAGAGAGAGAGAGAGAGATCATGTGTCCACCCCTCCCCCATCTTATGACAATTTTGTGTATCAAGCGAGTGGTTTATGACTAATTCAGCGGTATTTCAACATGACCTAGAAAATTAAAATGTAATGAATGACATTTTAACACCTCAATACATACATGATGTCAAATTATCATCATAATTAATGATTATTGCATTGCGTAAGAATTTTAATACCTTAAAGTTTTAGGCTTCACTGGTTATACCATTCACAACAAATTACAGGAAGACACATGCATGAAATATTTCAACCGTTTAAATTATGTGAAAGGTGTTAAAATTCTTTCAGCAACAAAATATTTCAATTACCTGTAACATTTAGAAGCCTACGTGGCGCAGTCGGCTTGCCTGGAAACCAAGGGTCTCAAGTTCGATTCCGGGCTTCTCCTGGCTTTCAGATGAGACTACAAACCGCGGTCGCGTCTCTGTATGACCTTAGCTGTTGGTGGGATGTTAAACCAGGTTAACAAAACTTCTATTCTGTTCGACAATACCGACGACGTGGTCTTTTTCTATCCAAGAGGTCTCCTATTATCAAAATACTTCGGACTTGAACCTCCAGTCCGACACCTCCTACTCCCCTGTAAACGCACTGCCCGCTAACTTTCTGGAAAATTTGTGGAGGAATAACGAGACAATTCCCGGCAACTTATTTCGTATGCTATATATTCGACATGACGTTTCCCAGGCTCGTATTCTGATAGCAGATTATGATGACATTTTATAGTGTAAAAGTTTATCATTTAAGGAACCATATGTCGTTTTGTATTTGTTATATCAGAAAAAATAGGAAAATACAAAGCATTGTTCGCCAAATCCGATATTTATGCTATTGGTGTAAGGGAGGCAACTACTTTAACCTTGTCCGGCGAATTACTAAATACGACCATAAGAGTAATCGTTGCGTACCACATGAATGTGACACACTTGACTGAAACGAAATAAGTAAAGTAAGTGACAGAAATGGAAATCAAGTGACACAAAAATTGAATACACCCGAAACTGTGAGACTTCTGTCTAAAATTCGAACAAAACCTATTTTTGCCTGATTCTAAAATCTAAATTGTCTAATCACTGTTTATCACAATTAAAGATGTTTGTTAAGCAGATCAAAGAAATTGCCAGAGTACCGCTACGGCACGTGTCAAAAGCATTGGCGGCGACTAGAAAGGGGCCGAAAAAAAAGACATTTAATATTGGGCGACGAACGTCTGTCTAGCCCATTTCGGCACGTGTTTGTTGGATGGCATTTTGGAATGAATGAATGAATGTTAACAGTTTTAAACAAGTCATTTTGACGGAAAACGTAGGAAAAGGAAACAAAGTTGTTAATTTAATCTGCGTCAACATCATTTCTGTTGCATCTTACAGAGATTCGGTTTAATGGCATCTTATTTGCATCTGATTTTGTTGTTCTTTCGTATCAGTATGTATCTTTAGTTGTTTCTGACACTAATCATGCTGTTATAGCATTATTCTGTCCACGCTACATGTATTGTTGTGCTATCTAGGCACCGTCGGGGCAAATCCCGGCATTACCATGTCAATCACCCTCCTTATTTTTCTCCTAATCATATCTTGATCTGTCTATCAACGCAATGTTGTTACTATTGTGCGATAAGATTGCAGTTAGGTCTGCCAAAATAATATCAACCTGCAGCTTTTTAATCCCTGACACTTGTTTTCCCATTGTTCCATGTATATGGATCCCTATCGGGCCCCTGCCGGCACGACAATTACTAGTCCGGAGAGGGGTCGGGATTATCGCTGGGATAAGCACCCTTGTTATGATAACATAATGACCCTTTAACTGTAATCCCTATATTGCTGTCAATATTGACAAACAAGTGCATAAATGCCAACAAAAGCA
Source organism: Rugalucina vietnamica (assembly GCA_964017185.1). Classification (NCBI taxonomy): domain Eukaryota; kingdom Metazoa; phylum Mollusca; class Bivalvia; order Lucinida; family Lucinidae; genus Rugalucina; species Rugalucina vietnamica. The sequence continues at coordinate 64,790,621 of OZ024872.1, forward strand.
GTTGGATGCTTTATGACAGTGCCCCCTACCATCACTTGTTCTCTGCTCTATTCTTTGGCTCCACGGTTGTCGAGCTCCTTACTGTTCAACATAACCATACTTATGCCAGGCTGAACATTATCCCTCTAAAGAGTGCTCATGGTCACCCCCAGCCCCATACGATCGAAGTGATGTCCCGGCATTCCTTTATTTACTAAAAGGCAAAGACACAACAGTCTCTCTCTCTCTCTCTCTCTCTCTCTCTCTCTCTCTCTCTCTCTCTCTCTCTCTCTCTCTCTCTCCAAGAGTGTATGTGTGACGTTAATTTGTAACTAAGTCACGGCTAACAAACCTTTAAATGCGTAACCGCGGTTAAGAAAACAAATCCGATTCATGTCCTTCCGGTTTCGCATCAGATGACCAACAAAAGGTAAACAAACTTTTGCAGCTCGTGTTTCCGAGTAAAATATTTCGATTCGAAGACAAATATTATAATTCTTTCAATGCTATTTTATTAGTTAGACATTGCTATATTTGGACCCCAAAGGATTTCCAGATTTTTTTCTTTATAATCATGATTTTTATTCCCTACCCCAAAACACATTTTGTGATTGTATTGTACACTACGAAAATGTGGGTCAGTCGCAGGGATATTTTTAGATTTCCGCTCATTACGTCCATATTAACGGAAAGCAATACAGTGCGCAGATGATTTTAACATTGTGTGAGGTCTGGTGACAGTTTCGTTGCCCCTGGCCAATGCATTCTATGCATATGTGCTTAAAAGCTGTGTCAACATTTCGGTTACGAATTTAATCATTAGAATGATAGCAATATAATCATTACAGAACACATGTATTAAAGTTTTTGTTTTTGTTAATTGTTTTACGCCGAAGATTATTGTCACAATAAGTGCTTACTCAAATTTGGTGTGTTTGTGATATTTGCAGTGAAAATGTTTGATATAAAATAATACAAACTGTCTATGAAATACATGTAATACAATAGTTCCGTGCATGATATTCCTGTTCATGAAGACAATTTTACAGCATTCTGTATACTTTAATTTGTTTTTTCTTGGTTTTATGTCTTTCAAAACGCTTTACAGGGAAATAAATACCATAACTTGAACAGGTTGAGGTTTTCAAACGTATCTTGAAATATATTCTTCATATTTCAATGATTAAATGCGTACCCATCTTTTCCTTCCCTTCAAATCGATAATGCCGGGCACTAACACAACGAAATACTGGCACAGGCATCAGATGCAATTTAGTTAATACATATCTGTAAATTTGTCGTGGAGCAATCACTAAAATTTGATATTTACCAGCAAATTGTCCAATTTTTAGTTGTATTTCGCCGACTTTGGCCTTGTTGGAACACCGGGTTCGAAGAAGGGAATAAATAACTCAAAGACCATCAAATTATTTTGCGAGCTACTTTGGTGCTGACTTACAATAGTAAATAAGTGACAAAATAGCATTCATAGATAATCGATATATCTCTGTACTAGAATATAATCATCAATCGATCCTAGTAGTGTATGTTTTGTTTACCTTTTCTTGGTCTTCATATGCGCAACCGGAAGGGCGTGAATCGGATTTTCTTTCTTAACCGGCGGTTACGCATTTAAAGGTTTGTTAGCCGTGTAAGTGTTGAAAAGGGTGTCATGAAAAAACTGTTTGAGGAGTTGGTGTTTATGAGATCAGCTGTGACATTAAACATAACGAATTGTTTTATAAATGTTCAGCTTTGTTTGACTTACACAAAAGTTTTGCTGGCGCCGGTTCAATGTCGCGCACGATGCACGACATACGGTATCACACTCGGGCTGATTATTACGTGGATTGACATTTGAGCCGCCTCATGGGAAAACCAACAATCTGCATATGCGAAAACAAAGGCGGAGATCAGCTTCGCAGTAACTGCGAAGCTGATCAGCGCCTTTGTTTTCGCTACACGGATAGTACAATTCCTCTTCTTTCTAAAACCAAAATTTCAAGTCTCTAGCCATCTTCTGTAGCTGTACAGTCCGGTTTGTGTCGGACCTGTTCGGAAACCACATTGTTGGTTTTCACACGAGGCGGCTCATTTACCTACGTCGGTGTGGTGGTCAAACAATGCCTTTCTGTCGGTTCTGATCTATTTTATCTTGATGACATTTGGCCTATGACATTTTATGATTTTTGTTCCTACGACACCATGCGATACCCAGCAGCGTGCTGAATGAGTAGTCAGTTACGATTGATCATCTTCCTTAAACCATCACAATAGTATACTCACAATTTTGGGCAGAAGTCCCATAAAAATGGAGGTGACGCACGCACTTGACCATAGCTATCGACTTGAAAACGGACAGGCTGGCCCAACTTAACAACGTCTAGATATGACCACATACAGACGGATGATGCATCCTCTGTCGTAGAGTTTTGAAATTATGATACAAGTTATTTTATTCAATAAGTACATATAGTGTATATTTCAAATACAATGTTGTGAACATGCAAAGGATTAGAACGGAAGCATATATGCTTATATAGTTCTTTTCCTAGTTTCCAAAGACTTCAGGGAGGATACAGTCGACGCCTGAATCCGTCGCTTTGCACTGTGGGGAGCCCCAGGAGGGTATTTTGTCACGGTCTTTTTCACATGGCAGTTCACCAGGGTGGTTCACAATAGAGTTTGTCCTCGTTCAAATCGGCTCCCTCTACTGAACAAAATGTATTTTTGCCTTCTCAGGTTCTCTGCAAAGCATGTGTAAGTATTATCAAAGCCATTTGAAAATGGTACAAACACGGAGCTCGCCCCCACCTTCTCAACGTTCAATACATTTGTTTGCATGTGTAATGTTTGGCATATTTGTCCTAATGAATTTATTGGTATAAGCCGATTTTATCATAAACACTTTTATTCACATATCACACACAGACACTTTGTACAAACGGAGCGAAAATTGATAATCGATAAAAATTTATTGTCGATTATCGGCTAGGTACGAGGTATCGAACTCGCTCTTTGAAGTGACCGATTCTCTCACACCTGCAATAACAGCGATGTGTTTGAGTGATAAACACCAGCCAAAGACGATTGAAAAATTAAAGACGTGACAAAATACGTGTGTTGTAGTTGAGAACATGGGCCTCAGAAGTGACCGCCATTTCCAATAATCACTTGAAACTTTGGTGCGAAGACTTTTGCACATTGCCTGTCATCATTTGTTAATCGTTTTGCTATAATACCCGTTTTAGTCTTAGATTCATGCATTCCTGTATTTGACATACTTAATATGAATAAAACAAAGTTTTCCTGCTCGGCTATATCTTTGAAGCGTTGGGAAGGTACATGTACAACCATATAGCAGATTACAAAAGCAAAACGCGACATTCAAACGCACGAACTTTGCATGTCATTCTGTTCGCATTTTGAACAAGATTAGCAGAATTTTTTACTATCAGGGGATGTAGCTCAGTGGTAGAGCGCTCGCTTCGCATGTGAGAGGCCCCGGGTTCGATCCCCGGCATTTCCAAACGACTTTTATTTCAGAAAAAGTGCTGCGTCGATCAGCATATATTATTACATTTGTAATAATATATCTTTGTTTTTAACAATCTCTCGTGCCAAAAAATCGCTATATTCATTTACTGTAGGCTGATGCGGGTGTATTGTAAGGGGGAGGGTTAATACAAGTACCTTTTGCATGATGCGGTATCGACATTGATGATTATCGCGATATTGATCCGATTAACACGTTCGGCAGGTTCAGAGAAGAGAGTATTAACTAAACCGTCGGTTTCATAAATTACTAATGGCTGTTAATGACCCTAATGATGATTTAATAATAGACCAACACCAAAGGAGATATTCGATCGATTGTGAAAACTGGGCGGTTCCCTTTGAGCAATAAGATGAAAATTAATTCCTCAAGGTCCCAGTATTGTGCAGCCAATTTCTTTTTCTCATCTGCCCAAACTTGTTATTCATAATCTTTAATTAACATGATTATGTTATTACTCATGGAGAACAGATGTTTCCATTGCGAATGAGAGTTTGAAATAGTGATTTGCTTAGAAATCCATTGTTTATTTGTACGTAATTTTAGTTTTATTTGAAATGTATTGATTTGCGACAGAGTGGTTGTGAGTGCTTATGCACCCATTTTGTACAACGTACACATTTAGGGAAAAGTCACATGCATTAAGGAGATGAACTAAATAAGCTACTTGTAGCCTTCGTTCAAATCCTTTGATACTCACATATGTTTTTTTTTGTGTGGTTATTGTACTAATGTTAAATATGTTTAAACCAAAAGTCACGGAAAAAGGCACATATTTTGGGCAGGACAAAAAGTCACAAAAATGTAATACAAGTTTCTCAAAGGGAGCACGGTGGGCGTAGTGGTAGAGCATTGGATTCCGACTAATTGAGAGATCATGGGTTCGATCTCCACTGGCGACTCCGTGTTGTGTCCTTGATCAAGACACACTGACTCCCCGGAGTACAGGTTAATATCTAGGAAGCGGTGGTTCCGTCCCGACATGACTGAATCATTGTTGACTCCAAACCTCAATATTAACAAAGAGGTTTCACAATTTTATACTTACTGGAATGAACTTCATTGCTTTTACTGGCACTATTATTATCAATATATTATTATTTTTGTTGGGGTTGATGTTTAACGTTCCACTTAACAATTACCCACACTGTTTTAGGTCCGTCACAGTGTGAGTGATTCTTTATGATATCAGCTACTGATTCTTGATGATATCAGGTAACGGATTCTTGACAAATGCTACGGATTCTTGACAAGGATTGATACTCCCAATTGCAAACAGCAAAAAATGGTAATTTTAGATAGTTGTAGATCTAAATTTTGTCAGGAGACATATATAAGAAGCATGGTTCATGATAATCTATGTATATATTCTACATGTTAGGGTTTCAAAATAAAACCAATTAGATAAATTGAGCAAATATGAAAAACATGGCAATTCGGTATAATTATGTGAATTCTTAAGCAAACATGTTTGGAAACATTGAAACAATTAATGAAAGTGATCTGTGGACCTTCAAATTCTACATTACCCTGCGTTATAACCCTTTTTATTATCTTTTTTTTTTTTTTTTGCATGCTACGGATTCTTGATGATACGTTACAGATTCTGTATGATATCAAAATGTGGGTAACGGATTCTTTATGATATATGTTACTGATTCTTTATGATAAATGTTACAGATTCTTTATGATTTAAAACAAGTTTATGATGTTCTACAACTTGAAATGCAGATTTGGACCCATGGTCCACCAAAGAACTGTGTTTTTATCAACTTCACACTGCAAGAAATATGATGTGCAAATACAAATATTCAAGGCCACTAACGAGTATTGATTATTTGAAACAGATCCACATTCCTCTCACTGCTGTTTCAGGATCTCATTTCTATGGCAAGCCAATTTACTGTTTATTCAAGAAAGCAGATATCTGTTATGGAATGTTAGATATCTTGTTTAATAAATATGATATTTACTTTAATTTATTAGATATCTATTATAAAGAAAATATCTTATATAGCAAATACGATATCCATTTAACTAAATTAGATATACAAAATGTTAATATTAGATATCCGCAATGTTAATTTAGATGTCTTATATAGTATATTTAGATATCATTCAGGCTTAATAAGATATCTTATTTGTAAAAAATGATATCTAAATTGACAAATAAGATATCTTAAAAATTATATTAGATATCTTATTTGTAAAAAGTATATAACATATCTTAATTAATAATTTGTCATAAAGATATCTGATATAGCAATTATGATATAAGATATTAGATTTTTTTTCTTAATACGACATCTTAATCAGCATTTGAGAATATGACATCTTAATCAGCATTTGAGATATCTAAAATAGTTGTATAGATATCTATGTTAACATATAAGCTTTTTATATTTGTCAAATAAGATATATTCTTGAGTATATAAGATATCTTTATTACAAAAAAGGTTATCTTATATCCTTTATTAGCTATCTTAATGAGCTGAACAAATAAGACACCTTTAGTTTATAATATATCTTATTTATTTCGCCCAATCACAACATATTTCTTTTACTTTAATAGGATATCTACTATGTCAATACAGATATCTAATTTATAGCCTTAATAAAGATATATTGTATTAATTCATATATCTGAATTATGAATTAAGATATCGCTTTTCTAATTAAGATATCTAATTTACCGTAAAAGATATCTTATTGACCACTGTATATAAGATATTTGTTTTACCAATTTAGATATCTTATTTTATTTATGCCTTTCTTATCTGAAAGACATGACTGAAACAATGTTGACTGGGACATTAAGCCTCAATACAATTTGACTTCATTTCATTTAAAAAAGGAAGTGCAGTGCCGTAGGGGTAGACTACAGGATTCCGATGCGGGAGGCCCTGGGTTCTAGACATAACTCTACCATGCAAGCTGTGTTCATGAATCTATAGTATTGTTTAAAACACAAGAAGTGGTGGCCCTTTGCCCCAACATGACACAAAACTTGTTTACTGGGACGTCTAGTCATAACTTAACCAAACCATATCATAATATTTGAAAATAAATGCTCAAATCTCAGTTTGCCTGATAAAATAATGACTTGTTTACCAAACCGCATAGTACGCACCTGCTTTGTAGATCAGAGACATTAATAATTGCCGGGGGGGTCTTTGCTCCCTGCTCCCTGAAAGAAAAATGACCTTTCTCCCCAGCTCATAAAATGTTTTCCTCAGCCCCCTGTTCCCTAAAACTCCAAAAAGTTATGCTTTCTCCCCAAATCCCTTAAAATAAATGACCCTTCTCCCCAAATCTCTGAAAATAGATAGCCCTTCTCCCTGAATCCCCTAAAGCCCTGGGAGGGCCTCATAATTGGTAGTTTATCTCGATAAAAAAGTGTTATAAAGAATCTGTAACATATCAAAAAGAATCCGTTACCCATCATTTTGTATCATACGGCATCCGTGACAAAATTTTGTCACAGATTCTTTATGATACTTTTAATGCTTTAAAACACAAAAGTCTGCAAAACAATTCCTTTGAAGATTTACATGCATTTCATAGATAATTAGTTAAATTTCTAAACTGTTGATAAAATGTTTTGATGTGTTATGTATTTTAATATTCATTTTCGATTTTCCTTGCTTAATTAACAATTTTAAGGATTTAATCACCCATTAACTTTCAACCTGTATACCAACATTGCTAAAATTGATGGAGAACAATTTCCAGCTCATATATACTATGTATGTGTGCCAAAAAGGTCATTTCAGGCATCAAAAACCTTAGAAACGCCGGTTTCTCATCACCTACCAATATATGAGCTAAGAGAATCATAAAGAATCTGTAACGCTATCATAAAGAATCAGTAGCTGATATCATAAAGAATCATCTCTCACAGTCACTGTGACGGACCTAAACCCCTGTGTTACCAGCCATGTCGAGATGGAGCCAGGGTACTTAACCGGGCCTCTTGCACCTTGAAACAGGCTTGCTCAAGGAAACTACATGGCAATGGTAGGTTTCAGCCCCGCCCCACCCCCCCCCCGGTTCTCAGGCTCTTAAGTCTGAAACCTTTGCCACTGCTTATCATATGACGTCGCTGTTTTCCAGTGGATAACGTCATGTCATAAAAATCGTATGACCACACAGTGTGTATTCACACTAATGACTTTTGCGGGAATACGTAAGGTCATTGACGACGTCCGTAACAACAATGTATATTTTCATTGAAAATATGTCCACTTCGAAGGCGATCATTGAAAATCCTATTTTAAAAGTCATATGATAAAACGAATTTTACACTCGTGGTCATTTCATATGAAATTTATTAAACTCGCCAAATGCTCGTTTAATAAATTTCATATGAAATGACCACTCGCGTAAGATCCTCTATGACTGAGCCACCATGTTCCAAAAATAGGGTTGATTGTCCGTTTTCAATTATTTCACAGGCAGGTTTTGATTTCTAATTATAGATGTTCCTTGTCATTGCCATTTAACATGAAAATCATATCTTGCTTCATTTATGTACACATTATTTGTATTTTGTTTGGGCTCTGTGTTTTTTTGTGTGTGTCTTTTTTTTCCTTTGACGTTTTTTTTCCGTGACTTTTTCAAGTTCCGTTCATGAAGTCCGACTGCAGGAAGTCCGCGTAGTGCCTGGGGACTGAAGTTCATAGTTCGTGGATACAACTGTTGCAACCAGAAATGTAACAATTGTTACATTTTGGGCAGTCTGTTACATTTTGGGCCGACAACGACGACCAGAAATGTAACAATCATGTAACATTTTTTTGTTACATTAAGTTGGGTCGATAGAGTACCTATCGACCCAAAATGTAACAATGTAACAACAGTTACATTTTGGGGAGTTTGTCGCTGTCGACGCTGTCGGTCCAAAATGTAACAAAAATATTTTTTTTACAAAATGGTATATTCTAGCTGTCTACAACCCATTTTGTAATAAATAAACAGTTCTAGTCGTATATGATTGACTGTAGACGTACTTATAAATGATCATTAACATGCATAAATACGCAAAAATGATGTTCATTTCGAGTAGGGGAAAGTTTGTTGTAGTTGTCTTATTGGCTCACCAGTTCAGCATGCACTGGTGTCGATATGGCTTCCGTCGTCCTTTAAGACCTCCAGGCCAGACTCGATGTCACAGAAGAAGGCTCGTACTCCTTTTCCAAGTTTCCAAGTTTAATTGACATCTCTAAGTTTACGCTGCATATGTACATGTGCAATGGCGTCTCCGTCGGGAGGAATGCAATGAAGCTGGGACACTGACGGAGATGCTCCAAAACTTTACAAAGGAAATGGGTTAGGAAATGGGTTTGGAAGAGAAAGTTTAGATTTTGTTACATTGTTACATTTTGGGTCATAATGGAAAACCTAAATTGTAACAATGTTACAACACGAATGTCTTGAATAAGAAAAAATGAAAGAATAATTTATTCTTTCATCAGTTTTGGATATAACTGGAAAGGTTTCGACATGCGATGGTAGGGGATAGTACTCGTTGGGAAATCATTTTCTAAGTTTTAATTCAAAATATTAAGTCTTAATATTATAGTTTGTTGAAAATGTGGATTGAGTGAAGAAATTGAAAGATAAACGTGTTTATCTTCATCGTCTTTGACGGATAATAGATGCTAAAGTGTTTAAATATTCATTTTTTCAAAAATATGCCACTCATCGACCCAAAATGTAACAACATTTTTGTTACATGATTGTTACATTTCTGGTCGACGTTGTCGGCCCAAAATGTAACAAACTGCCCAAAATGTAACATTTGTTACGTTGTTACATTTCTGGTTGCAACATACGACCCCGAGGCTTCTCCAGTTTTTCGGATATGACCAAGGTCCAAGGCACGATCCATATACCTAAAGATTGACAATGAAATTTCCAGAAATTCTTTGACTTGTGGCCGAACACCCCAGTCAACAGAGCTCTATGGCCATCATAAAAAGATGTTGAGACTTTTACCCAACATTAGGGCGTCATGACATCCAAATTGTGCTTCAGTAAAGTAACCAACCAAGTAAGCACCTACGGCTTGCATCATAGATCATGGATGTTTTGACTTTGCCTCTTTTCTCCGATAGACTCAGACCTTCAAAGTGGTTGACCAGTATTCAGGTGGTCGGTCAGTGGACTGGAAATTTTAAGAAATGAACTGTTGGCAACATACAGACCAACACGAACATTTTGGTATTCAGCAACAAACTTTGATACACCGTAGATCACCCCATTGGAAGCCCATCATATTTGCTCTACATACATACACAGGAGACTTGAAACTTTGTCACAGCACAGCTCAGTGATCAGCGCCTTTGGTTTCACTACTACTGTCTGCACACCATCTTTCAGAAGCTGCATTTTTCAAAATCTCACTTTCCTGAAACACCACATGAAAAATATGATCATGTCATTTTCTTGCAACCCAAAAGTCCTAAAAAGTGCCGCAAAAATTTTGAAAATCGGTTCAGGAATTAAATAATTATGTCCAAAAATTAATTTGAATAGGCCTTTTGCATGTGCAAGGGAGGTAATCCAAACGCCTTAAAAATGAAAATCAAGCAAATCTGTGGAATAATTTTAAGAGTTATGCACTCAGCTATCCATACAATAGAATTTTGTTTTGCTTTGGCGCATTTTTAATGAAAAATAACCAATTTAGATTTTTTTCCGGGAAAATAGTTACTTCCCTTGCTGACATTTTTACAATGGAAAAAGCCCTATTCAAAACTATTTTCTGGCATAAATTTTTTATTTGTTAACCGATTTTCAAAATTTTTGTGACACTTTTTAAGACTTTTGGAATGCAAAATGGTGACGTGGTAATATTTTTCTTGAGGTCTTTCAGAAAAGTGAGATTTTGAAAAATGCAGTTTCTGGAAGATGCTGTGCAGACAGTAGGATAGTTCACTTCCTCTTCTACTTAAATCCAAAGCCTTTTTCTGAGACCTGGTCGGAGACCCCGAAGACCTGTTTTCTCGCGTCGAGGCTCAAATGGTACAAGGTGTCTCCCAATCATCTAATTAAGGTAACAGTTGACTATTTAGCACTTTCGGCTTTCATGAAAGGCAACGAAGACAAAACCATCTTGCACGGATCTCTGATGTTACGGGTGAGGAATTGATACGAGTGGCTAAATGGCCTTGGTCATATGGAACTGATAAGCAAACATAATGCTACAGGTTGTCGTTTAATTATCCTAACAGTTAACCATTTAGCAATTCGGCTTTTATGAAAGGCACTGAGAACAAAACAATATTGCACGGTGCTTTGTTGTTACGGATATAACGCGGAAATGATCAGAGTGGCTACATGCGGTACCAATAATTATTGTTGACTTCCTTGATGTATTTGCAAGAAAAGGGCGTATATACTACATACCTTTTTGACGCTCAAGGCGATGCCATTAAAACGACCCATACAAGCCAACAGCCAAGCCTGATTCAACATAACTTAGTTGATGATACCCAGCAACGGCACAGGGATATTGCCCAAACTGTTGAAGGTTTTCCATAAATTTCGTTATCATGGTGAATGTTATGACTGATTGAATTAAGCCTAGCTTAACACAGATTTTTTTTTCTGAAAATAAAATGGCGACAATTTTTACATAGTGGGCATACTGAAGTATTACTTACCATAGAGACTCACGCCAAGAGTTTGCAAAAGTGGGCGGGATTTTCCCTATATTTCATGTTGTATTTTTACTAGATGCTAGTAACTGATAAGCCGTAAGTCCTATAGGTATACTGTAATTCTGGGATTTTGTTTGCACTAATTGAAGTTGTTTTGTGAAATAACAGCAATTACCATTTATTTTCAAGCATTTAGGCTTTTAAGACAGCCTCTATATCATGAGAATTCCATTTAATTAATAATTGGCGACCATCTTGAGAAATGGTCGCCATCTTGAAATTCCATATTGTTTACGGGCTTTTTCGAAAGAGACCCAATATACGTAGCCGTTTCATGCTTGCATGACGTTTTTTTAACAGTCTGCACAGATCTATGTACTGTCAACGCAGATTTCGCGTATAACTTCTTAAAATTCATTGCACCTTGGTCACAAGGCCTTGCCGGTCATCTGGAATTGATAAGCCAAACAATGCTACAGGTTGTCTCTTGATTATCTTAACAGTTAGGCAATTAGTAGTTCGGCTTTCATGAAAGACACTGAGCACAATTCCATCTTGCAAGGATCCTTTTTTCTTGTGGGCATACAAGTTCCTACATGTGATGCTAATTGGCGATTCCTTTGATGCCATTTGCATGACAAAGAGATTTTACTACGCAAATGTGTTCAAATGAGATACAACCATATTGCACGGACCCATGATGAGGAATTAATACAAATGGTTAGAAGTGGTGCTAATGCTTTGTTGGTGCTTCGTGGTGTCTTTTCATGTGAGAGGGCGCCTAAAGTGCGCAAATGACATCCTAAGGCCTCGTTCCCACGGACAATTTTTCTTTGCTGAAGATTATTTGTCACAGAAACTTTGGCAATAAGGTTGCGTTCACACACAGCAAATATTACTTATATTACTTAGCTCGCTAACCTTTGTCACAGATATTTGACAAAGAAACTTCGCCACAGAATTGAATTTACACGACCATATTTTTCTGCGACAAACCTACTTTGTCAAAGAAAAATTGTCCGTGGGAAAGAGGCCTAACGTTATTGTTACAAATGCGTGACAGAATCTCAGTGAATATATCGCTACCCGAAGGCTTTCCCCTCTTATATTTTGACTTTATTTAAGAAATGAATTTCATTTTTCTGGTGTTCATGGAGCTATGAACCGCAGTGGGTCGCGTGCAAAGTGAATGAACCCCGAAGGGGTTCATGTAAACTTTGCTAGCGACCCACTGCGGTTCATAGCTCCATGAACATCAGAAAAATTAAACTCATTGCTTATATTTATATTCATTTCACTCTATTGCTTGTTGAAAAATCATCAAGGCGATCACATTTACTAGGAAATAGATAATTTACACACAGTGTATATTCAAACAGCGGAACGGCGTCGACGTTTACAACGTCCAATCAGATTGGCGAAAGCATTGTATTTTGACGTCAAGTTTGACGTCATGTGACGTCGCGTGACACGATGTTGTTCATGGAAGTATGAACACAGATGAACATCTAATGGTTCATCTAAGGTGGTTTTAGAAAAATGTAAATATATATTTGAAAGACTGTCGTTGCGTAGAACTCAACGAATTCTTCGAGGAGTCAGGCGTTCGGCAGATCGGGCGTTTGTTCCTAACTAAGTTCGATCGCGCCTTTCTCTGATCACCATCTCGAGACACAAATTGCTAAGCGTGTGTACATGTAATTTATGTAGTGTTTGGCTTTGTTCGCGTGCGAGGAAGATAACCCATTCCTCGGAGATAATCGACTCACACACACACGGACGAACCATACACTAAGTGACACTTAATACAAAAAAGAGCATTATACATGAGCGAACTGCACTTGTTCACAGGGGTCTTGTGCAAATGAAATAAATGATATATAGATCTACATTCTGACATAAGCAGTAATTAAGTTAAAGATATAAAATTGTTTAATGCCTCCCTGCTGCTTCTTCTAGAGCTGATGCTGCGATGATTATTTTTCAGTTATTAACCACGTTTGTCTTTACCAAACAAAATCCATGCACTTCAGTGACCAACATAGCAGGGAATTTTCGCAAATGGACCCGATACAAAAAAGTCATGTTCTTATTGTTGTTGTTGCTTTTATGTTGTTGTTGTTGTTGTTGTTGTTGTTTTAGCTGTTTTATAGCTATCGGCTCTACAAGAAGCATTGTGTTGTGTCCGACGCAGACGTCCGGGATTGTTGGATTATATTAGTTTATATTGTATGCAAATGCATCCTGGAAATTGTCCGGTTGTGGACAGTGGTCGTTCGTCTTTCACTAATGAGAAAAGACCATCATTATTTCATGAATAAGGTGCGTGTGTGTAGGTGAGATCGTTGATGGCTGACTAGGCCAATTCTAGCTCTAAGCTGTCGGTTGCAAGCCAATGTCATGGAAACTTTGCGTTCTGTGCACTTGTGGACAGAACGATGTATGTGACCCCCCCCCCCCCCCCCCCCATACGAATTGAATAAGAATATAGCAAACAACGCATTATCCCACCCAAAGGATAAGCATCTTTTTACGAGCAAGAATCTCTTAAAGATAATAAAGATAAAGACCTATTACATGAAATTATTATCGAGAAAATGGAAAAGCCTCAAGTAGACAGCAGAGCTAGACACTATCCAGAAGGCCTTCTTAAAGCTTTTATAATGAGAAAGGATCAAAAATGGCTAAACTTTCTTATTTCTGACACGTTGGATTTAAAGTACTAGTCATCAAGATATTATATGTGCTGAGAATTATTGTATAGTCTATTACGAAAGCAGTTTTTCAATTTAATCATTATGTCAGGCTGGCTGAGACCGTTCCGTTTGTCTCCACCAATTTTCGCTGCATACATTCGTTTCGAAACATGAATCATCCAAATTTTGGTGCAGTGAATGCATTAAAGTAACACAATTAAATAAATTTCAGTAAGGTTCCTGAGAAATATATAGAGAAAGGGTCACTTTTACGATCAGTCACTTTGTAAATGGTCACTTTATGGCATGTTGATTCGATGGCGGAGCATTTCAATAGGCTTGAAGCGCGGAATGATAACGATATACGTTTTACTGATTGATATAAAACTATCAAAATGTTATTCCGTTTCAGTTTCGTATAAATTTTAATCCTGAGTTGCTTAGGCTTGTTATTAAATATATTAAATCGTTTGGCCAACCGGTTTTGAATATTCAGTATGGAGGTCAATATGGCTGCCAAAGGATTTGATCGACATCTTGACCGCCATCCTGAATTTGATTATACAGGATGGCCTAAATATCTACTATAAGATCATATCCAAAGGCTATCGCGGCGTTCGCACCAATCAATGCGTTGTCATTTGGGTCGACTGAATTTCCTCTAGCTTAAGGTACACGCTAATTTTGGTGTCGTATGTTCTCTGACGGTTAAACACTGACAATTGGCGAAATGTATCTGAATAATGAGCACAAACCATAAGCAGCAATAACATTGACAGCAGAAACAGAGCGAAGAAATCAGGCGCATACACTCTAATACCTGTGAAAACTTATATCCATTTTGCATTGCCCCATGCCGCTTTGCATGACATAACATTTCATTGATTTAGTGTGGGAAAACATGCAGTTAGCGTTTTCCAAAAAGTGATTCAATTAGTTTAGATTAGAAATTACTTTTTCCATCGGAATGCTTATCTGTTGACTATGCTCCAAGAAATGATGCCTTATTCTTAGATCAGATCTACTGATGGCACACTGAGTCATTTACCTTCATTAGTTAAATATCTTGAATTAGCGCGATTCTTAGAAATGCATGCAGGTGTATTTAATTTTGATGTGGGAGGGGTAGAGTTGATAATCAAAATAAATAAGAAATAAATCTCGTAATTTGTTACAGCTACGAAGAATAAAAGTTACAGGTAATAAAACTGGTTAAATCCATATCTTTTAAAAAATTATGTCACTTCAAAAAGAAAACAGAGCGGATGAGACTGATTGCCGTGCAGTTTTGACTTTGTTTGATTTCGGAAATATGATAGAGAACTGATTTTTATTCATATCATTTTTATTGAAAAAAAAAGGCGAAACCGTGCAAAAATCATTTTCAGAAAGTATCTCAGTCTTTGTCAATGTTGGTTTTCGTAGATAAAAATGCCATGCGAAAAGCCACATTCTCTCATTGATATTTCAAGGATCTAACTCAGCTTCTCTCTCTCTCTCTCTCTCTCTCTCTCTCTCTCTCTCTCTCTCTCTCTCTCTCTCTCTCTCTCTCTACCATTTCAGCCGCCTTGTGGCAAAACCAGCTATGTGGTTTCCGAACAGGTCCGACACAAACCAGGCTGTACAGTCACAGAAGCAGGCTAGATGCTTGAAATTTTGTATATTCGGATGGCCACAAAGTCTTACAATATAAAACTAATTATTGGAATAGCTAGGATAAATGTGAACCACCGCAGCAGTCCCGCATTGGAACGGTCAGTTATAAATAAGCGGGGACTCAAATCGATTTTACATGGCAAAAACCTCACCCTCTGCAGTGTGTCACAACATTTAGTTAGTTGTTTGGTCCTCGTGGCGAAATTCTAACTAGTAAGGACAAACACATAAATCAGGATATTCACCATGTTGAATCAAAAACGAGGACTTACAGATTCAGTAAGCTGCCCGACGGTGGAGATCCCTGGGCGCCCAATAACTGAAAATCCGGAGCAAAAGAAAACCACCAGTTGAACCCCGGTGGGCCAAGCAACAAACAAAAAGCTCCGGCCCAACCAACTAAAATGCACAGCTTTAAAACCCACTGGTTGTTGACACTGACCATTCAGTCGCCACACTGTTATACCTAATCGACTTGGACATTGGTCCTTAGGTGTATATCATTGTTGCCAGGGGAGTACAATTAGTGCCCAGTAACATTCTACCTGTACTCAGCCCATTCTACATTTCATTTTCCACGCTCTAGATTTTCACACTAGTTTTCATATAACCGATGCTTGATCAAGTTAATAATTTTGTTCTATTTAATTAAAAATAAAATTGTAACGTATCAATTAGCACAAAAGCACACTAGTAGAATAGACAAAGAATTGCATACGCTAACATGCAGATTCAATCAATATTTTCAAACCATTTCCTCGAAAACAAAAATAGGGAGCACTGTCATAAAATGTGAAATTTGGTAAGATAATTACAGTTATAAAATCTTATATTACAACATAAACAAATAATTCAATTAAAATGCACGTGCTGATAGCAACATTGTTATGACGCTGACGACCACAAAACCATGAAGAGTGAAATTTAAAGGTACAAATGGTAAATTAACACTATGAAACTCGTAAAACATCTAATGACTCTTTTAAAAGCATATGTCTACATGCGCAACAGCTGTTTTTACTTATCATTTTATGATGTAAACTGCGAGAAAGGTGGGAGCAAAGCGCGCGCCGTTTTCCCGCCATTTACCAGATAGTCTGCTGTTCGTAGTAAATACTTGCGTAAGACAAAAATCCCATGAGCGTGAGAATATTGCCAAGAATTGGTTGCGATGAAATATCATACGTAGATAAGAAGTATATTAGTGTTTTTGTCTTATTGATACCTATGACTTTTGTTGTTAGGCAGTCGTGGGAACCGTGGTTACATAGTAACAATCCCGGCTTATTGTGAGAAACCGGAAATGCAATGTGATGTTGTTGTCGTCTGCGTAACATGTGTCATGGAATCAAAGACGTTAATAACACAAGACATTTGAGCCGCCTCGTGGGAAAACCAACAATGTTGCTTCCGAACAGGTCCGACACAAACCGACCAGTACAGTCACAGAAACGAGCTAGAAGCTTGAAATTTCGGATTTGAGTAGAAGAGGAACAGTACTATCCGAGTAGCGAAAACAAAGGCTCTGATCAGCTTCGCAGTTACTGCGAAGCTGATCTGCGCCTTTGTTTTCGCCTAGGCAGATTGTTGGTTTTCCCATGTGGCGGCTCATTTGCCTGGAATGCATGATAATGGCAGAAAGGAAACGATATGTAAGATAATGACAATGTTTAGGTTCTCAAGCTTCCGAGAAATGCACAGGAATCGATTACTCCATGCATTACGCAAACTTGCCCATGTAATAGACAGAAATATGTATATTTGAGCTGCAAAGACTGAAAAATTTCATTGGATTTCTTAATTTTGCTCAAAACATAGATTGTGGAAACACGAGTAACGAATACCCACAATCTATGTTTTGGAGCAAAAATAAGAAAAATAGGTATACCCATGTAAACCCAAGTTTTACTGTATAAAAGTGGGATATAAGGGGGTATGCATTACATGGACATGTTTTCCTGATGCATACACACCTCTTTTTCTTGGAATTTGTTTATAATACTTTGATATAGGAACTTCTAAGTAAATAGCAAAGGCACAATGACCAAGAAATAGCCAATCAAAATCAGAATGATCAGTGTAAAATTTAACGAACTTGTGAAATTAAATATTAAGTGTATTAAATCGGAATGATTACCGATTGCATATAACTCGAAACCGAAGTGAGCCGTAGGTGGTCACTCTAAACAATACGACGCACACGTCGAACGGTTTGTGACGTTCAAATATTGTTTTACACTTGATTGTATAACATACTTTTCTTGAGTAATATTTTGAGAGCATTTTTATTGTTATATTTTTCAGTTATGTATGGCATTTTTATATTCAAACATTTAGGAGCGAATTCTAGCTTTTATGTCAAAATCACATATGACATGGTTCTAATATTCACATTTGGTCTCCAATTTCATAAATTTCTTTTACTAATGCATTAAACTCAAAGACTTTAATGTAGTATCAATTTTTTATACATTCGCCCCTTTCTCTGCTTTAAAGTAAAATTTTGTTTTTCATTTATTTTTATTACGGCCCTAAACAAGTTAAGGTGGACTCCTGCTGTATGAGTGACAGACCCTCTCCAAAACCCATTAACTGCAACTTATTTTTTCGAACTAGACATGCATTTAATATGAGCATCGCCATGGCGAAAAATTGTCTGTGTAAATAGGCGACCAAAAGGGCACAAATCACTCCACAATTCACCTAGCGCCCATTTCGTTTCACCACCAAATTGAGGCCACGACAGTGTGTCGATACTATCCTTATTAACAGTTCCTAACCATCTGTAGCAACTTGAACAGGCAGCCCAAAGTCTAAACACCCTCAAGCCCCGAAGAGGTTTTTTCTCAAAATAATACTCATTTTCTATTCAGGTATGCTCGGGTGTCATGACCCGGGAGCGTCTTGTTTTACATGTCAATTTCAATGGCATGTCAATTTCAGCAACATGCTTCAATAGGCCATTCGATGCCGCTGCTCAGAAGCCACTAATCAATGCCATTCCAACATCATTTTTTATTGTCTCTTTTCCGCCTTTTTGTACTCTCTCCCACACATCGTTAGAAAAGCACGCCACGCTTCATCTTACTGTTTAAAAAGACATCTTGTACAGTAGACTGACAAAACTCACAATGTTGAATAGAAGATGCAAATGGGTAAAAACGGAATTATAAGAATCTTCCACTTGTAGGAACCATCGGTTCCCAGCAAACAGAAAGTCAATATGCTTCATGAATGGCAATGTCAGGAGACATGGGGTCCATTCTATAAATAAAGGTCATATTAGAAGCGAAGGTTACACAAGGCCTAAAGTGGAAACTAAAACATAGTATGCCTGTTTAAAATGGTGTTGATATTGACTGATCACCAGCATGACGTTTGGTATTCCAGAAAGCCGAAAAAATGTTACACAGACTGTGTAAGGGGGACATTCGTGAAGTGGAATGTTCGGGGTCATGGCATGAACACTTGACATCCTCATCTCACCGTAGGCTTCGAAAATACGTTTGCAGGGTACCTGTAGAACAACAGTTTGACACTGCATTGGAATGTCTCGATTCTCGAAGGCGGCGATGTTTCAGTAGCGTCGGTAATTATCTCTAAGATCTGATCAAGGTCGTAGAAACCCTGACAAAACACAATGTTGGCTACTGCAAGTCGTAGGTTAGCCACTGTACGCAGTGTTGTTGACCAACTGTACGCAGTGATAGTAGTGGTGTACACTATTGGACAATTTCTGGATACTAAAATCTGAGAAATACAACGAAATTGTTACTGAACTTGTTTTCAGCTGTGTTGCACCTTTTCTCTTAACTCTAGCATTTTGTTTACACAATATTACAGCATGTATTTTATTTCCCACGGTAAAAGTGCACAAATTCTGAGGAACAAAACCATCTGCACAACTGCGCAACATCATGCAAGAAAAGACAAGTGATGCGGTAATTAGTAGCTGCTTAAAACATAAAACAGGCGGTACTATACATAAACGTTTTGACATGGTACAATGTCAACTTTAAATAAGATAAGCACGCTAACTGGTGCCGTGTAGATTATATACTCATGGTCTCTTGTATATTTCGACGTAACGGATACATATTCTAGTGCAAAAGTGTATAAAATACACCACTCGCAAGGATACCTTTCTACAAACGTTTTTCAGTGGTGCACGGAGGTTGCATATCCGCTTTGTCCAAATGCAAGAATCGACCTTCCCTCCACATGCGTTGATAACATGTGATTGCATATGAAGTGCTTTGCCTATAAATGCGTTTTCACTAACGTTTAGAAAGTACGAAAATAAATGTTAGACAAAAATTATAACACTAACGGTGCAGATTGCTTGTCCATTGTAGTACAGTTTAATCTGAATTTTGTTTAGACTTTGATTCTCTATAAGTGGTGGAAATGGTTTTGCTAAGACATAAGTGTACTGTCCAGCCAAAACAATGTTCCTCAATGGGCATAAAGCAGGAAATCGCCATTAATTTTTGCTTCTATATTAATACTATTACGTCGTAAAAAGTCCAAATAACATTCTAGTACTCAAAAAGCAATATACTAGACAGATCCACGGTTTTGACGATACCATTTATTCTGTAATAGATAATTTGGAATGCGTATTTTAATTTCCAAATTTTTATCCACCAAAAGTCTATTCAAGTCAAATTAAACTATACAGTATATATAATGATTCTAGGTTTCTTCTAAGAAAGAAAGCAGATATTCTAGTTGTTTTAATAATTAGCACTCTCCTTACGTCAGGTTTCGGCCTTTCACAGCCTTCATCAGAGGATATCTTCATATTCACAACTTCCTTCAATATTTCAAGCCATTGCCAAAGCTTTGGGATGTAGTACTGGAGCGTAAGTGAAAATGATGGTCTCAAATTACGGAAAAATAAACAAATAGGTATTCATGTTTTGTTGCCATTTAGACTGCGATAAACGCGATTGTGGCGTCGTCATATTTTTCCCACACTTATCTTCAACGCATGCAGTGCTTGTCGCACACAGCGTGTGCTAGGAAATTGCTTCCATCAAGACCTCATAAGCTACTTGCTTCCATACGTTGTTGGTTTATTTGTTTTACTCAGTCCTTTACCTGAGATGATATTCTTTACAGGTTTTTAAATCAAATCATTGGCTACAGCCATTTGATATGGTTATGCTAAATGTTCCTTGCAATAAGCATAAATATAAATGAGCCGCGTCATGAGAAAATAAACATTGAACAGGTCTGACACAAACAAGACTGTACAGTCTCCGGAGCATGCTAGAATCTTAAAATTTCGGACTACAAAGAAGAGGGATTGTACTATCCGTGTAGCGAAAAAACAAAGACGCTGACCAGCTTCGCAGTTACTGCGAAGTTGATCTGCGACTTTGTTTTCGCATATGCAAAATGCATGTTTTCTCATGACGCGGCAAAAATAGTAAATTTCTGAGAATCTGAGAAGTCTGGGAAAGATATTAATAGATATCAAAATTGAAAGAATCGATTAACATCTTGGTGTTTGTCAATAAAGATTTATCACAATTAATGCTAGATTTCATTTCTTAGCAAACAATATTAGACAATAGGTTTTGATGTTTTTCCCCAAATGAAATAATGAATAAGTAAACTTGACCTCACGTCTTCTTTCTGTTGTCCAGTTTGTTTTCACGCGGATTGGTAAATTGAGATAAATTCTCCATTCTCGTCATGCACGTGACATTTGTCATGCACGTGACTTTCATTTTCTATATCTTCGAACTTTGATGCAAAAATAAAACAAGCAATGGTCACCGAGTTTCGTCAACCAAGGACGAAATACTGTACCATTTGCCTCGCAGAGCCTATAAAATCTGGCTTATCAGTTGGCATATTATGAGCCGCCACATGGGAAAACCAACAATCTGCATAGGCGAAAACAAAGACGCAGATCAGCTTCGCGGTAACCGCGAAGCTGATCAGCGCCTTTGTTTTCGCTACTCGGATAGTACAATTCCTCTTCTACTTAAATCCGAAATTTCAAGCTTCTAGCTTTTTTCTGTGCTTGTACAGGCCGGTTTGTGTCGGACCTGTTTGGAAACCACATTGTTGGTTTTCCCACGAGGCGACTCTTATATAATAAAATTCCTGATCAGTGATAGATAAGTGGAGATATAAGATACAATTTATAGTCAAGGCTATAAAACCACATGGAACTGGTGATGTTTAATCTACGATTTCATAATTTGTGGGGCTCTAATGAGTTTCCAACTATCGAATACACATAAATGTCAGAAAAGCAGCCAGGAACGCGTGTAAATGGTCAACAAATAGGTGAGATAAATGCACGTGACATAATGTAAGAACTTAGTGTGAATTTAATGGGCACAATAGCACTTCTGAGAATTACAAAGCCGCCATAGTTCCGCAATAAGAGGGTGATAAAAATCATGCTTTATGTATTCCATTACCATATTGTCGAAACAATGGTTATACAGTACCAAATTATTCAAAGAAAGCGTTCTGGGTCCAGTTGTTCAAAACTTCGTTAAGACCTCAAAATGTCGACTACATAAGAACCCTGTATACCGTTGATGCAACCAAATTTGTTACGGTACAGATTGATGCAACATTTCACGAAGGTAGGGGGAAATGAAGAACGGCAAGTTGACCATTAATTCAATTTTACAGGCATTAATGTTAAGATGTCTGGGCCGTGTCTTTGTGGGAAAACAAAGTAAGGATACCTTCAGTTTTTGCCATAAGTAGTTTGTTAAAAAAAAACCTTACCTTGTGACAGTAATTATAAATTCCATTGAAGAAATATATGCCACCAGATACACGAAAATTGATTATGTTTGCTAATTGCTCAAATCCTTCATCATCGTTTGTCATTATCAAAGTTTCAATATAAACCAGAATCATTCCTTGTTTCATACCACCAAACAACAATCATATATTCGAGCCGACTTTTGCACAATATGGTGTTAACACACCTAGGTTGGATCGTTTGGGAAGCAACGTACGTCAATGAGTTCATTGCCTGGATACTACCTACGTACAAGAGGTGTTTTTGAAAAATGATGCTAACTACGGCGGATCTTTAGGCCAAAAATGATATTTCTTACGGCGGACACTTTGATGTTTAATTTTTTAACATTTTGTGCTGTGAATTGACAGCTTTAGTATCAATTTGGATAAAAGTATTTGATTTTTTGAATTAATCTGCATGTGTATGCAAATATGGTGAAAAGTGTATAGGCCTATACATGTTCTCCATAATGCAGCAAGTAAAGCTCCCGATATTCTTGTCCGTTGTTATGGGCGATTTATTGCACAATGTGAATGTTTTTTGGTTTTTTTTTCACCTTGCTTTTGATCTGGAAATCTTTTCTGGAATATGACTGATGCTAGTGGTCCCCTCCCGTTTCAAAAAAAATGATCGTATACTATATGTAGCAATATTGCAACAAACATAGTTGAGTCCCTACCAGGCATTTGGGGAAATTGGGGAAGGGGGGGGCGGAGATAATGGCTAGTTCATGAGCTAGGTAGTGCATTCGTGATAATTTGTGGGCAGTTGCAGAACAAACACTTTAAAGGCGGGGGTGGGGAGTTTTGAGCATGTGCAAAATACTTTTTAGGGAGACGAGGTGAGCAATGGCCGGGAGAGTCAACCCATTAATTTCAGGTGCAGGGAGTCCATTTGGAGGGACCTTCTGAAGACTTTACATCGTGCGCTAGTTCACTATGAGTAAGAACAAAATAAGTAAACCTATTTCAGACGTACATTAACTGTGCTATCAAGAAAAAATGCGCAACGAGAAATTTTAATGAGTACCGAGTGAAAAATATTTCTGGATCTGTGCATGGGACCCTCACTGACACTCCCTCTCCTTACACCTGAGGGTCTGGTACGAAATTTAGAACGTGCCTTTTCAGCAAGATTTCGCCGCTTAAACTTATAGCTATTAGAATTAAAGACGAAACAACACTAAGATACATAACCCTATTGCATGAAAACAGACAGTTTTGACACACACACACACACACACACACACACACAAAAAAAAAAAAAAAAAAAAACGCCCGGTTGTCCAGATGCTGATGCCGTCAGTGACACACATGTATCATTGCACACAACACATACGTCACATTTGTCGAGTGTCTGCGTATGTGTTTTAACCGTTTCAAGCATTTCTGACGAAAACAGTCATACTGCATTATAAGACTTATAAGGGATAACAGACAGCCAATATGATGGAAAATCTAATTCGTTTTGGGGAAGTGGGGGGCGCGATGGCGTAATGGCCATGATGGAAGAATAGGGCACCAGAGCGAGATGTTCTGGATTTGATATTATAAGAATCTTATATGGGGTTCTGTTCTAGATGGAAGTTTCCAACCCAAGGGATGACCGTGCTGAGCGGAACCGAGGCTCCGCCGAGGTTCCGCTCAGCACGGTCATCCCGAGGGTTGGAAGCTTCCATCTAGAACAGAACACCATATTAGATTCTTTTTCTTGCACAACAACCCCCAACATCTAGTTTATTTCAAGGTTTTGTGTGTTTTTTTAGCCTGGGTGAGAACACCTGGGTGAGATGCAATTTTATCACCCAGGCAAAAAGTGTGGCAATTTCTGTCTGGTGTGCAAGAAATACAAATCTACACCTTCACTGTGTAGTTTGCTTGAGAAAAACACTTAAGTCCCCACAGTGCCGATAAACAACTAGGAAGCGTTGGCTCTGTCCGACATGACTAAAATGTTGATTGGGACGTTTGAAGTCATTGCAAAACGAAACAAAATGTTTTGGAAGCTAGTGGAAGACATATACAAGAAACACTGCCAGCAAAAAATATGCAAAAATCACTTAGCCCCGCTCACTCAAGTTTTTTAACGGTCACGGGATTTTCCATTCTGCAAAAGTGTCCGCCGTAAGAAATATCATTTTTGGCCCAAAGATCCACCGTTGATAGCATCATTTTTAAAAAGAACACATTGGACGTACGTTGCATCTAGGCAATGAACTCTTTGACGTACATTGCTTCCTAAACGATCCAACCTAGGTGTGTACCATATTGTGCAAAAGTTTGCTTGAGTTCAGGGTAGGAAACAAGGAATGATACCGGTATATACCGAAACTTTGATATTTACAAACGATGATGAAGGATTCGAATAATTAGCAAACGTAATCAATTTTCGCGTTTCTGGTGGCATATTCCTTCAATGGAATTTATAATTTCTGACACAAGGTAAACTTTTGTTACAAACTACTTATGGCAAAAACTGAAGGCATCCTTACTTTGTTTTCCCACAAAGTCATGACCCAGACATCCTCGTATTAATGCCTATAAAACTGACATGATCGTCAACTTACCACTCTCCATTTCCCCCTACCTTCGTGAAATGTTGCATCAATCTGTGCCGTAACATATTCAGTTGCATCAACGGTATACAGGGTGATTAGCAAATACACTGTTATTTTTTGTTTATAAAATGTGAGAATTCTTTGCAATGCATGCAAAGGATTCTCACATTTTATCAACAAAAAAATAACAGCGTGTGTGTAATATTGTCGTTCGAAATTTTAACGAATCGTTAACTGACGACATCGTTAATTTTGAACAACTAGGCCCTGGATATGAACAGATTACTCTACATGTAACTCTAGGAATGAGACAAACTGACTCTCATTTGGTGGCTGGTTCCGATTAGATCGAGCAGGCAGACGGTCCGGTCTCTGGGCGAGGTATTTGACATTGATATACAACTGGTCAATGTTGTCACCCTCTTGAAATAAAGACGTTACTTACTCTGCTTTGCTTTGCTTTACTTTACTTTACTTTACACAATATTGCTAAGGTGACGTCCAAGAAGGCGGCTGTAATGGATCAATACCGTTTATACTGTTCACTGATGGTCTGTCGTGAATTCACGTTGAGTAATACACGTAGACAAGAGCAGATTAGACGTCTCATAAACTTGACGTAGATTTCAATTTGTTTTAACAGTTTCAAATATTACTAAAATACGCTTATAATCACTGATGACACCGTTTGCAAAGGTAGTGAGTGTGCAGTGATTCTTAATTGGTCAGTATAACAGTGACAATGTACAAAAGTATCGTACTAATTATTCTGAAACAGAAATAGAAATGGACTGCGTGGTTGTCGAACTAGCAATGACTACTGAACTGATTTTTTTTTAGTTAAAACTAGATTAACGAAGCCAATTAGATGTATCTTGAAAATGAACAGCGTCTATAAAATACCAAGGAATAGGTGGGAAAATATGAAAACTGTTTCTCGTTTGCAGTTTATTGACATATTTTGATAGAATATAATCACCTGAGAATTTCTCGGAATATTTACCTTGAAAATAATTTCGCATACTGAAACATTAATGCTTCTAGAAGTGTTTATTTTGTTAAAAATGATCAATTCCAAACAAGCTGGATAGCTCAATATATCAACCACACATGCAATCTCTCAACTGTACAGGTTATCACATGTGTGCTCGTCAGTAAAGTTATACGTTAAAACAGATAAGTATCTAAAGAAAATAATGAGTCAAATGATGTATAAAGTACTATTACAAGAATTTCTAAGAATTGGTTAGCCTGTTAATGAAAATGGGAATCTCCCGCAAATGGAAAAGAACAAAGACAGACAGAAATTGTAAGAAAAGACCATTATGAACAACCAGAAAAAAAATCAATTTGAATACATTGTAAATGGACAATAAATTATGATTTATCTGTAATATCTATATTTTCTACATAGATATTGAAGTACATATTGACAAAGATGACAAAGGATGCTCTGAGACAATGCTAGTATATAAAAACGTGCTTGTGTAGATACGCATCGCATCAATTGGCGACTGTCGAGAAGAGAAAGGAACTATCAAATAAGCCATTTTCGGGCTCCGGTGGTAGAAATGGGAATCATGGCTGTTCAATTTGGTGATGAAGAAGAAAACACATTACGATATTGTCAAAAATGTCAGAACATCAGACATGCATGGTTCAGACGACCTCAGGAAAGCCACTGAAAAACACGTTCAAAAGGACAGTTAACAGTACATTGACTGATTTTGCCAGAGACGTAGTAACGTAGGGTGGTGACACGCTGTGGTGCAAACTATGAGCAAATGATAACTTGCGCAGTCAATGGACTAATTCAATTTAAAACAGACAAAATGTATGTAAATTGCATTCGCAGTTGTCACATGACAACGATAGACATAGACAAAGATGCATTCAGATGCGTTGATGTCATACTTGTTTCAACCAATTAAAAGCAGAATTCCAGAATTCAAGCTGTTGAAAAGATATTTATTAAGAATTGACACGTGCGTCAAGCTCTTGAATACCTCTTTTTTACAAGTTGGCAACATAAAGTGAAGCATGGTTTTGAGCGTGTCAAATTTTATGATCCATAACATCGCTATTTTGCCAGATTTTGTTAAAATTACCTAAACTACTTACGATGATCATATAATATTTTTACCATATTTTCCTAACAATTTACATATGAAGAGATGTGAAGTATAAGAGTCAATATTTTCAAGACATGTCATTATTAATGACAAATATTTTTCCAATTTTAAATTCTGCGACTGGCCGCTTGGCATCCATTTCGCAAAAATATCAAAACACAATTATAAATCTCTCTAGAGAAAAAAAATCATAAGAGAGAAACGCGTATATCGACAATGCCATTGCAGACAAAGACGAGAAAACATGTTTATTGAGAATG
Organism: Rugalucina vietnamica; assembly: GCA_964017185.1. Taxonomy (NCBI): domain Eukaryota; kingdom Metazoa; phylum Mollusca; class Bivalvia; order Lucinida; family Lucinidae; genus Rugalucina; species Rugalucina vietnamica. Next base: position 64,817,905 of record OZ024872.1, read on the forward strand.
TTTTCTCAAGTCTCTTACCAAGAATTACGGTAGCACTAATAGCACCTGTTGTATGGTAATTAATTTTCATGAGAATCCTTGAAAAACGTTTTCTGGTTCCTTATGGCACTAATCAACATTGTAAGCCTCTTGAAACAAGAGTTCTTTCACGGTAAATATCTCTTTGAATGGTTTTTTACCTAGAACGTAAATATCCAAACGGTCATCACATAAACGAGCTGGTGGCATTAGTGTTTGAAGAAATAGACAAAACGTATTGTCACTCTGACGAGGCTAAAACCAAAGACGACATACTGGATACGCAAATGTAAACGATTTGGCTGTTTGCTGTTTGCACAAGAATAAAGCAGCTTTTATCAGAATGTTGTTTACATGTGTATTACATTAAACCTCAGATGAACCCAAATACTAATGAAACAAAGAGCATGGAGAAAGCTGTTTTACTTTCTCAAAAAGCAAGAAACTTGACGCCATAGACCAGCCAACGTCTCCTCTGGCTGATTCTATTCTTTGATTCCATGACCTGTTAGAATAACATTAGTTTCTAAGCCATCTGGGCTAGAGGTTGGAGGCCCTGGTCTGAATGAAGCCACTATTTGCAGATCAAAATTTTGTAGAGTTTGCTTAGTTCTTGCTCATATTTGTTTATAATCGTCTTATTATGTTTTTATTTCTTTTTATCGTTCGTGAAACGTATCAAGAAAATCATTTTTACGGCATGTGAGTTGTTCCATTCTCAGAAAAGTACATAAGAGCTTTGTCATGAGAGAAACTATCATCTTACTACAAACTTTTCAACCTGAAAAGCATCTTACTAAGAAACAGGTAGACATGAGAAATAAAACTAATCCTAAATGGTCAGCAAGTGGAATAGAAAAAGAGAATGACCACAAATGAACTTCAACATATTTTAAAGCATGTCTGTGTTCATTCCGGCATAAACCAGGATGTATCATGATATGACAAGGTAAAACACCTATGATGCTCTGTGTGGTGCTGTCTGAGTTTAAACGAGCGTTGATTACATTTTCAGTATTTGTTAATGTATCGTCAAATTAGATTTTAGACACCCCATCAACACGGTGTGCCATGATATTAAATACAAAATCCAATAATAAACAGTAATTTCATTAGTATAGCTTTAAAATGTCATCTTAACTTATCATGGGTTATAATAGTACTCCCCTTGTTGTGTGTAAACCAGCAGATTTCATTGTCAAATTTTATTACCTTCAGTAAAAAAAAATCTTTCAGTTTAGTCAGATGGGTAAAGTGTCTGTGAATATATTTAACTGCTCTACAATATAAACTCTGCAAGCTATTACTTCTAATACAGAAGCAAAACGTTTTAAACAAGTGTAATGATTTGAAGTGTGATTTTATACTGCCATCAGGAAAACATGTCCGTGTAATGTATACCCCTTTGAACCCCACTTTTATATAGCAAAACTGGGGTATGCAGAGGTATACCTTTTTTTCTTATTTTTGCTCCAAAACATAGATTGTGGGTACTCGTTAGAACCGCCTCGGCGAGGCGGTTCTAACGTGTACCCACAATCTATGTTTTGAGCAAAAATAAGAAAAATATCAAAACTTTTCAGCTGAAAATTTTCAATTTTTAAAGCTAAAAAAAACCAACTGTTTATTGCATAAGCAAGTTTTCGTAATGTTAGAATGCAGAGATGCCTGAGATGGCTGATTGTGGCTTGTACATCATAGTGTCAAGATGTTTGCATTGAAATAAAAACATCAGGAACAGACACAATTAAACTAGATTTAAACTTCTCATCAGAGAAAGTAGTAAAATAAATAACAGACGCCATAATACGTATATGCCATAAAGAGAAAGGTAGCAGGCTCTTTCCAAATTGGAAAACAACCCAGCTAGCCCGCCGCTCAACTAAAGGAATAAAGGTATCGATCACGATACACTTTTTAGCTTAGTTTGTTTCTTTGCACCCGGTTGTCTCTTTATTACTTCATCATGCTTTTTGTGAATCAAACACTTTTCTTGGAAGCAGATAAACAGGTACCTGTAGATCTCTGGCAGGATTATACAGGTATCTACTTTTATTGTAGAGGATCTAAGTACAACAAAGAACATTCCCACGCACCGGTAGAACTTGTACCTGACGTTATGCTACTCACATGTGCGTTACGGACAATAACATAAACACAACGGAACTGTCTTTGAATAGATTGGAACCCATGCCTCACAAAACCAAGCGAGCATGGTCAATATCAGTCAGAGACACCGCCCTTCCTTGGCAATCTCGAGTCCTAAAAGCATGATGACCAGAATAATCCCTGTCAACTGGAAGCAAACTGATGTCCTTAATTACACACAGATGCGCTAAGAATATATATACCAAGCGTTTTGTGTTGGCTTTTGTTGTTTTGATTTGGAGCTTCACAAGTTCTATCATTTTACAGGTAGTTACCTTGTTTTTCTTTCATATCGCGGATGAAGATGTTTTCTTTGATCAAGTTGAACAAGAGGTTCAGAAGCTGACCGCAAGTTGGCATGTTTTGTTTTGTTCTCTGGCTTATCGTTAATACCAATACGGAAGATAAGGTTCACTGCTGTATGTACCGGATTAAGATGTTTTGGTTCTCTGCTTATTAATTGTTTCAAGTGTGAAGCCTTTTCCTACACTAATTGAACGTTCCATTTTGTGCATATTTTAATACTGCAGATCCCATTCCGACCCACTCATGTAAGGCAAATATCAAGCATGGCTTCATGGTGACACTTAAATTTAATCGCAGAAAGTCCTTGGTGACTCATTGTGTGGTCCACATGTAGTTTTGGAAGTGCCTAGGAGAGCTACATGAGTTGGGGACTGTATGATGTGAAGTAAGTTGCAATGGTCCAAATCTCATACCTGAACTGAATAAGTTATGATTAGGTCAGTTGTCGTATTTCAGGCTCTTTGATATTCTATTTTACACGTTTTTATGTTTGCAAAAGTGGTTTCCACTCATATATAAGCAAGTACCCGATGAGGAGCTATAGGTAGAAAATATATCTTATGGTGCCCAGTCCCCTCGTAATGAAGGAATAATCTAATAAAAGTGAACCTGTACATAATAAAACGATCTTATGATAAGCCCGGGGTTGTCTAAATAATAGTGACGGGTGTCTGTAAGCTGATGGCCCTAATTTATTAATTACTGCCGATTCCAGAGTTTATATTGAACCAATCAAAACATTGACTAAATAATGAAAATACGGCTTATTTTGTTGCCATTTTATATCGATCTCAGGCGTATTATTAATAAATTGGGGTAATAAAGATGGCATTATTCTGCCACCCTGACGTTCACCTGAGCCAGGTTTAATTAGGCGTACCGCTGCTGGAGGCTGACCAAGGATTAGCAAGATAATCTAAAGCTGATACCGATGTTTATGTTTGTAAACATAACCTTGAGAATAACCAGCACTGTTTTCTTTATAGGGTGATCGAAACTTTCTGAACAGCATTTTCAAACAGTTCATGATTTAATTATCGGCCTGACACAATTTCAAAGAAACGCAAAAGTTATGACTATACTGGTCAACTGAAATATCTGCCACGGGTCAAAATGATCAAGAAGAGCTAATATTCTTTGATCAACGGGATCCGCCGAATTTGTAGCTCTATAATATTAACCAGGCTGCAAGAAAGCTTCAGTTTCAAAGTGAAAGGTCAAGGGATAAAATCGATGGTCAGTTCATATTTGATAAATGCTTTCACGATTAAAGAGCTAATCAGCAAAATGACACGGTTGAGTTCCATACGGTTCCATGCATTTGAGCTATTGGCTGCAACTCATAGAGCACAGACTTTCTTAATTGACAACAAAGGCATGCGTGTTTTGTTTGTTTATAAACATGTGTCAGAGTTAATTGGATCCAAAGGAAAACATGGAATACGGGCTCAAAATGATATGCAGTCATTTTGCAGCAATAATAATATGCCAAGGGCTGCAAGTTGGGCAGTTTTGACAGAGATGTCATATCTAAACGGTTCCAAATGCTATATTTTCTTGTATCTTAATATTTCTTCCAGAAAAGCTAGCGTTTCCTATGTATATGCACGGCTATTGCTCTAGATGATAAAAACACTTTTGAGATGGACATAAACCTTTAAAATAAGAAACAAATAGGCCAGCTCTTCAGCTCGGCATTACAGATTCCGTTACCATGACGTAATAGGTATCTCAGCATCTTAGCAGGTTGCTGGAGTAAATAAATGAGCAGTGGTAATTGCTGCAGTGAGATAAGTCAATGACAATTATGATAAGGCATTAGACAATTAGTGTCATTACCATTCTGTTGCACATATCATGATCTAACGGTCTATCAACAATTGGAAATACTGACATAATCTCTTAGAAGCTGTGGTCAGGTTGACTTCTATAGTGATGAAAGATTTGACATGGGTTATTTAATACCTACCCTACCTACTTTATGTAGGGTCAGGTTAGACGGGTGTAGGCATGGCATTCTGTGTTATACAAGGTGGAAAATGAAAATGGAGAGAGGTTATTCTCGATCTTTGCCCAAAGAAGCAGACTATGATACACTGAATCTAAAACATACACCAAGGACACGCTAATGGTCTTGGATGGGATAAGTGTCCGAAGGTCAGTTACTATTTTAAGGAAGCTATCTGAAAGCCTAGATAAAGACAATACATATAGTGTCGAAGCTTGCTAGAGTATAGCCTGGTTTCCAAGGACAATTTTTCCTTGACGAAGATTATTTGTCACAGAAACTTTGGCAATTGTCCGTGGAAACGAGGCCTATTGTTTTGTTTATGTTCTGAAAAGCTGTTTAAAATAAATATGAACACTGATAAACGAACATGCGATCTCATCTGGAACGTTCACAGTTCTACGTGGCATTTCTCAAGAAAGGGGTGGCCACACTGGCTCCATATATCATTGAAAAGTAAATAAATATTTCAAATTATATTCATAATTGTAAATATAAGTACTTGACAACGCAGCAGTTTACATCAGTTTTCATACTTTTTCCACGATTATATCTGTGAAAATAATGACTTTTATTGGTTCCAGTGTTATGGAATAGGTATCCGTCATTACATGGCAAGTAGAAGATTCCACGATGTATGTACATTTTCTGGATGCCCTTTTGTTTGACCAAATATTGGGTCAGACCCAAAAGAGGCCAGAATTCGGCTCTCTCATTCATCCCCTAAAAGACAAAGGAAGCTCTCGAAATCAGAGCTATAGCTGACTGCAATTGTTGGTTATCTTTGTGTCATTTTCTGAGAACTTTACAATGGGCTGGCTAACAATATTCTTTGGGAAAATGGCCTTGTCAATCAAATCTTAGAACTATTCCCAGTAGATGATAGACAGCAAGTAGACATGGTTATATTTATTTTCAATTTTATTACTATGATTAATGACGTCATCCATGGCGGAGCCTATCGGTTCCCACAGAAAACAGTAGTGTTAACAAAGGTGGAAAAAGTGATTGAATTTTGATGAAGAACAGGGCTTATAATGAGTGACAGATACCTATGTTTTATTTATATCATATGTATATGCTATGTCATTTTCAATGTTTTTCGGTAATTTATCGTGTGAAAGTAACAGTTATTAGTTTTGAAAACTGATTCTGAGAAATCGAAACAAAAATTCGCATACATTAATACACTTGTGAAATAATAAAGCGAGTTGGCCATTAAGCAAAGCATTCGAAGAAGAAAATTCGAAAAGAAAATTAATCTCATTAATTTATATATTTTATTTGTTAACCGTTTACTGCAACATCTCAGAAAGCATATTAGTTACATCAATTATCATCGTTTAATGCTGATGATTCAGGCAGAAACATTTGCACTGTCAGTCATTTTCTTATGCTTTATAGTGCTTAGCAATATATGTCAGCATTGTTATATCATTAGTATAGCTAAACGTTATAAAAAGTTGTTTACAATGTGTAGGCTTCCCAGATTTTCATGGAATCGTGTGAACATTTGACAGCGCACAGTGCATATCAGAGTCACCATTACGAAAACTTGCCCATGCAATATACAGAGATTTTTAAAGTTGTAAAAAATGAAAATTTTCAGTAGAAAATTCTTGCTATTTTTTTCTTATTTTTGCTCAAAACATAGATTGTGGGTGCACGTTTTAGAACCGCATCGGCGAGGGGAGGCGGTTCTAACGAGTACCCACAATCTATGTTTTGGAGCAAAAATAAGAAAAATAGGTATACCCTTGCATAACCCAGTTTTGCTTTATATAAAAGTGGGGTTCAAGGGGGTATACATTACACGGACATGTTTTCCTGATGAATATGAATCTTTACTGAAGTACATTTGTACGATTTTCTGCAACTGGAATTCGGTCGACATCCGTGATGGATTTTTAGATTTTTTTCTGCACTTTAACGATTTTCGTGTAATGTCAAGTAATGTCAATGCTCTCGATTCAGAAGTACATACTATATACAAAATATACAACATTAACGAGCAGTTGCACATTTAGTATGGTACCAGAAGAGAACAGGAAAACATGCCCGTGGAATGTATACCCCCTTAAACCCCACTTTTATATACACGAGCAAAAAACTGGGGTATGCAGGGGTATAACTATTTTTCTTATTTTTGCTTCAAAACATAGACTGGCGAGGCGGTTCTAACTTGTACCCATATTCTATGTTTTGGGAAAAAAAAAAAGAAAAAATAAAAAAAGAAAAGAAAAGAAAAGTATCAAAATAATTCTACTGAAAATTTACATTTTTTAACAACTTATGAAAAATATGTATATTACATGTGCGTTTGTAATGAAAGAAGATCTGACCACTGGTACCACAGTTTCTGACAGATGAAATTTTCACCGTTATGTTTTTTTCTTGGAAAATTTATGTTTTCAGCATACCGGAACCGGCTAGATTGTCTACCATATCAGCGGGTCAGCACCTCTCGAGATTCCAAGTCCGCCAGGGTCGAAAATAATGAACATAGAATGCAAACAATGCGCTAACTATGTTTTTATAATGGTATACAACATAAAACAGACACTTATGCATTTATATTCAAATTAAAGTGGGTGTGTGGTATGGTAATTTGTGTTCTTTTAATTTGGAACATAAATATTGTCTGACTTGTATTGTTAGCTTGTTCTTGGTCAAAATGATAAGCACAGTGGCTGAGAATTTCCATAAGGACTCGAGAGTCATCAGGAAAACATGTCCGTGATATGTATACCCCCTTGAACCCCACCGTATATAACAATACGGGGGAATGCAGTGGTATACTTATTTTTCTTATTTTTACTCCAAAACATAGATTGTGGGTACTCGTTAGAACCGCCTCAGCGAGGCGGTTCTAACGTGTACCCACAATCCATGTTTTGAGCAAAAATAAGAAAAATATCAATTTTTTTCCTGTGAAAATTTCAATTTTTACAACTATCTGTATATTGCATGGGTAAGTTTTACTCCAAAACATAGATTGTGGGTACTCGTTAGAACCGCCTCAGCGAGGCGGTTCTAACGTGTACCCACAATCCATGTTTTGAGCAAAAATAAGAAAAATATCAATTTTTTTCCTGTGAAAATTTCAATTTTTACAACTATCTGTATATTGCATGGGTAAGTTTTCGTAATGTAGATGCTCCTTGTATGCATTATGACGAAAACACGCCCATGCAATATACAGATTTTTTTTTTTATTGTGAAAATGATATTTTGCTTATTTTTGCTCAAAACATAGACGAGGCGAGGCGGTTCTAACGAGTACCCACTATCTATGTTCTATGTTTTGGAGCAAAAATAAGAAAAATGGGTATACCCCTGCATACCCCAGCTTTGCTATATACAAAAGTGGGCAGGTGGCAAATGAGTACTCATTAACCACCTGAAGTGGGGTATAAGGGGTATACATTGCACGGGCATGTTTTCCTGATGGGGACGAGCGCTGCTTAAAATCTTGGAATGTCACAGGATGGACTTACAGCACTCGTTAAACTAGAGCGAGTGGTGGAAACAATGGTAAAATGTCAGTCAGATAAAAAAGAAAATGCATAGGTTGAAACAATTTTCTATAGTAACATTTTATCATTGTTTCTCCTCCCTCGCACTAATCATGCAATGGCAGGTCTGTTAGTGCATCAAAGTGCAATAAATGCAATTACTGTCAGTAAGGATATCTGTCAGCAACCTCGGTAGATCTATATAATGGTCCAGATAATGTTTAATCAACCATGCAATCTGATCAGACTGACACTTCTGGTTTGGAAATACAATGGTACCGTTATATGAATCCCATCGTGAAAAATCATGCTTGAACATAACAAGACAGAAGAAGGAGCTAAAATGTTTCTGAACCAGACATGAGAGGGATTTAGTGCTCTGTATATTCACAAGCAACGGTGAAACTTGCTCGGGAATTTCCGTCAATCGGATGGCGGAAACATACAAAATCGTTACGAAAAACTTAACCATGCAGCATACAGAGATTTTTTTGAACTGTAAAAATTGAAAATTTCAGTAGAAATTTGTTACTAGTTTTTTATTTTTGCTCAAAACATAGATTGTGGGGTTCTAACAAGTACCCATAATCTATGTTTTGGATTAAAAATAAAAAAAAAAATAGGTATACCCCTGTAAACCCCACTTTTACTGTATAAAAGTGAAGTATGAGGGGGTATACATTTCACGGACATGTTTTTCTGATGAAATACAAAGTGATGTGTTCCCTATGTGGGTGCAAGAAGCTGTTTGATTGCGCAACCATGTGACAAAGCTTTTCCTTCCGTCTGCATTTCCGTTCCTTTTTACCATATATCATTGTCAGACTTTTTCAACATATTCATCATTAGCGTTTGCTGGCAGATTGGTATCTTGACGTTTTGCAAACACCCACAAATCAGTTGTAACAAATGCAACTGCTGCATGCAGTTTTTCAGAGACAAACGGATCGTTACCGATGACCTTCACATTGTTTTCTTTTAATTATTTACGTCATTTATGTAATGATCCACTAAGATTTTATCAAAGTGACGGATTTATCGGCGTGATGCATGTCATGTGTAACGTCTAATTAAGGAATCGTGTCTGTTTCACGCCCGTGTAATGTACACTTCTGTCATTCTGAAAATCATTAAGCAATGTTTACTCTTCCCTGCAGCCCGCTTCAGGTGTTTTCTCAAGGTGTCATGTGACTAATAGGTGATGTGTATCAGAAAATCACTCCCAGATTTTGCAAGGAACTACAGATTATGCCTGTCTCCAAATGGCTTGTCATGTCCAGCAAAATCACTGACGTTTTATGCTTTTAATGCAGACGTCCCATCCACGTTCTTTTGATGGTCCATTATTTCGGTTCCTGATGTGTTTCGTTGATACATTTTGCAGGGCTTTAAGCCGATGTATATTACATGTCTTACATGTACAGCAATACAATATTGTATCATTATAGGGATCAAACATGATTTTCCATTCATTAACATTGGCTAGGTCCCGAGGGGAGTGTTGAAAACCGAGGGATTTCTGCAGAAACGAAAGGAATAAGGTGCAGAAACGACAGAAATATGGCGCACTATATTTTACAGCCTCATCACATTTTCATATGCGTAAAAGCTTTCGTTTTTATGATCGTTCCGGGCGGACTTCAGTTTCTCAATACTAGCACGTGCTTTGCGTGGCGCCCGGTAACGAGCATAAGTAAAAGCCATGTATTAACAGCACGTGTGCGCGTGAATTGCAATACTCGTCCTTGTGGTGGAACCTTGGATTAAGTCCGTTCAGCCCGGCATGACGAAAAACTGCCACTTCCTACTACTACTACTACTACTACTACTACTACTACTGAATTGCAATATTAATGCATGGCTTTCTCTTCGTTAATAAACGGCTGTTAATATCGTGTGACACGGGTATTTATGCAATAAAAGTTTACGTTATTTTTTGTTTCCAAGTTATTAACATAAATGATCTATCATCTGTCCTATCAACTGGTCTGTGTATCCAGCCTTTCTCCTGCTTTTCAGTACCTGGTGATATGTAAATTTTAAAATTCATTTTTATCGATTCGTTGCTATTGCCTAAAATTTAATTTTGAGGTCGGAACGTCTTATCATGCCGACAAGACCTACCAACGTGTGTAGTATGCCCGGTCGACCTGAGCCATGCTGTTCAAAACATATATGAACCGCCGCAAGGGAAAACCAACAATCTGCATGGGTGAAAACAAAGGCGCAGATCAGCTTCGCAGTAACTGCGAAGCTGATCAGCGTTTTCGCTACACGGATAGTACAAATCCTCTACTTTCTAAATCCTGAATTTCCAGCCTCTAGCCATCTTCTGTGACTGTACAGCCCGGTTTGTGTCGGATCTGGTAGGAACCCAAATTATTGGTTTTCTCACGCACATGCTCATATGCATGTTATTGTGCGATGTGATTTATTTTGACGGAATGCAGAAGTTACGATGAATGACACCTACCAATTCGTTATTTACCGCTAATGTATTTACTGCCATCTCCAATTCGTTTCCTCGTAAACTTTATTTACTGGGCGTTTTGGCTTTGTGTTGGAACTGAGTCAAAGGCAGAGCTAAAATATTTATAGGTTCTTCTCTAAATATTTATTGATCTCCATTTTGAACATGCTTAATATCAACTGTAACATGTATTGATAGGTGATTTGAAACAATGAGTAATCAATGGAATTATTTTTCTTTCAGAACTTGATTGATATAAAATTCTTATGGCTCCTGGTATATAGATTGCTGTTCCAGGGAGTACCACAATAAAACTGCTAAATGAATTTACATCCATTCATTTTGAAATGTATAGAAAAGATAATTTACATTTCTCGCACAATTCTTGTTTTCCACTCGAAACTCTTGCAATCCATCGGGAAATGTAATAATGAAGTCGATATATACTCACCCAAATAATGTCCCATCCTGAAATAAGCATAAATAAAAATATTTAAATAAAACGCACATAGCTTCTTAAATAAGTTTCTTTACCTGTGCACCTTTTTATTAGGACTAAATTACCAAGCAACTAAACGTCGTCAGCTTTCTGAAAAACGTTCCACAACAAGCAGAAATACAACGCACATTGCTTCTAAAATGTAACAATAGAAATAAACTACTTCTCAGCGACAATACCGTGAGACAATCTTCTCGTTAGCTTCAATTCTTAAAAGTGATAAATGTAAAGGCATTTTTCAAAAAGATATCACCAAAGAAAAAGTGAAAACGCAGACATAAATATCTTGAATAGTATTTATCATAATTTTCTTGCATGGGAAATAGATGTTACTCTTCTTATCTAAATGTTTAAACTGATACGTTTTGAACGATTATGATATAACATCTGAACCTAATCATATACACATGCTGTCTTTCAACAGGCGAGATCGATATGCGTGAGGTTTTCAACAAAAATATAAATCTTCAAAGATAAATCTTAGATAATTGTTACCTAGAATTAGATGCGCCAATTTGGAAACAAAAATGTCATTCATACGTTATCTAGCACGTCTATTGAAGTAGTAAATAGACACAACCCTACAATATTTTACCTATCATAAAATCATTGTAGCTTGATAACACGAAAATATAGGTAAGTAAAATGGCTTATCAGCAAAGCACACCTTGACGCCAAGAAAAGCAAATTAATTATTGTTCCAATCAGATTCCTCGGGTTGAGTCGACGCCAGGTGAAACCATAATTGTTTCAAATGGATAGAAACATGTCTGTCTGTCTGTCTGTCTGTCTGTCTGTCTGTCTGTGTCTGTCTGTCTGTCTGTCTGTCTGTCTGTCGGTTAAACAAACACTGGCACCAACATTGGCTGTTCAAGTTTGCGCTGGCTGATTTTTCTCTTCCATAGCAAATTGTGTAATTTCGCTCCCTATAACTTCATCAGGTATGACTACTTTACTGGTATTACCAATAATAATTATTTATGGTCAATATATTAATTCTTCGTATTTATTTATGTTTAACTTATTTATTTTATATTACATTATCTTCCCTCGGGTGTGGCTAGATACACTATACTTGATGCTTGTGAAAAAATAATAATTGTATACCACATACAATGTGAGTTAATACGCCAGGAATCTTCCTAGTTTTTGCTTACCAACGCGGATCTGAACAGTACACTAGGAATCTTCCTAGTTTTTGCTTACCAACGCGTATCTGAACAGTACGCCAGGAATCTTCCTAGTTTTTGCTTACCAGTGCGGATCTGAACAGTACACTAGGAATCTTCTTAATTTTTGCTTACCAACGCGGATCTGAACAGTACGACAGGAATCTTCTTAGTTTTTGCTTACCAACGCGGATCTGAACAGTACGCCAGGAATCTTCTTAGTTTTTGCTTACCAATGCGGATCTGAACAGTTCGCCAGGAATCTTCCTAGTTTTTGCTTACCAACGCGGATCTGAACAGTACGCCAGGAATCTTCCTAGTTTTTGCTTACCAACGCGGATCTGAACAGTTCGCCAGGAATCTTCCTAGTTTTTGCTTACCAACGCGGATCTGAACAGTTCGCCAGGAATCTTCCTAGTTTTTGCTTACCAACGCGGATCTGAACAGTTCGCCAGGAATCTTCCTAGTTTTTGCTTACCAACGCGGATCTGAACAGTTCGCCAGGAATCTTCCTAGTTTTTGCTTACCAACGCGGATCTGAACAGTTCGCCAGGAATCTTCCTAGTTTTTGCTTACCAACGCGGATCTGAACAGATGTAGTTGTCATAGAAATGCATGAAAGGTCCATTATGAGAACACGCAATATATAAAGATTTTTAAAGTTGTAAAAAATGAACTTTTTCAGTAAAAAAAAAAAGAGATATTGTTCTTATTTTTGCTCAAAACATATAGATTGCGGGTACACATTAGAACCGCCTCGGTTCTAACGAGTACTCACAATCTACGTTTTGGAGCAAAAATATTAAGAAAAATAGGTATACCCCTATAAAGCCCTGTTTTAATATAATGTGAGGTATACGGGGGTATACATTACACGGACATGTTTTCCTGATGGCGGCAGTTGGCTTGGGAGCGAATTTATTTAGGATAAATTAATATGTCCAGTAGTAAATTCATACAAGACGATGAATTCCATTACTTCCTTGTTAGTCCCTTCTTTAGCCCATAGCATGTGTGCGGTTCTAACGATATAACTCTTCTGTCTGGTTAAAACATGCATATTATATTTCTATTACTCTGTTAGCTTTAAGACACATCAAAGATGACAAACTGAGATAAAAATATATGTTGCACCGCTAGAAAACAAGTCTTGTGTTAGCTTTATAGGGCGAGGGACTGAACATTCATTTTGTCTGAACAGAGTGATATTCAGCTTTCTTCAGGACCCACATGATGCTGTAAAACTGAAAATCCACTTGATACCTTGATGACAACCAATGTTCCCTTGTGACTTGAACCTATTGCTAATATAGATCTGAGAAAAAGAATACCAGCAGGAATTCCCGTTAAACACACAGAGAAATATAACTGATAAGTGAATTTCCTTGTAAAAATATTTATTATTTATATATCACCTCAAGGTTTTGACATCTGAACAATTTAATAGCTGTGGGATTCGCAGAAAGATAAACTGAGATAAAATTAACTTTATGCCTATTTAATTTAGAATACATGTGGAACAATTTACAAATGTTTACTTTCCCATGCAGTAAAGTAATAGGAAAGACTTGCCACATATCCAGAAACCGAGTGTCACATTTTATAATGGCATAAAAACTGCTCAAAGCAGAAGGAAGAAACGATACAAAGTATCTTTCTGTTGGCAAGGGGGTTGCATAAGATTGCATACGCGACCAAGGCTACTCAAGGAACACGGCTTACTGCAATTTGTACCTCGAATTTAAGAAACACGGTAACGGTAGGTGCGGACGGTACTTCGCGGCGACAAACTATCCAATGTTCGAACCCAAGAGTTGCTCCCAAATCTTGCTGCGAAACATTCCCTGTAGTCCGGCATGAACCCAAGATGACCGTGCAATAGCATCTATAGAAAATGTTTTTGCAGAAATAAGTTGGTATGAGTATCCTGATTTGAAATCCGGATGATGCCAGATTGGCATCCTTAGGCAATTCAAGATGGTCGCCAAAATCCAATATGGCCGCAAAAAATGTTTTTTTGATAGAATTTCGTACAGATACCTGTTTAAATGCTAAATGCTAGCCTTAAAATTCGAGAAATAATAAAATTTAGCCTTTTTCATCAAAATGCAACAAATATCAAAATCAAGATGTCCATCAAAATACAAGATGGCCGACGAAATAATAAGGCTTTTGATAGAAGTTCTTACATGTATGTGATGTAATGTTAAAAAAAGGTCATTTAAAGTGGAGAAAACTTCAAGTTAAGACATTATTTCCATTAATACATGTATGCAACAAAAGCAACATTAATAAAGATGGCCACTAAAATCCAAGGTGGTCGACAAAATGTTATTTTAATAGAATTTCGTCAATATATGTGATGAAATGTTAAAAAACATGACATTGAAGGTGCAGAAGTCATAAAGCTAAGGTTGTTCTTGAATATGTAACAGAAGATAAAATAGAAATGGCTGCTAAAATTTAAGATGACCACCGGAAAGTAGATGGAATGTGTTTGGGTATTAAGAAATGAAATGAAAAATCCATATCTGTGTTTTATTAAACAAAATTCAACAAAAACTGCCAAAACGCCAATATAATCTCCATGATTTGGATTTTAGGAAACTTTGGTTAATTGTAGAATAACCTGGTCAGGTACAAATAGAAGATTATACAATAGTAATTTACTGTCAAGCAATGCTGTCTATTAACATGATTAATGCATTACAAATAATTACAATGCTAGGAACAATTTAACGTTCGCCTGACTGTTTCAAAGGTATAGGTAGAATATGATGGAAATCAGATATGGCAGAATATGGTGAGATGGGTAGGATTGGGTTTCATGTACATGTATTATGACGACTTGTTAAAAAGCGATTGGCTGTGTGAGATATGTGTAGAGACTAAATTATGGGTTGATTTGGCCTCCACTGGGGTTGGATAGGGGTTACAATCGATAATGAGGGGATTTAAGGAGGTTTAATCTGGTTTGGTTATATGGATCCACTCCCTAGTCAACAAATATTCAGTCATATTGTGACAGAGCAATCTTGGTACTTATCTCAGTAGAGTCATAAGAGGAAATGTTTTTGTTCTCATGTAACAGCTGCGTATGAAGCTAACACACGCTGTAAAAGCCGGTTTGTATCTCAATGCAGTACAAATTCTATTACCGGTCTGTGGGTCCCAAGCCCTTAGCAATCACAAGATCGCGATCTTCTTCTTCCATTTCAAGTGAGAACAGAAACACTGAAACCAGCACTGTTATTAAAATAAAATAAAGCGAAAATTACACATCTTGTGAGTTTAGGGCTGTAAATGTTATATGGGTTATACCAATGCAATTACGAATCCCAGTGATTTCGCAAGGATCAGTCCTTCAAACAACTCATTCCACAGAAAGTTCATTTCTAATGATCTGTTTTCGTAGTAGCACTCAGTAGCTGGAGGTCTGGAGAGACTGACATTGTGTTACTATATATCTAGATCTAGCATCTGTTTTCTGTTCCGGTCTACTATGTTGGAACTTTGCAGGACGGTAGCACTATTAGTTTGAATAGTTTTGCAGTTGTTGATGTGGTTGGTCATGTGTAGTTCCACTACAGGGCTTACACAACGTCTGGTATGAATCTTATTCATTTTAAAGTGATGCTCTTTCACATACACTATTGCAGAAAGGCATGCGTGAAGATAAAATAAGACTTGCATGAATATGAATTGGTAACTGTTCACAATGATAACATGTATGTATTGGCATTCTTGAAACTGCATATCTAGAAATCGTACGCCGCCACCGAGTCGGATATCACTCTCTCCAGCTTTGTCCGAAAGTGCATTCACAACCGACAAAATCAATGAAAAGAATGGAACGAAACACCAGTTGTTGGATAAGCATACTCGGTGATAATATCGCTTACTGGTTTTCTTTGTCTGGATATGGCGGAGTCCGCATTGTTTGTGCTCTTGGTCAATCCTCACTTAACAGGGTTACTCTTTGCTACATTAAGGCATCTTTTTTCCCCCAGATACAATATGTTGATAACGAAAGACATTATACATCGTTTTTCGGGATATGCATGTGAAACCATTACAACTAGAATGTGATAGCATAATTCAACATAAATATGAAATGGTATATCTGTAGGTAACTCACGAATCGTGAACTATACTCCTGAGCAATCACGGCATTGGTTTGTTTCAAAATATGCAACAATGCAGTTACTATAAAAGAGATACCACAAATGTTCTATTACAATATTATTATGTCATTTAGGGATACATCAAATTGATATGTAGTAATATTATGTTCAAGGCTGTTTATGCTTTAATTTCCCATTTTTGTGACTTTGAGCACAATTCATAAACAGCAGGAATGTATTTTGAGTTACTGTCATTTAAATTAACAGTTTTGGCCACCATCTTGGACGCCATCTTGTGTTTTACAAACTATCCAATGTTAAAATGATAATGATGCATATAATTCATTTTCGCAATTTATCGACCATAACAGAGCAATTTAGAAATAATACGAGTGTTATATTGGTCAATTTCATGTAAATAACAGTTTTGGCCGCCATCTTGTATCTATTAAACTGTCCAATGATGAAATGATTCATATAATTTAATTTCACAATTTATTGACCATAAAAGAGCAATTTAGAAATAATATGAGTGTTATATGTGTCCATATCATGTAAACAACACTTTTGGCCGCCATCTTGGACGCCATCTTGTATTTATCAAACTGTCCACTGATGAAATGACTCATATAATTTAATTTCACAATTTATTGACCATGAAATGTCAATTTATACGAGTGTTATATGGGTCCATTTCATGCAAATAATAAGTTTGGCCGCCATCTTGTACGCCATCTTGATTTCAGCGAGTTGCCCAAGGATGCCAAAGTGGCATCACTTGGTTTTTAAATGTACTATGTATTCTCTTTCAAAAAATGCAAAAACATTTTCTATAGACGGTATTGCACGCTTTCGCTGATATTCTAGGTTTCTGTGCCGGACTACTGTCCATCCAGCTGTAAGTAGGTGCATGGAAATTGTTTTGGGGTACGAAATCAAGATGCGAAATTATTCGATTTTGGATATACCGTTTCCATGCTGCCCCTAACGACGCACACGGCACATTCGGTCACGTTTCCCTTTACCAGAGTATACATTACGAAAACATGCCCAATGCAATATACAGAAAATCTTTTGGTTGTAAAAAATTAAAAATGAAAATTTTCACTGTAAAAAAATGATAGTTTTCTTAATTTTGCTCAAAACATAGATTGTGGGTACACGTTAGAACCGCCGAGCAGAGGCGGTTCAAACGAGTACCTTCAATTTATGTTTTGGAGCAAAAATAAGAAAAACTAGGTATACCCCTGCATACCCCAGTTTTTCTATATAACAGTGGGGTATAAGGGGGTATACATTTCACGGACATATTTTCCTGATGAAAACATGGACATTTATATTTGAAACACAACGGGTTCTGCTTCCTTCTTTATTAACGTTTGGGCACTGATCTGATATTGGTACACACGCACTAAGCCTTCTTTTGACTTCTCTTTCTCTCTACGATGCCCTGATGCCAGTCTAGCCCAATGCATTTGGCCTTGTCAAGACCAAAGCATATCGTTTCCATCTACATTTATTTGTAATAACTTTAACATCATTTTATGACTGATGGTAAATGGCAGCCTTGAAATATTATCTGGAAATGGCTTATGATTTGTTTTTGATTGAATTAGCTTTCCCAGAATCATGCTAAGAATGTATTAACTTGACGGTTTCTTAACGCCTTACAGGACCATAATTTCAGACCGCCTTGATCGTTTGATATAACTGCCCTGGCCTTCAAAACCACACAGATCGTCTTCCAAGAGCCTACGAAAACTTGCCCATGCAATATACAGAGATTTTTTTTTCAGCTGAAAAACTGAAAATTTCATTGGAAAAATTTTGATATTTTCAATATTTGTGTTCAAAACATTGATTGTGGGTGTTCAAAACATTGATTGCGAGTACCCACAATCTATGTTTTGGAGCAAAAATAAGAAAAATAGATATTCCCCTACATACCCCAGTTTTGCTATACAAAATTGGGGTTTAAGGGGGCATACATTCCATGGACTTGTTTTCCCGATGTAATTGGATGTCCTGTAAGTTTCGCCTGCTTTGTACAGAATGTTTTGTATAGACGGTCCCGCATGTCTTAGTGGTATATAACACATGCCTTCTCATATTTCTCCATTTCAAACTAAAGGGTAGGCTAGAAGTATATAACGTTCGTTCGATTGTGCTATTTGTTTGATGCCAGTTTGTGTTTTGATTCCCAGTGCAAGAGACAGAGATGAAACATTTTGATACATTGACCCTTACAGAAAAATCACATTAACGTAGGTATGTACATGTACAACATTTGGATGAAATGACATTCCAGTAGATACAGTATACGCTCAATAAAAGCGGCACCGCCTAAGCTTCAGACCTTCTAAGCGTTTAACCAGTACTCAGCCAGCGACTCGCACATCCCATCTGGCGTGGTTGATGGATATGGGAATGCTGCAAGACCTTCCAACGAAACCAGCTTCGAACATCCACAAGGTGCAACTCCAACATACCAACTTACCGGAAATGTTTCCAATGACAACGAAAAGGGGTATCAATGACTATAGAAAAAGGGGCATGACTGGTATTATAAAGAAAATGCCGGCCCACGCATATCTGTCTCCTACGCATGCCTTGCAACATGACAAACTAATTGCATTCTGTGCAACAATGGACCAAACCTTGAAATTATAAGGGCTTTCAAAGAAATTATTGCATGTTGGGGGAAAATCCTAAATTGATCTAAATTCGCTCAAACGAACAACAAAGCATGAATCTCGAAACATCTGCAAACAAAGGCTCCTACCGATTGCTTCCTATTCAATTTGTTGTTCAGAATTATGTATAAAACCAGACAGTGCAAGCTTTATGTGGAACTGTATATATGCCCCCGCCTTTTCGGGTCGCAAGCCCTATATGTCAAGTTTACAAGAGCCCGGGCTCATGTCCAGGGCCTTGAAAGGAAAGAAAATTAACATCTCCTTTTTCTAGATCAAGTTATTATTGGAAATTCAATCACCTCCTTTTATCAGCATGTCTAATCAATGGTCAAGGTTTTCACACTTCAAACACAACTTTGACCACTGCGAGGCCTTGAACAAATGCTGTAAATATTTTTCCATCAATCATTTCTAAGTTGTAATATCGGGCAGATGTTGCTACCCACCGAGATGATGGCTTCAGTTATAGAGGAATTGGAAAATTCATTTCGAAACTTCCCAGTGGGCACATGACGTCAAAATGACGTCATATCAACGTCGGTGCGACATCATGACGTCGCATCGACGTCGATCTGACGTCATTCTGACGTCATGTGCCTGCTAGGTTAATCCTAAGTGAGCCAAAACGGATGGCTCCAGTGATTCAACATAATCCACGGTGGCCCACAGGTTAGGTAAAAAGGCAGCTTGGCAGCAGAAAAGGCCTGACACCTGATGTCATAGAAGAAAGTTTCCGCTTCCTCAGTCAAGTTCTGTTGAACCCTTGATGTTGCTAATAATTCTTAGACATATTTGTTTATCTAACCGCATAATAATTTATTAAACTCGTATTTTAATTCTGTCAGTTTCCTTTAATTGTCTGTCTGCCTTTTTTTTATTTCAGTTATTTCTATTTTTCTTTGTTAAAGAAAATAGTGCACCAAAAATGAGAGTTTGACGCCAGAACAGGCCATTTTGGTTTTGCTCAGATCAATTTGCGTTCAGTTCTATCACGCCACTGTCGTCTCGAGGTAAGCTCAAGGACATTCCTTCACCTTCTCACAAGGTACTATAAACAGTACAATTATAAAAGCCTTGAAAATCCCTTCAGCAGCAGTAACACCCACTTAATATCCCAGAACGGAGTCACAATGACCCTTTGTAATGTCCGTTTTTCTCATTAATCATTTCGCCCACTGCACCATAGTTCCTCCTTTATAGAAATGCGTGTTTTTATTCTAAAGCATGCCTTGTCTTCGCAAGGAAAATATAATCGTACAGCAAAGAGTTATGCATATACCCTCTTGAAATCTGTGAGTTTGTCTGCTACGAATGACATTCAATACAATTGTACATTACGAGAATTTGCCTATGTAACATGCAGCATTTTGGGCTGTAAAACTGATATTTTTCATAAGAATGTTTGGACATTTTTTCTGACTTTTGTTCAACACATAGGAAAAAATCATTTACTCTTTGAACATTCCCAGCTTTATTACATAAAACAGTGTGACCACGGTGAATGGAAGTATATATTGCACGAATATATAGCGTTATGAGGCATTTCGTATGGCGATAACTTTAATGTCAATTTTGGTTTTACATCTTACAAGGCAGCATAAACGTCAATACTAATTTTCACAAAGTCCAGCAAAATGAATTTTCAGGCAATAAATGTATTTCACAAGACATACCATATCAAATCAATATTCATCTGGGAGCCCTAAAATGCACTGAACTTTCCGGAAGAAGATTTTACTGCCCGATAAAAATAAATAAAATCCTTCATTTTGTGTATGTTTCGATGGTTTGTCAAGCACGAGTGCGCTAAAATAATTAAAGCTAACGTCGACAGGGTTTTAATACCGCAAAGAATCGCAATCAACAATTTGTATGTTATATGGCCTTATACATGTATACAGAGAGTCTTATACATGTATATTTAAGAAATGTATTTCTTTTTTTTCTTCTGATGTTCATGGGGCTATGGACCAATGAGGGTCGCGTGCAAAGTGAATGAACCCATTTTGCTAGCTCCAATCACCATTGGTGAGATCCATGCTTTTATGCCGTCAAGTTTGGATCATGTGACGTCGATGACACGATGTTGTTCATGGAACTATGAAATGCATTTCAGCATTACAGTTCTGATCATTGCCTACTTGTACCTCATTTAGACTTTGCATCAGAAATGTAATTTAAATTTGATACATTTAGAAATAAAATGCCCACGCCATGAGCGGTTTTGGGAACTATTGGTACCGTGCATGTAAAGTACAAAGACGATGTGTCTGTCGTATGGCCTTCTGGCCATTAGGACCAAAACAGTTCGTTCCAATGGATATTTCGGGTAAGCAAAATCGACGTACATCCTGGATACTTCGTATTACTTCCATTTATCGCTTCAAAATTGTTCATTTTATCGCATAAATGCTCAGAATTCAGACATTCAAATGCGTTTAATGATTGTGGAACGATATCTAATCTAATCGCACCTGCATCATATCACACACCGGTAATTAACCGATAATTGATCGGCTCTAATCGATTGATACTAATCATATCATACCCCGTACAAAGCATACCTCACATAGTGTCAATTTCTGCAGAATTGTCCCGACGTGTTAATGAGATTTCTAGCCACTATCAGCCTCACCCTCAAAGGGGCCGGCTCAGCGGCATAGCATTATGTAATTTCAGATAGGGTCATTTAATTATCTTCTGAATCCCATAGAGTAATTCTCTCCCCCTTTTCTTGAGAAAATTATGCTAACGGTAATTGTGCGCGACATGTATTATTTTGTAATTATTTCTTCATATTATGCCACTTCAAAGGGGAAAGATCATCTCAGCCTCGGTGGGTGGGTGACTTCTAACGGATACCCGGGATGCTTGCGATCTAACGTGACCAAACAATTCGATAACCTCTGTTTTGTATTCTTTATGCAACAATGATGTGCAAGATTTACGTTTTCGAAAATTACAGATCGCAGCCCATTCACAACTTGATTGTCTGGTTCCGGGCCGAGTGGGGTGTCAGTGACTTATCAGGATTTAGACGTGGACCTGGTACAGGCCACACTGGACTCTGAAACTCAACTTCACTGAGTATTGTGGTTCGGCATCGTGTAAGAATGCTCCGTTCTGTTCTGTTCTGTTCTTGTCTTTTCAGTAAACAAGAAATATCTTTCAAAAAAGGTATATGACGAAGATAAACTTCATAAAGTGACTTTGTGTATAAGTATGATTTACCTTATGATAGTTAGAAAGGTGGATGTTAACAATTTTGAATGACATCCAAATTATATTTATACGTGCACTGCTAGCCTGATATTCAGTCTCAAATCCTGCAATAATTCTATCGTCATAATACTTTACAGCATCTATGAGTACAAGTCTAGTACACTGCATGCTAGAATATGTCCACGACTAGCTATTGGCATTGGTTCTACAAAGACAACACTCATAAAGTTTCTGCATTCGTTATGTATGAAAATGTTCATTATAAGGATGAGAAACGAGCCCTGTAATGTATTTTAGCAGAATTTCGTGTAACATAACGAAAATAACATAGCGACATGGTTCGAATTTCAGGCCAAAACATAGGACCGCGGAATATAGCCGGGCGTTGTAGTTACATCACATACATAACCCCATATCAAGACTAATCAGCCATCAGCCATTTTACAGCATCAGATGATCAAAGCTTAATCAATTACGTGTTCAAAAACTGTTACAGAATCTAGTCAATACACAATCTCCTGCACAGCAATTGCTTGCAGAACGCATAGTGACCATGACTAATCGGAACGCCTTTTATGTTTTATGATCAAACAGTTTGTTACATAAACCGCCCATATCATGCAGGGTAGATGTGGAACAGGTTAATTAGTTAATTACAAAATAACTTTGATCATTTAACGATTATGAACAAACGGTTCTCATTACCATTTTACAGACGTAAGTAATCGTATCAAGTCATTTTTACTCGTGGCGTAGAATCCGGCGAAAAGTACATGATGTACCCCAAACTCCATCCAGCAGGTCGCGGCTAGAGTGACAGGCGACGTCTTTATGTAGCATTATCAAAGATTGACAGTATAGGCCTCCCTCAAGTAGAATTGATTTGTCTGCGTTTTACTGTTTAATATATTGAAACTTTTGACTGTGACAGTACAAAGAGGTTATAAATAAACACCCATCAGTTGGCCTTTAGACCTACAGACTCTGTAGAGTCAAATTACATGGTGCCATATGCGTAGTTTGCACTGAATGTAAGGGAAAAAAGGAATCGACACGATTAAATTAAATAAAATACCAATCCAGACCCAAACTGATAAGAAATAGACTAAACAAGTCGCCACTTTAACAGTAAGGATGAAGAGCATGTTGACCAGCTCTTCGCGTCATGAGACAACCATCAATGAGGTTTCTGAACAGGTCAGACACAAACCGAGCTGTACGAACAAAGAAAATGGATAGAGGTTGGAAATTTTGGATTTAGAAGGTAGAGGATTGTACTATCCATGTAGCGAAAACAAAGACGCTGTTCAGCTTCGCAGCTCATCAACATAACTGACCGAATAACGACTCACGGAATAAAATTCGGTGACATACCAAATGACCGAAAAAGCGCTTACTCGTGGCGTTGGCTCTTGTTACATGTAAAACCTCAAAATACGAGAAATTGTTTTGACTTCAAGATTGTTGATTCTACTGTTTTCACGACAATGCGTTGTGGTTTCTTCCGTATTGCATTTTTATGAAAAAGAATGCGTTTTCTATTTCTATAAAGTCGATCATGTTTCACGTTTAAGACAGAAAACAATAAAATAAAGGAGACAATAAAATGAGATGTCAGAGAGTACGATGCTATGTGTCGCCAGCAAGAAATACGGTTAATATATTAGTATTGTTAAACCACAAAGTTCAAAGGTTCTTTGGCTGATGACAATATTTCTTCCACTCACTGAATCTGCAAAAATCTAGGAATAAATGTATATGCTGTAGAATTGTTGAGGAGTGATTGAACGATAAATACTTCGACATTGATCAGATGGTGGGTGGTTGCTCTCAAACATGATTATTTTCGACATATGAAATGGGCAAGCAATATGGCCTTATCGTGTAGATTTACCCACCATGCTTCAGATACGTTAGAACGAATTAAGAAGACTGCAAATTACTCACCTAGACCTACCTACCAAATGACCGTTTTCCGGCAATAAAAAGAAGGAAACTGGTCGAGGTGTATCAAATAATATGTAAATCTTAAGAGGAATGGGCGATACATGTTCTCTGCGTTTCATCATGACATTTATATAAAAACTGTATACTGTTCTAGCCTTCATGCATGGTTGACAAACGTGTGAGTCACTCGCAAAGAAAGGCCATTTTCCCCAGTTCGGGGCCCTCATTTTCAGTTACGAATGTTTGACCAGATTTTGTCTGTCAGAGTAAATGTATTCTTTCAACATCAAGTATCTCTTGATTTATGGGCCAAATCATGTTACCATGCCATTACTCCGCTTTGTATCTTTAGCAAAGGCATGCATCCAGTATTTACAAAAATCTAGATATGAGTTTATTAGTTTTGGTCGGACATTTTTTTCTACGGCCTTAGTGTATTATTGAAACAAGAATCTCTTTCTAGTTATTCTTGAGTTAATACCTTTATAGGCCTATACTTAAAACCAGTTTTGAAATGGACTATTCCGAAGTGGGTGTGCTCACTTCTGAATTATTGCAAAAAAGTCTATTCATTGAATTTTGACGAGTTTCAAAAGCTGATGTTTTGATATTATGTGGTCTCTGTAAAAATTAAAAGGTACTCATTTGTCTATACAGTGAGTTTTTGCTTTTCGAAATTTGGTTAAGAAGTACCTGAATCACCCTTGGACTACCAACTTCGAAATACGTCATAAGTCAGGAAGCAGTTCCATTAATTTAATAATGGCGTCCTTTCATGAAGCAGTTTCATTCATAGATTTATATTTAGTGATCATATTTCAGGAGTTATTCATGCTGTATCCTAATAATCATTGTATTAGGATGAAACGTATTCTATTATCAAAGCATTGCTACATAGAATATAGTGTCAAAGCAACTAGTTTTATTATTTTGGTTGACATTAAATCAATATGGGCTGGTCCATGTGAGACCGTTACAACATTGCCTTCAATCGAAACGGGGTGTAAAGAAAAGAATGAACATGATTCACTGCTTTCTGTTTCATAACTGTGTATAATAAATTTTACAAGGAAGGTCCAAATTGGTCATTTTGAAATTATAATGAACAAAATCTAGTACTTAGAATGTAGAAATTGAATGATTAATTGTTTTATTCACTTGACATACCTGTAAAACGTGTTATTCACTATAATAGACTAATCCAAACTTCCAGCACACTTACTACCAATTATCAATGAAGGGTTGTTCCATTTGCTGCACAGGGGTGTAAACAAATGCTTCCGCATGCTTCCGTTGCTTTCTATTTTATAACTCATGTTCATTAATCTCCAATCACGAGAAAATGTCTTTTCAAAGACAACTTGTGAAAAAAATCTAGCATTTAGTATGTAGAACTATATGTAATTTAGTTTGTTTTCTTATTATACCTGTAAGTCAATAGAATGGGCAAATCCAATATTCCAAAAATAGATTGTCTTCCTAGCAATTTGGGTAAAATACATCACCAAGTATGGTGTACTGGAAGGGTCAAAATGACCGAAGTGGTAAACCGAACTGTCCATGCCTATTTCGAAATAGACATGCACCCGCAAATATAGGGGTGCACCCACATATTTAGATGTTCACCCCTATTTTAAGATAGAGGTTAACCCCTAGAATACCGGTACACCGTCATAGATTGTGATTTTGTCTGGTAGTCCGTTTGATTGTGACTGGTTGGTGGCACTGTTGAGTGTGACTCTTCCAGGTAGTCGTGTCTGTATTGTTGTACGTTGGTATAATAAATATATTATGTATGTATCATATTTAATACTATGTTATGTTCAGTTACATGCACTGTGTATGTGTCATGTTATTTCACATATGTGGCGTTATGTTATGTTGCATATATAATGTTAGGTTACATATGTAATATTAGAGAGGTTGAGAAAACCGAACTTGTAACTTGTACGTGTACTTGTAGACGGGTTTTGCGAAAAAAAAAAACTTTAGTATCTAAAACTTCAAATTGCTGGCCTTTGAGGGTTGTGTTTGCATTATTATTTCAAATTTCTGTTTCACCATAAGAGCTGCATCATGCTGGCGGAAACCGGCTTTTTGCATGCAAAAACAAATACGGAGACCAGCTGCGCAGTGCTGTGTAACTGATCAGTGCCTTTGAAGTTGTAGATAATAAACTTTTTTTCGCAAAACCCGTCTACAAGTACACGTACAAGTTTTCTCAACCTCTCTAATATTTTACATCTGTACATTTTGACCCTTCCAGAACACCATAACTAAGATTTTGAGTGCGTCGTCTTAAATAGGGTAAAATACATCAATTAGTATGAGTCACTTCGTTTCTGAATGAAAAAAAGTTGATTTAAATAAATAATAATGAATCAGTCATGAATCGCCAAACGTTGACCGAAATATGCGGCATCGCCCATGGATCCGCAAATGGGGTCTTTTTAGCTATAATTACATAAATATTACATCTTCATTGACCATAAGGTCGTAAGAAAAAGACGAGCTTCTTGACGCCTAAACACGTATATTGTGGGCATTTTGTTGTTGTGATTCAGAAATGGTGACTCAGTCCCCACATAACCATAGCTGTTGCGTTTGGTATCAAATCAAATAAATGCACAAGTGTGTATTATTGTACTCCATATAGCTACGTTCATACAGTTACATGTGAGTGACTAAATAAACAGACATGCGCTGAACAAACAAAAAGCTCTTAACACTTTTTAACGGTTGCCTTACTCCGTGTTTGAGAAATGGTGTGACAGTTGATAGAGGCCAAATCCAAAATAACAAATCACGTCCAGTTTCGAATGATGTCTCTAAAGTCATTGATGAACGCATGAAAATTAAAGTTGACCGCTATTAACCGCTGACCTACATGCGTCATGGTACTAATAGGGCTATATCTCGGCGCTGTAGCTTATGTCACTTTTAATTTGAATTGCATGCGTTTCTGTCGTCCTGACGATTAACTTGCCCACTACTATTTATTGCGCTCAACCTGACATTAATGTGGAATTGGCACTGTAAATTCAGAAACGTCATTTTCGATGTGCAGACTGGGCATTTAGATATTCACATAACTAACTCGTAAACTTATAATTCATATAGTACAGTTTAGCCTTATTTCTGTGATGAGCATTTACGACAGATCAATTATCATTTTTTTGAATTATTAACCAACAGTTATACGTACAAAGAGTCAATACATGCTACTATTGAACCATTCTGTGTCTATTCAACATAAACTTATTGAAAATGAAGGGTAAACACACTGTCACAGATAAAATACAATGTATAAAACACACACTTAAACTGCTGACAACGTTAACGCTCTCCCTTGTAGTCATTTTGATTGTGACTTTGTCTGGTAGTCCGTTTGATTGTGACTGCTTGGTGGCACTGTTGAGTGTGACTCTTCGAGGTAGTCGTGTCTGTATTGTTGTACGTTGGTATAAGAAATACATTATGTATGTATTATATTAAATGATATGTTATGTTCAGTTACATGCACTGTGTTCTGTGACATGTTATATCACATATGTGGCGTTATGTTATGTTGCATATATTATGTTACATATGTAATTTTATGTTACATCTGTAACGTTATGGTACATGCGTTATATAAGATGCATTATGTTACGTGTTTTGCTACAAACATAACGCTATGTTGCATAACGGGTGCTGATTCATTCATGTTGTTACATATGTTGCGTTTTGATACATTATGTTACATACATTACATAACTTATGTCACACACGTTATGTCACATACGTTACTTCCGTTTATAATGTATTCAATACTGAGATTTATCAAGATGTCATAGATTTGACTATAACAACACTGTCTGTTTTGTGTGTATCTTTGATGAGCTACGCTATTTCAGAATGTATGAAAATTCTTAAGATGCAACGACACCACATATGTGAATGAGAGCATGAGAGAGTGCATATATATAAGTGAAACATGTATTGTTTTAATATTGAATTAATTGTTTACACCATTATGCCATAAATAGCTAGCTATGTTAATTTATTTGGGGGAGGGCTGTGTAATGTTTATTTTTGCAAAATTATGTTTACTCCTAAAGATCTTACACTCACAAATATGTTACATACATTGCGTTATGTTACATATTTTACACTATGTAACATAATTATGATATACTTTGTTACATGCTATGTTATATATGTTTTGTAATGTTGCATATGTTACATATGTTACGTTATATATGTTACGTAAGTAACATACGTAACATACGTACATATGTAACATATGTTGCATGATATTTACATTGATTAACTATGCGCAATGTCGAGAATATATCATACGATTCGTCGACAACGATAAAAATAACTAGTATAGATAATGAAAATAAATTGTAAAAATCGTGAGGCCATTTCAAAATCAATGGAAACCTGATATTAAAGACGTCTTTACTTCAAAAACTTCAGAAAGTATGTTTACTCTTTAAATCTTATACGCACAAATATGTTACATACACTGCGTTATGTTACAACTTTTACAGTATGTAACATATGATTAACTTTGTAACATGCTATGTTACATATGTTTTGTAATGTTGCATATATTACATATAATGCGTTATATGTTACGTTTTAATGTACGTAACATACGTACATATATATATTACATATGTTGCATGGCGTGCATATTATGTTATATAGTACAATGTTATATATGTTGTATTATGTCACATACGTTACATTATGTTTCATATGTTTTGTTACAAATGTTACATTGCTACAACATGTCGAGATTATGTCGAGAGTATATCGAGAAGCATGGCGGCTTCGAGTACAATCCACTTCTTCAAACGTAAATGCATGAAAAGGCATGTTTGATCGGCCACTCAATATTAGCATTAACTAAAATGAAACAAGGCCGTATATAACATGTAGCACATGTTATAGTTTTTCTTGTTCGTGTTTAGACATTTAGTAGAGAGTCATATTGAGAATCTACAAGGTAATCCCTGTACTTTTTATGGTAGAATTGGTGACGAATACCACGTTCTCATGGGTTGGCCACAATTAAAGCTCAGCGTGTATGGAGAGCATTGTAGATGGGCTGGAAACGGTCAGATTGACCTGTCAAGTTGCAGCAATAATTTGTAGAAGACGGATGGTAAAGTAATTAGGCAAGTTTGGAATATACATATAGTTTAGAAGCTCATTAAAGCCACCAACATAATTAACCCGGTTCATCACTCTTCAATAGTTCTGTTAGACTTCGCAATATTGTTGAAATTAGGTAGAGTGCAGATGACTCCGCAAATCTTCGATTGCAGCCTAAATTGTTGATTTCCTACTTTTGCAAGGTTAACGATACATCTGCTCGAACCACTCCTCATGGATGTAGCGACATACCGTACAGGTGGCATCATGAGGGTTTTTGCTTCGTGTTCTTTCTGTTCGCTAAAGACTGGATTTCTTCTGTTTTGTATCTCAGCCAGGAGTCTTGCATGTGCCTAGGCTTGGTCGAATGTCTTGCGAATATTGCTTTGCTGAAGGCTGTCTCCTTGGTGTGCCTTGTACACTAAATGTTGGCAGATCAGAAGTTTTGCGTCTTGTTTACGCTGAAAATCCCATTTTGGCCTATGACGCGACCCAATTATAACTGTAACATTTATTTGGCCCTTCTGGGGTCATCGCCCAGGCGGACGAATAACGTAATTTCTGTTTGTGACTAAAGCCCTCTGGGGATAGTGTTTTCAAAATATTAAAGAAATCACGAACACTATTGTTGTCGCTAGAGTGAAAGTGACAGCTTCCTAACAAAAGCTCTCGACTTCGTTCGCATCCCTGCTTCTGAATCGTCCTGAAATGAGCCGCAACGTAGGAAAACTAGCAATACCGTGTTTAGGCCCCAATAAGTCTTGAATCAGCATTGTCGCTTCTAGCTTTTATTGCACGAAAACTTAATAACGTGTGCATATTTGTAATTCTGACAGAGTTGCCCATGCGCACGTGAGACTGATTTCGGATACCGAAGCACACAAGGTACCTTATATTAAGTTTCATTTCGCTGTGCTGGGGCTCGTAGAATTGCTTATTGGGATTATGCTGAAACCAAAATAATTGGTTTGAGATTTGTTATCTATTTTGATTGAATTCTAAATATTGCCACGTCGGCTGAGAAAAGTAACAATAGGGAACGATCAGTCGGTGGTAAAGAAGCTGGGAGTTGAATAACCGGTACGCCATACCCGTAATAATAGATTTTATTCCCACGAAAAATAAGAATATTATTAGTTTAAATCCTTAAATGGTCTTTAGATGATCGAGGATAACAAGTCAGATCTAATGATATACGATAGAGCCATAACAATGAGGTGGACATACCCTATTGAAATGGAAAGCCATGTTGACCACGCCCCTTTCTGGACAGTGTCAACCGAAGCCTTGACTGGACTGAACTGAAATGGCTTGCCAAACATTATCATCCTTTTTAAGTTTCCTGCGTTTAACTGATGTGAAGTCATGAACAACTTTTCATGTAAACCGCTCCTCAGTTATTTTCGAAATCGCAGTTTGTGCGACTTTCAATTTTGTAAGAGTGCATTTATATTAAAAATGAGTTCATTTGAAAGAAAACATTTCAAACATTAAAAAAAGAGATTTGCATCATACCGAAGTGAACGACATTTCCGGTACAGGTTTCTGCGTTCGTACATTGTAGGGGTTGCCACTTGTATAAAAGAAGCCTCCTTAAAAAGCTAGATTTTGCGTATGCGAAAACAAAGGCGCAATCAGTAAATTGTATTCGTCACACAAACAGTTTGATCCCCCAACCCCAATCCTATGTTATACATATATTGTGGTTACACAACCCATTTTCAGTCAGATTAAATAAAAAAACAACTGAAGACAGATTCTCCCGCACACAGCCGCAATAGGATTGTTCCACAAGATTACTTACTGAAAAGGTTTCAAATAATTATTTAAAGATGTAAAAACCAACATGTTTCAATGTAATTCAAATAAAAAATAAACTGTAAAAGGTTAAAGGGATTAGAAGGACAAAAACATGTCAAATGCAACGAACCAGCATGACCCTGATTTCATGCTTTTCTTTTTATTATGTCGGTTAAATCCTAAGTCCTGGTTATGGTTCATTCTGGGTGAAAGAACGAATAAACAACAACAAACCCACCTTTATCTTAAGAGTCTTGCACAACCGTAATCGTAGTGAACTTCACTCTCCTAAACCATACTAAAATCCTTAAGAATCTTGGGTTCTACTACTGCATGTAGTGCCATTAGGCTCTTGAACGAAACCGACACCTACCGATCTAGTCGGAAGCGGCATCTCTACCCACAGAAATAACTTGAGTCCAATCATTAAGCCCTGATTCAAGATGGCAACAAAAACAGAAATCACAGTCTATGTGTGCAACCTAGAGTGGATATGTGGTACTTTCTTATCAAAATAGTTTGGGCCATTATCTGTCAAAGGCCATTCTTTGTCGCACGTAAGGGATTTTCGTACTCTCATCTTCGAACTAATGGTTTCCTTTCGAAAATTATCAAAATCGTGTTGATCCCAATAACATTTCTATAAAACGTTCCTGATGAGTAAAATGTTCCTGGTGAACTTCAAAGTACGAACTGTCGACAAATGCGTCATGCTATGCAGCCCAAACTGTAACAGGATAACATGCAATATTGCGGCGAAAAGGTCTCCGAGAACTAGATCGTTGCAGTGATCATGAACAGCCAGCTAACATGCAACTGATTTCCTCTTTCCTATTGTCAGACATTTCCGTGTTCCTGCCGTTTAGCCTGGTGATTTTCACGGGTATGAAAATGTAAACACCCTTTAACGTTGTCCGGTAGAATTTAATAAACACTTCTTAGATAAATACAACCTTGGAAGGCTCGGCTATGTTTAGGTCTAACATGATCGGCGGACAATGCCCATGTTTGTTTTGTACCAGTGATTGAGAATATAAACTACCGAATATTGAAAATGGTAGACAATCATAAGTCATTTGTCGTCAATACATTAGTTTTAGTTTAATGCCTTCAGAAGCGCGATTCGACTCTATTATGGCTACCGTATGACAAACAGTCTGATGTTGGCAAAAGGTTTGTATCACGCGAAATGTAACATTTTTTTTTCGTTACAAAAACTGTGAGACTGTGACAATTTTCATAGACTATCTGCTTGTAATGACGTAATCTGACGTAACGTGCGACGTCGGTGTGTAGATGTATCATGTTACGTACAAGGAACGTATTTATGAGGACTGTTTTATTGAACATTCATACACATCTATACATGCGAACAACGGGATATGTGGTCGAAACGCACATTACAATTAAAATTTTGCTTTTGGTCGGAATAGCCTTGTTTTAAAACCAGATGTACGTAATTGACCTCACGGTAGAAAATTTTTATTTTTGGCATGTGGGTGTATTTTGATGTCCTGCATACGAAAATGAAAAGAAATCGATACCGTTCCGAGCTTGTTTTTGAGATATCGGCCTTCAAAATCGTCAAATTTGAGAGCGAAAATACATTGACGTCAACGTAAAATGCGATTTTAAGACCCCCTTTTTGTTAATTTTCTTGATATATTTCAAAAAGTCCACGGTAGGATTTTTTAAAAAACGGACATGTATTAGAGAAATTCCTGAACTACAGGTAGATAACGAGAAAGTCCTTAGTTACCGGGTTCGTTTTCCTGCTATAAGCGTGCGAAGAGAGGTAGTCGTTGCTGAATTCAGTACGTTTTATGCGCGACGTCGATTTTGCGCCAAAATCTCCGACACTATTTAGTATTCAATATTGCTAACTGCCGCGCAAATGATGTTTTCCTCGGGATAACATGTCCACAATCTATATTTTGAGCAAAAATAATAAATAATATCAAAAGTTTTACATTTCTGAAGTCCTCTGCATAATTGAATGTACAAAGTTTCGTATTCCGAACGTAAACTGACGTTAGAAATGACGTTTTGAGCGTAAACTGATGTTACGAATGCGGCGTAAAGATGACGTTTCGACCCTTAGATACGCACGTTCCTTTGAGCGCCTTCAATTACGTACATCTGGCTTTAACTGCACAGCAATGTTTCCGTTTGTTCACGATCGTGTGTTGTTACATATATAAACCAAAAGGTCTGCAGCATTGAATGAAACAAGTGGAAGCTTCTAAAATTTATACGAGACTTCACGCGAAGTTCGCGATTCTTCCACTCCAAATAACCGGGAAATGTCACGCGAATCGAGTTTGCGCGTGGGGTAAACACATCGCGTTGACTGTACTGTATTAGCTGTCGCAGTCTTATTGTGAAAGAAAAACTTGTCATTGTTATTTCGACCAAGAAAAAAATATGCCAGGCGATAAAACATCACAGTGTACAAGAGAGAACGAAAGTTTACATCGATGCAAGCGAGACAATTCTGAAACGCATCAAAGAGGGTGATCGTCCATTGTGTTGTAATAACCAATTAGGAGTAAAGGGTTCTGAGAAAGACCATATTTGTGGATCTCCTGATAAGGCCAAGATGTCCCTTTTATATCACTCTGTACAAAATTGATCCCCCACCACGGATTTTATACACGGACAAATATTAGTAGCTAGTGCTTGACTGAAGCTAAGAGCCGATTTCCTGTCCTTTGTGTTATAAATGATAATGAGCTGATTTGAGCCGCGTCGCGAGAAAACCGGTCATCGGGGTTTCCGACCAGGTCCGACACAAACCGGCCTGTACAAGCTCAGAAAAGAGCTAGAAGCTTGAAATTTCGGATTTGAGTAGAAGAGGAATTGTACTATCCGAGTAGCGAAAACAAAGGCGTTGTTCAGCTTCGCGGTTACCGCGAAGCTGATCTGCGCCTTTGTTTTCGCCTAGGCAAAAATCCGGTTTTCTCACGATGCGGCTCAATTTTAATACCCCATCAGATCATACAGAATAGAGCATACATTGTAATTTAGGTGACCGACTGATAAAATGATATAATGTCTGCATTAAATCTGAAATCCTTCAAAAGAAGATCAGTGCACTTGGCTGATTTCTTGCCATATTAATGGGCCATCCCTAACCATTTACATAAGCTGTGAAACGTCTGAAAAACCATGTTTTATGCATACAGTAGCGGCACTGCGAAACGGCGCCTTGACTTCCATTTAATTTGCCTTGATATGAGCATGATGCTGAACGCGCATTTTTTGTGTTTAATGTTGACAACAGCGGTAACACATATTATATATAGAAATTCCCCAGTATCTCACAATAAATAAATATGAACTGCGAAATTAATGAGTCGTATTATAACTTTGTTCGCGCGTTTCGACCATGCCACGGGCCTGCTCAAAATCGAAAACTAACCAGAGTTTTGAAGTATCCTGGTAAAAGAAACATTGCTGGTCAAAGAACAAAATGGAAGCTGCTTAATTACATGTAGCTTTTTTGTCGTGCCCTTGTTAAGCATAATAAACGGTGGGGGCCTTTTGTAAACATTATTCTTAATCCTTTCCAGAATAGGGCAACATCAAAGGTAGAATACCTGTGACATTCTTATAGGATTACTGGAAGTGTTTAAATAGGTGCAGGAACCTCAAAGAGCACTGCACACCTCTACAAGTGGCTAACGATTTATGCTCACCTGTATAAAGTATTATGACACATTTTGATTTGCATTTGTCATATCAAAGAGAATGTTCCGATCATGAGCCTAGTATAGGCTTCCAGAAAACATCGACTGAAAATGCACACCTCTACAAGTGGAAAACGGTTGACTGGCACCTGCATAAAGTATTATGACACATTTTGATATGTACTTGCCATATCAAAGAGAAAGATCTGATCACGAATACATACAGACTTCCAGAAAGTACCAAACTGCACAACCATACAAGTGTATAACGGGTTATTGGCACCTGCATGAAGTATTATGACACATTTTCAAATGTGCTTGCCATGTCAAAGAGAGTGTTTCTATCATGAGTCGGAACCCTTCCAGAAAATCCTTTATTTAAACACATTGAATCGCGTGCTACAAAAATATTTAATGTTTGGTTTGTCTCTGTGCAAAGTATGGCTTGATGGTCAAACCATAGCCATGGCCGCCATAGCAACTTAAATTTTCAGTGGCACAGACAGCCACAAAAAGCACAGCGCACTGAAATTTCTAGTACCAAAAAAGTTATGGCCTACTTTAAAGCGTGAAAATGTAGCGATCTAGGCGTGATGGTCAATTTGTCGATTTGCCTGCCATTACCATTTTGGCACTTTAGAGCAAGGTGAAGTTTGTTTTTCGTTTGCAAAGTTGTTTGACTCCCACGCATATCCCTGTCAGTCACACTGTTTGTGGCCCAAATTACGATGAGCAAACTCCTTATGATTTGAGCCGCCACATGAGAAAACCAACAATCTGCATATGCGGAAACAAAGACGCAGATCAGCTTCGCGGTAACCGCGAAGCTGATCAGCGCCTTTGTTTACGCTACTCGGATAGTACAATTCCTTCTCTACTTAACTCCAAAATTTCAAGCTTCTAGCCTGCTTCTGTAGCTGTACAGGCCGGTTTGTGTCGGACCTGGTCGGAAACCACATTGTTGGTTTTCCCACGAGGCGGCTCATTTTATGTTGTTAGAAACCTGTTCAAGTAATTTTAATATGTGTGATGAAAATGCACATTTAAATCTTCAAGTGGTAAGTAAATGGGTTTATATTCTGATTTTAGTTGATAATTTATTGTCATCTTATCTTGAGTTATACAAAAATATTAAGTTTGTCATAACTTTGATATCTATCTACCACTTCCCATAGTTATAAAATCTAAACAAATGAGCCCTTGTTTTCTTGAGGACTTTAATAATGCTCTTGAGATGGAAGGAAACTCTTTCAAGTGGTCGTGTTATCCAACAAAAATTGATAAGTGGCCCTATTTGATGATCTTGTTTGTGACCACCTCATAATAAAATTTTAGTATCAAACGATTGATATTTTGGAGGTGTTTGTTGGAGTATTGTTTTGTCCTAAACTTTCAGATTTGTTAAATTTGCATTCTTCATCTGCTGGACTAATACCTGGTTACCATCAGAGTACTTTTGTGTGGGGCCAAACTCAAATGCATACACACAAGGGCGACCTTGCAGACAAGTCCTTCACTATTTCCAAAAAGGGGAATAAAATCCCTTTCCAATGTCTGAAAGCAAGTGGCATATTAATGCTTACGTAATTTCAGTTGTTCCGTGTCTGGTGTCTGAAGTCTATCATTTGCGATATAATTTACGTCACTATGGAGAAAGCTGCTTTATTCCTCCCTTAAAGACTGACTGCAAAGGGAAATATTATTTTATCATATGGAACCATTACAACATTTTTAGCAATTTCCATAATGTAGCTGTTTGCATTTTCGCTAAAATTATCGATACATATCTCAGATAACAGTAAAAGCAAGGGACGCAAGCGCGAATAGATTAATGTCCTGTATACCGAATTGTTTCACATGGTTCTCAGCAATTACGGATGTGCACCTGCTGCTGTTCTGGACCCGGTTGCGCCATTCTGAAATATAATATTTTCTTATCCAATGGATAATTTTGTGAAAGTCTGCAACTTCCATGACCATCTCAAATCTCTTTTCTTGACATTGTTTTCATCAGGAAAACAAGTCCGTGCAATATATACCCCCTTAAACCCCAATTTTATATAGTAAAACTAGGGTTTGCAGGGGTATACCTATTTTTCTTATTTTTGCTCCAAAACATATATTGTGGGTACTCGTTAGAACCGCCTCGGCGAGGCGGTTCTAACGTGTGCCCACAATCTATGTTTTGCTGATTTTTTTATTTTTTGAATAACTTTATATTGCA
Source organism: Rugalucina vietnamica (assembly GCA_964017185.1). Lineage (NCBI taxonomy): Eukaryota > Metazoa > Mollusca > Bivalvia > Lucinida > Lucinidae > Rugalucina > Rugalucina vietnamica. Next base: position 64,854,888 of record OZ024872.1, read on the forward strand.
TGGGCAAGTTTTCGTAATGTTACATTGGAAACGTCTCAGTATATAACTTACGACATCTGACTTTTTCTGTCAGATGCATGCCTCTTTTCCGTACATTTAATAAGGTATCGAATTCTGGTGTTTCGGAGAATCGGAGAATGTCCCTGAGTATTACTAGGACCTTTCTCAAAGCTTTATTGTTGTTAGATGCCGAAAGTAGCAATGTTATATGCATGTCACGAAAACTACCTTTCACGGCTTGTTTGAGGCCATGTATGTTGCATAATATGAGTATAGTAAAAAGGCGTCATGGCAAGCAAAATGCAATATCAATTTCTCACCACAGTTTTCAAATATAATGAAGTAATCAATGCGAGGTGAAATCTTTTGACATCTTAAGAGTGGTTATACCTCTTAAGACAGGAAGCGTTTTGAAGATAGAATTGATTAACGCTATAGTGTCGTTGATAAGCCCGAATGTCAGAAAGAGACCTTTGTCCATCGAATGGTGTCAAACTACTGGCACATGAAGTCAGAGTCACTTCTGGTGCGTCAAGTGACGTTCTACGTCATTCCAAAAGCAGTCCAGTATGTCCAGTAAACTTCATTTACGCACAAAAACTAGTTAAATGATAAAATAGTGCACGCTGAATGTATTAAGGAAACGCATTCGTGCACAGGCTCTAATTTCAATTTCTATTGATTTAGATTTTCAGCTTATGGTAATTTTAGAGCTAAATAATCAATTTGATCCGAAAAGGTAACAATAACCTCTTAAGGTAACGGTAAAATTGCGGTTTGAACCAGACATAGTCACTTAAAAGACGTTTGGCATATTCAAAGTGAGATTTTCGAAGCTAACATTAGAGTTGGAGTTCAGACTTAAAAGTCCCACTCTACCATGTTTCAGTCATATCTGAACAGAGTCACCATTTATTTTACCAGTACAAGTATAAACTTGCTTCAAAAGCAGCATAGGGTAAGGCGCGCTACCTCTCCCACATTACATAGCATTAGGGAAACACATGGTTTCGCTAGTATTCTTTCGTTTTCGTTTTTTTTTTTTTTTTTTTTTTTTTTTTTTTTTTTTTTCAGTCAAGATGAGTCACTAACCAATGAAGACACATTAATTATAAGCTAAACCGCTTGCACATTTAACATTATTTTAAGTTAAAACTCTCGGTTTTCTAAATGTACGTACATGTACCACTTATTAAGACATATAACTGATAGCTGATATGAGGATTCGTTTTAAAAGACTTGACGACGTTTGACCTTTCTAATCCTACCACCTCTGTATAACAGCCAGTTTAGCATACCCCACTCCAAAGGGTGGCATTCTAATATGAGCCTGTGCGTGAGAAAGCCAACAATCTGCCTATGCGAAAACAAAGACGCAGATCAGCTTCGCGGTAACCGCGAAGCTGATCAGCGCCTTTGTTTTCGCTACACGGATAGTACAGTCCCTCTTCTTCTTAAATCCAAAATTTCAAACCTCTAGCCATCTTCTGTGCTTGTACAGCCCGGTTTGTGTCGGACCTGGTCAGAAACCCAAATTGTTGGTTTTCTCATGCACAGGCTCATATATGTTTGGCAGTATTAAAGTCCATGCGAGATCACCTTCGAACGGAATGCTACTACACTTCACTTACAATGTAAAAACAGTCCAAGTCGTTTGGTCTCGTCTTGCTGGCTAGTATATGCCAGTGCTACTTTAATGCAGTTGAATCTTCAACAAGACCTCATTTCCTGTTTAAGGTGAAAGCTTCCTGTCTTCAAGACCTCTGGGTCAACCAAGCTAGATTATCAGAAACCCTCTCTTGCAATGGACGAAATTTTAGACGCAACCTGTTCATCAATACAGTCTGTCAAGCAAAGATGCATCAGGAATCCTTACGTTGTTTATCCAAGTTTCAAGACCCTGACCGGTTATCTGATGGCCATGCAGTCTAATTTCAGTAATGCATGGTCGCAAAGGAAGAAGACAGGGTTTCAAGCAATGGGAAAGGCCGCTGCAGAGCGTACTTTGCTCTGAACATTATATGTTGTTTACTCTGATTTGTCACAGTAGACCCTGCTTAAATCACACGAACGATCATGAATTCACTATTGATAATGCTGAGTAGAATCGGAATGCTACATTGACTGCATTGTGTTTACATTGTTGGTCGTAATAATCTTTGTTGCGGCTCTGGCCAATTGTTTGACAGCTCCTCTTGATCAGATTTTCATGTAAACAAACTCTTTACAAATTGATGTCATTGACTCCCGTCTCATTAAATGACGTCATTTATGCAGGTAAATGTGTTGCTATGCAGGTTGTGCACCTGCACTGCCTACGCAGCTCGTCAGATCACATTTGAATAAATTTTATTCATTTAAATGTTACGTGATAAAAGAGGACATATTGAACCTGTGCATGAGGAAACCAACAATTTGGGGTCCGACCAGGTATGACACAAGCCGGCCTGTACAGTCACAGAAGCAGGAAAGAATCTTGAAATTTCGGGTTAAAGTAGAAGAGATATTGTACTATCTGTGTAGCGAAAACAAAGGCGCTGATCAGCTGTGCAGATACTGCACAGCTGATCTGCGCCTTTGTTTTCGCCTAAGCATTTTGTTGGGTTTCTGATGCAGTTGCTCATATTGGTTTAACTGAGTATGAAACATTCAATGAGGTAGATGGTATCCTGTGGCTCAATAACTATCTGGATGGACACCATTTCCATAATCATGCCTCGCGTGGGTATTTTTCTACCAAACACCGACCATTGTGCGTTTGAAATTCAGGGGTCTGTTCATTATCATATGCAATTCTGAAATATAGTCAATACATTGTAACATTGGCAATGAAATGATTTCGACAACAATAACTGGTCATAACGTAAAGCAATAAATGATGCAATTTTGGCAGAATATAACAATTCAGTTATTGAATAAGATATAGGGAGAAATCATGTTGGGCAATAAATATGTAAGAAACCGTAATTTTATTTCACCAATTGTCACCCAAAACGTCTATAATTTGGCAGGTGATTTCACTAATAGACGAAAATAATTATTGCTAATGCTGTTCATCATCGTCCATGCCGAGGTGACATAACTAATTTAATTGTTGTCGAATAAGATACTATTGTGAAAAAGAAATAAGACGTTTTGATAGAAAAAGTGACACCTACAAGAACCTATATTCATGACACTTTCGATATAACATTATCGAAGCGATTCAATTCGAAACCACTGATTGATTTTAATGAGGTCCATTGACAGGCGTTACCATCAGGAAAACATGTCAGTGTAATGTATACCCCCTTGAACCCCACTTTTTTTATAGCAAAACTGGAGTTTGCAGGGGTATACCTATTTTTCTTATTTTTGCTCAAAAACATAGATTGTGGGTACTCGTTAGAACCCCCTCGCCGAGGCGGTTCTAACGTGTACCCACAATCTATGTTTTGAGCAAAAAAAAAAAGAAAAATATCAGAATTTTTCTGATGAAATTTTCATTTTTTACAACTAAAAAATCTCTGTATATTGGATGGGCAAGTTTTCGTAATGTGGTGGGACGAAGCATGTGTGGTAATGGATGACATCTGATGTAAACCAGTGGTTATCACACTTTGACTACCATTACACGAGATCGAAATGATAGAAATGGTTAAATTGCTTAAACCACGAGCGATTTTAAACGCGTTACCTAATGAAGATGTCCAAAAAGTATTGAAAGTCACAATCCAGCTAACAATATGAGGGTTTTACGAACCCACACGAGTACATTCTGAAATGGAACATGACTAAATTAAATAAATTCTGCAAAAGCGACACCGTAAGTGGGTTGCATGCCAACTCCATCTATGGTGTCTTTTGGTGAAGTGGGCGTATAACAGAACCAAAGGACACCTACGATTCAACAAACACCAACTATTATACACAATATTTTCGCCGGTCCTATGTGAGACCTTTCTGGAAGCGAAATGTAGTTTAGCCAACCGATCAAAGAGCAGCTATACAAAAGTTGAACGGATATGCCATCTCTTTACCAACATGGCGTCAAGTATAATATGGCATAGATACTACAAGATGCGGAAGCCTCTATGGCGCAGTGGTTAAGCCACGCGCCTTGTGTCCCATGGTCGCAGGTGCGATTCCGTTCTTCTCCAGTCCTTCGGATGAGACTATAAATCGAGGTCCCAAGCCAATTGTTCAGGACAAAAATGGAAGACAAGGACATACTGTGACGAGGCTGGAGACTAGTCTATGCCTTATGTGTTAAGTCCAGTGGAACTAGTCTTTAGACCTGACCTTCGAACAAACTTTGCACACACACATTACAGGATGCCAAACTTCAAAATGGTGTACAATGCAAGAAATGTAAAATATAGACGAAATCACGAACTCTAAAAATCAGTCAAGAACAATGATAATTTTCCCATATCGTTGTGGCTCGTTCAAGAATAGAGGAACTGTTGCACATCAATGTCTTCATTGAATGGCCCTAATTAAAAGGGGTTGACAGTGTTTCAATATCCAGTTTCGCCCCGAGAAGACAATCCAAGTGCGTGATCGTTATCGCGTTGCTATTGAAAACAAACTTGTTGACTCCTGGATGACCCCAACAACAGGATGGAAAAAATAAGGGCTTTACAGTTAGTAGAGCCCCAGAGGTCCTTCAAAGCATATAAATACTTCCCTCGAACAAATGATAATGGAAGCCCTTCAGTAAATAGAAACAGTGGATGTGTCAGGTTTAAAGACATCTGTTTCAATTCTTTCAATGTTAATTTCAATGCAAACATTGAGGGGATGTAAAGAGCATCAGAAAAATGACAAGATTTCATTAGCACAGTATTATATGACAATTGTTGGGCTCTTAAAACAAATACAGGCTCATAAGTGATTCCTCACACAAGGGTCAATTTGAGTTTAAAATAATTTTGTCCTTGAAGAAAGATCAGACATTGTTTTAGAAAACATTAGTACATAATTGTGAAGCCGCAACTAGTATGCATGCATTCAAATAATATAATTGTTTTGGGACCGGGAGGTCGCAGGTTCGATCCGGGGCCGCACTCGGTGATACCAAAACCTTTACAAGTGGTACCAGTGGCTACTGTGTTTGGTGCTGAAGCATTGGGACATGCATGTCATGATGGTGACTAATGTTTACACACACGTGACGAGGAATCGAAATCTGAATGGACAATTAAAACGCCCAAATAACATTACTGCGCCAGAAGTTATAATTTTTTACTTTACTTGAGCCCTTCATGTTGCTTGTAGGTTTCACGAAGGAAGTGAACTTTGACTCTTTATCTGAGAAGAAAAAGAAAGAATCCGGCAGGTTAAGCAAGTACCTGATTGTTCACAGGGAAAAGGCTTTGGTATTATATATATCTTTTGTTCCTTGCACTGACCATCTGAAAAAGGGCGCCGATTCTTGCAACAGTTGGCAATGACTTGGAACAAACAACAACATATAAATTGAATCATTACCTTCCATATGTGTTTGGTTGGTTTGTTCGTAGGGAAATTCAAGAATAATGTCACGATAAATAATACAGAGGCTGGTTCTAACTTAAAAGATTTGAAACCGAGTTGGCGAGTCCAAACAAATAAAAACGTTCTCGAGCGCCATAAAATGAGATCTTGATAATAATTATAGCGAAAAGGAAGCTTGCTTGAGTGGCCTTTTGCATGACCAAATAAGAATACACCATTTACTTTATCATCGATCAAAGTCACCAACCCCTTTTATTTTCTCTTCAACGGAGCACAGCTATAATTTGTAGTTATTGAAACTTTTAACACTAACCCTTGACCCCCATAAGTGTCACAACGACTTCTTGGGGAGTTGTTTTGCTCCGTACAATCATGCTTTTGTTAATGACAATGTTAGAATTTCTAGAAGATGTAAAATGCGACCCCCGCTTATTAACCTGTATTTGGACGACCTTGGGATTCGACCCCATGTGGCCTGCGTCCCTTGCCCAGGTGTACGTTGTATTTATTTTTATTTTGCAGTTTAGCTCACTACAGTGGCAACACCATTAATGACCAGCATGCTTGAAAGGATCGTAGGCACATCGGTTACATGTATTAAAAATCTGCTGGTAACAAGTTTAGTTAGTCATGTCTTTTAAAACCACCAGCGCAACCACACCATCCAGTGTCACGGGTAAAATGCCCATCATATCCATTTTCACGCAGTCTAATCCGTCTAGCCCGATACGTAGGCCGGTGGTGTTCAAATACGGCCATATTTTGGACGGATGTTGCATTTTACGGCTAAATGTCCACAATTTAAAAAACACCCTCTCTCGCTAATTTTGTTCAGAACAATATACAGCATACACATGTTTATATTACACAACACGTTTTCGTTATCATGTTATGGGATTCTGTTTTGATTGTATCAGTTCCTATTCGTTTTTATAGTTTGCTTTCTACTGAAACTCTGTACTGACCAGTTACCTATAAATATTCACGCATGAGCAAACTAATGTATCAAACTTTTCATTAAAATTATCTCTTTTCGAAATCTTATTTTGCATTGTAACAGTTTTGTAAGGCTCTGAAGGATCTATGATTATGGTGCATTCAATGAACTGGTACATTAAGGACCTTAGCCTCACTTTTCATCTTCTTTCACAATATTTCATTAACCCTACAATTAAGTTTTAAATATATAGGTCATTATTTTCGAGATTTGTTACTGGTTTAGGAGAGTTTAATAATATGGTTGTGTAGACTTAATGGGCGCAGAGGGAATAGTTTTACCATTATGCATGCATGGAGGGACACCTTGCTACTAAATTTGTCATCAGTTCAGTTACCAAATAAGTTTTATTGCAAATAACATCGAGAGGCAATAACTCAACCGAGATCTCTAATTTTGTGCTAACAGGTTTTATTAACAAACTTCATAGGTTTGTGATTTTATGTAGTGATAATGAATATCTTAAAGTCAGACTCTCTGTATTTACAAAACATCGAACCAAAAGAGTTATATTGGTTCAATAAATATGTACTAAAATTACATATAAATAAGTAGTCGAACTGTATGATGCTTAATTTGCATTTTGCGGAAAAAGTATATGCCAAAAATTTTTATGCCAAACCTGGCGTCATTTTTGGTCACACTGACTTTGTGACTATAGTCAAACTCATTAAAGACATTAAAACATGTTTATTTGAATTCGTAAATGAACCCATAGTAGCTTTTCGTTTCATTTATGATACGTTGAAGTTTTAATGAAAGATGAAGATGATAACATGAAATGAAAACAAAAATGAGTGGCTTTAAAGTCAGAAAATAAGCAAGATAACCAAATGAAAACAACCCTCCGTAAGTCAAGTCAAGCAAAACTACGTATGACAATGGAGATACATTTGCACCTTGATGAACACCCAGATTGCAACGAAACTGTCATCTGATAACATTGATAGCAGTTTGATCACCTAAATTAACTGTAAAAATCTTCAAATGCCTGAAGACACCTGTAAAGATGCACTCGTACATTAATTATATACAGGGTGTCACTTTTTATGAAGAGAGTCCTAGCAACAGGCTGAAATTCAAGTGATTATATGGGCACACTGAACACGCCGTATAGGCCAGCTTCCGGATATACCATAGAACAATAAAATTCAGAGTAATCAAATTCCAAACACTCACTTATTATAGATAAATGTCTAAACGAAAACAATTGCAGGGTCTAACCCGCCAAGTTAGAACAATCAGATCCGATTAAAGGTAAAGACAAAACCAATGGTATTGTTGCAGGCGCCAAGTGGTGCTTTGAATGGTTTTGAGAAATAAGCTTTGTCTGTTTTGGGGAAACAAAAACTGAAAGAAATAAAAGATCATGAACTACTGCGACTAAATTCAGTGATATTGGCAGGGAATTGGATAAATATTAAATTAAAGACAACAGTGATAACAGAGCAAAATTAGCGCTTCTGTCGTCATATCAAAACAACGCAGATTTCATCGATACCTGTCAGAAGCATGGAGAGTGACACTGCAAAATCAATCCTAACCTGTCGAAATATAACACAACATAATACTAATTGTTATTTACATAGGTGATAAGATCGGTATCAAACTACAGGTTGATTTCGCTATTATCCTAGACACCATGAAGATGCCAATACGACGTACGGAATAGTAATCTAACAGTCGCTCCGAGGGATATAATTTACTTGGATCAGCAGGTGAAACCTACTTCCAAACTGTAAGAGAAGGTAATGAGAGTGATTACAATGGGCAATTATGACGCATGGTTACCTGGTTGTTCCAAGGGGGACCTGACACATGAAACCCGTTATATAACGGATCCAACATAAATTGTAATTGTATTGGTGCCAAAACAGGAAAATTGGTGTCAATGGTATTGGCATCTCAGTTGATCATATTGGAACACCTGTGAATGTACCTGTAAATTCCGATACACAACTGACAACGTTGACAAAGTCAATGAGGCGTGGATAACAGATGTTGAAGCAGTGGTGATAAGTGTCACGAAATGCATGCGGAGGGGCTTGATTTGTATGAAATATGAATGTTAAAAGCATGTAAAGTGTTGTCTGTACAAGAATCATACAAAGCAAACTTCTAAGTCTTTGATCAGCCACATCATTAGGTAACGTCCTTCAGTATAGACACAAACTGGCCGACTACGAAACAGTATAGAAGATGGCAATTTACATGACACTAACCTTGAACTTTTCTGTAGACAAGGACGAGTAAACCCTAGCATGAATACGTTGATACCGACTGATCCGCTCCCTAATTGTTCAGATTTCAATGACATTTTTGGCAATATGTCGTACACTCAATGGCTTATGACAGCGAAGCTCCCTATTATTTGTGCAAGGGATTAATATGAGTCGTCTGACCCCTATGATCGATGTTCATGATCACTTCCTTATCGAGAATCAAGTCTATAATAGCCTATATATCAGTGTCAAATTTAATCCCTTCCAATAATGGTTTTTATTTATCATAATGTGGAAAGGGAGATTCGAACCTGCTGAGCCCGTTATTGTTGACTTAAAAGATAACAATCACTCGCTAACTGACTCAGATGTTATGACAAATGATCGTCCTTGGATATATGGGTGTCTACCTGTAAGAAAATATATGAGCCGCCTCATGGGAAAACCAACAATGTGGTTCCCGAACAGGCCCGACATAAACCGGCCTGTACAGCTACAGAAGCAGGCTAAAAGCTTGAAATTTTGGAGTTAAGAAGAGGATCCGAGTAGCGAAAACAAAGGCGCTGATCAGCTTCGCGGTTACCGCGAAGCTGATCTGCGCCTTTGTTTTCGCATATGCAGATTGTTGGTTTTCCCATGAGGTGGCTCATATGGCTTGCACTTGCAAAAAGTACAAAAATGTCATTGAAAGAATGAAAGAATAAAGTATACAAATTGGTGTTTAAAAATCTTGATAAAAGGGCGGCACCTTTTGGTACTGAACTGTCTTCTCAATCCTTTTACCCTATGTATTTTCATTCATGCCCTTTCGATCTGGCATGGCTTTGGTTCCTTCTGGAGTAATCTTATTGCCATGATTAGAGTGTCTCGCATGGATTATAATGTGTTGCTCAGTCGATTCTTTTCCTTTGAGCAGCTTTCTCGGCTCGTACAGACACAGTTGTTTCATTGAAAAATAGATTCTTCGCCCATTTCTTACCTTCTTTCTTTCTTTCTTTCTTTCTTTCTTTCTTTCTTTCTTTCTTTCTTTCTTTCTTTCTTTCTTTTAAATATTGCTCTGCAATTCCATCATGCTTTTAACAACCCCCTCCCCTGTTGGAGGATTAAGATCGTATTAAAAGATACCGTTTTGACGCCATTATAGTATTATAGCTTTCAGCTATGTGGTTGCGCTAAACCACTGGATTACTGATCAAGAATGACCATGGACATTTATGACGAGAGAAAATGAAGAATCAATTAGAATGGAATTAGAATATGTACTCTCATAATGCCTGGTCATAGACCGCAGGGTACTGGGTATAATCCGGTTGTCGTATCACTGTCATATCCCTAATACCATTCCGATCTTTCGTTCCTTGTGTCCATGCCATCATTAGGAACGGGAGCGAAATACCTGGCAAGCCATCTTTCATTCATGTTTCGCAATGTTGATCACCTCTTTCATGGTCTAACGTACGGTAGATGCTCATGTTCATTTGTTACTTACGCCGGGTATTCTGAATCTACAGCTTCGACTGCAGTCTGAAGTTCAAGGAAAAATCATCAGGAAAACATGTCCGTGTAATGTATACCCCCTTAAACCATACTTCTACATAGAAAAACTGGGGTATGCAGGGGTATACCTATTTTTCTTATTTTTGTTCTAAAACATAGATTGTGGGTACACGTTTGAGAGGCGGTTCTAACACGTACCCACAATCTATCTTTTGAGAAAAAAAAAAAAAAAAAAAAAAAAAAAAAAAAAAAAAAAAAAAAAAAAATCTAGTGAAAATTTTTAGTTTTTAGCTTAGGAACATTGGCATGTTTTCTAATGAAATAAAAAGAATCCACCAGGTCCACGTAATCTTGTGTGGGAATCATGGCACGACCATCATGATTGTTGAAATCAAATTTAATCAAAACCACTCAGGGGCAAAAAGAAATGAATCGATCGCTGAATGCTAATAATAAAGGATCAGATTTTCATTTCGATCTCTATGGGGTTGAGTGGCTTATGTAACAGTGTCAGCGTCAGACTGGGATCTTATTTTCTTTTCATTTCGTTTCAATGGCTCTATGACGAGGTTGGGTTAATAAACTAGCAAAATGTAATAGCAACCAGCGAGTAATCCGATCGAAATTATTGACACTTGAATGTGCAAGGAAAATAAACATTATTTCAGATTCATCGACATGGGACCATACTTAACGCACGAATCGTTAGGTTTTAATTGTAATCATCTAGCCATAAGCTTAAAGTCCTTCAAAACTTAATTTGAAAATGAAAACTCCAGAAATGTAGGTCACCACCAGTTGCGTAATAATTGTATCTCGGTAGCTCAGTAGCTCAGTAGGTAGAGTGTCCGCTCCGAGTTCGGGAGGTACTGGGTTCGATCCCGGGCCGCGACATACCAAAGTCGTTAACAACGGTACTAGTTGCTCCCCGCTTGGCACTCGGATTTTCGGGGTAGGGCTAGGACTGGTCGCTCCGGTGCCAGTATAATGTGACTGGAGGTGGTATCAGGTAAATGTGTCTGGGATCTGATACCACAGTGAGGCAGCACTATAAAAGTGAGCATTGAGCTCCCTGTCACAACCAGACACCGTCATGATATTACAGATAATGTTGAAAGCGACGTTAAACCCGAACAAACAAACAATAATTGTATCTCGGGCTCACGCAATGGGTAAATATTGTACTTGGGGCCGTGAGAGCCCCACTGTTCACGCTAAAAGGTTAAAGAAAAAAAAATGGCAAGTCTAAATAGCCTGCATTTGAAGAGCCAAATGTCTACGTTTAGCTGTATAGTATTCAAAACTCCATTATATAATAGCGTAGCTTCTATAAATAGCATAGCTATTCTGGGAGTCGACTAGAGCATTGGATCCGGCGATCCGGGTTCGAATCCCATCAGGGACGTGGGATCAATTCAAACTATGTATAATTTCTTATTTACGGGAGACAATTTGCTTATCAGATAAAATATTGTTTTCGAACGTGGTGATACGTTATGTTTTTCTTACGTCCCTTTCAAGAAAAATTATTCAGCTCATTTGAGACGGGCCAATCAGTATGAGATCCCCGAGAAACACCATCTGGCACGCTCGCAAGCAGAACTTAGCTTGTCTCATGTGTGCCCCATGTGGGACTCGAACCCACACATGACACAGCGGTGAGATGATCGGATGAGTTAAGTGCGCGTCTGGAATTGTTCGGGATGCTTTTTCACAAACAAATGCCACATGGTCATTCAGTCTATACCCTCTACAAATTAATGCAAACGATTGTACACAACGAAGACCTTGGACCCATTTTCATCAAACTGACGTCTCAAATCACATGTTTACGAACACGGAAAAGGTTTGTCCTTAATGCTTTTGTATGAAGCCTGTGTCCATTTTCTCCTCACGATCTTTGATGACTTAACTGCGTCCTAGATGACGATTATACCACATCCCCACCACAGGATTACTCAATCTCTCTGGAGGCAAGGTTTTAAATTCGAATTAATTATTCTTAAAGTAAAATTTAATTGGTTCTCCCTAAGATTTTTATCCGCGGAATTAACAGGGATACAAAAGCGACTACATCTCGATAGTGACTGCGTTACGTAGAAAATCATTGGTTTCACAGCTCTAAAAAGTAATTGCGGCGGTTACGTTTAAAATTATGGGGTACAGAAATCCGGGCTTACGGCGATATTAGGTAACCCGTTAAACCAGGTAAAATAGACGTAACAGTGTCACTTCCAGCCAGACATCATATGATTGTCGACTTTGGGAAACGTTTACCTCTATCTTAGCAAAGACCACATTAGTTTTGGCTGATTTTTCAAATGGTTTCATTTTAGCTCACCTGAACCGAAGGCTTAAAGGAGAGCTTATAGGGCGCCGTCGTGGTAGTCGTCGTCCACAATGTTCAAATAGCTTCTACCTCTGAAACCGCTTCGACAATCAAAGCCATATTCATGTGCGGGGATCCTTAGGAAGGGGAATGTTAAATTATATTAATGGTCTAGGTTATATTTAATACCAAGATGACCACCAAGGCTGTAATATCAAATGCCTTTAAAATCTGCTTCTCCAGAAAGAACCGAAAGGCATATAGGACATGATCTTAAAACTTGGCATGTCGCATCAGGCTTTCAAGCCATATACTATACAAGGTAAATATAAATCATGAACCTGGGATGACCTTGGCCTACTCTATGGCAATGTCAGTTTAGGTCACCTATGCATTTGAATGGTGGGAAATGATAACATGTCATTAGATGGGAGAAATATTGCAGAAAAAGGCAAATGGATAGAAGATTATTTGCATGTTCTCTTGACACAGGGTTTCGACATTTATTCGAGTATATAGTAGATCTCGGGTGAGCGTTTACATGACCATTGGTCCTCTGGTTTTCTTTAACGTTTGATATCGTTGTTGTGTATAGTTTGTGTATATTTGTAGTCGAAAGGAAAAAAGAGTGATTTTTGTAGTTACCCTAAACGCTAAAATGCATGAAAGCAAAACCTTCTCCTTCTCCCTCCTCTAATTTTCAATTTGTTTTACCATGCTCTTTCTGTCTGACGTAGAAGTCTTTTGCTACTCACAAATTTATGCGAAGCCCTTTGAACGCTTTGCATTCTGTGTCAAATGAAATGACTTGAATTGCTTTCTTTAACTGCATTTCTCAATTTGTTAGAAAGCCCCCAAAACACAACAAGTCGACCCCCTTCAGATCACAACAAAACTTGACATGTTGATTGCAGTGTCGTCGAGTTACAAGCTACCCTGCCCTTTGATCTCTGTTTTCTTCTGAATGCTGATGTTAATTGATTCTCTTTTTTCACATGGGACAATAATCATCGAAAAAGTATTTGTCACAACGGTTAAAAGAGGGTAAAAACGTCGAGGTCCCTTACCGTTATACTGCTTCTAACCTCGTAAGGCCTAGTGACAGTGGGCCCGGAGAGTAAATTCTTTAAATCTGGCACAGACTTAGTTAGTCTCCCTTCTCCACCCCGTTCAACAAAATGAGTTACTTTATTCATATCTTGGCTTCTTGACTGTTCTGTGTTGCATTGTCTTTGTTAACATGGTATATTGTGGTGAATTAGCAAACACCCACTTTTTCAATTTCCTTTACAATGGGAACACATTGTTTTAGCATGTGAAATATGCATTATACTTGTTAAACAATGAAATGAACATGCAACCTCAATGTAAAATTTACTTTTCTTGGTCAGTTATGCAATAAAACGCAACAGTATATCCACTGGAATTCATTAACACAGGTAACTTGAAATAATGATGTCAAAGGAAAAAATTAAGAAAAAACTAGAAATTGGCTGCAAGCAAGGCTTTCAGTATACCCCCCGCAAAATTATCTAAGGCTAATAACTTCCTTTAAGTCAAACATGCAAAACATTTGTCAAAAATATCTTTTCAGCATTATAATCCTTCATGAAAATCCTCCGTATGTCTGACTCATGTCTGTAAGGTATTAAATAATATACTGAAAGCTCAGGGAGTAAAATTATTGTTGATTTCACTGTACACTGTTGATCATTATTTATCATGAGAAATGGTCAAAAACTGGCTATGCTAAAAAAAAGCTGTAAATTTGTCAAAAATAAATTATTCAGCATAAGAATTATTCATGCACATCTGAAATATATCTGGAACAAGTGTGCAAAGAATTCAAATGAAACAATGAAAGCACTAGGAGGACTTGATTTCATAAAGTACAGTCCAACCTGTCTTAAGCAAGCGGCCAAGAGAAACACTAAAATCGCTTGCTTAAGACAGGTGCTTGCTTAATAGAGGTTATGTTCTGACACTAGGGTGGGCGCACTAACCAAACCATGTTGGCTAGAAATACAGCTGTAAATAATAACCTTACCCTATCTACAGAATTAAAATGTAAAAGGAACTGCAAACAGATGCAGACAAAAGGCACAGTCATATCCTTGATTAGCACTTGGTATGATTTTCCTCTACAGAAGTGGTAGCATATTGTAAAAAGTATTCCATGAGTTCCATGAATAATTTGGCCTTTTTGAGAAAGCATTTTTTCTCTGTTAAAATTAGTGTATAAGAACATTAACATCATATTGAAATCAACAGTTTAGATTTTTGTTTGCTTTGATTGAAAGGTAAAACATGAAGAGATGGAACTGACACAGTAAAGGCAAAATCTTTATGAAAAGGTGTTGCAAATGAATGAATAGTCTGTTATTGTTCTGTCAGTGGTAGCTGTCACTAAGTTCTCCCAGACAAGTTGTCTATGATTATCTTTTGAGACAATAAACAATGAATTATGGCATCTGGAAGGTGTGAAGACAATTTTGACACCTGGCAGAGTTTAAATACCCATGTGAAAATATTTCTTTTCTATGCATTTTGATGAAATGGGTGGCTGCTTAAAGGCAAAATTGGGTCAGAAACTAGTGGCCTCTGGCCACATAAGACAGGTGCTTGCTTAACAGAGGTTCATTTACATGTAAAATCAATTGGGGGGAAATGGAAGTGCTTGCTTAAGACAGGTGCTTGCTTAATACAGGGCTTGCTTAAGACAGGTTGGACTGTATGCTCTACCAGCCGTATTGTATATTAGCGATGGTTGAAAAATGTCTAAGTTGAAAAATGCTGTAAATTTGTCAAAAAATATTTTTTCACCAATAAAATTCTTTATGCACATCTTCAACATGTCTGTAACATGTCTGCAAAGTATTGAAAAGAATTACTGAAAGCCCCAGGAGGAGTTGGATTTCACAAAGTATGTACTATCAACCATAATTGAATATAAGCAGAAATGGTCAAAATTGGCTAAGTTTAAAAAGCTGTAAATTTGTCAAAACTAAAATTTTCAGCATAAAAATTCTTCATGCACATCTTCAATATATCTGGAACAAATCTGCAAAGAATTAAAAAGAAACAATGAAAGCCCTAGGAGGAGTTGATTTCACAAAGTATGCACTTCCATCCATTATTGTATGTAAGCAATAGTCGAAAAATGGCTAAGTTTAAAAATGCTGTAAATTTGTCAAAAACTATTTTTTCAGCATTATAATTCTTCATGCACATCTTCAATATGTCTGTAACATGTCTGCAAAGTACTGAAAAGAAATACTGAAAGCCCTAGGAGGAGTTGATTTCACAAAGTATGTATGTAAGCAATAGTCGAAAAATGCCAAAGTTAAAAAATGCTGTAAATTTGTCAAAAAATATTTTTTCAGCATTATAATTCTTCATGCACATCTTCAATATGTCTATAACATGTCTGCAAAGTACTGAAAAGAAATACTGAAAGCCCTAGGAGGAGTTGATTTCACAACGTATGTATGTAAGCAATAGTCGAAAAATGGCAAAGTTAAAAAATGCTGTAAATTTGTCAAAAATTATTTTTTCAGCATTATAATTCTTCATGCACATCTTCAATATGTCTGTAACATGTCTGCAAAGTACTGAAAAGAAACACTGAAAGCCCTAGGAGGAGTTGATTTCACAAAGTATGCACTACCAACCATTATTGAATATAAGCAATTATAGAAAATTTGCTAAGTTAAAAATGCTGTAAATTTGTCAAAAATGATTTTTTCAGCATCACAATTGTTCATGCACATCTGCAATATATCTGAAACATATCAGCAAAATATTAAAAGGAAACATTGAAAGCTGTAAGAGGAGTTGATTTCACAAAGTATGTACTTTCAGTACTATGGCAAACATGTTATAGGAAGACTTAAAAAGTCCCGTAACTCTTGCAATACTGACCCTTTGGCCCCTAAATTCATACCACACATGTATTGTCTGATGGTGCAAGTGTGGTGAAAATTTGAAACAGATCAGGCAAAAGCTACTCAAGTTATTCAGCAAAGATGTCCAAATGTTGACGGAATGACGGAATGACGGAATCACGGAATGACGGAATCACGGAATCACGGACAGGCTGAAAACAGTATACCCCCCTAAAACTTCGTTTTGCGGGGGGTATAAAAATGTAAACATTTCAACATGGGTTACGCAAAGGATAACATGGGTTACATACGTGACGTCGCAAAGGATACATAGTATGTGTATCAGTTAAACTTTGTGGAATCATTCAAAATGGAGTCAACTGTTTACCTTTGCGGATGATGATTTAATCATTACCATTGATGTGTTAAGTTTATGTTCGTTTTCACCGTAACCATCTACGCATACCCGGCAGAATCATCACGCCCTTCGATCATTCCATTTTCATCACCATTTACGTCATGACATGTATATAATTTTCATTTACTTAAGGTGCCCCATTATGAAGTAGGTATAAAATACCCAAATGTACCATTAACTGATCGAAATGACCCCCGCGGGAAACAATTAGTTTGCAAGGTAGGTAATTTTGTGTTATTAACAACCACTTTCTGGAGATTTAATGGGTGTAGAGGTAACAAATTCAATTAATGATGAAATGAAAATTGCCAGTCTGATAGCGTATATAACACGGTGTAACAATGGCACATCGTTAGATTTTGAGAGCAAACCAAATTAGCTATCAGACTATGGCGGACAGCCAGACGGAGTCCGTCGTATCAGTAGCAAGTTGTCGCAGTTTACCCGGCCATGACAGAACCAAACGATGGCGAAATATAGCTGCACGTCGCATACTATGTCACATATACAATAAGAGACGAAAATTAAAACAAAAATCATTAAGAACCATATCGTCACGACCTCCACGCCCTTGTCACAACCCGACACCATAAACATTCCTTTATTTCTTTTCTGACGAATGGACATGCCCATCATTATAATTTGAGTTCATTTTTTTTTTCGGGGGGTCAGCAAGTGTGTGTGTGTGTGTGTGTGTGTGTGTGTGTGTGTGTGTGTGTGTGTAGATTTTTGTTTCATTTGTCGATGGAATTCCTCTAAGCAAATAGTATAGTCCCAGATGGGACGCCGCGTCCTGCGGCGTCCCATCTGGAGCTATTCTGTTTGGCTATGTCGCTTAAAAAGGATGTTAGGCTTAAAGGAGTTAACTTCGGTTGATTGTAGAGCTGCCAAGTCAATGGCATTCTTGTACATCTTTCAGAGGTAAATCCACTATTTTAATTCAAAAAGGATTATTTTGCTACGCTTTACTCTAATGATGACACGTTTCAAAAATAACCATAATCGGTTTTAATATTGTCAAATGATAGCTGAAGCAATCGCAATTGTGGTTAACCAACAGTCTTTAATCCCCTCATTTCAGTTGATCGAGATTTACCGCCCGAACACCCCGGGAGCTAGTGACAATATGGCTCCAAGGAGCTGTCAAACCCCGGATTAGTCCCTCCCATATCAATTACAATAGCAAATGTCAAATTACAGGATTTAGATGGATTCAGATAAACTAATTCTTATTTCAAATATTTGAGCCGCCTCGAGGGAAAACCAACAATATGTTTTTTGAACAGGTTCGACACAAACCGGCCTGTACAGCCACAGAAGACAGCTAGAAGCATGAAATTTCGTATTTAGGAAGTAGAGGGATTGTACTATCCGTGTAGCGAAAACAAAGGCGCTGATCAGCTTCGCGGTTGCCGCGAAAGCTGATCTGCGTCTTTGTTTTCGCATATGCAGATTGTTGGTTTTCCCATGAGGCGGCTCAAATTATTTCAAAACTGTGTATCCGCTCTTTTCATTTTTCGTCAATACAGTTTAATCATCAGGGATGATGCAATACAGGAAATATTGGGCAAGACTCATGTACGACTTGCTAGCCTTCGTGGAAAAATTGGTCTACTGTGAATCAGGGCCCAGTAACTCGAAGGCATCGTACGTTTCCCTACTTACGACATACCTTATAGCTCTGTCACACATTCACGTATCAGCGGCGTATCGCTCACGTATCTATGAAAATGACGATACGCCGAGGTCTGAGCCGTATTTTGCTCGAGAGACGTATGTACCACGTACGTGTGACGTTCCTGCTACGTTCCCGTGGCGTATCCGTGACGTGTCTGTATTCGTATGGAATTTCACTTTCGTATGTACGGCGTATCAATGCGTATGTGCTACGTACGTGTGACGTATGTATGGCGTATGAAGTGTACGCGTGACGTATCTACGGCGTATGTACTACGTTCCATTCTTATCTGCGGCGTATCTGTTCTGTACCAATAATTATTGCTTTTTAATACCTATGAGAACAAACGATTGTGTTCACTTTTTTGTTCATGCAATTCGCACATTATAGTTATCAATTATCAGAGGTCGAAGATGCCACCGGAGAAATCAAGATAAGCTAGATTAGCACCGAAGAAAAAAAAACGAGATTGTGGTGGTGGTCGTGGTGGTGGGGGAACATCTTCAAGCTCTCCATTTTAGTTGTAAGACGACATGAACAAAGACGGAGGCTACACCAAGCGTAGCCATGAAAGAACCCTGCACGACACCCAGAACCGTGAGAAACATCTGATCCATGACTTCGGAAAAACGAAAACATACATATAGAAGCATTAAGATTCTCTTGCAGTTGGAACGCCACAAAATATTCATAATACCCCTAATACGTCACACATACTCCACAACAGCGAAACGAACGTAGCACATATGTAGCACATACGCCATTGATACGCGAGATACGCCACACGTACGTCACTGATACGCCGTAGATACGAAAAGACATTCACGGATACGCCACACATACGTCACACATACGTAGCAGATACGAAAGGTACGCTGTACATACGTCACGGTTACGTGGCATGTTAACCCTACGTATGTGTGGCGTATCAGGAGTATAAGCTACGTATCTACGACGTACCTGCCACGTTGCTTTCGTATGTACCACGTATGTGTGACGTATGTACGGCGTATCGGACCTGCTACGTACGTGCTACGAATTTTTAAGTGCACACATAAAAAACGTAGCACCTCGGCGTATGAGGAGTATGAGCTACGTATCGAAGAGTATGAGCTACGTATGCCCACGTATCTACGACGTACGTGTGACGTACCTTTCGTATGACCTCCCTGACTCTCTGTTTTCTACTGCTGAAATGTCAGATGATTGTGTGTCCAAGTTCGCTTCACTCGTGCGTTCAAGGGACTAATTCCCCCCCCCCCCCCCCCCATCCGAACCCCCTGGTGAAAAAATGTCATTTGGCGTGTCACCAGTAAACTATTCTGATTCTGATTCTGTATGTCGATACGCCGTAGATACGTGAGCCGATACGCGAATGTGTGACAGCCCTTACAACAATTTACGTCCTTGCTATTCCAGTTACTGTAACCTTTTTCCAAATGAAAGATGCCACTTCATAAGATAAGACGACGCCAAAGGTACGATGCTTTAACTTAAGGTCCTTTTCAGTTATTCACCATAATCCCTAAGAGATACTTAAGTTGGTCGTAAGTTGATCTTAAGCATAAGATGGCTTCGATTTACCAACCCCAGGTCCTGACGGCTTCCAGCCTTTCAGGTGGGAGTTTTCAAGGATAACCTTCTGACTAGAACATGGCCCGCCGGGGACTATGTTGTGTTCATTGTGATACATGTCGTAGGGACTCGCAGAATTCAGATCTGTATTACCGCGAATGTTTCCCACTTCAACCACGCAACATCGGCCTTTAATTTAAACCAATGGTCAAAGGGAAATAATTCAGCTTGTGTCCTATTGCCTCGTCACACATACGCGAATCGCTCTCGACCTTGCGCTTAATTGCGAAAAAGAGTTTTTGTTTGTTTGTTTTATTGCTTTACGTCCTAGTCAACACCTTTGATCATTTCGGGACGTTAACTGTTGACTGGAATATATTTAATAGCAATTAATCCATCAAACGAAACTCTTTTTCGCATTTGAAGGCAATAGTTAAGACAGGAATTGAGAAAAGTAAACAAGTACAGGCATTTTGTGAGGAAAAGGGTTTGACACTTGAATTAGGGGTAATTTGGTGCGCTGAATCCAAAAACCAATGTTGGCAAGTTGAGAAATGACGTCTTCATACCCTAATTTGCATATTTTCAAAATGGCCGCCAACATATCTAGAAACTGTTATATAGATGAATCGTTTCATTTGTTTGTCATGATCTGAGCCTAAAATCACTTAAAATATATTGTTAGATAATTGCTTGACTAAATAACATAAATTTAAATGCAAAGAATTTTGTCCGCAAAGATAAACTCACTTGCACTATGAAAAATGCATGGTTTCCATGGCAACTGTTAACGTGATTCTTGACCAAGGGTCAAAAATTGATCATATCGCCACTGTTACTTGTCTTAGACCTTAAGTCTGGTCTTGTTGTTAAGCTTAGACATATCCCTTTTATCCAGTGGCAAGTAATGCAAATTATCTAATTTGCATATTCATGGATTTTCATGAAAACATTAAAGTGGTTCAAAATCCATATACAAACAAATTTAAGGCCCAGACTATCATTATGACACTGTTATTGCACTAGTAATATATCATGCGACAATGGTTTGATGTCATGGACATATTTGAAAATTTTATCTCATTTGCATATTCATGAATTTTAATGAAAACATTAAAGTGGTTTAAAATCCATGTATAAACAAATTTAAGGCCCAAACTATCATTATGACACTATTATTGCACTAGTAATATATCATGCGACAAATGAATTGATGTCATGGACCTATTTGAAAATTTTATTTCATTTGCATATTCATGAATTTCAATCAAAATATCGAAAACCGGGGCAAAAACCAGGGAAAAACTATTACCATTGAAAGGTTTTTGTTGGGTTATAAGATCTTTCTTGCATTTTCGGACAAATGATGTAAAAACATACTGTCTCCGCGCCAATCCATTGTGTGATTCTAAGGAATGGGATGCACTTACAAAAATACCCATATCCTACCAATACCACCAATACCATGCTCTAGAAAACTATGATCGATCTGATAGTAGCGCTTGGACATAACGATTTAACCGTAGTCATAATATTCAAATAATTTAATTTGCATATTCATGAAAATTAATAAAAATCGTAAGAAATGGGAGGAAAATCATGGAAAAAATATGGGGTATACACACAAAATAACTTGTACCAGGGCTGTTAATAAACCTAGGACGTTGAAAAGGGTATCAAACAAATGCTAAGGTATCATATTATCCCTTTGAAATGTGATATAAGAAAAATCTGATTGTCAATTTCATGTCTATGAATGAAAACGTTTGAAATTGGGAGTAAAAATGGAAAAGATTAAACAGATACATCTTCAAATACACCTGTATCTCGGCAACCAAAAGGCCCAAAGTGCTGAAAATGGAATCAAATGGTTGCTAGGGCAATATTATACCATCCATACTATAATAGATAAGGTATCATGAATATTAATAAAATCTTAAGGAATTGGAGCAAAATGCAGAACAAAATAAGAGGGGAAACATTTCAAATACACATGTATCTTGTCTACTGAAAGACCTATAGAGCTGAAGTTGAAATCAAATGATAGCTATGATAATGTTCTATAACCATATGATCTGAAATATATGGCATCTAGATATTTTTGTTGTATGGATATTAATGAGATCTTTTAAATTAGAGAATTATCACAGAAAAGTAAAGGCGGTATACAAAAAACATGCCTATATCTCCACTGCTAATACCCTTAGAGGGATGAAAATGGAACCAATAGAATGTTAGGACAATGTAGTCTGATAGATAAACAGTATCTGATTAAAAGCTATGTGGTCTGATAGATAAACCATATCTTAATAAAAGCCGTGAACGTTACGAAAATTACATAAAATTGAAGGTTATGCTCAAACAAAATCGCTTGTATCTACTATGCTTTATAAATCTGAACGTATGGCAATAATAGATTGAACATGTACTAGCAATAATTTGATGCCACTTTGAGCTCCCTAAGTCTATTTGCAGTCAAGATATAAGCATATTTTTTGGTAAACCCCTTCATTTTCCGGTGATTTTTCTCTTATTTATAAATATCTTATTAACATTCATACAACAAATATATCAGATAAAGCAAATAGCAGATTATATGGTTATAGAAAAATGTCAAAGCAATCATTTCATACCAATTTCAGCTCTCTAGGTCTGTCAGTTATCATGGTATGAGCGTTTTTACGTGTATACTGCATTATCCTTTCAGCATTTTTACCTCAATACTTAAAGATTTTATTAATATTCATGAAAATAAAAATCAAATGACTTATATATTGTAATATAGGATGGCATAATATTGCCTTATCAGCAATTTGATACATTATTCAGCACTTTAGGGCTTTGGGTTGCCAAGATATAAGCCATTTCATATGCTTACCCCTTTAATTTTTTCCATTTTTTTCTGTCCAGTTTTTAAAGATTTCAGTAATATACATGAAATTACAAATCTGATTATTCTTATATCACTTTTCAGAGTGATAGTACATTGTCACAGCATTCATTTGATACCTATTTTAGCATCCTAGGTTCATTAACAGCCCGGGTACATGTGTTTTTATATGTATAGCCCCTATTTTTCTACAATTTTTCTCCCATTAAGATTTTTATTATAATATTAATTTTTATTTTATGAATATGCAAATTCAATGATTTCAATGTTAGTTATGAAGGTTAAATTGCTATGTCAATGCATTACTATCAGACCAATCATAGTATTATAATGTATACTATTGGTGGGACATGGGTATTTTGTAACTTCATCTCATTCTATAGAATTACATTAGGGTGGTTGTAGAATCAATGTGATGCTTACATCATGCAAATGTGTTCATTGTTGAGGACTTATTTTTTATGGCATTTAATTGGCCCATCTGACCAAACTGGCAGCCATGAAATTTTGTCCTAAAATGCAAGAACGATCATAAAACGCGCCAAAAACCTTTCAATGGCAATAGTTTTTACCTGTTTTTCGCCCCTTTTTCGACATTTTTATCAATATTCATGAAAATGTGAATGAGATGAGTTTCATATTAATCCATGATATCAATATATTTGTCATAATGGTATTACTGGTGCAATAACAAGATGCCATAATGATAGTTAAGGCCTGACATTTACCGGTTTATTTATGGATTTTAAAACCATTTTCCCGCCATATTTAATGTTTTCATTAAAATTCATGAATATGCAAATTCGATAATTTTGCATGACTTACCAAATGATCAAAAGGCTATATCTATGCTTTATAGTGAGACCAGGTGAGTGGTCTAGACTTGATACAGTGGAAATATGATTTTTGTAGGTACAAGTTGAATAGCCCACACCACTGCCCCTCAGCACCCCCACCTCAGCCTTTAACTCTTGAGATATGTTTTATTCATTGAAGGCCTTCTGATCATTATAAAATGATGTTTTTATTATTTTGTAGCAGTTTGGAATCCTAAACATACTCCAATTTGCAGCAATTGATGTTTTTCTTAATTTTGGTGGCCATCTTGGAAATATGCAAATTAGATAATGAAGGAGCCGTTTCTCAGCTTGTCAACATTGGTTTTTAGATTCAGCATACCCAAATACCCCTAAAAGTGATCTCAAACCCTTTTCCTCACAAAATGCCTGTACCTTCATAACGAAGCGTCTTTTCTCATTTTCTTTCTTAACTACAAGTCTACATCGAGTGACTTTCGTTTCACTTGTATATCATGAGGCCTTTAAGCTAGTATCTCACTGGCATGCGAATTTCTCGCGACTGTTACGCGAATTTAGTCGCGGCACTTTCGCACGACATTCGTGCGAGTGTCGTGAGAATTTTCACGTGTCGCGAACTAGTCGCGAACTGGTCGCGAAGGTTTTAAACATGTTTAAAAATTGGATGCGAATTTTTTTCCCAAAATATTTCGCAAGACTGTCGCGCGACTGTCGTGCGACGGTCGTGCGACGTTCGTGCGAATGTCGCGAACTTGTCGCCGCGAAATTTTGGCGAATTTACAATGCGAAATTTTCGCGACACTCGTACGAATGTCGTGCGAGTGTCGCACGACAGTCGCGCGACAGTCTTGAGACAACATGCGAAAAACGCGCGACTATCTGGCGAGAAAATAAAACTTAGCGACATTCGTACGAATGTCGTGCGACACTCGCACGAATGTCGCGCGACTGTCGTACGAATTAAAATGAAAATAAGATACATTCGCGGGAAAGTCGTGAGACACTCTTACGAATGTCGCGCGACTGTCGTGCGACAGTCGCGCGACTATCGCGCGACAGTCGTGAGATATATTTTCAAAATTAGACCGAAATTCGCGAATTTGTCGCATAAATGTCTATTCAATGAGACTGCAACATGAAAGTTTTGTTTATATCGTTAATCTTTGTCGCGTAATAGTCGCGAACTATTCGCGAACTAGTCTCCGGTTGTCGCATCCCAGTGAGATAGGGGCTTTAGGACGATTTAAAATTAAACCACAACGGGACGGAAATACCAAACTTAAGTAAAAGACAATCGCGAAATCGTTTACATAAGATCAAGTACCGGATTAGTGTCAGGGACATGCGTTATCAAATCTGATCAATGATCTTACTGTTTAAATGTCCCTAAATATATTTAATCTCTGACTTTTGTTTTGATTTAGTCATAATATTTTATAATGTAAGGTCTCTAAAATGTCAAATAAGGTGAACGGTACGAAATTCGGTCATTCTCCTGCCGGACAGTGTTGGGATTTAGTCTCAGTAAAGAAAGTTTGTTTGCTCTCATACTTAACAGATACAACTGTCACGTCTTCTTAGGGTCCTCCGTTCTCCATTTTATTCATATTAAGCCTTACGATAGATGTCAGACATAAAGGCTGTGCCGCCCCTCTGTTCTACATTCTTATTGCTAACTGAAACAATC
This sequence comes from Rugalucina vietnamica, assembly GCA_964017185.1. NCBI lineage: Eukaryota > Metazoa > Mollusca > Bivalvia > Lucinida > Lucinidae > Rugalucina > Rugalucina vietnamica. Next base: position 64,880,361 of record OZ024872.1, read on the forward strand.
CGCAAACTCCTCGCCTCAAAGTTCGACATCTATAAAGAAAAGAAGTTCGCTCATGACATTTTCGAACCCAGTAACCACTTTGATAATTTCAGAAGCCTCCGTGGTGCAGTGGTTATGCCACTCGCCTTGTAAACCAGGGGTCGCAAGTTCGCTCCTTGGCTTCTCCAGTCCGTCGGATGGGACTATAAACCGAGGTCCCGTCTCCATATGACCTTAGCTGTTGGTGGGACGTTAAACCCCAATCAACCAATTTGATCATTTCATCCTCACTTTATATGATTCATTTTGGGAATGGATAGGAATGAACGCTTACCGTCCCATATAGCCTGGTCGTATCTGTACCGACACGAAATTATACAGGATTCTCACTAGTGGACCTTTGCTATCTGTGCACGGGTCCCCTGCCCATTGGGATTGTGCCCCCACCCAAAGCTTAACCCCACTGACCGACCATCTAATTTCTGGTTAACTGCCTAGAACTATGAAAAGTGGTTTTAGCCAAATATTTTGGTGACCATAGCTGTTGACTCGCACTAACATAAAACATCAAATCAAACAAACAAACAAAAAACGAACTGTGCACGGTCTTATGATTGAAAAGTGCCCAGTGTTAAGTGCAAAGGGCAAAATTTGAGTGGTCCAAGAAAAAAATAATAAACGGCTTGTCCTTGGTACATGAATACACAAATATGGTATTTGAAAAAAAAATGAATACTGGGGGTGCATTTGTCAAAATTTGAGAGTCCACTATGAATAATCATACACCTGTTAAAGAGCATAATTACAGTGAAAAAATGCTGATTAAAGATGTGTGCATGAAAGGACAACATTATCTCAAATTTCATTCGAGCCATCGCTATATGTCCATAATGAAACCGATGCATTGTCATCTTGCCCAGGGTCATTAAAAAGCTCATTCAAAATTCATAATGGTCATCTCAAATTCAAACGTTTTCACAAAAAAGCATGGGAAAATGATTATCATAGAATGATGTCCCCCCCCCCCCCCCCCCCCCGTTAATTAAACACGACGCTTACAATGAATAATGATATTTTATGCATAAATGAGCCGCGCCATGAGAATTGCATTTTAATTCTCTGATCAGCTGCGTCACGGATAAACTCCTTTCCTTTCCATGGAAGTATTTAACTTACAATACCCTAGAAAGTATATGCATGGACCTGCATTTACAGATTAACATATGAGCCACCGGACGGGAAAATCAACAATCTGCATAGGCGAAAACAAAGGCGCAGATCAGCTTCGCAGTTCCTGCGAAGCTGATCAGCGCCTTTGTTTTCGCTACACAGTACAATTCTTCTACTTTCTAAATCCATTTCCAACCTCTAGCCATCTTCTGTGACTGTACAGACCGGTCTGTGTCGGACCTGGTTGGATCCCAAATTGTTGGTTTTCTCACGTACCGGCTCATATCTTGTAGACACACCCGGATAGAGATGGATGATGGGACACCGCAGTCCAACAGTGAAGGATAAGACACACAACTGAACGAAATGGTAAGTCCCCAGCCTAGCGTCGGCGTATATGCAAAAGGAAAGCCCAGTGGTTGACCGCAATGCAAAACATCCGCAATGCAAGGTCTCCGTCCTGACACGACCGTAAAATTGTTGACTGGGACGTTAAAAACTTGAAATAATGGACCATTCGTACAAGATTGTAAACAAGATACAAGACTTTATTTGACCAATTTTGGGCCCAGCAAGGGCATACAAAGATGTTGTACAGAGAATAAGAGAGGAAATCCAAATCAGAGATGAGATAACACAAACTAAAAACAATCTAATATAAAACAATGTATTAATCCAAGTGTTCATGCAGATACTGACCAAGTTTGCGAAGTATATCAGAGTTTTCATTAGTCAGAATCCAGAAAAACTTCTGGAAACTATCCAGCTCCATAAAATTTCTGTTGGAGTCATTAATGATTTGAAAAAAGCTGTTTCTGAACGCATTAAACTTTGAGCATTCCATCAAAAAGTGCTGCTCATCTTCAATTGCGCCTGTAGAACATTTGGTACACAGCCTTTCTGACCTATCCAGCTTGATATACCTCCCAGCCTCAATTTTAAGTCTGTGAGCAGAAATTCTAAACCTTGTAATACTCCTACGGTAACTGAAATTTCTTATCTCATTAATATACTTTTCACAACCAAAGTGAGTTTTAAGTTTACAGTATGTATCCAGCTTTCCAGAGCAATAATTTTGTCTAGTAGTGTACCACTCATTTAGAAATAGTTTATTAATTGTTTTCTTAAGGATATTTTTAAACTTAAATTTTGACTGAGAGCTAGATTCAAGCTTGATATCTAATATACTACACAACTGCTTTATGCTACTGTACCAAGAGCATGCCTTTTTATCTACATCCTTTGAACACTTTAGGGCATTGTATAACAAGGTGTCCGAAGGCATATTCTCAACCCTGTGCCAAAAAAGCAATACATTTTTCACAATATCTAAATAAAAGGGATGTCTTCCCAGTTCTGCAAATACAGCAAAATTGGAGCTTTTTCTGTTTACCCCCAGTACAAGTTTACAAAATTTTGTATTCAGTTTATCTGGTTCAATATCTTTATATATTTTATCCATAGATACATTATTTCTCAGTCTAGGGCTACTGGGATTTAATGCTCCCCAAATTTCAGAGCCATACAGCAGAATAGGCTTCACCGTGTGATCAAATACATGGATACTGGTTTTGACTGATGGCTGAAAAGACAAAATATCTTTAACCAATTTAAAGTAAACCTTTAGAGCCTTGTTATACAAATTTTTTCTTGCCAAGGAAAAGGAGCCAGAGGCAGAAACATGTAGCAAGTTATAATGCAAGGGAAATAACTCATACACAAAATGCATTATTGTTATTTATCGGTTATCAACCGTTATTGGCATTGAGCTCTGACGTACTAGTGATCACTAGTATTTTTTTCTAGATCGAACAAACGCCGACACTACTGCTCTGGGCTATACCCGTAACCAGAGGACCAATGGTCCTGTAAACGCTCACCTGAGACCTGAGATATATACCAATAAACTTGTTTGACTAGAATGGTAATATACATGTATTTAACCCCAGGGCGAGTCAGTGCAAACTCTGGAGTCAATTTCTTTTTTTTAAATCATAAAGATTCAGTCGATTTGCCAATTTACTGCAAGTTTTGCCCTTCAAATGACATTGTAACAATTTTCACCATTCAAATGTGTGGGCAACCTAAGTTGACCTTGCCGTAAAAAAGGTCAAGGTCATCCCAGGGTCATGATTTATACAAACTTTGTAGAGCTCCATTGCCTGATGTTTCATGCCAACTTTCAAAATCATATTCCGATACACAGCGCGATCATTATGATACTGAATTTCAGTCCGGCATCGAAGAGAGCGTGCAGAGAATTATTAGCAACTTTCCCATCTCCTGTCGGAACAGAGACACTGCAAGCATATCTACAGATGAAGTTATTAATGCCGTTAAATGCCTGAAATCGAAAAAAGCATGCGGGCCAGATAAGGTTTATAATGAACATCTGATTTTTGGAGGTATTCCTCTCTATGAACAACTTTCTTCTTTGTTCAGTAATATGTATGCAAATGGACATGTGCCCCAGAGCCTAAAGTATGGTATTATTATAACTCTACATAAAGGTGGCAGGAAGTCAAAAACTGACCCAAACTGCTATAGGGCAATTACTTTGTCTTCAGCAATATTGAAATTATTTGAAAGAATCTTGCTCGAAAAAGTTCAGAATACAATCACTAAGCAGTTAAATTGGCTCCAAGGTGGGTTCCGACCAAACATTGGTTGCAATATGTCATCTGTAATGCTCAGAGAATGCATTCTGTACGCCAAGGAGAACCATAGTAAATTGTATGTTTGCTACCTTGACGTAGAGAAGGCATTCGACAGGGTTTGGCATTGTGGCTTATTTTTCAAGCTTCATGAGCATTTCGGCATCCAGTCCGAGTTATTAAGAATCATCATTGAACTTCACACAAATATGCGAAGTTGTGTTATTTTTAAGGGATATACTTCTGATTGGTTTGATATTTTGCAAGGCACCCGCCAAGGCGGAGTCTTGTCTCCCTTTTTATTTTTGTGTTTTACAGATGACCTATTGGAGGAACTCTGCAGATGCTCTGCTAGCTTGAAAATTTCAAATCATGTAATTGGTTGCCCGGCTGTTTGCGATGACTTGTTGCTTGCCTCGCTTTCAAAACGTGGGCTTGATGAATTGATGCGCATTTGTTTTAATAACTCTTGCAAATGGCATTTTAGTTATATGCCTACAAAGTGTTGTGTAATTGTTTATAATGAATCTAAATACGAGTACATTCGGTCCAACAGATCTTGGGTTATTGGTAATAGTCCAGTAGAAGAGGATGAAAATTATAAACACCTTGGTGTTATAAGCAATAAATACTTAAGTTTGAAACCAAATATCAAAGATGCGTCTGATAAGATGAAAAGTACATTTTTAGCCTAATGAACAGTGGTATATTTTATGATAATTCACTGCACCCATTAACGTGTAAGAAAATTTACAATGCTGTAGTGATACCCAAGGCCTTGTATGGCTGTGAAAATTGGTTTGCACTTTCGTCTACTGAATTGCTCACACTAGAACGTGCTCATAGATTCTGCATAAAGAAGATGCAGTCTTTACCTTTGTATACCAGAAGCGACGTAGCGCTTGGCTTGTTAGCTATATTTCCTATAGAAGTTGAATTAGATATACGCAAACTGATATTGTTTGGTCAATTTTGTAGACTTAATCTAAACTGTTGGGTTAAGACCTTGTTTTTGTATAGACTTACGTCATTCAATATTAATCCCAATAGACAAACTGGTTTTATAGTAGAAATTCATCGATTACTTAGAAAATATCAGCTTGATTATATTTTGCATGCATATTTGCAAGATGGAATTTTTCCAGGAAAACTAGCTTGGAAGCGTTTGATAAAATCCAAAGCACACGAAAGTGCAAGGTTGTCTTGGTTCGAGCGAGTCTCGGGTCCAGAATTTGTAAGATTCGGTGCTTTACATCATGACTTCAGCCCGCACTGGCTATGGCAGTTCTCTAAAGATAACAGGAAAATGTTAAAGCCTTGCATCTCCGTTGTGCAGCTTTTATCACGTGCCTCCAGTTTACCTTTTTTAACAACAATTTGTAACCATTGTCAAAAAATCTATGTTAATCTGTTGGACCATTGTATACATGAATGTATTTACCTAAATAGGCCAAGAGCACTACTTTTACAGGAAATATTCTATCTTGATGTTGATGTATACATGTACCTAAATAGGCAAGACAGGCAGACACAAACTAATCTTCTACTTGGTGTTATGGTACCTGAATTTTTACAGATACTATCTGATAGATCAGAAACTTTTAAAAGGATATGCATATCTAATTTACATAAGTTGTGGTGTATTTATAAAGCCAGGTGAGCCCCTGTGAAATCTTGGCTACGGTATTTTCGGCCCTGTCTTGCACAAACCAACCTATTGACACTCACACATTGAATGTAGATTAAAGATATAACATATCAGCTACAACCTGGTGTAACAAGGGGGTGATCAGCTTGTGCATATGTGCTTTTTGATCCTCGCCCTTGTTCATAGGGTCCATGGTCCGTTCTGTTCACGTTGGGGCTCATATAGAGCTTTAACACTATTTTCTGCATTTTTGTAATGCCGATCATTGTGTTAGTTATACAATATACAATATTGTCAACATGCCTCTAGCCTGGCCTCTCTCTAGATATCTTACATTTCGTTTCGGTAAGGTTAACTGACTTGGGCCCGTGAGGATTTGGTACCGAGCTGTAAAGGCGAAAATTTCATATGCTAGATATGGCACTCGTATGCGAAATATGGTACATGTAGATACAATTATATGCTGTCTTACGCCTCGTACGTCTTTCATGATTGCTTCTGTTTGTATTGTCATTTAATGTTGTAATTTGTATATATGTATTCCATGTCTATATGTTTATTGCCTATATGTTTGTTCATTGTCATGTCATATGTAACTCTCCTGTCTATGGAGGAAATAAAGAATACTTACTTACTTACTTACTGGGATTTAATGCTCCCCAAATTTCAGAGCCATACAGCAGAATAGGCTTCACCGTGTGATCAAATACATGGATACTGGTTTTGACTGATGGCTGAAAAGACAAAATATCTTTAACCAATTTAAAGTAAACCTTTAGAGCCTTGTTATACAAATTTTTTCTTGCCAAGGAAAAGGAGCCAGAGGCAGAAACATGTAGCAAGTTATAATGCAAGGGAAATAACTCATACACAAAATGCATTATTGTTATTTATCGGTTATCAACCGTTATTGGCATTGAGCTCTGACGTACTAGTGATCACTAGTATTTTTTTCTAGATCGAACAAATGCCGACACTACTGCTCTGGGCTATACCCGTAACCAGAGGACCAATGGTCCTGTAAACGCTCACCTGAGACCTGAGATATATACCAATAAACTTGTTTGACTAGAATGGTAATATACATGTATTTAACCCCAGGGCGAGTCAGTGCAAACTCTGGAGTCAATTTCTTTTTTTTAAATCATAAAGATTCAGTCGATTTGCCAATTTACTGCAAGTTTTGCCCTTCAAATGACATTGTAACAATTTTCACCATTCAAATGTGTGGGCAACCTAAGGTGACCTTGCCGTAAAAAAGGTCAAGGTCATCCCAGGGTCATGATTTATACAAACTTTGTAGAGCTCCATTGCCTGATGTTTCATGCCAACTTTCAAAATCATAGACCTTCTGGTTCTGGAGAAACTTATTAAAGGTTTTTGCTATTTATAGCTATGGCGGCCATCTTGGTCATGTGACCTTGACCAGTTATACAAACTTTCATTCACTCTTCCTAAGAATGCTCCACATAAAGTTTGGCTTTGATTGGCCAAGCGGTTTCAGAGAAGAAGATCTTTGAATATCACTGTAATATACATATGGGGACAGACAGACCCCTGGGGTCCAGATTTTTTCAGAATCGTCAATCTTTAGTCCATTTGCCCATTTCCTGCAAGTTTTTCCCTACAAATGACATTTTAACACTTTTCCCCATTCAAATGCATGAGCGGCCTATGTTGACCTTGCCGTAAAATAGGTCAAGGTCATCCCAGTGTCATGATTTATATAAACTTTGTAGAGCTCCATTGCCTGATGCTTCACACCAAGTTTCAAAATCATTGGCCTTCTGGTTCTGGAGAAGAAGATTTTTAAAGGTTTTTTTTTCTATTTATAGCCATGGCGGCCATCTTGGTCATGTGACCTTGACCATTTATATAAACTTTCTTTCCCCTTTCCCAAGGATACTACATATGAAGTTTGGCTTTGATTGGCCAAGCGGTTTCAGGAGAGAAGATGTTTCATTATTATGGAAATATACATGCATATAGCCCCGGGGCAGGGGCAGACAACCCCCAGAGGCTACAGTTTTCCATTAACATTAATCTTCTGTCAAATTTGCCTATTCCCAGTACGTTTTACCCATTAAATAGCATTTTATCATTTTTTCCCATTCAAATGCATTGGCGACCTAAGTTGACCTTGCCATAAAATAGGTAAAGGTCATCCTAGGGTCATGATTTATATAAACTATGATGGGCCCGCGTCCCCGATGCTACATACCAAGTTTCGTGGAAATTGGCCCACTGGTTTTGGAGAAGAAGATTTTTAAAGGTTTTTGCTATTTATAGCCATGGCGGCCATCTTGGTCATGTGACCTGGATCATTTATATAAACTTTCGTTCCCCCTTCCTAAGGATGCTCCACATGAAGTTTGGCTTTGATTGGCCAAGCGGTTTCAGAGGAGAAGATCTTTGAAACTGTGAACGACGGACGACGGACGGACGACGGACGGACGGACGGACGGACGGACGATGGAGCATGGGTATACTATAAGCTCACCTGTGAGCCTTCGGCTCAGGTGAGCTAATAAGCTTTTATTAAAAAAATAAATTCCTGTTTGTGCACTAGTCGTGTTTACGTAACACGCTCATGATTGTTGAGATTGACTTAATTTGGTGTATTGATGAGTACGGTGGCCAAGTGGTAAAGTTCTGAGATCGATACCTACATGTACGTCTGCCGTGTAGTGCCATTGAGCAAGGCACTTTAACCTCTGCACAGTCCTTGTTACAATGTTGGAAATGAGTCGGAAATGGTATCACGAACTCCAGATTTGTTAATGTATCAACAAATACCGATAATTCTTGAATGAAAGGCCGTGAATGTGAGCTTAATTAGCCTCCCTTTAGTAATCATGGGCATTACATATGACGACGTTTGTGCACAGTTTTCACTTTTCTCATATAAAAGCCTAAGTTTACTAACTTGACATTGTCATTAAATAGGTCAAGTTCATCATACCACATGTATGTGTGTACAGAGTGAAAAAATCACGCGTACATGCGCAGTGCGCACTCTTATCTCTTTCGCTGCAGGGGGTCATCAAATTTGACAAACAATAATGGATTGGAGTCCCAGACGTTTTATACAAAGTTCCATGAAAATCGACCCACCGGTCCTAAATTAGGAGTTTATAAGCATGGCGCGGCCGTGTTGAGCATGTGACCCCATTACGAAAACACGCCCATGCAATATAAAATTTTTGGGGGGTTGTCAAAAATCTAAAATTTCATTAGAATTTTTTTATATATGTATTTCTTCTTTTTGCTAATAAAAAGATACATTGTTGGTACACGTTAGAACCGCCTCGCCGAGTTTTGGTTCCAAATAAGGAAATATGTATACCACTGTAAACCCCATTATTACTATTAAAAAAGTGGGGTTCAAGAGGGTTTACATTATACGGACATGTTCTTTGAAAATGGTAGACAGACGACGGACAGGCTAAGGTTAAAAGATGACCTTGCCTTTCATTAATCTCATACATTCATTTCCTTTATTAATTGTCCGCATCTAACCACTTACCTTTAAGACTAACGGCTTATCAGTTACTAGAATCCAATAAAATGCATCATGAAGAAAAGGGAAACACATACATTATTATAACTGTATAATTTAATTTATCACATGCATTTTTTAATAATTTTGACATTTGAATGGTATTGTCTAATCGATTCACCACATTCGTGCGTTCTTGATACATCGATCCACACTCCATTTTTTATTATCTAAGCAATCTTGTCTTAATGTCCTTTATGCACACGATTTTAAGATTTTGACCATTACGGACAGGATCTGTACCAAGGACTGTCGGCAGCCCCTCCCCACCCCCTGCAACTTTATTTAAAACGTTTTGCAATCACGAAATCACGACCGTGATTTGTTTGTTTTCGGTTGTAAAAATGAAAATTTTCTGTTGAAAAAAAGAAGATATTATTCTAATTTTCACTCAAAACATCGATTGTTGGTTGGAACACGTTGGAGCTGCCTCGTCGAAGCGGTTCTAACAAGTACCCAAAATCTATGTTTGGAGCAAAAGTAACAAAATGAATACCCTATGCACTCCCGTTTTACTATGAAAAAGTGGGATGTGAGTGGGTATTGTTTTCATGGACGGTATCGAAGTTAATATATAGACGAGCTCGGAGGGACTGTGGTTTGCACATCAGGAAAACATGTCCATGTAATGTATATACCCCCTTGAACCCCACTTTTATATAGCAAAACTGGGGTATGCAGGGGTTTTGGAGCAAAATATATACCCCTCGCCGAGGCGGTTCTAGCGTGTACCCACAATCTATGTTTTGAGCAAAAATAAGAAAAGTATCCAAATTTTTCTGATGAAATTTTCATTTTTTACAACAGAAAAAATCTCTGTATATCGCATGGGCATGTTTTCGTAATGACAAAAGAACCAGTAAAATGCCCTGTTTAGTGGGCAAACATTTTAACACGGAACAACATCATACCCGACAGGCCAGTTCGTTTTTGTGTATTCAAAACTCACAGAAACAGAGATATCACGATGGTTAATCCAGTCAATGGTCAGATCTTATAGACATTGTGTCTTGGGGAGGAATATTTTCTGGTAGCTGCTTAGGTTCTTGTGACTCATTAGCGACCTGCTCAGTATGCTCATCGTTATCTGACAGCTTCTTTGGCTCTAGGTCGGTGGCGTCCGGCGCCTTTCTCCCCTCCTCCTGTACACGCTGCCTTGGTACGTACGTTTCACACAACTCTTGGAATTCCTTCCAATGCTTTTCGAGTCTATTAGCCCATTCTACGTACTCCACCATGTCCTCCGGTTTCAATCTGGTATCGTGGCGTTTCAGAAAACTATCCGCTATCTCCTTTCTGCGCCTACTCATTCTTTCTCGATCATCTAGGTCTTTGCGTTTTTCTCTTGCTTTCCAGGTTGTTTCCTGTTCTTCCGTCGTTTCGTCATTCTTAAAAATGTCTAATTTAATCACATCCCAAGCTGCTTCTCCTTCAATCTCCATATTCATATCAGGTATATCAGCATCTACGTGTTTAGCACAATAGTCTACAAAAGTTTGGTGTACGTCACCCAAATCTTCGCTTATGAGTGGCAACATAGACCATGCACCGTCCTCATCGATTTTCATGTCAAATTCTACCCAGTCCTTAGCCCATTGTCTAATAACAGAAGAATCAGCTCTTATTTTGTCAGGTAAAGGGAATTCACACTGGTTTGGATCAACATTATTCCTATCCATTGGTTGTTCCAGCTCCACATTAGGATAACTAATCAGCCATCGCGATAACTGTTCTAGATAATCCACGAGATATTCATTTAAGTTTTCATGAGCTTCGAGATCAGATTTAACATTGTCGACACTTTGTTTTAGCCTAGAAAGATACTCTTCTCTAGATATGCTTTGCAGCCTTCCAATTTGAGAAGCAGGTAATATTTTGATCATTTCTTTCCCCCTTACTCCATTGTTTCTTGCAACGTACACAGGATATGAACCGAACTCCGTTTTCCCTGACAGAATGTCGTCCGCCGTATACTGATCCTGGTCTGTCATGTTTAGATACTCCTGAACTCGACTGAAAACTATTGGTGTAAACAAATCTAACGTATAAACTTTTCTTCCATACAAGAACCAGTTATTCCTGCCCTTTTCTGCATTATTGTTTACAATGTCGTCAACTGTATACTCAGGGAATTCCTTGTTTTTGTTTATTTCTGGTATATCGATTGGACAGAGTTCGTAACCGGAATATTCATCATACTCATTTTCATCTTCGTCGGCTTTCTCGGTTTTCGTACCGACGTGTTCGTCTTCATGTTTGACATTACTATTCTCATGAATCGTTTGCCTATCTACTACTCCATGCCTAGTTTCATTATCAACTTCGTTTTCAAGATTCCCAGCTTTAGAAATTGCAACGGCCTCATTGTCATCGTTTCCACCTGTTTCTCCATACAAACTATCATTATCTGCCTCTCCTACCTGTTCATCAATAGCATCACTGTGTACTACATCTATAGTTTGGTTTTCATTGATTTCACTCTTCGCCTCGTCATTCAAATTATCGGCTTGATTCAGCAGTGCATAATAAGCATGTACGTCCTTTTCAGTCTTTTCGTTTTCCTTGTATTTTCTGTCTGATTTTGCACTGCTAGCTTTTGATGCTTTCCCTTTGTCGTTTCTATCTGATTTCGCGCTACTGGCTCTGGATGATTTAGCACTACTGGACCTTGATGACTTTCCGCTTTTAGCCTTTTCTGATAAACTGACTCTACTGCTGTTGGTACTGCATGAATTTTCTTTATGCTTAGCTTTATCTGATCTATTTGAGACTTCTGATTTTTCCCGAATTGTTTTATGTGCAGTCTGTTTGGTATGATTCTCGACCCTTTTAACAGTTATTGAGTTTTGCCGCGATACCGGTCTAAACTCCTTTACTTGAGTACTAGAACTTCCACATCCCATTTTGTCTTGAACGGATCTGAAAGATCAAAATGCATTCACATTACGAAAACATGCCCATGCAATATACTGAATTTTCCTAAGTTGTAAAAATTGAAACTTTTCAATAGAACTGTTTTTATATTTTTCTTATTTTTGCTCAAAACATGGATTGTGGGTACACGTTAGAACCGCCTCGCCGTTATATGTAGCAAAAGTGCATTTTAAAGCATTAATTTTATTGTATCGAACCCCCTCACTTGCAACCACGAAATCTATTTACACCGAAACACCATACACATGAGATAGTGGATCGCAAGTAACCTATTGACGTTTGTGTGCCCGATTCATTCGTTTTGGATGCAGAAATTATAATAATACTAAATGGAATGGTATTCTCCTTTTTGCATATATAAAGCTGCGACGGTTCTAACGAGTACCCACAATCTATGTTTTGGAGCAAAAATAAGAAAAACAGGTATACCTCTGTGTACCCCAGTTTTACTATATAGAAGTGGGGTTTAAGGGGGTATACATTGCACGGACATGTTTTCCTGATGATAACGTTATATTTACTTATTTCGTGCAGTTGTGCGTTTAAGAGTTTGCGTTTGGTGTGCATGCGTTTCTGGCATTAATCTCCATTAGATTTGTAAAGATTCTCATAAAAAGGTCGATATTTCAACGAATCTACTGGAAGCAAAGGTTGATCACGTATCAGAAAATTGCATAGTTTAGTTCCTCTCAGTACAAACCTTTATTATGTATCCTTCAAGTTGTTATACTTTAGAAATATGTAATTCCATCATATTCTAAACATGGAACGTTGAAAGTATCATCTAGGCCGGTGGTTTATCCAAAGACCAGAACTAATCCGGGTGAAGATCAAAAGCACTACGAGCCGCTTCGAAACCAAACTAACTTAACTGCCTTGAAGCAAACCAGCCTGTAATTTTACCAAGTCATTTAAGCAACTGGTGTCCGCTCGAAGAAAGTAAATCTTTAAAACAGAACCATATGTTCATAGTAAAAACTTGTATCGGCCTGACAGGTTGTCCAGGATGCCCTGGGCTTTCGCTGGGCGCACAAGTAATTTTGTTTCTATTTGAAAAGTAGTCAGATCAATGTAAACTTTTACTATATAAAGATCGTATAAAGTTCGTATTCCAATGTTATAGGCTAATGAATCAGTATTGTGCCAATATTGAACAATGTGCCCATTATTGAATGAGAGGACATTATTTCTTTTCATACAGTTGTCGTCAAAACAAAACTAATGTATATAAAGTATTTCGTAATAAAATATTCGATCGATAGTAGTACGAAAATATAACATTCTTTCTTATTTAAAAAATGACAAAAAATGTGTTGATTTTTGAATATGCAATGTTTCGTATTTTATGATAGTGTCACGGGATAACCTCCCTTGGTAAAATAGGTTGATGCAACGTTTTAGCGGCACATTGAGTGTTTGTAATATGCAAGTTAGAAACTTGAAAGTTTGTGAATCGAGTAAGTGTTGACTATATAGCGCAGTAAACCACCCTTGGTGGATGAGCATGCTTTTCCACCGACGGGTTTTGCTGTGGCCTGGCTCGGCTGTTCGTTACAGTTTGGTGGTAGCGTTCGGATAATGACAACTGCCAGACCGGAGTTGCCTTACCCTTGTAGTCCCCAGGCAAAGACTCGGGGCGAGTCTTCTCGTAGGGGGGAAGTAATGTCACGGGATAGCCTCCCTTGGTAAAATACGTTGATGCAACGTATTAGCGGCATATTGAGTGTTTGTAATATGCAAGTTATAAACTCGAAAGTTTGTGAATCGAGTAAGTGTTGACTATATAGCGCAGGTTGATGACCGACGGGGTTTGCTTTGGCTTGGCTCAGCTGTTCGTTACAATAGCATTGCTGATTATTTTCACAAAGGCTCAGTAAGATATGCAGGATTTGTCTTGCACTAGTCATGGCTAAATTCAAGGACAACCTGCTATGGATTAATTCCAGACCAAATACTTTAAATCATATTTTGGTTCAAGTTGATATCATGGAATCCACCAGGATCCCATTTCCGTATAATATATACCCCACTTTTATATAGCAAAACTGGGGTATGCAGGGGTATACCTATTTTTCTTATTTTTGCTCCAAAACATAGATTGAGGGTACTCGCTAGAACCGCCTCAGCGAGGCGTTGGATTTGGGTATATAGAAAATCTTTTAATTGATTTTGATAGCTAACTCCTTCAAACACAAGATTCTGGTGGGTGCCACGCCTTGGCACCCTTGGGCAACTCTTAGAATTCAATATGACGTCCAAGATGGTTGACAATTGTAAAGGACATAGTGTACAAGATCTTAACTATAACAAAGTAAACTTATTTTTGGTCTAAAAGGGTCATAAAAGCATAATCATACCATTAAAATGAATTAAAATACAATTAGGATTATTTTGTTGCTGGATATAGAGCAAAAAGATGGCATCCAATATGACGGTCAAAACTCTGAAAATTATTGTGTCATTTTCATTGCTATTTTGGCAATATTATTGCTTTAAAGTGGTATTAAAATTGATTCACAACTTTAAAAACAAACTTCTTTCGTTGGTGTCACCATTGGGCAACTCTTAGAATTCAATATGGCACGCAAAAGGGTTGTCATTTGTAAAGGGATTTCTATATTAAGTCTTTGCGATGACAAAATGAACTTATTTTTGTTTTAAAATGGTCCGTAGAAGCATGCTGAGCCATCAAAAAGAATCACAGTCAATGTTTTGAGCATAAATATTAAAAACATCATTTTTTTTTTTTTCACCGATTTTTTTTTAATTTTTACATCTCTAAAATTCTCTATATATTACATGGGCGTGTTTTCGTAATGAAGGTCAAAGTACTGTGACTAAGAGATTATTATATGACAATTTTCATATCATACCCCGTATCAACCTGAGACTTCCGTATCAGCCCGAGACTCCCATATCAGCCTGAGGGCCGAAGGCCCGAGGGCTGATATGGGAGTCGAGGGCTGATACGGAAGTCGAGGGTTGATACGGGGTATGACATGAAAATTGCCATATCATGATCTCTTTATCATATATTTTTATTGAAAAAAAAGTGTTTGATACAGTTCAATGCACAAAATGTTTCCCAACATAATTTCAAGTGGAAAAAAAGAAAGAATGAAAAAAAAAGTCTGGTCACAAATTTTATTCAATAACATTTAACCATTAATACAGAAAATTCAAATACAAAAAATTGATTTATAAATTGAGAACAATTTACAACGTACTATTGAATAGAACAGAGCGCTCCGAATGTGGGGGTCACGTGAGATGTGATATGAGGTTTGGGGTGTGATATGGGGGTGTGATATGAGTC
Source organism: Rugalucina vietnamica (assembly GCA_964017185.1). Lineage (NCBI taxonomy): Eukaryota > Metazoa > Mollusca > Bivalvia > Lucinida > Lucinidae > Rugalucina > Rugalucina vietnamica. Next base: position 64,895,621 of record OZ024872.1, read on the forward strand.
CATATCTCCCTAGGGAGATATGGATTTTGACAAATTTTGAACTGATACAGCTTTTGAGATTTGGGGTGTGATATGGGGGTGTGATATGAGTCCATATCTCCCTAGGGAGATATGGATTTTGACAAATTTTGAACTGATACAGCTTTCGAGATATGGTGTCCCAATACGTGCATAGGACTTGCGCCTGTATCGCATATGTAAAAAGAACGTATTTTACAGTAAATATATGATAATGGAAGATATACCACAGAGTCAAGGACAAAACTATGACTCGAATATACTATATTCCATGAAATCAATGACAAAATACTATGACTCGAATCCATACCAAAATGACACAACATCATGCATTGAAAAAGTTACATTGAATCAATGACAGTATTATGACTCGAATCAATTTCATGTAAGGCATGACAAATACTATGACTTGAATCCATTCCAAAATACGTAAACGTAACATGTTAAGACAATTTTGAATAATGCCAGTATAGAATTTATGCACTGATCTTTTGATTTGTTATAAATGTGACTTTCTTAATAGCATTTACTTTAACACATACTAGAGTTGTGCATTATATACTACTCAAAATTTGATAAGCATCAATGTATTATTTTCTATACAGCACCATGTAAAACACCCCAAGTTTGACCCATATTTAATGATAATCCCCAAGGAGCAATGACAATCCCCAAGGAGCAAGAAGCAGTCTCCTTTGTTTTTTGTTAGAAAATGCCTCGAAACTATCGACTAAAAGTTTGAAACGAAAAATGTCTTACACGGAAGTCCAATGAACGTTTCTTCTAAAATTTGAAATTTGACAAAAACTGACGTTCTTTTTGAAACTTACCCCACGCAAGGTCATCGCAAGAACCGCACACATCTGCAAGAATGCATCTCAGATTGACTTTCACAGAAAATCAATTTCAAGTCGAATTTTCTGTGCATCTGTGGACTTAGAAAAATGTCATAATTTCAGGATTTTTAGAAAACATGCAAAGAATGCTTAATGGCCTATGGTAGGACATTTACTGTTTCAAATTTCTTTTAGCCAGAAACTTCAAAGCATTATCTAAGAAAAAGCAAATTAGACCGACATTCTTGCTCTTACGGCATTGTTGTTAAATTTCAATCAAACTCAGAGTGTTTTACATTGTGCCATACGGATAACACTATCTTGATGCTTATCAAATTTTCAATAGTATATGTAATACATTAAAGATTCAAGTCAATTTTATTGTCTTAGGCATCACATAATACAGAAAATTATTTCTTATCACAAAGGCTAATCATTCAGGACATTGTGAATTTTTTTCACATTGAGTTTTGAAGAACATATTTCTGATTTTGTTTTTCAGGAAGTTGCAAGTTTTCTGTTTTGCCATTCGTTTTAATCGTGCTCCACGAGTTTGTCGTCATTTGCTGCTTCTTGGCTTCGCGTCCCGTCTATTCATTCGTAATTCACTGTCTCGGTACAAATGTTTCACACAACGTTTCAAATTCCTTCCATTGCTGTTCGAGTCTATCAGCCCAATTTTCATATATTACCATATCCTCCGGTTGGTAACGTTTAAGAAACCTTTCTGCTATTTGCTTTCTACGTTTACGCATCCTTTCTGGATCATTAAGATATTTGCGTACTTTTCTGCAATTCAATGTCGCCTCTTGTTGTTCAGTTGTTTCATCATTCTTAACAACATCTACTGGGATAACATGCCAAGCCGCTTCACCGTCTATTTCCATATCCAAGTCAGATGCGTCTGGATCCTCGCGTAGGGCGCACGTATCTACGTAAGTTTGATGTACGTCACCCCAATCTTCGTTCAAAAGAGGATAAGAAAACCAAGCTCCACCTTCATCAATTGTCATGTCAAATCCTACCCAGTCCCTGGCCCATCGTCTTATAACACTACAGTCAGCCCTAACTTTGTCGGGGAGAGGAAATTCACACTTGTTAGGATCCGCGTTTGTTCTATCAAATGATTGTTCTATTTCGACGTTTGGATAACTATACAGCCATCGCGAAAGCTGCTCCAGATAATCCGCGAGGTATTCTGTTAATTCTGCTTCAGCTTCAAGGTCAGATTTAACAATATCAACACTTTGTTTCATCTTTGAAATGTATTCCTCTCGTGAAATGGGTTCTAATTTACCAATCTGGGAAGCCGCTAGTACTTTCTCCATTTCTTCTCTTCTTACCCCATGGTATACCGCAATATATACAGGGTAGGAACCACACACTCTACCCAGATAGGAACCGAAGTCCCTTTTTCCTGTAAGAACCGCATCCGCTGGAAATCTTTTCTGATTCGTCTTGCTTAGATAGTCCTGAACTCTGTTGAACACAATTTTGATGAACAAATCTAATGAGTACACTTTTCTCCCATACAAGAACCAGTTATTCGTTCCCTTGTCTGTGTTGTGTTTTGCAACGTCGTCAATTGTATATACAGGGAATTCCTTGTTTTCGTCAATTTCTGGTAGGTCAGAAATAGAAAGATATTCACAAACAGAATATTCGTCTTGATTGTCGTCAGGTTGCTCTTCTTCAATTTTGGCGTCACCTAAGATGTCAGGCTTTTCATGGATCGCTGTATTTATAGGTTGGTCAACGGCATGAGTTTCGTGTATTGTTGAATGGACAGGCTGGCTGACATAAGTGTCGTGGATAGCTGTATCTACCGGTTGAAATGTATGGCTTTGCTGACTCGTTGCATGTGCAGACTGAAAGGCTTGATGTTCTTGGATCGTTGAATGTGCAAGCTGAGAGGCTTCTTGTTCTTGTACAGGTTGACTGGCATGACTTTGTTCATAAGGTGCGTGTGAAGGCTGAACGGCCTGATTTTGCTGGATTGTTGGATATAGGGGCTGCTTAGGATAAATGTCCTGTTGTGTGTGTACCGGCTGTCTAGGAGAAATGTCCTGTTGTGTGTGTACAGGCTGTCTAGGATAAAAGTCTTGCTGTGGCGTGGGTTTTATCACCATTCCTTGGGTGGTAGAGCTGCCACACCCCATATTGGCTCCACCCGGCCTGAAATTGACAAAGTACATGTATATGTTGATTAATTTTATACGTCTAAAATCTTCAGCATGTTGATATTTTAATACGCCCGGCTCGCGTTTGGGTTATACGCTAAAGTGTGACTGCATGCTGGTGTGGTACTTATTGTCAGCTTGACGTTTCACCAGTAAACTATTCTATTCTGATTCTGATTCTTTAACCCCTCCAACAATGTATATAGGCGTGCAAGTTTGGTCAAAATATATTCACTAGTTCACCCAATAAATCGCCCGAAAGGCTTAACTGGACAGTTGTTTTTCTGCCGGTCACCAAAATCTAATTTTTTACCCCTCCTCCTGAAACATAATATGCATAATTTTCATCGGAAAAACATGTCCGTGACATGAATACCCCCTTATACCCCACTTTTATATAGCAAAACTAAGGTATGGAGGGGTATACATATTTTTCCTATTTTTGCTGCAAAACATAGATTGTGGGTACTCGTTAGAACCGCCTCGGCAAGGCGGTTCTAACGTGTACCCACAATCTATGTTTTGAGCAAAAATAAGAAAAATATCAAAAGTTTTCTTCTGAAAATTTTCAATTTTTACAACTTGGGAAAAATCTGTATATTACATGGGCATGTTTTCGAAATTTACCTGAATGAAATTCTCTATAAACACTACATCACATTGCTTGTATCGATTCCGTTTCCACGTAACATTATGGAATATTGGCAACAGACGTTACGTTTTATTGACGTAACGTAAAATTTGCGTAAAACGTCGTTTTCAATAAAATTATAACCTGATTACTTTTTTTCGATTTATATACGATAATAATTATGACTAAAAGAAATGAATCAGTTTGACACTATTAAACCGACGTTCATTTAGCAGAAAATGGACATACATGCATAATTACCAAGTGCTGCACTTTTGGCATTTGAGGTTGGATTTTATTGCTTCATATTGCTCACAGGCTTGGCCAACGCAGAATCGGCACCATGAACCCCAGGCGCCCCATTATCGTGAATTTTAGGGACTTTTGTGATACAGACCTTATTATGAGCAAGGCGAATTTGTTGAAAGGAACCCCATTCAGTATATGTTACGATCTGCCGAAAGAAATTAATGAGGCCAGAAAAAAACTCTGGGACGAATTAAAATCCATAAAATCTAAGCGACCAAACGCAAGGGTACAGATCGTTTATCCAGCGAAACTCGTTGTTGAAGGCAAAGTGGTACGGGATGAATTTCCGGACTGGGGTAACATTATTCAGGCCAGCAGACTTCCAGATTTTACATATGTTGAAAATTCGTTGCCAGTGTGGAATGTGTGTGATAGCATTGACACATCAGCTGATAACCGTCAACAAAGCACGACTACACACAATAGTATTTTGCCTACAAACACAGTGAATGATAACGGTAATGCTACAGATGGCAAGGCAACGCTGAGCACACGTGACTCGTTTGTGAATGAGCAGTTAAGCTTGAATGGAGATTCGAGTACGCAAACGCAAATGCCGATACACAGCGAAAACACACATGTGACTGATATTGAAATGCAACCAATTCACATTGACGATAAATCTCACAGTTCTACACACTCTGACAGTCGGGATCGTAGCCCGAGTCTGTTCAGACCTTACGTCAGTCATGTAGCCAGCTCTGTGCCAAATTCACGCAATAGTTCTTACGATATAATAGAACGAAATCTCTTACCCGATAACTTGTGTGAAAGAGCTTCTAGACCTGTGCAACGTGGTTTTAGGCGGACGCAGTCAAAGTCAGTACCACGTGCAAATCAACTTGCTCGAGACCAGGAAAAACCTAACTCTAAAAATAGTAAGCCGGGAACCTCGACACAACGACCAATACAAGCGGAGAGTCGGGACTCAGCTACTTTGAAGAGTGACAGTCTTTGATTGAAACAAATGTCTTTGATAGATTGCTAGAATCGGTTGTACACATTGAAAATAAAACTTTAAATAAATGCAACATTTTGATATGCGGTGATTTTAACAGTAGAACTTCTGTAAATCATGATTTTGTCTCTGATGATAATTCCATACATATGTCTATTCTACCTGACGATTAAATATCGGATAACTTTATAGAGCGCTTTTCAGAAGATGAGGGTCATGCAAACAGTAATGGTACTATTCTGCTAGATTTTTGTAAACAGACGGGGTTTAGAATAATGAACGGCAGGGTCGGTAATGACTATGGGGTAGGCCGATACACGTTTGTAGGGCATAGAGGCAGCAGTGTGGTAGATTACGTTTTGTCACGACCAGAATTTTTCAATTTTGTTAAGCAGTTTGAAGTACAAGGGCCAAACATTTTGTCAGACCATTGCCTGATTGAATTTTCCTTTGAATTTGGGTTATGTCAGCAGCAAAATGACCAGACTGAAAATTATGATTCTGTAACGGGAAAGTATATTTGGAAGAACGAATTAAAAGGAGAATTTTTGGAAAGATTAGAGCAACCATCCACCACACAAAAATTGACATCTTTGAATTCTAAAATTTCAGACTGTTCAGATTCTACTGATATTGATGCGTGTTTGTTAGAATTTGTATGCATAATAGACGACGTATCGTCGCCATTTTTCAAAAAGTTTCATAGTAAAAATATGAACGAAAATAAAATTGGGGAATCTACCGCATCTTCCGAAAATAAAAATCCATGGTACAATGAGGAATGTAAAGAAAATAAAAATATTTTTCTTTTTATGTTAAATAAATATCGAAGTTCCAAAACCGATGAAAATAGAAAAAACATGGTAAAAGCTAGATCGAACTATAAATCTATTCTTCGCAAATCTAGATTTAGTTACGATAAGGAACGTACCAAAAAATTTGTAGACGCGAAATTTAAGAATGCTAAAATGTATTGGAATATGCTTAAAGAGTTAGCTTATGTTAAACCTGCTAATATACCAATTTCATCGTTTGAACAATATTTTCGATCTATTAATAACCCTTTAGACCCCTTCTATAGTCCAGACGAAGACGTCGTATTTTTCAATGAACGATATGCCACAAACGAGTTCAACATTATGTTCGAGGAATTGAATATAGCGTTCTCACAGGATGAAGTTTTAAACTCTATTAAGCAACTTAAATTAAACAAATCGGGGGGACCAGACAAGCTTATAAACGAATTCTTTATTTATGGAAGCCGTACTCTAACGCCGACATTATGTAAATTATTCAATCAAATTTTCGATAAGGGGCATTTCCCACAGCAATGGTCAGAAGGTTACATTGTACCTCTGCATAAAAAGGGAAGCATTAATAATACCGATAACTACAGGGGCATAACTCTACTAAGTGTCTTGGGCAAGCTCTTTACAAGAATTTTAAATAATAGGTTGAGTGAGTGGGCTGAAAATTATCAGGTACTTATTGAAGCGCAAGCAGGTTTTAGACCAGGTATGAGCACCATAGACAACGTATTTGTTTTGCACGGCTTGCTTTCACATGTACTGAATCAAGGTAATCAACTCTATTGTGCGTTTGTAGATTATACCAAAGCATTTGATTATATTGTTCGTGAAAACCTCTGGTATAAAATGATCAAATATGGCCTAAGAGGTAAAATTCTAAATATCATCATGTCCATGTACTCTAAAGTAAAATCAAAAGTTAAATTTAACAATCAGACGGGTAATGACTTCTCTTGTAGACTTGGTGTCAGACAGGGCGAGTGCTTATCACCGTTGCTTTTCTCGTTATTTTTGAATGATATAGAGGAAACTTTTATTCAAAGTGGGCTAGAGGGTTTAGATATAGACATGTTTAAATTATTTCTTTTGTTATACGCAGATGACATTGTAATTTTTGCAAATAGCGCTGAGCAACTACAAGAAAGTTTAAATCTTCTATTTGATTACTGTTGTAGATGGAAACTAACAGTTAATGTAGCTAAAACAAAAATAATGGTCTTTAGGAAAGGAGGTATATTGCCAAATGATCTTGCGTTTTATTATAATGGCCAAGAGGTAGAAATTGTTAGCAGTTTTAAATATCTTGGTATAGTATTTACTACCGGAGGCTCTTTTTCAGAGGCGCAAAGTGCGCTTGCTGGTCAAGCCCAGAAAGCCATTTTTAAACTTAATAAATATCTTTATAAATTTACATATATTACCCCAAAACATAAGTTAGAACTCTTTGATAAACTTATAACCCCAATATTAAACTATGGGTGTGAAGTTTGGGGATTTGGGCAGGCAAATGTAATTGAAAGAGTGCATATGCAACTTTGCAAAAGATTATTAGGCGTTAAAAAATCGACCCAAAATGATTTCGTGTACGGTGAATTAGGGAGGACCACTTTAAGAACAAAACGATACTGGTTTAAGATTCTTACTTCATCAGAAAATAAATATATTTACATAACTTACAAAACCATGCTTAATGATCTTGAACAACGACCAAACACTACTAATTGGGCATCGTTAGTAAAGGACTTACTTTCTTCACTGGGTTTTAATGAGGTTTGGTTACAGCAAGGGGCAGGTAATTATAACGTATTCATGTCAGTTCTAAAGCGGAGACTTACAGATACATTCATACAAAATTGGCATATACGTCTTAACGAATCTACACGGGCAGTATTCTATAGATCTATAGCAGTTTTTCAAATGCAACCGTATCTCGAAAAAGTTAATGTACGAAAATTTGGTCAAGCTTTTAGTCGGCTGCGAATGTCATCGCATCGATTGGAAATAGAGTCAGGTAGATGGACACGACCAATAAGAACTCCAATAGCTGATAGAAAATGTAGCTTATGCAACGTCATTGAAGATGAGTTTCATTTTATTCTTGAGTGTAACATGTTTGTAGAATTGAGGAAAAAATTCATTGCTAAATATTATTGGAATAGACCGAACATGATTAAGTTTATAGCCCTTATTAACAACAACAATGAGTCATGCATTCGCAAGTTAAGTACCTTCATTTTTCAAGCTTTTAAACTCCGTTCAGAACTTGTTTATAGACATTAAAGTATATTCATTTTAACATTCTTTCAAAGTGTTAGACATTAGGTTTATGTTTACATTCTGTGTGTTAATTTTGACGTAGGAGCTTACATTGTCCTGTTATTAAAATTTATTGATGCAAGTTATTAGAATTTAAATATAAAGCAAAAATTTGAACTTATTAAATATATCTTATTCTACTTAATATCAGTTTAACTGATGTGTGTGTATATATAATCGAGAGCGTTATACACCTTCTCCACAGATTTTGTCATGTATACATGTATACATGTTATTATCAAGAGTTTAATTTACTTTTTGTCACGTGTTTGTTTCATAAATTTTCACTTTATAATATCATTGTTTGGTTGTACCATAATGTTATGTCTTGCACTGTCATTGTCATTGTATTGTAAATATTGTATCCTCATGGGCCTAACGGCCTTTTGGAATCTTGAATAAACTTCTTCTTCTTCATATTTATAACAAATAACGCCTTAATCATTGATGCTATTAAGGATGTTCGCTGCCAATTAAAAAGTATTCAAACTTTTTTCCTAACCACTCTTTTTTGATTCCAAATTACAACCCAAGACATTTGAAAACAAAATAAGTATAGGGTAGTGTGCATTTTTTCGAGCTACATGCCTGTGAATGAGACCTCTGAACACTATGTTTTAAATTTAGTAAAATTAATTTAAGGATATTTGACATTTCGGAACTTCCGGTTTTTCTTTTGTTGAATATCTCGTAAACGGTTGCAGATATTTTCCTAATATTTTATATTTCGATACATATAATTGATGATACGCATTGAATGAGCTATTCAATCTAAGAAACTTCATTTTTTCACCCCATTTTCTGCAACTTTTCAGAGAATTTTAGTTGTCAGTAAAATTTTGGGGGTAGGGTTGATTAAACTTGAATATTACACATCTTCAAATTAATTGCACTAATTCGATGTTTATTTTAGCAGCAGTATATGTGTACATGGTCTTCTAAGTCAGTCTTTGTGTCTTTGGTGTGCTGGTTTTTAAATTTTAGGTGGTTTCATGAAATGGGCTTTAAGAAACAAAACAGCCGAAAAAAGGCTGAAAATGGCGATTTTCAAGTTGATGGTTGTATTTTCACACAACATAGAACTTTGTAATATTGTTCGAATAAAAGAAAGAAATATATAGGGTAGTGTGCATATAAGAGAGAACCAACAACTTGAAAATCAACATTTTAAGCCGTTTTTCGTCTGTTTTGTTTCTTAAAGCCCATTTCATAAAACCACCCAAATTTTTAAAACTAGCTCACCAAAGTCAGAAAGACCGACTTAGAAGACCATATATACACGTATACTGCTGGTAAAACAAGCATCGAACTAATGCATTTTATTTGAAGATGTATAATATTCAAGTTTAATCAGCAAAAAAGGATGCATATAGATCAAAAATTGAAGATGGCAAATCTGATCCTAGAAATATCTGGAAATTATTTCAAGACTTTGGTATGGATAAAAAAGAAAGAGAAAATAAATCCAATATAAAGTTAAAATCAGACGACAAACTCGTCACAAACCAGATAGACTTGACTGAAATTTTCAATGATTACTTCGTTAATATAGCATCAAAATTAAAAGAGTCCCCAATTCAGACGGATTTTGCCAAGCTAAATAACTATTTATCTGCTAAGGTCTAAAGTGATACAGAATTCAAAATTCCTATGACAACTCACACCTTCGTCAAAAAGTTTTTGTCAAGTTTAAATGTAAACAAATCCACAGGTCTCGACAAAATAGGTCCAAAAAATCTAAAACTGTCTGCAGATGTCATACCACCTAGTATCTTATATATTGTTAATAAAAGCATATCGATAAGTCAATTTCCTGATTTATGGAAAGAAGCAAAGGTTAAACCATTGTTTAAATCTGGAAGTAAAGATGATATTAATAATTACAGACCTATTTCAATATTGCCAACAGTTTCAAAGCTTATTGAAAAATGGGTGGAAATGCAGTTTTCTCAATATTTGAATGAATTTAATTTATTACATAAGTCTCAAAGTGGATTGCGTCCGAGACATTCGACTGAATCCGCTCTTATTCTCATGGTAGATTCTTGGCTTAAGGCTATAAATGAAGGAAAGATAGTAGGTTGTGTTTTAGTTGATTTCCGTAAGGCTTTTGATTTAGTGGGCCATGACATTCTTTTAAGAAAATTAAAATGTTATAAATGCAATGACTCGTGCTTATCTTGGTTCGAATCTTATTTATGCCATCGGAAACAGCGTGTACCTTTGAATAACAATCTATCGTCAACATCCGAGGTTATACATGGCGTTCCCCAGGGATCTATTTTAGGTCCTTTACTATTTTTGATTTTCATCAATGACTTACCTTTGTACTTACAAAACAATACATCTACTATCGATTTGTATGCTGATGATACTACTATATATTACAGTTGCAGTAACACATTAATGCTAGAAAGAAATTTGCAGAAGTCTCTTGACTGTCTTCTAATATGGTGTCGAGAAAATGGCATGACTTTAAACACAGATAAAACTAAAGTCATGCTTATAACGAATGAACTTAAATAATGCAGTTTTGAATCTCCAGTACAATGGTATTGACATAACTATTACCACATGTGACAAAACCTTGGGTATTCATGTTGATAATAATCTGACGTGGAATAATCACTTAAATTTTTTGTCTAAAAAGTTGTCTTCAATTCAATTCAATTCTTTATTCTCTCCAGGAAACATTTTCATGTAACAACAGGAGGTACATACATATATAACATGCAAAAAGTTGGTAACCAAGTGGTCACATACACATTTGGGAGAACAACAGAAATTTCTTAAATACTCCCGTTTGACCCGAAAAAAATACCCTGAATGGGCCATATCAGAAAAATATACATTATATGAATATATCAGAGACATGTAATAATATGAGCACAAATATATAGACTGACAATTTCAGTGCTATGTACAATGACGCTTATAATATTCAACCACAAACCAAACTTCATATAAATTTATCTCTTATCAGTTTATCAGATATAGTGTAGCTATATTTTTGGTAAAATAATGAAAACAATTATTACAACATATCTAATAACAGTTCGTAAATCTAATGATTACTCGCAGTTATAATTTGAATAAATTTGCATAACTTTTTTAATTCAATGATGTTTGTGGAGTTCATTAACTGCTTGAACTTCATTACATTAGGGTGTCTTCGATAATATGGTTTTATGTAATTGTGCCGTTCTTCCTGAAAATATTCACATTTTAAAATATAATGAAACTCGTCACCGATATCTTTGTGACAAAAATGACATATTCTTTCATTTATAGCAATACCTGACCATCGGCCCAATTCTATAGGAAGTCTATGATTTCTTGTCCGAAATAATAGTAAAATTTTAGAGAAGTATTTAGGTAGTATGTACAAGTATTCACTAAAACCGAATTCATCTTTAAACAGTCTGTAATTTGTGCCACAAGTAGATGTATCGACGATTGAGGACCAGTTTTGCAGGTACTGGTCTTCAAGCTTCTGTGAAATAGCTAATTTTAGCCATTCTGTGTTTGGTACTGACTGTGATTCCCATAAACCGGAAAATCCGCATGTATTTAAAATGTGTTTAATATTATTTAAATATTCTGATTTTATTATGTTGTTTTTATGCATGTCATATATAATCTGGTACATTGAAGACGCAACTTGATTCCCTTCATGAGATAAAAGTTTAGACCAAAATGAAATCATTCTAGTTTTAATATCGATACTAATTGGTTTAACCCCTAATTCACCATATATCATGTATGTTGGTGTCGAACGTTTTAGATTAAATGCAAATTTTAAAAATTTAAGTTGTATTCTTTCCAGATCGTCAAGATTTCCGAAGCCCCATATTTCACTCCCATAGAGCAATATAGGTTTTACTGTTTTGTTAAATAATTCAATTTGTAAATCAATCGTTAAGTTTAGAGATCGGGTTTTCCTGAACAGCGAAAAAAGAGCCTTATTTGCTTGTTCTGCTAGATACTTCTTATTTGTACGAAAAGAGCCACTACGTGACAAAAATATTCCCAAATATTTATACTCACTTACAATATCAATTTCGTTGTTTTCAAAAAAGAAGTGAAAGTTTTGGTTTGGACGTCCCCTGCCAAATACAATAATTTTAGTTTTCGAGACATTGACTTTTAATTTCCAAGTTTTACAGTAATTTTCAAAAACATTCAGAGCGTGCTGCAAATGGTTAGGGTCTTCACCAAAGATGACAGTATCATCTACATAGAGCAGTACAAATAATTTAAGAAATACAAAAATATCTTCAGAATGCAGTTCACACTTTATACCCGGGACGTGTTCAAAATTGAAGTAATGTTCTAAATCATTTAAAAATATTGAGAATAAAAATGGTGACAAATTTTCTCCTTGTCTTACGCCTGCGCAGCATTCAAAGAATGGCGAAACTCCTTCTTGATTTTTTATCCTTGACTTTATATTAGCATACATATTTTTTATCACATTTAAGCACTTTCCATTTATATTATAGTTTTGCAGTTTATGCCAGAGACCACCACGCCATACCGTGTCAAACGCCTGTTTGAAATCGACAAATACACAGAATAATTTCTTATTTCGTGATTTAAGTATATCAATTAATGAATTTATAATAAAAATATTGTCTGAAGTGGAATATCCCTTTCTAAAACCAGCTTGGCAGTCCGATATTACATGTTTATCATTCGAAAAATCGTTCAGTCTCTTATTAATGATTGCAGTGAACAGTGTGCCCAGACAGCTTAAAAGTGTGATCGGTCTATAATTTTCTGGACTTTGTATATTGCCTTTATGTTTGTAGATTGGAAGAATGTTACCTACAAGCCAGCTTTCTGGAATCAGCCCTGTATCAAAAACAAGATTGAATAGTTTTACATAGACAGGAAGCATGACACGTATAGTAGATTTTATATGTTCATTTAATACCCCATCTATTCCCGGGGATTTATTTTGTTTTAGAGTGTTTACTGCTTTAAGAATTTCATCTTCAGATATCTCTTTATTTATTGTTTCATTTATTTGTTGAGTCATGTCTGTGTCAAAACAGACTTCAGTATCATTGGATTCGCCCTTATTAATGTTTTTAAAAAAGTCGTATAACTCATTAAGTGGTGCAGATGAAATATTTTTATTTTTTCCATCATCAAGTATACGCCAGAATTCTTTTGTATTTGAGCTTTTAAATCTACGTAATTTTTCGACTTTGTCATTTTTATACTTTTTGATACTTTTATGAACTGTATTTTTGTATGTTTTACTGACAGTTTTAAGCAAGTTTTTATAATATTCAGTTTTATGTATATTGTAAAGTCGCCTGACTTTGTGATACGTGTTACGTGCATTTTTACACTCAAAAGAGAACCAGGGTTCGTTAGGTTTTTTCGAGTTATGTGGTTTTGCTTTTTTATCCCAAACGTTTTTATGCAAGCGGACTCAAAGAGGCCCTCAATATCAGCTACTACAGAATCAATATCAGCCTTTTGAATGCGAGTGCATTTCAAGTTTTCAAGTGTCTGGTCTTCACACTTGTGGCTTTTGAGCAAAGTAAGAATTTATCTATCTATTGAACACATAGTACTTTTCTACAATGCGTATATTAAACCTCACATAGACTATTGTAGTTTAATCTGGAGTAATACGTCCAGCTCCAATATAAGTAAAATAACTAGATTACAAAGAAGGGCATGCAAGCTGATAATGGCTTATCTGAGGCATTCGAAAAATTAAAGATTTTGTCTATTGATCAAAGTATTTTCCTCAGTAAAGCAAAAATGATGTATAAAAGTCACAACAATTTGGCCCCTAGTTATTTAAATGAAATGTTTTAATGCGAGATGCAAATCTTGATAATACAACTTCAAATTTAAGGTCTGTCACAAATAAAAATTTTGTTGTCCCACTAGCAAAATGTAATCTTTTTAAAGGAAGCTTGACGTATTCAGGTGTAATTATTTGGAATAGTATCCCTGTCAGTATAAAGAATTCGTCATCCTTACCTATATTCGTTCATAAATGTACTGAGTGGCTGTTACATTAATTGATACTTTAATTATTTTATCTGTACCTCCACCGCCAATGAGATGTAGATTGCATTTGATATATTTTCATTAATCTGTCTGTCTGTCTGTCTGTCTGTCTCATTTCCTATCAAGTTACACACTTTACATGTTTTTGAATTTAATAACTTGACTGTATATTGCTATGTCTGTTGTTATATGTACCATGTTCTGAGGGCCCCAAGGAAGATTGGTTCTACCAATTGGGTCACCCTCGTAAAATAAAGAATTTACTTACTTACTACTTACTTACTTACCCTACCCCCTAAATTTTACTGACAACTAAAATTTTCTGAAAAGTTGCAGAAAATGGGGTGAAAAAATGAAGTTCCTTAGATAGACAATTTTCATGGCTCATTCAATACATATCAGCAATATGTATCCAAACATAAAATATCTGCAACCGTTTTCGAGATATTCAACAAAAGAAAAACCGGAAGTTCCAAAATGTCAAATGTTAGCAGCGAACATCCTTAAAAGAAACCTTGCCATATTTTCATTACGAAATACACATATTTTTCTTACCTAGTAAAAACTGAAATTTTTCAGTAAAATGTTTTTTTCCCACATTTTTTTTTTTAAATTTTGTTCAAAACAGAGATTGTGGGAACACGTTAGAAATCTATGTTTTGGAGCAAAAATAAGAAAAATAGGTATACCCCTCCATACCCCAGTTTTGCTATATAAAAGTGGGGTATGAGGGGGTATACATTGCATGGACATGTTTCGTTCTTAAAGATAGTCGGAGTTAAAAGCGCAGTACTTACCGGTCATAATATGAAACGCCTGTATGGTACTTATCCATCGTAAAATAATTTTTTATCTAAACATTTGATTTACCAGTGTACTTATATACTGTATATACATATATTGTAGATATACGTGAGCCGCGACATGAGAAAACCAACAATGTGGTTTGCGAAAAGGTCCGACACAAACCGAGCTGTACATGCGCGGATCCAGAGGGGGGGACCGGGGGTCCGGACCCCCCCTGGAATTTGAAAATTTTACCTAAAAAAAGGTAATTTCGGGATTTTTTGAGGGTTGGACCCCCCTCGTCTGTGACCAAAAATTACCATTTTCGTTGGACCCCCTCTCATGAAAATTTCTGGATCCGCGCATGCTGTACAAGCACCGAAGATGTCTAGAGGATGGAAATTTTGGATATAGAAAAGTAGGGGTATTGTACTATCCGTGTAGCGAAAACAAAGGCGCTGATCAGCTTCGCAGTTACTGCGAAGCTGACCTGCGCCTTTGTTAAATCCGGTTTTCACATGACGCGGCTCGATTATATTACATCGTAAATTTTACATATTTTCATAATGATGATACTAAACAGATAACATCAATCGCTGTATGACGTCATACTGTAGCAGTCATATCTATTTATAACCCGGTAGGTGATTTCCCAGGTAAAATACCTGTGTGAGATGTATAGTTCATATTTTCAGTTCAACATAATCAATTTTCAACATTATCACAACATAAAGCTCAATATGATGCTGTGCCACACGTGTTCTCAGATATTCACTTATTCTCATATAACGAGGGTACATTTATTGTTCTCGAATTTAAACATGCAGAGATTTCTATGTTTCAAACAAAATTTTAAAGTAAACCACCTCATTTTGGGAAATCATGTAAATGTTATGAAATCTGTATTGCCTGATCAGTCTGTCAACGTAAGAATGTGCCTGTAAACTGTCGAATAACCTTACGAAAACATGCCCATGCAATATATAGAGATTGTTAAAGTTGTAAAAAAATGAAAATTTTTAGCAGAATTGTTTTTGCTATTTTTTCTTATTTTGCTCAAAACATAGATTGTGGGTACAGGCGAGTTGGTTCTAACGAGTACCCACAATCTAAAAAAAATTGGAGCAAAAATAAGAAAAAATAGGTATACCCCTGCATACCCCAGTTTTGCTATATAAAAGTGGGGTTTGAAGGGGTACACATTTTACCTGAAAACACTACTTACCATCGTGAACATTTAAAAGCCAACGACTACAGATATATAATTTGTTTTCTTTTGTCCAAAGTTATTAACAGCTGTTAATCTTAGAGTTTCATTCTTCCATTACAAAGGACAGTACGATACGAAAACAAAAATATTTATTATGATATAGATCTGCGAAATATATTTCGGTGTTAAAATTCCCAAAAGGGCATAAACGCTGATCATATTAGGACCGATTCAATATATAGATCTGTATGTGTAATTCGCCGTACGAAGATCGGTAAAAGCAAAATTTGCAAATTGCCAAATGTACAGTGATACTTGCTAGACCAGGGGCTGTTTTCTGTACGAGCCTTAGTTTTTGACCTGGCACAACTTATCTCCCAGAAAAGGTTTGACGGTGGATATGAAATAATTTAACCTTCTACAACATTTCTAGGTACGTCGTACGGTCAAATTGTGGTAGCAGTTTTTACCTAGGACAAAATCTTTACGCCTACCCAACGTAGTTTTTATAATAGGCAGAAATCAGAGGGAAATGCGCCTGGTGCTCCGGTTTGATCTTTTTCTGAACAAATGTCTTTTCAGAATTATACTTTACACTCAAACAATAGCGTAAGATTATTATCAAGTAGAAAACTATATGTTTAAACAGCATATTAGATGGAAAATTGCCTCTAGTATGGGGTAATGTTACCCCACCCCCCAGAGGTAGTCGTTGGCGGTTGTTCTTTTGTTTTAGTTTTCTTTTTTTTTAATTTACAACATGACAGCATAGTTTTTTGGGACTTTAGAAATGCAAAGAAGTTTTGTTTTTAAAGATAAACTCGTTTGCACTATGAAAAAAACGCATAGTTTCCATGGCAACCATAAACATAATTCTTGAACATGGGGGTGTACATGCAAAATTTGTCATGTTTCCACTATTACTTATCCTAGACCACTGAACCTGGTCTCAGTTGAACGGTAAGACATAACCCTTTTATCATATGATACATAATGTAAACTATCTTTCTTGCCTATTCATGAAATTTAATGAAAACTTTAAAAAAGACAAAAAATCGTTAAAAACCCACAAGTAAACTAATTTCAGGCCAAAACTATCATTGTGTCACTTTGTTATTGACCCAGTAAAACCAAATGACAAATTTATTGATATCATGGGCCTAGAAGAAAATTATCTCATCTGCATATTCATGAATATTAATAAAAATGTCGAAAATCTAGAAGAAAAAAAGAGAGAAAACTATGGTCATTGCAAGGTTTTAGATGGGTTACAGGATCTATCTTGCATCCCTGAAATCAATTCTCATGGCTGCCAGTGTAGTCAGAGGGACCACCTTAAAGCCATAAAACATTATATTCAACAATTTACACATTTGTTTATTTGCATGATATAAAATTCCATAGTTTCAACACCCATCCTTAGTGCAGTGTGATTCTAAAGAATAGGGTGTACCTACAAAAATAGTCATATTCCAACTAATACTATAATTGGTCTCATAGGAATGCATGGACCTAGCAATTTAACCTAAATACCTATTATTCAAATCGTTGAATTTGCTTTTTCATGAGAATTAATGAAACACATAAGGAATGGGAAAAAATCTTGAAAAAATAGGGGGTATACTACAAAATCATACCAGAGCGATTTACAAACCCAGGATGCTGAAAGAAGTATCAAATGAAGCTATACCAATGTATTATGACCCCAAAATCTGATATTAGCATGATCTGAGTTTCAATTTCATGAATTTAAATGAAATCTTCATAAATAATGATATGAATGAAGAGGTGGAACAATTTAACGGGTAAACGAACAAAATGACTTCGGCAACCAAAAGCCCTAACATGCTGAAAATTGATTGCTAGAAAAATATCATACCATCCTGTACTACAAAATATAAGCCATCTGATTTTCTTTGTTTCATGAATATTAACAAAACCTTTCTAATCAAGACGAAAATTACGGAAAACGAAGGTGGTATACATAGAAAAGCACATGTATCTTCGCTACTGATAGACCTAGTGAGTTATAATTAGAACCAAATGATTGCTAGGACAATATTCTATAACTATAATCTGATACTCAATTATAAGCTATTTCTTTTGTATGGATAATAATGAGATCTCTATAAATAAGTGAAAATCAGCGAAACACAAAGGGGGTATACCAACAAAATGGCTAATATCTCGACCTCCAATAGCTGTAGAGAACTCAAAATAGCATCAATTCATAGCTAGGACAACGTTTTATTGCCATGCGTGCTGGCAACCAATATTCAATAAATTTTGTAGGTGCACATGCTTCAAATTTTCTGCTAATACTACAATTTTGCAAAATTTTATGTAACCTTTGCAAAATTTAAAAAAAAAAAAAAAAAAAAAAAAAAAAAAAAACTTATGGTTAGGCTATCAGACTAAATGGTAATAGTGCATTATCCTTGCTTTCTATTATAGTGCTCGAAGGAAATTGGCAGCTGAGATATGGACCTTGTATACCGTTCCTTTTTGTTTATTTTCTCTTGTTTATAAAAATCTCATTAATGCCCACACATTTAAAATCACTGATGATTTATATATTAGATGTATATGGTTATCGAACATTGTCATAGCAATCATTTGATACCAATTATAGCTCTATAGGGCTATCAGTATATAGGATATATGTGAATTTCTATGTATACCGATATATTTTGTCCGTAATTTTCATTTAAATTTGAAAGGGTTTGCTAATATTCATAAAACAAAAATTCAAATGACATATATTGTAATACATGATGGTAAACTATTGCCCTATCAACCATTTGATACCATTTTAGCATGTAAGGATTTTTGGTTGCCGAGATACAAGTAATTTTGTAGATTTACCCATTCAGTTTTTCCACTTTTTCATTCCTATTTATGATGTTTTCATTGAAATTCATGAAATTGTAACTCAGGTCATGCTTATGTCAGACTTTAGAGTCACAGTACATTGCCATAGCATTCATTTGATACATCTCTTACATTTTTGGTTTGTTAACAGCTCTTGTACAAGTGATTTGGTATATATACTCCATTTTTATCAATATTTTCTTCGATTTCTTGTGTGCTTTATTAATTTTCACGAATAAGCAAACTCAACGATTTGAATAATAGGTTTTAAGGTTGAATTGCTAGGTCCATGCATCACTATCAGAGCAATTATAGTGTTCTAGAGCATACTATTTTTGGTATATGTGTATTTTTGTGAGTCCACCCTATTCCTTATAATCACACTTTGGGTGGGTGTGGAAACTATGTAATTTTATATCATGTAAATATGTTCAGTGTTGTGGACAACATTTGATGACATTGAGGTTGTTGCCCTGACCACACTGGCAGCCATGCGAATTTGTTTCAGTGATGCAAGACAGATCTTATAACCCATCTAAAACTTTGCAATGTCTACAGTTCTTTCCCTCATTTTTCCTCTTTTTTGACATTTCTACTATTCATGAATATGTAAATTAGATCCTTTTCATTTAGGCGCATGACATCAATAAATTTGTCATGTGATATTACTGGTTCAATAACAAAGTGTCACAATGATAGTTTGGACCTGAAAGAAGTCTATTTATGGATTTTTTTACGATTTTTCTGTCATTTTTAATGTTTTCATTAAAATTCATGAATATGAAAATTAGATTACATGCTTTACTTACCATAAGATGAAAGGACTATGTCTAAGCTTTTCAATGAGACTAGGTTCAATGGTTTAGAATAAGTAACAGCGTATATCTGATCAATTTTGTATGTACATCCCTATTGTCAAGAATCCCGTTGACGGTTGACATGGAAACCATCCATTTATGCATATTGTAAACATGTTTATCGTCGAGGACAAACTTTCTTTACATTTCGGGGGTCCTAATGAATGATTTGGCTCCCATAAAATTGTCCTAGGGGTTTCAAGGCAGATCAAATTGGCCCCTGGGATAAAAAACATGTATTCGTATTTGTGTTTATAACTGGATGGGTGGGGTAATTAGTACTGCATAGATGTGGCATAAATAATACATGGACTTGTTTCTTGACGTAAACATGTCCCCGTGGTCGCATAGGTGTGCAAACAAGTTCTTAGCAGTAAAGAACGAGTTTAAGGATCATTTATATAAAATTCGTTTTACCTATGGCGCACTTTTTCTTAAACAGTTACAAAATGGGGTGGTTGTACAAAACGTTTGCTCCCGAAAAATTGCTACCACAATTTGACCGTACGACGTGCCTAGAAATGTTGTAGAAGGATAGTTCTTATCGTCTATACAGTCAAACCTTTTCTGGCGGGTAAGTTAAGCGGATCGAATTTTTAAATTTCTAGCCCCTTGACTATGCTTATTGTTCAATAATGAGCCGCCTCATGAGAAAACCAACAATTTGCATATGCGAAAACAAAGGCGCCGATCAGCTTCGCAGTTACTGCGAAGCTGATCAGCGCCTTTGTTTTCGCTACACGGATAGTACAATTCCTCTACTTTCTAAATAAATAAATAAAAAAAAAAAAAAAAAAAAAAAAAGCCTCTAGCCATCGTCTGGGCTTGTACAGTTCGGTTTGTGTCGGACCTGTGCTAAAACCAAATTATTGGTTTTCTCATGTCGCGGCTCAAATAATGATTTTGTTAGATTGTTCTCTCTCTTTATGATGTCTCTCGCCACTAAATGTAATCTGATTCCATGTGTTTCGTGTTATTATGAAACCACTGACAGGCCGAAAGGGAGAGAGAAATGCAGACAGACACATACACACACAGACACACAGAAAAGCCTCCATGGTGCAGTGGTTATGTCACTCGCCTTGTAAACCAGGGGTCGCAGGTTCGATCCCGGGCTTATGTAGCCCGTCGGATGGGACTATAAACCGAGGTCCCGTCTCCATATGACCTTAGCTGTTGGTGGGACGTTAAACCCCAATCAACCAACCAACAGAGAGAGAGAGAGAGAGAGAGAGAGAGAGAGAGAGAGAGAGAGAGAGAGAGAGAGAGAGAGAGAGAGTACCTGTCTACTTTATATTTTCCGTGTCTGATGCCCATGGTCAAATGATCCATGGGTTTATTTGACTGCTAAAATGTGTTTGTAAGGTAATCAAGAAGTATATGAAGATGAAAACATACGATATTCATCAGACCGAAATTATAAATATTTTAGAAGGTTTGTCACATCCCTTTGTCAGCGTGAAAAGCTTATTCATAATGAAAATACGCTTTATAACTCGCTGCTAACAGGAAAGCGCGATGGCGAAGTTGTAGACTATGGTACGACTCCGAAGCGAGAGGTCCTCCGCCGTGCATAGTGTACTTGAGAAAGACACTGAGTTTCAAACACTACTGGTTAATTCACAAGAAGCGGTGGCCCCGTCTTGACATCACTGAAGTATTGTTGACTTGGACGTTGAGCAATAACCAAACCAAAGCTGCTATAAACAGACAGACTGATCTTTTTCTACAAATTTAAGTGTCTGCACTAACTCCCAGGGGAATGACTTTTGCCATGTGGACTTTATGGCTTTGTCAAAATCAACCAAGCAGCAAACAATGTCATTTTCTTTTTTCGTAGCTGTCAAGATGACAGTTTGTAATGCAAATTGCGTAACCGAAAGCTACACAAATAGGTTAACATTGTACGGTGCACATTTTATGGGACGACGCTGGAAGCTTAATATCGTATAACATTTAAGCAACAGATTATGCTGTGTCGCCTAATCAAAATCCTAATGCCGATTTAGCATATTGCTCCTTTATTAAAAGGTTCTTTTCTGAGAGCCATTATGCTGATATCAAAACTCAAATAGACTAAGAATTCCTGTTGGTGCACTACAACTTTTAAAGTTTTTCCAGGTATCGGCCCATTTCATTTTGACAAAATGACTTTCGATAAAGGTGTGTGTCATGTGAAGCCAGTGAATCATGAAATCACTATCCATCAGTAACCGATGATTTCAATATCAGATATCATCTCATGCGAAGAAGAAAAAACTTGCCCTGCAACTTTTGAACACGTGATCTGAATTCATTAACGCACGCTAAAATTAATCGACCCTATATAGAAGAAATAAATAATTCAGCGACACAAAATCTGTAGTAAAACCGTTATTTATCACACCAAATCACGGAATTAAAGCATAATTATTCACATATAATTTGTAGACCCCGTGCATGTAGCTTCATTGCATGTACGAAATTTTATGCATCGACTACGGAGTTACTGAAACTGACTTTTCTGCGAGACTACTTCCGGTGCTAATCACGTGACAAGATGGCGGGTTTTGGTGGTGCTGCCCTACCCCTTATTTCGTGCATAGCTTTACTCGCCGGGGCTATACTGATCGTGCTAGGGTTCGCGACCCCTTCTTGGGCTTTCGACGGAACTAATTACGTGGGTCTCTGGAGGTACGGGAACTGCAAGGAAAGTGGGTACAAGGAGTGTTATCATTACGACCAACCAAGTTTCTCATTAGTACCGAGTAAGTTAGTTTTGTTTACATTACTTTTGTGTGTTTTGTTTACATTAATTTTGGTGTTTTATTTTAGTTTTGGTGCAATATATGGAATACATGAAACATATAGTTGTATATGTAGTGTGGTTTGTTTCACGTCATTTTTTTTTTCGGAACATAATACTTTTCGAAGTGGACAAACATGTAAGGCTTAAGGTTTAAAAGCGAAAACATACATGTTTGTCATAAGAACTTATAAAATATCAGAAAAAATGTTGCATTTATATAGTTTCCTGCGATTGAATCAATTATAGGAAATCAATATGTAGTTGTACGAAGTGATCATCAAAGGTTTCATTCAATAGATGTTTCAGCAGCCAAGGACTATGTATGTGTGAAACTTTGCTGACTGATATTTACAATGTACGTAAAGGACGAGTACGATAATAAACAAGCATCTTTTGAACAATTCATGCTTTTTATCTACAAGTGCACGATGCTGTCCCTCATAATCGGGTCCGACACTTTTATCAAGTTTTGGTTTACATGAATAAAAGAAAAGATTTCGATGAAAAGTTTAATAATCCTGAACATGAATAAGTTTTGCAAATAGCATGGATTAAATGTCTTGAAACTAATAGAAGTTCGGTCAAAACAAAACACATTTAACAGGAATAAGTCTGTTAATTGGTTTTTAAACCAATAACACGAACAAGACTCCTGGTAAACTGATTAAGTTTTCGGTGAACAGTTATATTGATAAGTCTTATAGAAACTGGTCAAGTTTTCGGTGAACAGTTTATTACTTATATATGGATAAGTCTTATAGAAACTGATCAAGTTTTCGGTGAACACTATAACTTTTATATATGAATGTCTGTATATAAACTGACCAAATTTTCGATGAACAGTTTATTACTTGTATGGATAGATCTAACACTTAATAGAATCTGATCAAATTATCGGTCTGGTCGCGATCCCCACAGGCGGCACCATGTTGTGTCCTTGAGCAAGATACCACATTGACTCCCCACTATACTGGTAAATAAACCTATGAAGCGTTGGCTCCGTCCTGACATGACTGAAAAATTGTTGACTGTGATGTTAAGCCTCACTACACCACAAACAAAAAATTCGGTAAACAGTTTATTACTTATATGGATAATTTTTTCTGTAAATCGATCTAATTCGGAGAACACTGTAGCATGAATTATTATTCGTACAAACTGTTAAAAGTTCGACTATTTGAATATTTCTTCCTGTAAACTTATTGATTAAATTTAGGTTAAAAATATGGACTCGCCTTCCTGTAAGTCAAACAAGATTATGTTACAAGTATATCACTAATATGAATAAATTTCAGTGAATAGTTTGTCACTTGCATGAATATGTCTTTATGTAAACTGATTCAATTTAAATAAAATGAGCCGCCTCGTGGGAAAACCAACAATGTGGTTTCCGAACAGGTCCGACACAAACCGACCTGTTCAAGCACAGAAAAGAGCTAGAAGCTTGAAATTTCGGATTTAAGTAGAAGAGGAATTAAAACAGTGTTTTCTGAGGAAAACTATGTCCCCCCAACCGTTTAGTAATTGAAGTTTAGTTACCTTGTGATATGAAGTTTAACTATGTACTGTTCTGATCACTATCAGGATGAAATCAAAACTGAAAACTATAATGGTACCACATTTAATGGCAGTTAAATGACTTGTCCTATCAGATAAACTGGACTATATTTTACCATGTTTCAGTAAATACTCGCATGTTTCTGGTTTTTTGGTTACACATAAGAAATCATGAGGTATCCATCTTCTACTTTAATACTGCCCAGGGCCGAAGCATCACGGGCAAGTGGTGTCAGCAACATTGTTAAAACATTGTATTTACAATTAAAAACATTATGCAGCTGTGTTGTCTAGGCTGTGTATTTCTGTAGACGGTAATGCCTTTGGTCCGCAGTAACGTAGAATCCGCGTTAAGAACATAGATGTACCAAACTACCGTATTTCAGAGAAATATTTCAGTAAATACTCGCATGTTTCTGGTTTTTTGGTTACACATAAGAAATCATGAGGTATCCATCTTCTACTTTAATACTGCCCAGGGCCGAAGCATCACGGGCAAGTGGTGTCAGCAACATTGTTAAAACATTGTATTTACAATTAAAAACATTATGCAGCTGTGTTGTCTAGGCTGTGTATTTCTGTAGACGGTAATGCCTTTGGTCCGCAGTAACGTAGAATCCGCGTTAAGAACATAGATGTACCAAACTACCGTATTTCAGAGAAATATTTCAGTAAATACTCGCATGTTTCTGGTTTTTTGGTTACACATAAGAAATCATGAGGTATCCATCTTCTACTTTAATACTGCCCAGGGCCGAAGCATCACGGGCAAGTGGTGTCAGCAACATTGTTAAAACATTGTATTTACAATTAAAAACATTATGCAGCTGTGTTGTCTAGGCTGTGTATTTCTGTAGACGGTAATGCCTTTGGTCCGCAGTAACGTAGAATCCGCGTTAAGAACATACATGTACCAACCTACCGTATTTCAGAGAAATAGGTGTTGCGATTGGAAAAAAAAAGCTTTGAGTCGTTGCTTGGATCAACAAATTTGTGTTTTGTTGAAATAATAACGAAAAAAGAATTGTCGAAATATCATAGGTGGTCGAAAACTGCTCGTACCGGGCTGAAATTCTGTGTTGCAATTTCACAACAGGAAACAGAAATAGTTGTAGCGGCTCCTGGTCGTTTCGACCCACAATGGCTACAGGTCATCTCGACCCGTCTCGGACCAGAATGCCTCGACCCAAATCGACATAAATAGGTCGGCTCTTGACACATCACCATCTATAGAAATCCTTTTATTTGCGAGTGTACATAAAACAAATGGTTACCTACTGTTGTATTTATCGGGGTAATCCCTGGGCGGGGTTGAGGGAGGGGGGGGGGGCGGTACTCTGATTTTTCTAGGGTGTACTTACTTTTTCTGGGTTAAAAATTTTGAATTTAGTTTTTTTTTTTTTTTTTTAATTATTTTTTTTTTTTTTAAATCAGTATATTTTGGGATATGCAGGTTTTTAGAGAGTATTTTTGGGGAGGTCCCACAAAAATGTTGTAATTTCTAGGGTTGTTCATTGTTGAAAAAGGACTATTTTTGGAGTTTTATGGCCATTTCAGGCATAAAACATGCTTACCTTTTGTTGTTTTAGTGGGGCACTCCCCAGGGGAGAGAGTGCTCTAATTTTATATACAGTTCAACCTCATTATAACGCACCTCACTATAGTGCGGTTTTCAATATAACATGGCCATGTCATGGCTCCCAAATTAATTATTTTGTTATATATCTTTTGTGAATAACCTCATTATAACGCGGTTCACTTATAACACGGTCTGTTTCCATGGACCCCAAAGATAGCGTTATAATGAGGTTGACCTTTATATATATATATATATATATATATATATATATATATATATATATATATATATATATATATATATATATATATATATATATATATATATATATATATATATTTTTTTTTTTTTTTTGAATTTATGTTTGTGGGGGGGGGGAGTCAGTATTTTTTTTTGGGGGGGGATGGGGTATGGAGTTTTTTGTAGGTAATTTTTGGGGGTCCCACAAATATTTATTTTCCTGGTATTTTAGAATCCACTGTCATACTGTCATTTTAGAATCCACTGTTATTTTTTTTTGGGGGGGGGGGGGGTACAGAGTAGATGCTGGGGCTTAGCCTATGTTTTAGCAAAATGTCAAGAGTACCCTCCCTGGGGGATACTCATATATATCAAACTGGTATGTATGTGCATCCCTGCGCTTAAAAATGGAGGTTATTCAGTGATGATCAGACAATAAATTGGGTGCTTACAGACTTGAAGGCACTGAAAAAATACTGAAATTTATGTTTTTCATCCTTTTTTCAGAATCAGAATAGTTTACTGGTGAAATGCCAAAATGACAATACCTCACAGGGGGTAGGGGTGCTTATCTGACATTTCAGCATAGGAAAACAATGATTCAGGGAGGTTATCCCAGTCCCCAACAATGCTTCTGTGCAAGTTTGGTCAAAATCCATCAATTGCTTTACAAGATATTGCGTTGGAAATACTAATTTCAACAGTTTTTACAGACTCACAACCTTGAAAATTAGGTCAAGGTCACCAAAATCTAATCAACTCTGAGCCTTCTTGCAACAATGCTTCTGTGCAAGTTTGGTCAAAATCCATTAATTGGTTTACAAGATATTGCGTTGGAAAGACTAATTTCAACATTTTTTATGGACTCGTGACCTTGAAAATTAGGTCAAGGTCACCAAAATCTAAACAACTCTGAACCTCCTCACAACAATGCTTCTGCGCAAGTTTGGTCAAAGTCCATCTATTGGTTTACAAGATATTGCGTCTGAAATACTAATTTCAACAGTTTTTATGGAATTGTCACCTTGGAAACTATGTCAAGGTCACCATAATCTTATCAACTCTGAGCCTCCTCCCAACAATGCTTCTGTGTAAGTTTGGTCAAAGTCCATCGATTAGTTTACAAGATATCCCGTCAGAAAGACTAATTTCAACAGTTTTTGACTAGTGACCTTGAAAATTAGGTCATGATCACCAAAATCTTATCAACTCTGAGCCTTTTCCCAACAATGCTTCTGTGCAAGTTTGGTCAAAATCCATCAACTAGTTTACAAGATATCGTATCGGAAAAACTAATTTCAACAGTTTTATGGACTCGTGACCTTCAGAATTAGGTCAAGGTCATCAAAATCTAATCAACTCTGAACCTCCTCCCAACAATGCTTCTGTGCAAGTTTGGTCAAAAACCATCAATTGGTTTACAAGATATTGCGTTGGAAATACTAATTTCAACAGTTTTTATGGACTTGTGACCTTGAAAATTAGGTCAAGGTCACCAAAATCTAATCAACTCTGAGACTCCTCCCAACAATGCTTTTGTGCAAGTTTGGTCAAAGTCCATCAATTAGTTTACAAGATATCATATCGGAAAAACTAATTTCAACAGTTTTATGGACTCATGACCTTCAGAATTAGGTCAAGGTCATCAAAATCTAACCAACTCTGAGCCTTCTCCCAACAATGCTTCTGTGCAAGTTTGGTCAAAATCCATCAATTGGTTTATAAGATATTGCGTTGGAAAGACTAATTTCAACATTTTTTATGGACTCGTGACCTTGAAAATTAGGTCAAGGTCACCAAAATCTAATCAACTCTGAGCCTTCTCGCAACAATGCTTCTGTGCAACTTTAGTCAAAATCCATCAATCGGTTTACAAGATATTGCGTTGGAAAGACTAATTTCAACATTCTTTATGGACTTGTGACCTTGAAAATTAGGTCAAGGTCACCAAAATCTTATCAACTCTGAGCCTCCTCCCAACAATGCTTCTGTGCAAGTTTGGTCAAAATCCATCAATTGGTTTTCAAGATATTGAGTTGGAAAGACTAATTTCAACAGTTTTTATGGACTCGTGACCTTGAAAATTAGGTCAAGGTCACCAAAATCTAATCAACTCTGAGCCTCCTCCCAACAATGCTCTTGTGCAAGTTTGCTCAAAATCCATTCATTTGTTCAGAAGATATCGCGTCGGAAAACCTAATTTGATCAGTTTTCATGGGCTGGTGACCTTGAAAATGAGGTCAAGGTCACCAAAATCTAATCAACTCTTTCCCCCCTCCCAACCATGTATCTATGCAAGTTTGGTCAAAATCCATCCACTGGTTCAAAAGATATCGCGTAAGAAAGAAGCTACGCGGACGCGGACGCCGACGCGGACGCCGACGCCGACGCCGACGCCGACGGGAACCGCACCAAAAACAATATGTCCCCCACCTTCGGTTGGGGGGACATAATTGTACTATCCGAGTAGCGAAAACAAAGGCGCTGATCAGCTTCGCGATTACCGCGAAGCTGATCTGCGTCTTTGTTTTCGCCTATGCAGATTGTTGGTTTTCCCATGAGGCGGCTCAAATGTTAATCACTAGCATATAATTCCCCAGCTATCTGGTTCGATTGCAGTGAAACGTTTATCACTTACAATAAGTCTTCATGTAAACTGATTCAATATCAGTGAAATGTTTATCACTAAAATGAATAAGGCTTCATGTATCAATGATGAGTTTATCACTAACATGAATAAATCTTTTTATTTGATTCAATTTCAATAAAAAGTTAATCACTATCATGAATAAGTCTTCATGTAAACTGATTCAATAAAGTCAATAAATTGTTTATCACTAGCATGAATTAACATTTGAGCCGCCTCATGGGAAAACAAACAATCTGCATATGCGAAAACAAAGACGCAGATCAGCTTCGCGGTATCCGCGAAGCTGATCAGCGCCTTTGTTTTCGCTACATGGATAGTACAATTCTTCTATTTTCTAAATCCAAAATTTCCAGCCTCTAACCATCGTCTGTGACTGTACAGCCTGGTTTGTGTCGGACATGGTCGGAAACCACATTGTTGGTTTTTCCACGAGGCGGCTCCTATATTCAGTTGCGGTAAAAGTGTTATCACTAGCATGAATAAGTCTTCCATTGTTACTGATTCAGTTTCAGTGAAATTTTTATCAAATCCATCTGTAAACTAATTCAATTTCAACAAAGAAGCCTCCGTGGCGCAGTGGTTAAGCCACTTGCCTTGTAAACCAGGGGGCGCAGGTTCGATCCCGGGCTTCTCCAGTCCTTCGGATTGAGACTATAAACCGAGGTCCCGTCTCCATATGACCTTAGCTGTTGGTGGGACGTTAAACCCCAATCAATCAATCAACAACAAAAGGTTCATCATTAGCGTGAATAAATCTTCCAGTTTATCACAAGCATGAATAAATCTGCCTTTCATTGTTTCAATTTCAGTGAATAAGTCTTCATGTAAACTGATTATAATTTCAGTGAAACGTTTATCACTATCGCTCTTGTTGTTTGTCCATATTACCCTTTTGTTAAAACTCCGTGACTGACATTGCTCTACGCCGTCTTTGCAATGTACGTAGATAGTTGATGGTATTAAGATGCGGTTTTACCTATACTGGAATGAAGGCGGAACACGCTTTTAAACTCGCAACTCAGTTTTCAACTTGCATCTTTCAACTAGCATTTTATACCTTGTGATCAGTTGTCGGTAGTTCCGGTGTGGTGGGACTGTGACTAACCGTCTAGAAAAAAGATATTGTTCGCAGTGCCGGATGCACGGCTTTTCACGTGTTGCATTTGGCCATGAACTTGCCACTTGTCATATCAAATTGACCATGTATAGCATGGCATGTTTCACAATGCGTTATTGTTTACAATCAGTGGACTTCTATGAATGCTAATGCTGTTGATGCGATTTAATTTTCCACGCTATGCGCATAAATTTCGACAGGCACGATAAAACCCCTAAACTTGGCAACTCGATCAAGGGCCAATGTCTTTCCGAAACACGCGGCTAAGTTTTGTACTTAGGTGGTTTAAGCATGGTCAGTGAGTAGTCTGATTTATCAGCACCAGATGATTGTTATAGACTACTCCACCCAAAGCTGTTGTAGTCAGGTCTGAAGGGACACACGGCCCCAAAACATATTTCTCGGGCATTGCGATACGTTATTATCCGCATGGCTATGTTCCACGCACACAACATCAATGGTTCGATGGCTTGTTTGACTGAATGTGATTTTTGCGATGGTTGCCATGACCTTTAAACTTGAACATGGTGTTAACATATTTTACATTAGTGGATACAGGTAAAAGTGATCTAAAGTCGAATGCCTCGGGTTAACCACGGTGTGCATATGTTGACAATTACAACAAAATCATTCACGAAACTGATGTTGTTACCTTGGTAACGTGGGATAATTACCGCGGTGACGCAGTATTGTATAGGTATGTTGTAACTAAAATCTTTTGTTGCTGTGATTTGTATTTTTGTTTGACTTTGGGGCGTGGGGAAACATTAAAAGGCAAAATGGTGATGTCAGGGGATATCAAGTTAAGGACAAAATGAGGACACATTACAATGGGACTATCCGTGGCTGCATGTAGAAATTAGCAGACAATCTATGTTTGAACCCCCACTGTAAGTAATCATGAATCATAAACTTGAACCGGTTATCAGCATGTTTTGTCTATTTTCAGCCTGGCTCCATGTTGCCCGTGCGTTCGAGTGTGCGTCTGTAGTATGTATCTCCATACCCCTGGTTATCCTGCCCGTCTACATGTATATTGCCCTGGGGATGTACTACAAATGTATGCTGGCATGGATGAGCTTACTTTCCATTCTCTCAGGTAAGTTTATAACAATTTGAGCTGCAGCATTGGAAAACAAACAATCTGCATGTGCGAAAACAAAGACGCAGATTAGCTTCGCAGTAACTGCGAAGCTGATCAGCGCCTTTGTTTCCGCTACATAGATAGTACAATTCTTGTTATGTCCCCCCAACCGAAGGTGGGGGACATATTGTTTTTGGTGCGGTTCCCGTCGGCGTCGGCGTCGGCGTCGGCGTCGGCGTCGGCGTCGGCGTCGGCGTCGGCGTCGGCGTCCGCGTCCGCGTAGCTTCTTTCTTACGCGATATCTTTTGAACCAGTGGATGGATTTTGACCAAACTTGCATAGATACATGGTTGGGAGGGGGGAAAGAGTTGATTAGATTTTGGTGACCTTGACCTCATTTTCAAGGTCACCAGCCCATGAAAACTGATCAAATTAGGTTTTCCGACGCGATATCTTCTGAACAAATGAATGGATTTTGAGCAAACTTGCACAAGAGCATTGTTGGGAGGAGGCTCAGAGTTGATTAGATTTTGGTGACCTTGACCTAATTTTCAAGGTCACGAGTCCATAAAAACTGTTGACTTCCAACTCAATATCTTGAAAACCAATTGATGGATTTTGACCAAACTTGCACAGAAGCATTGTTGGGAGGAGGCTCAGAGTTGATAAGATTTTGGTGACCTTGACCTAATTTTCAAGGTCACAAGTCCATAAAGAATGTTGAAATTAGTCTTTCCAACGCAATATCTTGTAAACCGATTGATGGATTTTGACTAAAGTTGCACAGAAGCATTGTTGCGAGAAGGCTCAGAGTTGATTAGATTTTGGTGACCTTGACCTAATTTTCAAGGTCACGAGTCCATAAAAAATGTTGAAATTAGTCTTTCCAACGCAATATCTTATAAACCAATTGATGGATTTTGACCAAACTTGCACAGAAGCATTGTTGGGAGAAGGCTCAGAGTTGGTTAGATTTTGATGACCTTGACCTAATTCTGAAGGTCATGAGTCCATAAAACTGTTGAAATTAGTTTTTCCGATATGATATCTTGTAAACTAATTGATGGACTTTGACCAAACTTGCACAAAAGCATTGTTGGGAGGAGGCTCAGAGTTGATTAGATTTTGGTGACCTTGACCTAATTTTCAAGGTCACAAGTCCATAAAAACTGTTGAAATTAGTATTTCCAACGCAATATCTTGTAAACCAATTGATGGTTTTTGACCAAACTTGCACAGAAGCATTGTTGGGAGGAGGTTCAGAGTTGATTAGATTTTGATGACCTTGACCTAATTCTGAAGGTCACGAGTCCATAAAACTGTTGAAATTAGTTTTTCCGATACGATATCTTGTAAACTAGTTGATGGATTTTGACCAAACTTGCACAGAAGCATTGTTGGGAGGAGGCTCAGAGTTGATAAGATTTTGGTGATCATGACCTAATTTTCAAGGTCACTAGTCAAAAACTGTTGAAATTAGTCTTTCTGATGGGATATCTTGTAAACTAATCGATGGACTTTGACCAAACTTACACAGAAGCATTGTTGGGAGGAGGCTCAGAGTTGATAAGATTATGGTGACCTTGACATAGTTTCCAAGGTGACAATTCCATAAAAACTGTTGAAATTAGTATTTCAGACGCAATATCTTGTAAACCAATTGATGGACTTTGACCAAATTTTCAAGGTCACGAGTCCAAAAAAAAATGTTGAAATTAGTCTTTCCAACGCAATATCTTGTAAACCAATTAATGGATTTTGACCAAACTTGCACAGAAGCATTGTTGCAAGAAGGCTCAGAGTTGATTAGATTTTGGTGACCTTGACCTAATTTTCAAGGTTGTGAGTCTGTAAAAACTGTTGAAATTAGTATTTCCAACGCAATATCTTGTAAAGCAATTGATGGATTTTGACCAAACTTGCACAGAAGCATTGTTGGGGACTGGGATAACCTCCCTGAATCATTGTTTTCCTATGCTGAAATGTCAGATAAGCACCCCTACCCCCTGTGAGGTATTGTCATTTTGGCATTTCACCAGTAAACTATTCTGATTCTGAAAAAAGGATGAAAAACATAAATTTCAGTATTTTTTCAGTGCCTTCAAGTCTGTAAGCACCCAATTTATTGTCTGATCATCACTGAATAACCTCCATTTTTAAGCTCAGGGATGCACATACATACCAGTTTGATATATATGAGTATCCCCCAGGGAGGGTACTCTTGACATTTTGCTAATACATAGGCTAAGCCCCAGCATCTACTCTGTACCACCCCCCCCCAAAAAAAAAAAAATAACAGTGGATTCTAAAATGACAGTATGACAGTGGATTCTAAAATACCAGGAAAATAAATATTTGTGGGACCCCCAAAAATTACCTACAAAAAACTCCATATACCCCATCCCCCCCCCCCAAAAAAAATACTGACTCCCCCCCCCCCAAACGTAAATTCAAAAAAAAAAAAAAATATATATATATATACCCCGATATATATATATATATATATATATATATATATATATATATATATATATATATATATATATATATATATATATATATATATATATATATATATAAAGGTCAACCTCATTATAACGCTATCTTTGGGGTCCATGGAAACAGACTGTGTTATAAGTGAACCGCGTTATAATGAGGTTATTCACAAAAGATATATAACAAAATAATTAATTTGGGAGCCATGACATGGCCATGTTATATTGAAAACCGCACTATAGTGAGGTGCGTTATAATGAGGTTGAACTGTATATAAAATTAGAGCACTCTCTCCCCTGGGGAGTGCCCCACTAAAACAACAAAAGGTAAGCATGTTTTATGCCTGAAATGGCCATAAAACTCCAAAAATAGTCCTTTTTCAACAATGAACAACCCTAAAAATTACAACATTTTTGTGGGACCTCCCCAAAAATACTCTCTAAAAACCTGCATATCCCAAAATATACTGATTTAAAAAAAAAAAAAATAATTAAAAAAAAAAAAAAAAAAACTAAATTCAAAATTTTTAACCCAGAAAAAGTAAGTACACCCTAGAAAAATCAGAGTACCGCCCCCCCCCCCCTCCCTCAACCCCGCCCAGGGATTACCCCGATAAATACAACAGTAGGTAACCATTTGTTTTATGTACACTCGCAAATAAAAGGATTTCTATAGATGGTGATGTGTCAAGAGCCGACCTATTTATGTCGATTTGGGTCAAGGAATTTTCAAGGTCACGAGTCCATAAAAAATGTTGAAATTAGTCTTTCCAACGCAATATCTTGTAAACCAATTAATGGATTTTGACCAAACTTGCACAGAAGCATTGTTGCAAGAAGGCTCAGAGTTGATTAGATTTTGGTGACCTTGACCTAATTTTCAAGGTTGTGAGTCTGTAAAAACTGTTGAAATTAGTATTTCCAACGCAATATCTTGTAAAGCAATTGAACTATTCACTGAATCCACCTGTCGTATTGATCAATGTCTATAGACCTCCAAGACTAGACTTGAAACATTTTTGTGACAATTTACAAATATTGTACACGAGTTTAGATTGCGACAAGTTGATTTTACTTGG
Source organism: Rugalucina vietnamica (assembly GCA_964017185.1). Taxonomy (NCBI): domain Eukaryota; kingdom Metazoa; phylum Mollusca; class Bivalvia; order Lucinida; family Lucinidae; genus Rugalucina; species Rugalucina vietnamica. Next base: position 64,930,027 of record OZ024872.1, read on the forward strand.
TGATTTTAATGTTGACTTCCTAAAATCCAAGATATTGTCTCTTCAAGAAAGCTTTTCATAAGTCATTTCCAAACCGACAACTCGTAGAAGTACATTGATAGACCATATTTATATCAGAAATGTACCGTATCAAAAAAGCGGAGTTATACCATGCTATTACAGCTATCATGAAATGACATATATAATACTGGATGAGAATGAATTAAATGCTCTTTAAAAATTGAAAGCCAAACTAGTTATGGGTGTTGCCCATAGACAGAGTCCAAAACAAGTTTATACTACCATACCATACAGAACAAGATGGTCATGCTGGCTTGCATAGTTAAACTTCATATCACAAGGTAACTAAACTTCGATTACTAAACGGTTGGGGGGACATAGTTTTCCTCAGAAAACACTGTTTTAATTCTTTCTAAATCCAAAATTTCAATCCTCTAACCATCTTCTGTGACTGCACAGCCTGGTTTGTGTCGGACCTGGTCGTAACCCAAATTGTTGGTTTTCTCATGCACAGGCTCATTTATATTTATATTCACACTGGTTATCCGTAGACAATCAACAGAGATAATAAGCGACAATAACGGGTAAAACCTGGACCAGGACACAACTTGTCACGGGTTGTTCTGATACAAGTTTAAGTTGTTCCTGTTTATAATTGTATTTGTATCCTATAACTTTATTTAGATTTCATCCGCGTCGTTTGTTCTCAGTCGTGTGTTTGTCTCTTGATACCTTGTGTGATATTGTGAGGTTGCAATCGCAAATGTTTGACGCCGATGTATTTGCCTTCATGAGCCTGGGTGTTTTCGATTTACAGTTCACATCATAATTTGCAATCGGAAACGCCATGTGTATTATTGATACATTGTTCCACTTCAGCCATTTTAATGTTAAGAGGTTTTCTTTATTGTGTGATTTTTTTAAAGTTACATCTTTACTTTTTGATGCTTTGATTACTTTCAAAAATTGCTTTGTAATGTATGTATTTTATGGCTTTAGCCAAATTAAACCCATCTGAGCAAAATCCACTTGGTATTAATAGTCAACTCATAATATAAATTTATGCAAACTTTACAGCCCAAAATATAGCCCAGTAACTGTGGTATTTTGTTCACAACACGGCAAAAAATTGATACATGTGATGTTTTATAGATAGATACAGTACATATCTTTTATCTACCTTATGAGAGCAAAAGGTAGTACACGGATTTGAAAAGATGCGATACACCTGTCTATTAAAAGTAGTTTAATATATATGATGTAATATTACTTATATTTGCAAAGGTTATGTTACAGTTTGCATAAACTTGTCATGTTTTGAATAGATTGAATCAGAAAATCAATCAGTACTTTATAGAGATCGAACGCTAAAAGTGAGAGGAATTGAATTTAATCAGTCATGGATTTAAGTATATTTAGGTAGGTGTTCCACCCTTTTGGCTTATACTCTATTTTAGAATGTGTTTTAGCCGCTCGAGGATTTTTAAATGTATTACTCAGAAGCACTGTCTCGTCTTGTATCAAACATTGTGTCTGTTTGGGGCCATGGATGCCCAGTTGTAGTATGACGGGCTCATTTGATATAGTAAACTTGGAAGTTTTTGTTATATTGGGTTTTGTATGGCTCGTCAACACATTTCTGTGTCGGTCAAATATTAAAACCACATTGTACCAGGGCAGGTCTTCCTGGGGCAGTTTACCAATGATAATGCCACATCCTTTCAGCATTAACTATGTGACTTGCTCTTTCTTGGTCAGCGGAAATGGAAGAGTTGTCGTAGATTGTATCTGGACTCTCTAATTAGCGAAAAATACCTGGAACAGTTATCGTCATCGATATCGTTGACATCCTAATCGGTGTCACTATCGATCGAGCTACATGTTGAGCCGCGACGCAAGAAAACTGATCTTCGATATTTCCGACTTACGAAAGTTTAGTGAAACGGGCCCCTGGTCCGACATATTGATTTAGCGTATGTAGAAAAATAAAATCTTGAAATTTTGGGTACACGTAGAGGAGAAATTGTACTATCCGGGTGATGAAAACAAAGCCTTAAGGCACTGAAAGTTACTCCACAGCTGATGTGCGCCTTTGGCTTTGTTTTCACATAGGGAAACCCCGATGTCACTATCGACCGAGCTACATGTAATAATGATGTAAATAACACCATAACAATGAATGTCGCTATGAACATCTTGGCTAATACTTTCATCTAGCAACTATTGTACCAGGAACTTCCTAAATCATATATATAGTGTATTAATGTGACTTTTAGACAATTATTGTTTGTTGACTATTCTGTGCATTTTTAAGTCTGGTCAGCCGTTTGTTGTTAACCGTTTCACATGTGCAAGTCGTTATCATAAAGAATTGTCTGAGCTGTTGGGATCCCCAGAAGACTTATCTTGTGACATGAGATTTAAAATGTCTCACATGGGTTTGCATGCTAGAGAGTTGTTTAAAACTAAGTTTGGGCTAGCGTTTTGTGTCAATAATCAGCTTTGCCAAACATCAGCCTTATCTAGATTAATAGGCACAAATGGCTTCTTTGAGATTACTTCACTGCAAACATTTGTAACATAAAAAGTAAGAAGTTTTGCTGTACATATAAACTTTGATATGTTATCTGCAATTAATGCCAATTTTGGAATGAGTTGTGACAAGTGTTTAAGACCCATGCAGCGCTTTAAACGAATCGAAAAAGCAGCCCCTTCTCAGGGTGTAAAACCATTTTTAAGCCACTCCGCTAAAATGTCTTCTCGAGCTCTGCAAGTGTCTTTTCACTCTGGCTATATAGACATGCTATCATCTCTCTTAAACTGTGACTTTAACATAAGTCATCCAAGGTGATTTTGTAGGAGTTTAATGTGAAAGTTTACTGCAATATTATGATAATTTAATTTTATGCCTTCAGCAGACTATACGAAAAGCAAAAGCATGGAATACATTAATAATAAATGGATTTACTTTTAATTTAGAATTCAACTCTGAAAAACTAATTTCATACGTACATCTATCAAACGTTTAGATTGGTAAACACTGATTATCAAACATATGCCCCCAAAAATTCACATCTATGTATTAAGATACGCCAATATCCTTTGCGTGTCAGTTCAATATTTTCTTATCTTGAAACCTGTCCCAACTTTGTTTTACATATTTTACTATGCCATTAAACTATGGTCAACTTTGGCCAAACTTCAAAAGAGGTCCTCTTCAAAATTGTTTGATTTTAAACCTCCCCTTTGTCTTTATCTTTCTAATCAAATACCGTTATATAATTGATCGATCCTCGTATACAATAAAACCTGTCTAATTTAGAAGACTTTATGATTATTCATGAATCATTGTTTTATGTCTGACCTATACTTAGTCCGCATTGTCATAATTAAAACTTAAAATGCAGACTGTAATTCAGTACACGATATGTGGAATATATTTTAGTTCATTATCTCTAGTTGAAATTTAAAATGTAGGAAAAGTAGACAGCTTAACACTTGTAGAGATTGCATGAAAGGACGGGAATAAACTTAATTCATTTATTACACGTGATTACCAACAAGCATTGTTAAATGGATATACCACATAAGAAATGGTAAGAATTGTGTATTTTGTTTCAATTCCCTGCGGCTATTGACTTAACTTAAAGTGGTTTTAATATCTGAAATTGTCAAAAGTCATAAGTCAGATAATTAATATATTAAACCACATGTCATAGCCTTGCCTAATGTTGTCGGGATAAAGGTAAACATAAGAGAAACTCAGGCGTCTGATACTTCTGTAGTATAGACAGCTCAATGTTTGTATGCATGTAAAACAATTCATTACATCATTTGAGCCATCACATCGGAAAACCAACAATTTGCATAGGCGAAAACAAAGGCGCAGATCAGCTTCGCAGTAACTGCGAAGCTGATCAGCGCCTTTGTTTTCGCTACTCGGATAGTACAATTCCTCTTCTACTTAAATACGAAATTTCAAGCTTCTTGCTCTTTTCTGTGCTTGTACAGGTCGGTTTGTGTCGGACCTGTTCGGAAACAACATTGTTGGTTTCCCACGAGGCGGCTCATTTTAATGGATTCCCTTCTCTATTTTCAGCTATATTCGGAATCGTCGGAGTGATCATCTATGGAGTTAACATGAACGATCAGGGATGGGAAATGGCCTGGAGTTTTATCGTCGTTATTGTGGGCTGCGCACTCGTATTTATCGGATTTCTGGTGCTTGTCGTTGCCTTGGTTACTAAGCGTCCTGAAAGTCTCAAAGAGTCGTTCTATCCTACAACGTTATACGTGGATCCGGATAAAAACGTTCTGTATACGATCAGTGTGGAAGACAATTAATGTTGAAAATTGACTTGTTCCAGTGATATATACTTTGTAAAAAGAACCTGTACAAATTAGGGTAGTGAATCTGTCTATACCATTAATTGTAAATCATTGGGAAAATAATCTATACAAGAACAACCTATCGTAGTTCTGTGTGAAATAACATTTTTATAGAAACATAAATCAAACTTTATAGAGGGAAGTTTTGAATGAACTAAACAAACATATTTCGAATAACGGAATACGTGTGTTTATGTAATAAATTAAACTTGAACTAAGTAAAAGTCAACCTCTTATAGATGAAATTATCCAAAACGCTAAAATTACTGCTTATCAAACTTCGTTATTAAGGGTACTACTTTTCATTCTTAAACATGGAAATACAGAGAAGGCGAAAAGAGAAACCAAAGGTTAGGAAACAGGTAGTTAGGGATTGTGATTTCGTTATAGAAGAGAAAAAGCGATATAGTGGAGAAAACTATGGCAAACGCTTTGAGGATCACGTTTGTACAGATCACCCATATCACAATCATGTACTGAAAATAAGGGATAAAGAAGAGATTACCAGTGAATTTGAAGAAGCTCTTGCTTTGGAAGAAATTCAGAGAGATTATGATGATATACTGGATATTGGTGACACAGCTGCGGCTGATAATACGAGAGATTCAGGGTTTCTTTCTGTGAAAGATATTGATGATGAGCCTGACATGCTTGCTATTGATTCTGCTGTTGAAGAATTCGGTGATTATACAATACATACTATTCGCGCTGATATCGAATCTCTGACTCAAAGAACAAAACTTGAGGATACAGACGATCTAAAAACGACTGTGGATAGTGTAGATATTGAAGAGAATAATAATAAAATTGAGACAACACCGGGCGATATAGAAATTGAAAAGGATACTACAATTGAGTTTCCCGTGGTCAATGAGGAAAATGAAAGCGATACTTTGGCTAAAACGGAACATGAAGTTGATGCTTCATCTAAGCAAGTGACAAAGGAAAGTCCGACTTTAAATAAAGAGGAAGCTAAAGTTGATACTTCTAAGCAAGCGGAACAAGATAATCCGAAAGAAGTTAAAGAAAACGCTGCATCAGAAAGCCTCGCACTGAAAAATGAGAGTGTTAAGGAAGAATTAAAAGTGCCATGTCTAAACGAAAAGACTGAGGATACAGTAAAAATAAACGTTCCCGATACCAATGACAAAACAAACAAAACGAAATTGGTTGAAAAGGGCGAATCTATTTGGGAAATTCCTAAAAAGAAAAGCAGTTTGGAAAGCAGAACATCAAGTGCTAATAAAAAGAGAGAGCAAGAAATGGCACCTATAATACCAATCGCCAGAACTGAGTCATATTCTGATATAAAATGTGAATGGACACTACTGGAACCAGATGATGTCAAGAGATCTCAAAGTGTAATAAAACGAAGAAACAAAGACGAAACTTCTTCAAGAAGTCAGTCTGAAACTTCTTCAAGAAGACAGTCTCTAAATGGTGATTATTCTGACGTAAAGGGTGAATGGGAACCTCTTGATCCCGCAAGTATTGAAAGTCAGTCACAAAGTGTAGTTAGAAGAAGGAATAAAGAACAAACATCTTCCAGAAGACAGTCGTTAAAAAGTGAAACATTTTCGGACGTTGATAGTTATACACCTGGTGTTTCTAATAGAAGTGTTAGGGAAGACACGCCTTCCAGAAGACATTCTATAAGAAGTGACTATTCCGATATCAAAGATGAGTGGTCACCTCTTGAACCCGGAACAATCTATGAAAGGGACATGGCTAGAAGGATGTATAGACACTCCAGTCAGCGATCGCGAAGAAGTTTACAAGAACGCAGCAGAAAGGATTCGTTCGCAAGTGCCACAAGTTATTCTATAAGTAGATCACAGTCTTTTGCGAGCACAACAAGGTCGATATCGAGTACGTACACTACTGATACATTTGGACCAAGACGTAAACTAAGACGCAGCATGTCAGCTTCAATCATACATTCTGTTCGATCATTTAGACGCTCGTTTCGATCATCACTTAGATCTCTTTCTCGTTCGTTGAGATCCTTAGCCATGGGGTCAGAATCAAAAACAAAAAGAAGGCGTACACAGTCTTTAACGTCTCTTCGAAGTGAAACTAAATCTGAACGAAAGGAACGCAACAAATTTAAAAGATACAGTTTAGAGTCTTTGTCAAGCAAACATTACTATGATCCAAGTAAAAGTAAACTAGCAAACGATGTGGCAGAATTCGAAAGGAGAAAGAAACTAATGCAGGGTTTCAGTAAACAAGCGGATTATATGGAAAAGTGCTTCGATATAAAAGACAGAAAAGACGAGCCGTATAGTGGTAGTACGCAGCAATACAGAGAATGTTTGACATTGTGTACGAAACTGGATCTCGAGTTACAGCGACAGAAACCTCTACAAGAAGATGAGGACTATAAACATCTTCCGTATGCAGACCAGGACTGATACACAACGGAACTTTAATATGAGCAGCCTCGTGGGAAAACCAACAATGTGGTTTCCGAACAGGTCCGACACAAACCGGGCTGTACAAACACAGAAGATGGCTAGAGACTGGAAATTTTGGATTTAGAAAGTAGAGGAATTGTACTATCTGAGTAGCGAAAACAAAGGCGCTGATCAGCTTCGCGGTTACCGCGAAGCTGATCTGCGCCTTTGTTTTCGCATATGCAAATTGTTGGTTTTCCCATGAGGCGGCTCATATCTTCCGCACATAGGTCAAGCACAGACATTTGACATTTTTAGTGAATTAAAGCAATACGAAGCGTGGTGGCCATGTACATGTCTATGGTGGTAACAAGGGGTTTCTGATTTTTCTATTGCTTTATTAATGAGCCTCATCGTGAGAAAACGGGATTATTGCCTATGCGAAAACAAAGGCGCAGATCAGCTTCGCAGTAACTGCGAAGCTGATCAGCGCCTTTGTTTTCGCTACTCGGATAGTACAGTTCCTCTTCTACTTAAATCCGAAATTTCAAGCGTCTAGCTCTTTTCTGAACTTGTACAGGTCGGTTTGTGTCGGACCTGGTCGGAAACCCCGAAGACCGGTTTTCTCACGTCGCGGCTCAATTTTCGTTCTGAATGTCAAGGTCTGTTCCAGTTTATGTACAAAACAGAACCAAATAACATATCAAACTTTATATTTAATTTTATATACGCCTGCAGTAAAACAGAGCTATAAGTTGTATCTGGCGGTATCCATTTTCATAGCACTTGTACTTCAAACAACGGAAATAATTTATTACCATAAAACTTCAAACCAAATTAATACCAGGTATACTGTTTATGTATACTTAGGGACAAAAGTTATGGTCTTTTTCTACAAACGCTGTATTTTTAAGTCAAAATAGTCATTCAAGGGTAGTATGATTATGAACAATTGTAAGATAGAAAACTTTTTGTGTCTCCACACAGACAAACACACAAAAAAAACTGTTGTCAAAGGGCTATTGTGTACTACGGAAATTCACAGTTAAACGTAATGTTTAATTTTTAACATTGATAAGTCTTGCCACTAAACGTCCAATGCTTTACATGAACATTTACACGCCGTGTTAAGCTTAATTGTCTTTGCTATTTTGATCTTGGCTATTGTTTGTGTAGGTCATTATACATATGAGCCGCGACAGGAGTAAACAAATAATGTGGTTTCCGAACAGGATCGACACAAACCGAGCTGTACAGGCACTGAAGATGGTTAAAGGCTGGAAATTTTGGATTTAGAAAGTACATGTAGATGGATCGTACCATCCTTGCAGCGAAAATAAAGGGGATGATTAGCTTCGCTGTTACCGCGAAGCTGATCTGCGCCTTTGTTTAATTTTCGCAAATGCAAAATATTGTTTGTTTAGACCATTATACATATAGCATTGCTCTTGTCGAATTTTTGACATGTCTCAAATATCTCATGTTGCTTGAATGAAAATTCTTAACCTTCGCATGACCCAAAGCAATCAAGGATGCCCATAAATTATGAAGCCTAAAGTTTCCAATGTTGTATGAATGATTGTTTTCTGTGGTGTAAGCTGGCAATTTTAATGGCCAGAGCCTAGATTTGGACAACCAGTTGACTGTAGAAAGAACTGGAAGCTGGAAGGGGCAATAAGAAAAGCAGGTCGATTTCAATGTATGCAACAACTACTTTAACGATAAACATTGGTCATCATTACGAAAATTCACGCAATATACAGAGATTTTTTTAAGCTTAAAAAATGAAAATTTTCAGTGGAAAAAATTTGATCTTTTTTTCTTATTTTTGCTCAAGGCATAGATTATGGATACATGTTAGAACCGCCTCGGCGAGGCGGTTCTAACGAGTACCCACAATCTATGTTTTGGGGCAAAAATAAGAAAAAATAGGTATACCCCTATAAACCCCATTTTTTTCTTTATAAAATTCATGGAAATGTCATGATGATTGGTCATGCTACCCGGTGTACATTTTCGTGTATGGGCATCATGAAGGCTAGTGATTTAATGGTTTTGTTATTGAAAACTCTTGCCAAGTGCTTATCACAACGATTTATATTTTACATGTTCGATACCGCAGTTATCATGTTTGCATTTACACTGCTTTTGTTTATTATATTGAATAAAATATATTTTGATCTACCTTGACTTATATATACTCTTTATTTCCTCTTTGACAGAGATTAGTATTATAAACATGCAATACAAGACAAATAAATAATGAATTTCAAACAAAGTAAATATATGTATACAATTTGTGAATACATAAATCTTATTATATTTGTGAATATATACAATGTGAGCAAAAACATGTTATCAATATGAAGATTACTACTACTGTACGAAAAATAAATTAATAAATAAATAAATGTCAGCTAATATTGCATAAGTCTGTTGCTAATGCACATATTTTCGCATTTGTAGCAGTGCGCGTTCATGAAAACAATGAAAAGCATCAAAATTATTTATTTTGTCCTTGCTCATGTTTCTAAAACCTTGACCGAAACGAAATGAAAAGGTAAATAGGTATGAGTTTAGAGGACTGAAACACTAATAGTATACATGTAGCTTACTTGTAGCTTAAACTCTTGAGTGATAATTCATGTTAAACTTTAAGACCGTATTGCCTTAGACAATTGCTTACAAATGTAAATGAAAGCATTAAAATATGCCTGAGATCGTCATCGTCTATATAATCAAAATACTGAGCTATGGCACCTAACATTGAACAATAAAATGTTTCAAAATCTGACGACCTAAGAAAATAACTTATTTCTTCACTGACACTCATTGAAATGTTATTTGTTAACTCCAGTCTTTGTCGCAAGAAGTTTGGACATGAAGAGACGATATGCTTATGAATATCTGAAGTGGCAGTTTTGCACAAGTTACACCTTTCAATATTTGGAGGTTGTTGTGTGACCTTTGACCATAGTCTACTCACAAGGAAAGCTACCGACGCTATAGACTTATTTAACGGTAATTTCCAAATGATGGACATTTCTAGGCGTGGATGAAGCACTTTAAACCTGTTGAAGTCAGAGTCGTTTTGCAACCGTTGAGACCATTCATCTTCATAAAACTGACTTACTTTTTGATATACTAAGCTTTTCCACTGAGATTTTGAGGGAAATTTAGAGTTTGCGACATACGTTGTGACAAACTCAAGTAGCTCAAAACGTCGCAATATTTCCCAGATGTCGGGTATGAAACCAGTTTGGTTAGTTTGCCCTCTCAGCATGAACAGATTGAGGCGTATATCAAATATCTGTCTAGACAAAATTTCAGACGGCATAGTACATAGTTTTTGGAGGAACATAAGTTTACGCTGTTCGATGCGTGCGCGCATTGGGAGCCACCCAAGCATACCAAGAGCGATATCTGTTCTTGTGCGTATTGGAAATTTCTGTATAGACTTAGCGGCTAAGCGTGTGAATTTTTCTAAAATTTCAATATCTGTACGTGTCATGTTGTGCCAAAGTTCTGCGCCATACAAGGCTGTCGGGAAGCACACCTTTTCTACGATAGACGCAAGGATGGACGGGCTGATGTTACCTGTGTCTTTATCAATCGAAAGCACAGAGAAAAGAGATGCTCGACCTTTCTGAACCCGTGCATTTACTGCGCATGAGCTTTTAAGTGACTGGTGTAGCTCAATGCCAACGTGAGTTGCGGACTGGACTTCATGCAGTTGACCAGAGCCAAATTTTACAGAAACATTTGTCGGGTGGCGATGTGGTGTAAATATGACTAAATGGCATTTTCCCATGTTGAAAATGATTCTCCATTGCTTGGAGTACTCGTGTACAATTTTGAGGGCTTTTTCTAGCGCTTTAACATTTGGTGCTATGAGGACAAGGTCATCAGCTAGTGTGGGGTTTCCTACTTTAAGTGATCCTATTGTACAGCCAGTTCCGGACTCCTCTAGCTTTTTAAGAAGACCATCAATATAGAGTAGAAAATACCAAGTGGAGGTAATGCAACCCTGGCGGACACCTTGCATTACAGGGAAGGTAGCAGATTTTACACCGTTGATCAATGTATAGCCCGACATGTCTTTGTAGCTAGCCATTATTAGGTTGAGAGGTTTACCTTTAATACCATATTCAAAAAGTTTCAGAAACAGGCCGTCGTGCCATACATTGTCAAAGGCTTTAGCCGCATCTAGGAAAGCTACATAGCAATTGGAGCCAAGTTCAGTATTGTGGGCAATTGTTTCCTGGAGGTTAAAAGAGGCTGTGATCGAACCCATATGCTTCTGATAGGCATTTTGTTGCGGACTAGGAAATGATTTTTCATGTAGCAATGACCAGGATTTAAGTCTAGAATGCCAAATGCGCTCAAAGAGTTTATACAACGTTGACACCAGCGTGATTGGTCGGTAGCTTTCGGTTGAGTCGCGACATTTGCCGGGTTTATGAACAGGAATTATGATTCCAATCTTGAATTTGCCAGGGATATAATCCATTTCTAACATTTTGTCAAATAATGTTTTCAAGTTTTGGACTAAGACTTGACCGCCGTGTATAATGTGTTCATTCGACACACCGTCCGGACCGGGGGATTTTCGTCTCTTCAGTTCCTTTATGTTATTAACTATACTGAGAGGATTTAAAAACTTAAGTTTTATATGAAAAGTGTGCTGCAACAAACCATATTTAAGAATTGGATTCTTGATACAAAATTTACCTCCAGCTACGTTATCCCTTCAAAATGATGTCACAAAACAAGAAAAACTCACTACGTGGAACACGCAGGCGTCACTTTTGCAACGCCAGGGCCAAAATTCGAGTGTTCATGTTTCAATTAACGATACGGTCAATACGATTTAATGTTATGCTTGGATGACTTTTGACATCAGCTCTAATCAGGCTGGTCATTTAAAACGTCTGCCATCAAATAACACGAGTTGGTGTATGCCGTTGTCATCAAATTAACGTCATTTACCCGACGTCTCGCTTTGTGCAATTCTTGCAATTTTAAAGCATGCATAACGAATTTGAACGGTAAGATTTCCTGCTGCACTGAGACAAAGCTCTCAACAACACAAAAGTTAATTTGGAAACCTTCCGTTACGTCATTTTGACGTTTTTACATGTAAAACAGGTCGGTTACGAAGGTCCCCTGAAACACAAAGGATAAAAAAGCTCTCGCAGCATTATGGAAGGAATCGGTCAATGGACCTCAGAAGATGCCGTTAGACCGATTTTGAAGCTTTTATCTCTGACGTTTACGTACAAATCGCAATGAAAACGTCGATATTTAAAACCTTGGATACGGACGAATTATTTCGATTTTGTGCTAACAAATGCGTCAATTTTGCTTCCGCGGGTACCAGATGACAATTGTATAGGGATGAAGATTCCACCACATCAGAAAACGTCAAAAACGCTTCTCTCTATTTGACGTTAACAATTGATCTCAAATTTTATGGACGTAAATCACAAAATAAACGATATGTCGAGAATGTGTCTTGATGTTAAAATTGAATATGCTTATTTGCAATATGTCCATCAGAAAAAATGACGTTAAATGCAGACTTGTTTGCCGTACACGTGTTTTGAGATGTGGCGTAAAAGATGACGTAACTCTTCTACGTCAAGTTGATTTGAACTTTGAAAGAGTCAAACAGTAACCTCGTACAAAACAAGTTTAAACTTGCACAATCACAACTTATTTTCATTATTAAGTTCCCAAAAACGGTATGTTGAAAACACTTAAGTTTCTAATTCCTCTCAGTATATATCGCTAAGCTCTACTGGACAACTGAGAGTTTCGCTTTCACAATTTCGCTCGTTTTTGAATGAGCCAACTTTGCTTTCAACCCAAGTTTTAAAACCATCATCAAAATTGCCTGTATCTTTTGGAGTGAATAATTCAGCAAAACTGGTAGCAAACGCGTCTGAGATTTTGTCGGGACTGTTAAGTACTTGGCCGTTTGATTTAATTTTACTGACGTTCGACGATTTAATTTTTCTGCGTTTGTTTACAAGGTGCCAAAAGTAACGCATGTCACAAGTTGCAGAAGAGTCAAGATCTATATAGTATTTTAACTCAACGTTCGCAATTGCTGCTTGCTGTAGTTTGCGAAAAAGACTTTTTGATTCTTTGTACGATGCAAAAAATACATTATCGCGCTGCCTAGGCCTTCCTTGCGCAATCCATTCTCTGCGTTTATTTCTTTGCTCTTTGTGCGCAGCGCTCACCTCAGGTGTCCAGTAGGGTTTTGCGTGTTTATTAAACTTGCTGTGTGGCAGCGTAGCGTCGGCAGCTTTATGAATGGCTTTAACAATATTTTCATAATACGTATCTACATCTGCTGCACAGAATTGTTCTGGTACATTTATGTTTTTGAGCTCCTGATCTAGTCTATACCTGTACTGCAATAATTGTTCATTGCTGCATTTATTCCAAGCGACATGCTGGCTGTCATTTAAATTATATTCAATAAGTTCACATTTCATGACAGTGAATATTGGTAAGTGATCGGACACATGACAGATGTCTTCGTTAATCACGTTAGATTTTATGACTAGATCCGATCTGTTTTTATCCACCATGTTATAATCCAGCACTTTACACGTCGGGCGGAAGGTGTATTGGTTTCTTGGTGTCACGGGACGCATGTTCTTGTATTCTATAAATCCAAGAAGTTTTAGCAGACGGTTGTCTCGTACTGCTGGTTTGTATATATCACAATTAAAGTCGCCAAAAAACAGAACTAGACCTGATTCTGAGAACGTATCATACAAAACCTGCAGATAATCGATACACTCTGCATAATCATCATAGCTGTAGTTGACAGATGGCAAATAAAGTGAGAATGCATAGATTGGCTTTAAATATTTGCTATCTATCTGTATACCAACAATTCTATCATTAACATGAATATTCAGAGGTGATATAGTGAACTGACATGATTTTTTGTACATTATAGCTACACCACCCTTTCCACATCTTGCGCTTGGACCGACCGAGGCATCACAAAGTGTAATAGCTGAATAATTACTGTGAACAGAATTCAAGAATGTGCCTTGCTGCTCACGAAGCTTATGTTCAGATATAAAGGCAATATCTATGTTTTTGTCGTCAAGCAGTTTGCTCAAACTACCTGCAGATGACATGATGCCTCGGACGTTCCACGTCAATATGTTACATTCTGTACTAGCCATTATAAATAATAGAAAAAACAATATATTACTAGGGAGTGTGTGTTTTGTACTTTCTATTGTGTGAGGTTTAATCAACACCATAGGCTGTTTGCTCGCCTTCATACTGGCCACCAGCTATTGCATTCCAACTTTGTTTACCATACCATCTTCTACAGTAAACCTTTTTAGGCCACACTGCGTTTTCTACCACGTCTCTATCAGACGCATACACAGTTATCTTTGCAGCTAGGCAACCACGACTCGTTGTGATTATACGTACTCCCACGGGTTCGACACCATATTCTTTCAGGAAATGTACCAGGCCTGATCTATTTGATTTTGCACCTATATTTCCGATATAGTAGCGAATTGTTCTCCTACGCACGACACTTTCAAAAAGACACTTCCAGAAGACATTCTATAAGAAGTGACTATTCCGATATCAAAGATGAGTGGTCACCTCTTGAACCCGGAACAATCTATGAAAGGGACATGGCTAGAAGGATGTATAGACATTCCAGTCAGCGATCGCGAAGAAGTTTACAAGAACGCAGCAGAAAGGATTCGTTCGCAAGTGCCACAAGTTATTCTATAAGTAGATCACAGTCTTTTGCGAGCACAACAAGGTCGATATCGAGTACGTACACTACTGATACATTTGGACCAAGACGTAAACTAAGACGCAGCATGTCAGCTTCAATCATACATTCTGTTCGATCATTTAGACGCTCGTTTCGATCATCACTTAGATCTCTTTCTCGTTCGTTGAGATCCTTAGCCATGGGGTCAGAATCAAAAACAAAAAGAAGGCGTACACAGTCTTTAACGTCTCTTCGAAGTGAAACTAAATCTGAACGAAAGGAACGCAACAAATTTAAAAGATACAGTTTAGAGTCTTTGTCAAGCAAACATTACTATGATCCAAGTAAAAGTAAACTAGCAAACGATGTGGCAGAATTCGAAAGGAGAAAGAAACTAATGCAGGGTTTCAGTAAACAAGCGGATTATATGGAAAAGTGCTTCGATATAAAAGACAGAAAAGACGAGCCGTATAGTGGTAGTACGCAGCAATACAGAGAATGTTTGACATTGTGTACGAAACTGGATCTCGAGTTACAGCGACAGAAACCTCTACAAGAAGATGAGGACTATAAACATCTTCCGTATGCAGACCAGGACTGATACACAACGGAACTTTAATATGAGCAGCCTCGTGGGAAAACCAACAATGTGGTTTCCGAACAGGTCCGACACAAACCGGGCTGTACAAACACAGAAGATGGCTAGAGACTGGAAATTTTGGATTTAGAAAGTAGAGGAATTGTACTATCTGAGTAGCGAAAACAAAGGCGCTGATCAGCTTCGCGGTTACCGCGAAGCTGATCTGCGCCTTTGTTTTCGCATATGCAAATTGTTGGTTTTCCCATGAGGCGGCTCATATCTTCCGCACATAGGTCAAGCACAGACATTTGACATTTTTAGTGAATTAAAGCAATACGAAGCGTGGTGGCCATGTACATGTCTATGGTGGTAACAAGGGGTTTCTGATTTTTCTATTGCTTTATTAATGAGCCTCATCGTGAGAAAACGGGATTATTGCCTATGCGAAAACAAAGGCGCAGATCAGCTTCGCAGTAACTGCGAAGCTGATCAGCGCCTTTGTTTTCGCTACTCGGATAGTACAGTTCCTCTTCTACTTAAATCCGAAATTTCAAGCGTCTAGCTCTTTTCTGAACTTGTACAGGTCGGTTTGTGTCGGACCTGGTCGGAAACCCCGAAGACCGGTTTTCTCACGTCGCGGCTCAATTTTCGTTCTGAATGTCAAGGTCTGTTCCAGTTTATGTACAAAACAGAACCAAATAACATATCAAACTTTATATTTAATTTTATATACGCCTGCAGTAAAACAGAGCTATAAGTTGTATCTGGCGGTATCCATTTTCATAGCACTTGTACTTCAAACAACGGAAATAATTTATTACCATAAAACTTCAAACCAAATTAATACCAGGTATACTGTTTATGTATACTTAGGGACAAAAGTTATGGTCTTTTTCTACAAACGCTGTATTTTTAAGTCAAAATAGTCATTCAAGGGTAGTATGATTATGAACAATTGTAAGATAGAAAACTTTTTGTGTCTCCACACAGACAAACACACAAAAAAAACTGTTGTCAAAGGGCTATTGTGTACTACGGAAATTCACAGTTAAACGTAATGTTTAATTTTTAACATTGATAAGTCTTGCCACTAAACGTCCAATGCTTTACATGAACATTTACACGCCGTGTTAAGCTTAATTGTCTTTGCTATTTTGATCTTGGCTATTGTTTGTGTAGGTCATTATACATATGAGCCGCGACAGGAGTAAACAAATAATGTGGTTTCCGAACAGGATCGACACAAACCGAGCTGTACAGGCACTGAAGATGGTTAAAGGCTGGAAATTTTGGATTTAGAAAGTACATGTAGATGGATCGTACCATCCTTGCAGCGAAAATAAAGGGGATGATTAGCTTCGCTGTTACCGCGAAGCTGATCTGCGCCTTTGTTTAATTTTCGCAAATGCAAAATATTGTTTGTTTAGACCATTATACATATAGCATTGCTCTTGTCGAATTTTTGACATGTCTCAAATATCTCATGTTGCTTGAATGAAAATTCTTAACCTTCGCATGACCCAAAGCAATCAAGGATGCCCATAAATTATGAAGCCTAAAGTTTCCAATGTTGTATGAATGATTGTTTTCTGTGGTGTAAGCTGGCAATTTTAATGGCCAGAGCCTAGATTTGGACAACCAGTTGACTGTAGAAAGAACTGGAAGCTGGAAGGGGCAATAAGAAAAGCAGGTCGATTTCAATGTATGCAACAACTACTTTAACGATAAACATTGGTCATCATTACGAAAATTCACGCAATATACAGAGATTTTTTTAAGCTTAAAAAATGAAAATTTTCAGTGGAAAAAATTTGATTACCCAAAATTACGAGTACCCACAATCTATGTTTTGGAGCAAAAATAAGAAAAAATAGGTATACCCCTATAAACCCCATTTTTTTCTTTATAAAATTCATGGAAATGTCATGATGATTGGTCATGCTACCCGGTGTACATTTTCGTGTATGGGCATCATGAAGGCTAGTGATTTAATGGTTTTGTTATTGAAAACTCTTGCCAAGTGCTTATCACAACGATTTATATTTTACATGTTCGATACCGCAGTTATCATGTTTGCATTTACACTGCTTTTGTTTATTATATTGAATAAAATATATTTTGATCTACCTTGACTTGTTTATCTCATACCTATTACAAATGGAAAGATTAATTCAATACAGGTCGCGAGATTATCTGGCTTGTGTCTCTCTGATAAGGGTTTTAAAAGTCGGTCTTTTAGATTTCTGACCAGCAAAGGGACAAAATCGTCATATATACATGTAAATATGATACACGATGCCCATGAATAGCTATGAATGAAAAGATCAGCAATGTGTGATGCACATGCTTATCTGCATGATCATCTGTATGCCCATGATAATGTTCATATTAAATCAAGACTGACAAGTGTATCATAATAAGCAAGTCGTAGTTTCCTCATATATTCGTACGAGCATGTGGTTTTGAATAAATCTTTTGACATGCATTTGCATTTATGCATAATTTAGACATGCACTTTACAAGTCATGCAGGTATGATGAAGACAACGTCACGGTCATGTTGTGTCCTATTGTGAGTTTACGTGCGTGTATGCACTGACCACTGAACAGTCCCCTTGAGTTTGGCAAAGAAAAAACTTAATTATTTAAAGATGAAGATTTAATCATCACAATAAAACCAACAATGTGGTTTCCGAAAAGGCTCGACGCAAGGCGAGCTGTACAAGCATACAAGATGACTAGAGACTGGAAAGTTTGAATTTAGAAAGTAGAGGAATTGCACTACCCGTGTAGCGAAAACAAAAGCGCTCATCGGATCAGCTTTTTACTGCAAAGCTGATCTGCGTTGTGTTGCACATAACGAAAACTTGCCCATGCAATATAGAGATTTTTTCACCTGTTAAAATTGAAAATTTCGTGAGAAAAATTTTGATATTTTTCTTATTTTTGCTCAAAACATAGATTGTGGGTACTCGTTAGAACCGCCTCGCCGAGGCGGTTCTAACCAGTACCCACAATGTATGTTTTGGAGCAAAAATAAGAAAAATAGGTATAATCCGATTTTGACCCCTGAGCCATGACCTCCAGGACGAGTCCACTGTAATAGGTAAAGCGCGTTGAAAGTTCGTTTTTACGAAAGTAGTTACCTACCTTTGTAACAGAATATCGCTAAAACGTTAATTAATCTGTCCTCAAATACATGCAGCCGTAGTGCAGTGGATGTGATACTGGATTGCAAAGACAAAGGTCCCGGGTTCGAATCCCATGATACCAAGTTTCTTTTTCGTTCTTTGAAACACATTTTTGCTTTCGATGTTTCTAAATTATTATTTAGTTTAGGATTATATCATTATTGTTTTATTTATTTTATTTCTACATTTTATTCATTTTGCAATATTGTATTCATTTCATTTCGGCAAAACTTAGTCGTCCTTTGCAGTGGCTGAATCGCTGGATTCAGCTTCGGGGTCGGTCTGTCCTGGGTTGAGGTCCTGGGCAAAGGTCAACTGGCTCCTGAACTTGATCGACGGCAATGTCGATTTGCCAGTATTACTGTTCAAAACCAAGGACGTGACACGTGCAGTATTCCCACTCGGCTGCTGTTATAGACTGCGTGCCTTCGCTGATCAGATTTCTGAGGTTTTCAAATCTAAAGTGAAGGTTTCCACAGGGGTTTAGGTCCGTCACAGTGGGAAATGATTCTTTATGATATCTGCTACTGATTCTTTATGATAGCGTTACAGATTCTTTATGATTATCTTAGCTCATCTATTGGTAGGTGATGAGAAACCGGTGTTTCTAAGGTTTTCGATGCCTGAAATGACCTTTTTGGCACACATACATAGTATATATGAGCTGGAAATTGTTCTCCATCAATTTTAGCAATGTTGGTATACAGGTTGAAAGTTAATGGGTGATTAAATCCTTAAAATGGTTAATTAAGCAAGGAAAATCGAAAATGAATATTAAAATACATAACATATCAATACATTTTATCAACAGTTTAGAAATTTAACTAATTATCTATGAATTAACACTTTTCAATGCATGTAAATCTTCAAAGGAATTGTTTTGTAGACTTTTGTGTTTTAAAGAATCAAAAGTATCATAAAGAATCTGTGACAAAATTTTGTCACGGATTCCGTATGATACAAAATGATGGGTAACGGATTCTTTATGATATGTTACAGATTCTTTATGACATCATAGCCTACAACCTACCATTCTTTTATCGAGATGAACTACCAATTATGATGCCCTCCCAGGGTTTTGGGGGATTCAGGGAGAAGGGCTATCTATTTTCAGAGAATTTGGGAGAAGGGTCATTTATTTTAAGGGATTTGGGGAGAAAGCATAACTTTTTGGAGTTTTAGGGAGCAGGGGGCTGAGGAAAACATTTTATGAGCAGGGGAGAAAGGTCATTTTTTCTTTCAGGGAGCAGGGAGCAAAGACCCCCGGGGGGGGGGGGGGGGGGGGCAATTATTAATGTCTCTGATCTACAAAGTAGGTTTGTTCTATGCGGTTCAGTAAACAAGTCATTATTTTATCAGGCACACTGAGATTTGAGCATTTATTTTCAAATATTATGATATGGTTTGGTTAAGATATGTCACAGTAAACAAGTTTTGAGTCATGTTGGGGCAAATGGCCACCACTTCTTGTGTTTTAAACAATACTATAGATTCATGAACACAACTTGCATGGTAGAGTTATGTCTAGAACCAAGGGCCTCCCGCATCGGAGTCCTGTAGTCTACCCCTACGGCACTGCACTTCCTTTTTTAAATGGACAGAAGATGTATGTTTAAGAAAATATTTTGGGCCCAGTGGTTGTCTGCCCCTGCCCCGGGGCTATATACATGTGTATGACCATAATATTGAAACATCTTCTTCTCTGAAACTGCTTGGCCAATCAAAGCCAAACTTTTTGTGGAGCATCCTTAGGAAGAGAGAATGAAAGTTTGTATAAATGGTCAAGGTCACATGACCAAGATGGCCGCCATAGCTATGAATACCAAAAACGTTTAAAAATCTTCTTCAGAACCAGAAGGCCTATGATTTTGAAACTTGGTAAGAAGCATCTGGGAATAGAGCGCTACAAAGTTTATATAAATCATGACCCTGGGATGACCTTGACCTATTTTACGGCAAGGTCAACTTATGTCGCCCATGCATTTGAATGGGAAAAAATAGAAAAATGTCATGTAATGGCAGAAAACTTGCTAGCGGGTCAGCTAAGATCAGATGACAATTTTAAATTTACCAAGTGTTATGCGGTTGTGTAACGAATTCTTCGACACTAACTTACTTAAATTGAATTGCAGGATGTCAAGATCAATTAATTCTCACTGGCCTAAAAAAATCATATTGATTGGACAAGCCATTTTTTCACAGTATAAGTTTAAATAGCCAAAAATACCCCCAAAACAGGTGTTATACTGTCTCACTTGAAAATTGCTTCTTTTTTATGTGTAAGAGGATTGAAACTGACACTTTATTTGCATATAAAATATTCTGTGGCTAGTAAGTGGCCATATCCCCTTTATTCTGCCGTTTATTTGAATGGGCTACGACTATTTGTTTTTGAGTTATGCCATGATTACTAAAGCTGATGACATGTGCCAAAATGAGGTATTTTAAAGTGAGAAAAGTGACCTGCCAGACAAGTCAGACTGTTACATCCAATACTACTTCCAATGTGTTATAAACACTATTTGGACATACCTTATCGATAAAAATAACCAGTCGCGTGACTTACTTTTATCACTGGATAGATATTTATATCCCAAATTACTGAGGACAATGTAACAAAAAAGTGTCCTGTCCGTAAGATGTCATTTCTCTATGACGTCACATACTTCTGGAAGTTTAAATCACATTGGGAAATGAAGTCTTATGAACTGATAATTGTCATGAGAAAAATATTATACCAACGCCAATGACAATGTAGAGTTATAGAAATTATATTTTGGTCAAAAATGTCCTGTCCGTAGAGAAAAAATCTACAACAAAAAGTGCAAAATTTCTAAAACCAATGAACCCAGAACCATCAAATTTCACATGACGCATCTTTTTATCAGAACACAACTTTTATTACAATATAGGGTGGATTGGATCAAAACTCTGGTTACCATGGCAACGGATAGGTCCCATAGGGTTATAGTGGTGAAAACAGTGTTTTCTTATTTTCTAGCTAGCTATTAATCTGATTCTGTTCAAACTTATTCATAACCAGGATATACACACCAGCTTTAAGTATATTAAGTTTCGGCCAAATCCGATTCCTAAGTAAGAAGTTAGCTCCCCTTTCTTAATTTTTCATGATTTTGAAGATGAAATAGAGTTTTGGATATAACGGAATTCTGTGGCATAGAATGATAAAAAGGTATATATTTTCCGAAACTGTTTAACTTACAGATTTCGGAAAAAGTGAAACAAAGCCAAGGGTACAACTTTTACAAAACACCTCTGAAAACAGGTGAAACAAAAATTTGCTTCTGATCGTAGCTGAGACGTAGGAATGAGGAAATGTACAGAAGATTTATGCTTATGAAAGTATTTTAGGCCCAGGGGTTGCCTGCCCCTGCCCCGGAGCTATATACATGAGATGTTCATAATATTCAAACAGCTTTTTCTCAGAAACGGCTTAGCCAATCAAAGCCAAACTTTATGTGGAGCATCCTTAGGAAGAGGAAATGAAAGTTTATATAAATGGTCAAGGTCACATGACCAAGATGGCCGCCATGGATATAAATAGCAAAAATTTTTAAAAATCGTCTTCTTCAGAACAAGAAAGCCTATGATTTTGAAACTTGGCATGAAGCATTAAGGAACAGAGGTCTACAAAATTTGTATAAATCATGACACTGGGATGACCTTGACCTATTTCACGGCAATGTCAACTTAGATCGCCCGTGCATTTGAATGTAGAGAATTGTTAAGATGCCATTTGAAGGACAAAACTTGCAGTTAATTGGCAAATGGACTGAATTTTTATGATTTGAACAAGACATTGACTCCAGGAGTTATTCTGACCCTGCCCTAGGGTTATATACATGCATTGTACCATTCTGGTCTTACATTTTATTCTATATTTTTTTTAAACTAAAATGGCCTTATGTGTTTTAAAACTATGATCACATTACATGTCCATTCAATATTGAAGATTGAAATTGTTTTATTTTAAACTAGAACGTGTTTTACATGCATTTTAATATAGAGTTTTAATGCAATGCACAACTCATAGCGTGTCTCATAAGCCTTTATGGCTGGAT
The DNA here is from genome assembly GCA_964017185.1 of Rugalucina vietnamica. Classification (NCBI taxonomy): domain Eukaryota; kingdom Metazoa; phylum Mollusca; class Bivalvia; order Lucinida; family Lucinidae; genus Rugalucina; species Rugalucina vietnamica. Next base: position 64,952,438 of record OZ024872.1, read on the forward strand.
GTTATTATCATATGTAATGTTTTATGTTTTATATGTACAGTATGTTTGTATATAATAACATGTGACACATTAATAAACTATTACTTACTTACTTACTTACTTACTCTTACAAATTTATTGGTACATGTATAAATCTCAGGTCTCAGGTGAGCGTTTACAGGACCATTGGTCCTCTGGTTTTAAATTAATTTTACATCCATTTCAGGATTATTTCAGCTCATCTGAGACGGGCCAATCAGTAGGTGGGCGAAAATGGGATAACCCCCGAGAAAACACACCTGTCACACCTGCAAGCAGAACTTGCCTTGTCTCACAATTACCCAGTGCGGGACTTGAACCCACACCAAACACAGCGCTGAGATGATTGAGTGATTATGAAACTAATATAATTTAGATATCTTATATACTAAATGAGAGATCTGCTATACCTAAATAAGATTTCTTCTTCACAAGATTAATCAAGATATCTTCCTAACAAGATTAATCAAGATATCTACTTTGGTTTATAAGACATCTTTATTGCTAAACTAGGTATCTTAATTAGCAAATAAGATATCTAAATTGGTAAAACAAATATTGGTAAAACAAATACCTTGTATACAGTGGTCAATAAGATATCTTTTTATGGTAAATTAGATATTTTAATTAGAAAAACGATATCTTAATTTATAATTCAGATATATGAATTAATACAATATATATATTAATTAAAGCTATAAATTGGATATCTGTATTGACATAGTAGATATCTTATTTAAGTAAAAGAAAAAGGTTGTGATTGGGCAAAATAAATGAGATATATTATAAACTAAAGGTGTCTTATTTGTTTCGCTCAATAAGATAGATAATAAAGGATATAAGATAACTTTTTTTCGGAAATAAGATATCTTATTTGTCTAAAACCACATCTACTTAAGCATATTAGATATCTTATGTTATAAAGATATCTTATATACTCAAGAAGATATCTTATTTGACAAATAAAAAAAAAGCTTATATGTTAACATAGATATCTATACAACTATTTTAGATATCTCAAATGCTGATTAAGATGTCAGATTCTCAAATGCTGATTAAGATGTCATATTAAGAAAAAAATCTAATATCTTATATCATAATTGCTATATCAGATATCTTTATGACAAATTATGAATTAAGATATGTCATATACTTTTTACAAATAAGATATCTAATATGATTTTTAAGATATCTTATTTGTCAATTTAGATATCTATTTTTACAAATAAGATATCTTATTAAGCCTGAATGATATCTAGATATACTATATAAGACATCTAAATTAACATTGTGAATATCTAATATTTACATTTTGTATATTTGATATAATTAAATGGATATCGTATTTGCTATATAAGATATCTTCTTTATAATAGATATCTAATAAATTAAAGTAAATATCATATTTATTAAACAAGATATCTAATATTGCATAACAGATGTCTGATTTCTTGAATAAACAGTAAATTGGCTTGCCATAGAAATGAGATCCTGAAACAGCATTGAAAAGAATTTGGATCTGTTTCAAATAATCAATACTCATTAGTGGCCTTGAACATTTGTATTTCCTGAATTCCAGTCTGGCAGTATATATCACCTCCCTGAAATGGCACCGAAAAGGAATAAAGTATGCAATGATGATGATTAGAGGAAATGGTGCAATCAGAAATTCCCACTCCGAAAACCAATGTGAAAAAAACTATACTTGGTATACTTAGGGAACATTTTGTAATCTGAGTGAGTAGCTTTTTCCCACTAGGCAGTCACTCAGTTACCCAAACATGAAAACATACATAAGGTGACATAGCGAAGCGGTAAGGTGGTAAGAAATGGGATCAATGCCCATCCTTGTGAGACCCAAAACAGAAAAAAAATGTAAAATTGTACACACATGAATACTACATGTACTTATAAGATTGTCGGTCTCACTGATTGAAAAAATTTAATTGATTTTAACAAAAAGTTAATAAATAAATAATAGTGTTTTGTGACATACACAAATATACAACAAGGTTCTACATTAATCACAATTATTAATTGGTTTGTGATAAATCTGATCGAATTTTACACTGCACATCATATTTCTTGCAGTGTGGGGTTAATAAAAATACAGCTCATTGGTGGACTTTGGGTCCAAATCTGCATTTCAAGTTGTAGAACATCATAAACTTGCTTTAAATCATAAAGAATCTGTAACATATATCATAAAGAATCAGTAACATATATCATAAAGAATCCGTTACCCACATTTTGTTATCATAAAGAATCTGTAACGTATCATCAAGAATCCGTAGCATGCAAAAAAATGAAAAAGGGTTATTACGCAGGGTAATGTAGAATTTGAAGGTCCACATATCACTTTTATTAACTGTTTCAATGTTTCCAAACATGTTTGCTTAGGAATTCATACAATTATACCGAATTGCCATGTTTTTCATATTTGCTCAATTTATCTAATTGGTTTTATTTTGAAACCCTAACATGTAGAATATATATATAAATTATCATGAACCATGCTTCTAATATGTCTCCTGACAAAATTTAGATCTACAACTATCTAAAATTGCCATTTTTTTGCTGTTTGCAATCGGGAGTATCAATCCTTGTCAAGAATCCGTAGCATTTGTCAAGAATCCGTTACCTGATATCATCAAGAATCAGTAGCTGATATCATAAAGAATCATTCACACTGTGACGGACCTAAAACAGTGTGGTTTCGCATGGCAATGAAATTATCGGGCCTTGTTATGAGTTGTATAATTTATAAATTATAAATATAATTTGTAAAAAAAATATAATTAAAAAAGTGTCGACGCTGGGATTTGAACCCGCAACATTCAGGTTTCTAGGTAGACGCCTAACAACCTAGGCCATAGAGACTTGTATTAAGTAGTGGTAAATATAATACATTATCAAGTAATTACCGTTAAGATGATTTACCTTAAACAATGAATGGACTAACCCTTAAAAGTACATTTACGGCTCACTGCATGAAATCGGACTATATACCCCTGCAAACCCCAGTTTTACTATATAAAAGTGGGGTTTAAGGGGGTATATATTGCACGGACATGTTTTCCTGCTGGTATGCAAAATGTTGATTCAAGTTCTCATCACATGTATATAATTGTGATGGAGTCTAACATGTTCAGAAATCCGGAAGAGCATACCAATGTCTAATGTCAGTTCGCTAAATAAAACAAGTAGTCCAAAAGGCAACAAATGCTCACCTGAGAACCAAGAATCAAAATAGCAGGTAAACAGTGTTACGTGCCAGGCGTAACTAGAAGATTAAGGAAACCAACAAGTTGGTTAGCCAGCAACAAGCTTTGTTTAAAATTTAACAAATTTATTTAGAAGTGATTTAACCAGTAATTACATGTGAAACAATCAAAAGCATATATACAATCAAACAAAAATGAATGTACAATACCTTTCAAGATGTTAATTCCCTTAAAGAATGTCTGAATGTCCCTCAGAATTTTTTAACACAAGTCTGTATCAGTTTCTGATCCCAAGAATTAAAGTTTGTTTCAAAATAGCACTATGTCCCAATCCAGAATCGAATATCACAAAGTAATCCAAGAATAAGTTTAAATTCCAGTAAGATAGATTTTGACTTCTTAATAGTAACAGTACCCAAAGATTGTCCTTATGAAAATTTGTAGCCCTTATATAGCACTGAGGAACATTCAGGATTCTTCCAGCAAATTCTATGATATCATATACTAAAAATAACAAGTTGTTTACCAAAATTTAATGTTTTGGAATATTCTAGAGAGGCCATTATCCTTCCAGAAAATTCCACAGTATTCTTTTGACATAAAAAAAAAGATTTTTCTAGAAGATTCTACATCTTTGGTTCTTCCAGATTTTTCCGTCAAAGAACAATTTGAAATTTCTAGAAAATTCTGAAGTAAACAACCTGTTTATGTCCAATATCTGGGACACTAAAAGTAAATAATTGCTAAGGACAACAAGTAAACATCATATGTATAACATCATACTTTCCTGGGCATACTCCCTTGGGAAGTTTACCAGTACTGAATGCACATCTTTCAACAAGTAACTGTCATACATAACACTTCCCCTCTTCAAAGAAAAGAAAGTTTTATAAAATAAAGCTTTCTTTTGCAATACTGGATAATTGTATACAATATGTTTAGCAAAATTTGTGCAAAACTAATCAAATACAACAGCACAAAGCTGGACATCAGCATTGTAGAGGCACTTAAGCTCTGCTTAGGGTGTCTGGAATGATATTATCTCTTCCTCGGATATGTCTGATGTCAAGATTGTGCTCTTGCAACATGAGACTCCACCTGAGTAAACGCTGGTTCTTGTTTTTCATTTTATGTATAAAAGTCAGTGGATTGTGGTCACTGAAGACAACAATTGGCGCATGTGAAGAAGCTAAGTAAACTTCAAAGTGCTGAAGTGCAAGGATTAGAGATAGGCATTCTTTCTCTATGGTAGAGTAATTTCTCTGATGCTTGTTAAACTTTTTGGAAAAATAACAAACAGGATGGTCAACACCATTGTCATCTTCTTGCAACAATACACTGCCTGCACCAAAAATCACTGGCATCTACAGCCAACTTGAACTCTTTGTCAAAACTTGGTGCTAAGAGAACCGGAGCACTTCTAAGTATGGCCTTGAGCTTATCAAATGACTTCTGGCAGTCATCTGTCCAAACATACTTGGCCTTCTTACCAAGCAAGTTTGTCAGAGGCTCAGCTATAGCCGAGAAGTTGTTGCAGAATTTCCTGTAATATCCAGCCATACCCAGAAAGCGCATCAGTTGTCTTTTGCTAGTAGGTACAGGAAAATCTGAGATAGCCTCAACTTTAGCTTCTACAGGTTTTACCTGACCTTGACCTACAATGTGTCCAAGAAATGTCAAGTTTGCATGGCAAAATTCACTTTTTGCCAAGTTCACAGTTAGTTTAGCATCACTTAGCCGGTCAAAGAATGTTCTGATTGTCTGCAAGTGTTGTTGCCACTCCTCACTGAAGATAATAGCGTCGTCGATATCGGCTTTACAGCCATCCAGATTGGAAATCAAACTGTTGACCAGCCGCTGAAAAGTCGCAGGCGAGTTCTTCATTCCAAATGGCATGACTTTATACTGGTACAGTCGATCTGGTGTAACAAATGCCGAGATCTCCTTTGCTCTGTCCGTGAGGGGTATCTGCCAAAATCCCTTTAGCAGATCGAACTTTGTAACATACTTGGCATGTCCAATATTATCAATGCAATCATCGATTCGTGGGATGGGAAAAGTGTCTGTTTTAGTGACAGAATTAACTTTTCGATAGTCTGTGCACATTCTAAATGTCCCGTCTGGCTTTTGTACAAGAATACAAGAACTCCATTCACTTTGGCTGGGTTCAATGAAATCATTGTCCAGCAAATATTGAACTTCTTCCCTGAGATATTGCTGTTTTACAGGGTTCATTCTGTAAGGATGTTGCTTTACAGGTTTTGAACCTTCAATAATGTCAACATCATGATAGATTTTGTCAGTTCTGGATGGAATGTCCGGAAATAAGTGCTCATATTCGAGAACTAACTGTTCAAGTCTTTTGTCTGAATCAAGGTGAGACAGTTTCTGATCAAGATTCTGTAGTATGTCAGAATTCTGGAGTTTCGATGACGAGGGATCAGATTTCTCCAAGTTGAAGTCCTCAGAGTCCATTTGATTTTGTTCATGAGGGACAGAATTAACTATATTTACTGATGAAATAACAGAACTATCCCTATCAATATACTTCTTGAGCATATTAATGTGACATAGCTGTTTTTGCTTGCGCCTCCCAGGAGTGTTAACAATGTAATTCACGTCACTTAACTTTTTATCAACAGTATACGGGCCATAATATCTAGCTTGTAAAGGTCTGCCAGGAATGGGCAAGAGAGCAAGTACCTTGTCTCCACGTTCAAAATTTCTGTCTTTAGCATTTTCATCATAACGAATCTTCATTTTGCTTTGAGTAGATTTGAGATTGGACCGAGCTGCATCACAGGCCTTTGATAGTCTGTTTTTGAAATCAGACACATACTGAAGTAAGTTCAAAGAACTGTCATCATCTGAGAGAAATGTCTCTTTTAGAAGTTTTAACGGTCCACGTACAGTACAGTGTGTCCAAAAACAAGCTCAAATGGGCTGAACCCCAGAGACTCTTGTACAGATTCTCTTACAGCAAATAGAAGCAAGTGTATGCCTTCATTCCCAATCTTTTTCAGTGTCAAAGCAGTAAGATCTGATCATGTTTTTCAAAGTTTGATGGAATCTTTCTAAGGCACCTTGGCTTTCAGGGTGGTAAGCCGATGACTTGTATTGCTTAATTCCAAGTTCGTACATGACTTGCTGAAAAATTCCTGACATAAAATTTGAGCCCTGGTCTGACTGGATAGATTTTGGGAGGCCTACAAATGTGAAGAACTTCACAAGTGCATTAACTATTGTTTTAGCCTTGATATTTCTGAGTGGGATAGCTTCAGGAAAGCGAGTTGAAGCACACATTATGGTCAGAAGATATTCACAACCTTTCTTTGTTTTGGGTAAGGGACCTACACAATCAATAATCACTCTGCTGAAAGGTTCATCAAAGGCAGGAATGGGCTGCAATTGAGCTTTTGGAATGGTCTGATTGGGCTTTCCTACCATTTGACAAGTGTGGCAGGATTTGCAATGCTGTGAAACATCAGATTTTAATCCTGGCCAGTAGAAATGATTTAGAATCTTGTGATAGGTCTTATTTACACCTAAATGGCCTGACATGGGTGTTTCATGAGCCAAGTTTAAGATTTCAGGGCGATAAACCCTAGGAACCACAATTTGGTGGTTAACAGTCCACTCATCTGCTGCGGAGACATCCGGAGGACGCCATTTTCTCATCAAAATGCCATTTTTGACATAATAGCAAACAGGAACCTGGGATATTTCATTTTCATTAAAAGCCCTTTCAAATAAAGGCGAGATCTCAGGATCACTGTGTTGTTCTTTACAAAGCTGTGACCTTGACAGCTGGTCATGACCTTGGTCATTTGAGTTGGAAGGTGAAAGGTCATTTTCTGACCCTGACCTTGGATTGCTAGGGTCAGTCTGAATATCAGACTGACTAGGGGAAAGAGATGTTGAAATCTCTTTATTAAAGGACTGACCTATCAAAGTGTCAGTTAAATTTATGTCCTGCATCCCATCATATAATTTGGCTTTCTTAGCCATTGCCCTAGTAACAGCACAAGAAGGGTAAAGGTCAGGAATTTCCTGCTCAATGGGATCAGGCGGTTGATCAACACATGGTGTGCTGGTCAAAAGTGGGTTTACCACAACCTTATCTCCTGCCAAATCATTGCCTAACAGCAAATGAATACCTTTAAAGGGTAAGGAAGGTCTAATACCTACAGCCACGGGACCTTTAACTAAGTCTGAGGACAAATAGATATTATGGAGCGGTACATTAACAAATCCACACTCTACGCCCTGGATAAGGACACTTGTCCCAGAAGAAGACTTCTCGGAAAATGGCAAGGTATCTGCCAAGATAAGGGATTGAGAAGCTCCGGTATCTCGTAAGATTTTGATAGGGGTAGACTGGGCAGAGTCACTGTTAAGTGACACAAAACCATCTGATAAGAATGGTTCATAAATCTCCATAATAGAATCCTCAGAGACTGACTCTTTACAAGTTCTGGTCAGTATAGGGTTTTCTTCCTGGATACAAGACTGTGGTTTAGCCTTTAAGGAGGTGAGGCCTGTCGGTTTAGCACTATCTATATTTTCTCTTTCTTTCTTTCGTTTCAGTGCCAAACATTCAGAAATAATGTGGCCAGTTTTCTTACAATAATTACAAATTGGCTGGGATAAGGGATTTTGTCCTTTGTTTTCACTAGAAAATTTGGGTTTTGGACTGGAATTGTCAGTTGGATTACTGGGATTGGCTTTGGGACCGGACTGAGGGGAATATGGTTTTGACTGAGGGGTAATTTGCTTTGATTGAGGGTTATATGGTTTCCTAGGATATGGCTTGTTGACAAATGAAGCCTTATGAGTCAAAGCATAGTCATCAGCTAAACGTGCTGCTGTTTCCAAGTTTTCAACTTCTCTTTCGTTCAAGAAAGCCTTAACATCAGAATTTATGCACCGTTTGAATTCTTCAACAAGCATGAGCTGCCTTAGCTTTGCATGATCAGAACCTACTTTCTTTGAAGAACACCATCTATCAAATAGTTGCTCTTTTGTTCTAGCAAACTCAACATGAGTCTGGTCATGTTCTTTTCTACAGTCTCTAAATTTCTGCCTGTATGCCTCAGGGACCAGCTCATAAGCCTTAAGAATAAATTCCTTTACTGTATCATAATCTGAGCTTTGCTCAAGAGAAAGCTGAGTGTAAATTTCTCGAGCTTTACCAATTACAACACTTTGCAAAAGCAAGGTCCAATGCTCTTTTGGCCATTTCAAGTTTTCTGCTACCTTCTCAAAATGTAGAAAATATTTATCAACCTCTTTTTCTTGAAATGGAGGAACGAGTCGGATATGTTTTGTTACATCAAATATTTTGCTTGTGTCTGAAGATAAAGATTTTGATTTTGATTTTTCATTAAATTCAATTTCTTTGATTCTTAACTGAAATAGCCTTTCTCTTTCTTTTTCTTCATTTTCAAATCTCAATTTTTCTTTTTCAATTTTGAGCCGTTCTTCTCGTTCTAATTTTTCTTTTACAAGCCTTTCTTCTCTTTCTAATTTTTCTTTTTCTAGCTCAATTTTTTCTCGTTCTAATTCTCTTTGTTTTTCCTTCTCTCGTTCTTCCATTTCTAACTTTTGTTTATGCATTCTTTCTTCCCGTTCTAAAGTTTCCAATCTTATTCTTTCTTCCCTTTCGGCCTTTTCTGCCCTTATTCTTTCATCCCGTTCTAAAGTTTCCAACCTTATTCTTTCTTCATACTCAAATTTTAGTTTTTCCATCTCAATTTGTCTTTTGATTTCTAGTTCCCTCAACTGCAAGTCAGTCTGAGTGACTAGAATCTGAGAAGTAGCCGAGGAATCAAAAATTTCCTCGTCAACAAAAAACTGAATCAAAATGTTCTTAATTTCATGTTTTAACATGGAAGTCTTGATATTTGACAACCCATAATGATCAGCTATGTCTAAGAGGTCACTCTTTTTGGCCTTATCTAACAGCTCCTGAGAAGGCGCAGCAATAAAGTCACTTAGTTTGAATGACATGGTTGCTTTTTGCTGGCTTTAGCTATTTAAACAGCAAACAGTGAAGATACTTTAGAATTTTAAATAAATTTGGTGCACAAGAAATTTCAATCCCGGACTCGAGCCCCCATCTTACGAATATGAAAATTCGTAACTAAGAGATGATGCATAGCTTGAAAAAAATCCCACGTCCCAGATGGGATTCGAACCCGGACCGCCGGGGTAGAAATCCAATGCTCTAACCACTGAGCCAAAGAGTCGACTCCCTGACGCAGTATGTCAGAGATTGTACATATGTGATACATTGTATCGAATAGCTGTGCTATTTATAGAAGCTACGCATCATAGATAATCTCGAATGAATGAGTGGTGCAATGGGACATAACACACCCCCATTTCGAGGAAGTAATCATTTATGATTACGAGAATGTCATTATAATGACTAAATGACTCAAATGGTCCATCCCGGACGAGCCCCCAATTCTGTTACGTGCCAGGCGTAACTAGAAGATTAAGGAAACCAACAAGTTGGTTAGCCAGCAACAAGCTTTGTTTAAAATTTAACAAATTTATTTAGAAGTGATTTAACCAGTAATTACATGTGAAACAATCAAAAGCATATATACAATCAAACAAAAATGAATGTACAATACCTTTCAAGATGTTAATTCCCTTAAAGAATGTCTGAATGTCCCTCAGAATTTTTTAACACAAGTCTGTATCAGTTTCTGATCACAAGAATTAAAGTTTGTTTCAAAATAGCACTATGTCCCAATCCAGAATCGAATATCACAAAGTAATCCAAGAATAAGTTTAAATTCCAGTAAGATAGATTTTGACTTCTTAATAGTAACAGTACCCAAAGATTGTCCTTATGAAAATTTGTAGCCCTTATATAGCACTGAGGAACATTCAGGATTCTTCCAGCAAATTCTATGATATCATATACTAAAAATAACAAGTTGTTTACCAAAATTTAATGTTTTGGAATGTTCTAGAGAGGCCATTATCCTTCCAGAAAATTCCACAGTATTCTTTTGACATAAAAAAAAGATTTTTCTAGAAGATTCTACATCTTTGGTTCTTCCAGATTTTTCCGTCAAAGAACAATTTGAAATTTCTAGAAAATTCTGAAGTAAACAACCTGTTTATGTCCAATATCTGGGACACTAAAAGTAAATAATTGCTAAGGACAACAAGTAAACATCATATGTATAACATCATACTTTCCTGGGCATACTCCCTTGGGAAGTTTACCAGTACTGAATGCACATCTTTCAACAAGTAACTGTCATACATAACAACAGAGTAAAACCATTCTGCGAAATACGGAGTCAGAATATGTCGTTACTACATTGTGGGCCTTGACTTTAAAGAAGCATTGTAATTCTGGGCTTAAGGTACTAAACCTATATTCTTCAAAACCTAATGAAGGCAATCTCCTATCATAAGGATGCTTCTAATAATTTAATTGCAAGCAGCAGCCTGGTGGTCTCTAAAATATGGTATTCATGTTTTGAAAGAAAGGAAAAATGCTGCCTCAGTCCCATAAGCTCTCTCAGCAGCCTCCTTCTCAGGTAATCTGTATCAAAGAAACCCTGACTGTGCACGTTGCAGTCTGTGAGAGGTTGCATTACGAAAACATGCCCAACAGAAAACATGCCCAACAGAGATTTTTCGAGCTTAAAAAATTGAAAATCTTCAGCTGAAAAATTTTGATATTTTCTTATTTTTGCTCAAAACATAGATTGTGGGTACACGTTAGAACCACCTTGCCGAGGCGGTTCTAACGAGTACCCACAATCTATGTTTTGGAGCAAAAATAAGAAAAATAGGTATACCCCTGCAAACCCAGTTTTGCTATATAAAAGTGGGGTTTAAGGGGGTATTCATTGCATGGACATGTTTTCCTGATGCATATAAATATGAACAGAATAAATGCATTTGACCAATAGGAATAGGAATGTCATGAAGATTTATAACAATGCGTGACATGATACTATAACGAATGCTTTTCATTCATACCTGAAAATCAGCCAGAGAATGTTTTATTTGGACTTTTACTTTAGCAAGGGAGATAATCAATGATCCTGTAACTTCATATTTTCAAAAATAAAATAAATGTTTGTTTGAAAAAGCTGATTTGTACCAAGATATCACAATTATTTCATGTTACTTTCTGATTTTGATAAAATACACATTACGAAAACTTGCCCATGCAGTATACAGAGAAATTGTTTGGATGTAAAAAAGAAATTTTTCAGTGGACAAATTTTAATATTTTTCTTATTTTTGCTCAAAACATAGATTGTGGGTACACGTTAGAACCGCCTCGGCGAGGCGGTTCTAACGAGTACCCACAATCTATGTTTTGGAGCAAAAATAAGAAAAATAGGTATACCCCTGCATACCCCAATTTTGCTATATAAATGTGGGGTATAAGGGGGTATATATTTCACGGACATGTTTTCCTGATGAAAGAGAAAAAAAAACTGCAGGAAAATAATGCATGTACCTTGGACTGATTTTTACACCCGAAAACCCATATTCAAAATTGTTCTTTGGTGGAGCTTTCTTTACATTTCAAACAATTTCCTTTTTTTTTTTTTTTTTTTTTTTTTTTTTGCTACACATTATGTCAGATACTTTTACCAGACACTAGAAAACATAGTTTAGTACATGTGACAGCCATGATCCCAAACCCAGAAACTCCTGATGCACTGAAAGTAATTTGGTTTCAGTAAAGAACCATCATATCCTTTAAGTGGGATCACAGGCATAGGTAGACATCTTCCCGGTGACTAGCTAAATCAAGAACAGGTCTCAATTGTATATAAAAGTATTGAAACTACAATTCACTGTGACAAAAGAATACTATACATGTAGGCTAACCTATTTTGAACAAATCAGAATGCCCTCCAAAATATTTGGAAACTGAGGAAGTGAGGCTGGGCTTGTAAAATCAATTTACTCATAACTTGAATTCATTCATCACTCAAATAAAAGGTAATATACATAAAACTGCATGTAATTTTCTTCATTTGCCTTAGACATGTAAATGCATTTGTCTAATAACAGGCTATAAATATTTAAAACAAGATAACACTTGTAGTTAATAATGCATAAAAATTTTAATTTCAACAGTATAAAAATATTGCACATTTTTAAACAGTAAATGAGCCACACTGTGGGATAATCTGTCTTGTAGATAGCCATGATAGGGTTATGACCCCTAATAGCCATCATCCAGACTGAGCTATCACTGGGTTATACAGGTACAGCAGAAGCTATGGCATTACCATGCAACATTTGGTTGTTTGTACTGAGGTTTAGTGTCCCAGTCAACCATTTTTCAGTCATGTCAGTTCAAAGCCATTGGTTCCTAGGCATTAGGAGTTAATGAGTCTTACTTAAAGACACAACACAGACCTCTCAATTCAGAGTCTGATGCTCTGCCAACAGGCCACCAGGCTCCTACAAGATTTGACTGTGTCTTTCTTGGTTTTAGAATTATAGAACTTAATATTAAATGAGCCTATGCATGGGAAAACCTACAATTTGGTTTCCGACCAGGTCTGACACAAATCAGCCTATGCAGCTAAAGAAGATGGCTGGAAGCTTGAAATTTCGCATTTAGGAAGAAGAGGAATTGTACTATCCATGTAGCGAAAGCAAAGGCACTGATCAGCTTCGAGGTTACCTTTGTTTTCGCATATGCAGATTGTTATTTATCTGATGTGGCAGCTCAAATGTTAATGCATAATTTCTACAATGGGTTATTGCCCCTGTTCTTCATCATCGTCCAGACTGAGTTGTCTATCACTGAGATATTTAGGTACAGCAGACACTATGGCATCACCGTGTACATTCCAGAACTTGTACTCTACTGACTGAAACTCTCGAACTGAAAATACAACATTGAAACAATGGTAAGTATTCAATGGTTAAAGTAAGAATAGAAAGATCTGGAATTGATATGTTTAAATTTGAAGTACCACACCCAGACACCATGTGGTAAAGAAAATCAACTTATATTAACTTTTCACTGTATGTGTGTTTGATTTATAGCTTAACATCCACATTTAATATCAGGACAGTCAGAAATCCTAGCCACACTGTTGATGACAAGCCTCCCAGAGATAAAATTCCCCATACTTAGTGCAATAAGCAACTAATAATGTCCTTCTGAAATCATCAAAAGAGAAGGAATTATAGCTGTAGAAATATGTTTGTGGCTAAATCTGCAAGACAGAATTGTGCTAGACATTTGGATCTATCTCTGGCTGACTTGAACAAGCATCTGACCAGCTACCAACCACTCAAAATGCTATCAAACTACTCTGATATCCTTTCTACATTTCATCAGATGCAAGACTGGAATAATCAGATATTTGCAAAGCCATAAAAATTTTAAAATCGGTTCACAAATAAGCAATTTATTCTAAAAATGATCTTTGGTAGGGATTTTATCAAGTAAAGGGAAACAATCAAAAATTGAAACTAATATTTTGCAAATTAAGTCTTATAGAATGCTGCAAACATTTTGAAAATAGGTTCACCATTAATTTTTTATTCCCAAAACTTATCTTGAATAGACAGTTTGAATGTGCAAGGGAGGTAATCCAAAGACCTTAAAATTGAAATTCTTGCAAATCTATGGACTATGTTTGGACCACAGTTATTTAAAGAAGTATACAATTTTGTTTTGTATGGTGCATTTTAAGCTAAAGTAATCACATTTGTTGTTTGTTGTTTTTTTTTTCTTTTAAGAAAATAAGTATTTCCCTTGCTTACATTTTCACAAGTCAAAAAGCCCTACCCCAAAAAATATGTTCTAGCATAAGATCTTTATTTGTCAATTGATTATCAAAACTTTTGTGGCACTTTTAAGACTTTTGGAATGCAAAATGGTGGTGTAATCATATTGAGGTTTTTAAGAAAAGTGTGATTTTGAAAAAAAAGCAATTTCTGAAAGATGGTGTAAGGACAGTAAAGTATTTACCTGTAGTAAGTTTGTATTTCATGGCTGGTGAGACCTGTATAGACTTGGGATCTATCATACTGCCAGAGTAGGTGTAGTCAGGTATCTTGAAGTATAACTGAAATATACAATGGTGCTCATAATTCATTTTATTTAAGTCATTTTCTTTACTGTGAATTATTTTAATAAACAAAAGGATCACATGTATGATGTTGGAAGACAGATTGTGACATCTGAGCCTGTGCATGAGAAAACCAACAATTTGGATTTCCTACCAGGTCTGACACAAACCGAGCTGTACAGCGACAGAAACTGGTTAGAGGCTGGAAATTTTGAATTTATATAGTAGAGGAACTGTACTATCCATGTAGCAAAAACAAAGGTGCTGATCAGCTCCGCGGTTACCGTGAAGCTGATCTGAGTCTTTGTTTTCACATAATTTTATGCAGATTGTTGGTTTTCCCACGCGGCGGCTCAATTATCTATTTATTATGGCTCAGCCAGAGTTAAGTGACTAATTATTACAACTGCCTCACACCACCAACGGCTAATCAATAATCATAAAGAAAACTTGCCAATGCAATATATATAGAATTTTTCTACTGTAAATATTGAAGATTTCAATCGAAAATATTTTATATTTTAGCTTAAATCATTGGTAGTGGATACACATTAGAACCGCCTCCCTTTGGCAATTCCTACTAGTGCCCACAATCTGCATTTTGGATAAAAAAATAAGAAAATTAGCTATACCCCCACAATCCCTAGTTATTCTATTTAAAAGTGGTGTTTAAGGGGTATAAATTTCTAGGACACATTGTCCTAATGATTATTCAAAGTACAGAAAAAAAATATTTTAACATTATTTTACTCTAAAATGACAGTATAGAAAAACAATTTTGAATTATTTTCAACTGGACTCATTTTTAGTGGACTTTGTTCACAAAATCACTCTCTTCCATGCCCAAATTAGTTAACTGACAATTGAGCCACCGTATAAGAAAACAAACAATCTGCATATGCAAAAATAAAGGCGCAGATCAGCTGTGCAATAACTGCACAGTTGATCAGCACCTTTATTTTCGATACATGGATAGTACAATCTTGCTTCTTCTTAAATCCAAAATTTCAAGCTTCTAGCCTTCTCCTGTGATTGTACAAGCCGGTTTGCGTCGGACCTTGTCGGAATCCCAAATTATCTGTTTTCTCGCGTCACAGCTCAACTATCATTCATTACACAAGGCGATGTTTATTACCTGAGCATAAGCGTTTTGTCCGACACAGAACTTATCCTCTATGGAGCCCACATCTTTTGTCTCACTGAGCTGTACTATAGCTGATATACTGATTTCTGGAGCTTTCTGGGGGAACTTCTGGCCTATATTCCAGACCAGGACATTCTTATCTGGGGACAGAAGTAGGTTACCATGCTGGACAGAGGAATCTATCAGTGATATTGGTCCCCTGTAAGAAAGATGGTAAAGATCATAACAACTGCATCATAAATAAATGCTATTTTCTGCATATCATTACGAAAACATGCCCATGCTATATACATTTTTTGTACAGACATTTTTTTCAGCTGTAAAAATTTTAACATTTGATTGGAATAAATTTATTATTTTTGCTCAAAACATTGATAGTGGTTACACGTTGGAACCGCCTAGCTGAAGTGGTTCTAACGAGTACCCACAGTCTATGTTTTGGAGCAAAAATAGGTATACCCCTGCATACCCCAGTTTTGCTATATAAAAGTGGGGTATAATATAAGGGGGTATATATGTCACGGACACGTTTTCATGATATGCAAAAGCAAAGGCCCATATCAGCTGCTTCGCTGTCAACATACAATATACCAGTCAAAAAAATAAAGTCTAAATCTAAAAGCCACATGCTTATGTTTGTCTTAGCACATGCTGAGTTCCTGTCAATCTTTGTAACTGTTTCTCATGAAATCTTTATGGTAGAGAAATCCTACGTCCTACCATGTGTAAGAAATTCTTATCTCACCCATGTTATCTCACCCCAGGTGCACCTACATGCACATGTTCCTTTTTAAAATTTGTTGTAAAGGATGATGTCTTTTAAGCGCACACATCACGTCGACTTCAGAAACATTCTTTTTCAAAAAGGTGGACACGATTGCAGTCAATGTAAATGTTATCAAAATCAAGTGTCGCCGCATTGAGTCATGCTATCCGATTCGTGGAAGGTATGGATAGACAGCCTCGCGAGCCTCGTGATGCCAAACTGTGACCCTCAGGACAGATTTGTCTATCCATATCTGACACTCATGTAAGATTCTTACAATCCACCATACCGTCAAATGTGAGACAAATCTCAGTCACGTTTAAACCTGGTAACTCTAGGGTAAAGGTGATAAGCCTTACCTTTAAGCACATAAAACTGCAAGGAGAAGGAATGCAAATTATGCAATACAATCACATCAGGATAACTTGTCCATGTAATACATTACCCCTTATATCCCACTTTTTTATAGCAAAACTGGGGTATGCAGGGGTATACCTATTTTTCATATTTTGGCTCCAAAACATAGATTAGTTTTGCCCAAAAAGATTGAACTGCTGAGGCGGTTACAACATGTACCCACAATCTATGTTTTGAGTAATGTATTCAAAATATGAAAAAAAATCTCCGTATACTGCATGGGCATGTTTTCGTAATGCTTACAAAACCATTTTACCTGTTAACAAATGGCACCTGCAGTTCACAATACTCAAAGTTATTCTTGGTCCTCTCTTGAAGCTTCAATCTCACATTTAATTTGGCCTTTTTATCTTCTACCTGATAAAACAGAATGGTATCT
This sequence comes from Rugalucina vietnamica, assembly GCA_964017185.1. NCBI lineage: Eukaryota > Metazoa > Mollusca > Bivalvia > Lucinida > Lucinidae > Rugalucina > Rugalucina vietnamica. The sequence goes on from OZ024872.1 coordinate 64,969,476, forward strand.
GTAAAAATATAACAGATTTTGATGCGAGAAACTATTTACAACACTTCATATATGAAAGCAGAGCCCAATCAGATGAGAGACACAAAGCTAGATGCTTTTTCAAGGACTTGCCCTGTAGGAGCAAGACTGCTAATAAAAAAATCACTCGAGTAGCTTCAGCCAGTCCCATAAAAATGTTCATGTATGACTGCTTGGGCATTTAAGCAATGGCTGATTATTTGCGTGGTGCTAAACTGCAGTGCAATGGGTGCCAATTATTTGAATGTCTGGTAAAGCAGTTCTATTCCAGTAAAACAAATGCAGAGATTACTGTCCTGACAGAATATGCCTATTTTCTGGAACTTTAAGCAACAAAAATTTAAACTTACAAACATTTCTAGACTGCCAGTGATAGGTAATCTGTTGACTCTGGACACAGTGTAGTGGCACAGGGTGAACATCTCAGAGGGTGGGGCAAATCTGATTCTTCTTGGAATGGCTCTGTCTCGACCTAAAAATGAAATCTAAGGTATAAATTCTTTCATAACACCAGGTATTGCTAGTTTCTACATTGCAGTTTACATGTAATGAACACGAACTGCACGAACACCAACACACAAATTCAGATAATGTCTCATTATTCAGAAATATTGTTTTGTACTTTTTTTTAAAAGAAAAGACTCATAAAAATCAAATTCTGTCCATTCATAAATTCACAATAAAAAAAATAAATTGAGCCGCATCATGAAAAACCAGATTTTTGCCTATGTGAAATCAAAGGCGCAGATTAGCTTTGCAGTAATTGCAAACCTGATTAGCGCCTTTGTTTTTGCTACTCGGATAGTACACAATCCTTCTTCTTCCTAAATCCGAATTTTCAAGCTTCTAGCCTGCTTCTGTGACTGTACAGGTCCGTTTGTGCCAGACCAGGTCGGAAACTTGGAAGACTGGTTTTCTCGTGTCGCGGCTCAATTTAGCAAAAACAAAATTTTGCTGTGGTCAAGAGTGGTCACACAAAGTTGCAAAAAAAATATGAGCTGCGACATGAGAAAACTGGTCTTCGGGGTTTTCGACCAGGTCCAACATAAACCGGACTGTGTAGTCACAGAAGAAGACTAGAAGCTTGAAATTTTCGGATTTAGAAAGAAGAAGAATTGTACTATCCATGTAGTGAAAACAAAGGCGCTGATCAGCTTTGCGGATACTGAGAAGCTGATCTGCGCCTTTGTTTTTGCATAGGCAAAAGTCTGGTTTTCTCATGACGCGGCTCATATGTAATAATCCTAAGCTAGATCTTTTCAATGTTGATGAGTGTCCAGAACTTGACCTGGTAGGAATATGGGCCCCCGCCCACTGGGGCCTGAAGAAACAGATTGGCTGCTTATGCTTTCAGGCAAAGCTTCTATGCTACTGACTGACCATCTGATTACTGGTTAACGGGCCTGAGCCTGCCCAGGAAAGGTGGTTCAACACATATACATATAAGCCATATTGGCTTATTTGGATGGTTATCTTTGAAGCACTTTTTAGACATCACGATGTCCTAATTTTGGGTACAAGTCCCATAAAATGGAGGCAACGTCCCAACATGACCATAGCTGTTGATGCAAAACCACAACAAACAAATATCCAAAACTTGGTCAAATCACTTCTCTCAAGGGATGCAACTGTTACTAATTTGCATGTAAAAATGAAGCAGAGTAATGCCAATTTGTGTCCATTTCTAGTATCGTATTTTTTTTTTTTCAAATCATATCATACTCTGACATCTCAAACATACTATCAATATGAAACAAACCAAAAATAAATGTGAACCAACAGATGCACTGAAGGACATGGTTAGTAAACAATGGTGCTACTATTTTCATAGCAATGCTTAATCCTAATTTCAATTTTCCTCATTTTCTTAGTGTTTCCTTACCTTCCTCCACTAAATCAGCATCAGCACTCTGAACACAGGGGTGGGTAAGTAGGTGGTCTAGTGGAGTTACTTCCCCTTCTAGAACCTGGGACATGGTGAGAGTCACTTCTGGCATGGTTCTTTCTAATTCAGCCTTACATGTCACAGTACCATAGACGTCCCAGACATCTTCTAGATTCTCTCTGTCATACTGAAGATGAAATAAAACATGGGAGATAACTGCAGACACGTTACCTTATTAACAATTACAATGTAATCTAAATTTGTAACAAGGGGTGGATTTTATTTTAAGCCTGTTCAGCTATGAAAACTAGGAATTTAAAAGCAACTGACACTTTTTGACTTAAGGCTGAACATCCCAAGTACCAAATGTAACTGTTACTCAGACATTTCGGTCCTGTCCACTGGGTCCTTGAGAGTTAGCTAGTTCTAAGCATGGTAACAAAGTACATCTTGAAAAAGGCCACACCATGACTGCCATAGGCTAAGAACACAAGACCTCTTGAAATAAAGTTTGATGCTGTACCACTCAGCATCCACATGCCACAATTTAGTGAATTGCCGTGAAAATGTCAAAACCGATCTGCATTTTCACTACTAAGACTTCACCAACACCTGAAAAAATAACTTGTGCAACATTTAAGTAATACCTGCACTGCTCTAACAAACTCTGTAATTGACAGGTACATGGTGTTCTTTCCCTTGTGCAAGACTGGCTTCCATGCTGGTTGCTGAAAAAAAAAAGTTTTAATAAATGAGCCGCCTCGTGGGAAAACCAACAATGTGGTTTCCGAACAGGTCCGACACAAACTGGCCTGTACAAGCACAGAAAAGAGCTAGAAGCTTGAAATTCGGATTTAAGTAGAAGAGGAATTGTACTATCCGAGTAGCGAAAACAAAGGCGCTGATCAGCTTCGCGGTAACCGCGAAGCTGATCTGCATCTTTGTTTTCGCCTATGCAGATTGTTGGTTTTCCCACGAGATGGCTCAAATTTCAAATGAAAACACAAAATCTACCAGGGCTTGCAAAAATTTCACCAAGTCTAGTAATTTGTATTTATTGACAAAGAACCAAAATTTGGCATGTAAAATTGAGCTATTTAAAAGATTACACTTCTTTTGTCATCTAGAAGTTTTTTTCTGTTTGTTTTTGTTTCAAAAGGGTTAAATGGTACCACACCTCATATCAAATAGCGACTTAAAAGGTTTAACAAACAAATGCATACCATTGTCAAAGATACTCAGTGAAAACAATTTTTCAAACCTTTTTAACTCAAAATTCAAATGACCTACTTTCTGTGTCTTAGGTGCAGGACTAGGTTTATTAAACATTTTGTCAATAACAGAATAAACTGAGGTATCCACCATAGTCCCAAAGGGTGCTGCCTGAGTGAGGAAGGAGTAGATATCTCCAGTTTTCTGTTCTATCTACAATACAAGACAATGACAGTAAATATCTATGTGTATTTTTCATAATAAGACAAATATGACAAAAACGTTCTATGTAACTTTTACCCTTTTAAAATTGTTCCTTATTTTGATATACTTACGGTATGCAATATTCTGGTTTAACAAGAACAAAGATTTTGGAGGCTTACTGCAAATTAAGTCATGCCCACAATATTAGGAAAGAACTGTTTACACCTTTATTTGGCTTTACATTCTGTTGCCAATCAAGAATGCTTCCATAACACTAAAACATGCGATCCTGTTTAAAATGAGCCGCCTCATGCCTATGATGGGAAAACCAACAATCTGCATATGCAAAAACAAAGGCACAGATCAGCTTAGCGGTAAGCTGATCAGCACCTTTGTTTTCGCTACTCGGATAGTACAATTCCTCCTCTACTTAACTCCAAAATTTCAAGCTTCTAGCCTGCTTCTGTAGCTGTACAGGCCGGAAACCACATTGTTGGTTTTTCCATGAGGTGGCTCAATTGTCTAACCTCAGCTACTGTCAATCCCCTCAGTAAGTCTGCCAAGGCTAACATCAGAGTAAAACCTAGAGTAACTCCTGGACTGAAATAAAACAGTATATTTATGTTTTGTTAATATGTTTAGAGCGAAAAAGAGTCTCACAACTGATTTTCACTGTGCACCCTGGGAAAATGGTTGTGCTGTTTCTTTACCAAACTGTACGTCTTTATGAAATTGTAAATAAATTGACTATTAAAGACCAAAAAGACAATACAAGTTTAAATAAATTGTTGTGCAATTATAATCTCTATATTTAAGGATGATAATATTTAGCTGATTTTAGCACAATTGCCAATCTTCCATATGGTCCTCCAGTGAATACAGACATTGATTATTATTAGACATTTTTGTTGGCTGTTGAACCCGGTATACAATGACTACATACATGTTGATGATTGGAGGTCTTTGAGTGACACCTTGTGGCACAAAAGGCAGGCAGCAAAATATCAGGCCATACTGAAATTGAAATTTACCATGCAAGTATTACTGTTTATCAGGGTGTTTATCAGGATTTTGTGTAGTTTGTCCATGTCTGACAGTATTTTGCAATATTTGGTCATCACTCTGACACTTCAGAAAATTTCCAGAATTATTGTACGCAGTATGGTAAGTAACAATAGGAACAACAGTGAAGCAAGCATATTAAATCCATACAGAAATGACCATCTATCAGCACGTAACCTGTTGTAATTTATAAGCATGGTGTTAGATATTTTCAAGATGTTTGAAATGATATGTTGTTGTTTTAGGGTTTAAAGTGGAAAAACTATCACCATACACTGGATCTTGGTTAACCAGAGGACCAATGGTCCTGTAAACGCTCACCTGAGATCAGCAGCATATACCAATAAACATGTTTGAATATTATGGTATTTAACTCCAGTGCAGGGGCAGATGAAGCCCTTGGGCAATTTTCTTTTTTCAGAATCTTCAATATTCTGTTTATTTGCCAATTTCCTGCTGGCTTTTCCCTTCAAATGACATTTTAATAGTTTTCCCAATTCAAATGCATAGGCAACCCATGTTGACCTTGCCATAAACTTGGTCAAGGTCATCACAGGGTCGTGATTTATATATACATTGTCCAAGTACTTTAGCCATCGATGCTTCACGCTAAGTTTCCTTGAAATCAGTCTACTGGTTTCAGAGAAGACGATTTTTGATGGGTTTTTACCATATATGGGCATGGCCGCCATCTTTGTCAAGTCACCTAGATTATTTATATACACATTGATTCCCCCATTCTATAGATGCTTCACATAAAGTTTGGCTTTGATTGGCCAAGCGGTTTCAGAGAAGAAGATCTTTGAAAATGGTGGACGACGGACGGGCGACGGACGCCGGGTGCCTGCCTATCCTATAAGCTCACCTGTGAGCCTTCGGCTCAGGTGAGCTAAAAACTGGAGAGGCCCAGGCTCAAACCGAAGATTTCTAGTTTACAATATGAAAAGCTTAACCAGTGTGTCACATGATAGGCTTAAGGTTATTATAGGGATCAAACATGATTTTTCATTCATTAACATTCACTAGGTCCCGAAGGGAGTGTTGAAAACTGAAGGCAAAGCTCCCCAAGGGACCTAGCGAATCTTAATGAATGATAAAATCATTTTTGATCACTATTATTGCTTAAATTCTGCATAAATAATGCACTATATTTTGCAGTCTCGTCACATTTTCATGTACACATAAAAGTTTTCATTCTTATGCTCATTCCAGGTGGATTTCAGTTACTCATTATTAGCATCTGCTTTGCCTGGCGCCTGGTAACAAGCATAAATAAATGCAGTGTATTAACAGCATGTGCGCACGTGAATTGCCACATTAATACATGGCTTTTTTCTTCGTTAATATATGGCTGTCATTATCATGTGAAACGGCTGTTTATACAATAAAAATTAAAACTTTACAGTAAACATGATGTAAGGGAAGTAACCGCTGACCTGTTCCACAACAACCAAGGGCCATAATTTACCAGCTTCTATTGATATTTCATACACAGGTTTCTGTTCTGTCCTTTCACAACTATCTCTGCTGATAACAAACTGTAAAATACACAGCCATATTAATGTATTAATGTCTATAATAAGTACATGTACCTCACTTCATTTGCATTCAAAGCTCAGGGTTTTTTTTAAACATTTTTGGCCTCTGTTGACCTCAGTGTCTGCCAAACCTTTAGAGCTTGTCAGCTGCCACCTTAAAAATACTTCTGTTTTCTTCTATAATCTCCACCACTGAGTCCCAACATTTTGGTCTGACTTACATTTTATTTTTCTTAAGAATGTTTAGTTAGGTTTATTTTGCTGGTTACTAAGAATCAAATTTTCATGCATGTGACATTTCTCCCCTTATTAAGAAAGATTCTTTTCCTTCAAAGGCCACTCACATCCCAAGCAGACATTGTTGGCCATTTGATACCTTTGAGAGACCATCTTTGGTGTACCCCAATTCAAACAGAATGGCTTTCACCAACTCCTGGTGGCTTGGTAAAGGGACATAATGCTGTGATTCTTGCTCTTTTGTCTTCTTTATAAATGTTGGGAACAACCTGAAATGGACAACAACAAAATAAGCCACACCATGATAGCTTCAAATGGGTGAGTGCACTCTTATATATAGGTATCAAGTGTAGTTTTTATTTCAGTTTTTTATATGATACCTCTTAGCAAACAGAATAGCCTTTAGCATGTTTAGTGTGAAAAAAAAAATCAATCTGCTGTGTATTAAAGTTTCTAGTGTAAATGCACCCTTAAAGCAGATCTGGATCATCTTGGAAAATCCCTATCAAAATTATCACTCAGATGCACTATTGTATATACATTAAATAAATGCAGTTCCAAAAAGGATTACCCATGCAGGTACTCACCAACAGAAAAGTTATTTATTGTGTAGCTGCTTCACGCTTTTCATATCTTAATTATGATGTAATAAATTTGTAGTAAAGAATATGCATTTTCATGATCATTGATTATCTCCCTTGCCAATGCAAAATCCCTTTGCCGTGTAACACATTATCTGCAGACCTATTTTCAAAACTTTTGCAGGTCAAAAACCCATTCAGAGTTTCACTTATGTAGTAATTACCCGCTTTGCGACAGGTGGGTATGATATTTTCCTGACCTGTCCAGCCAAAAGCATGCACCGAGAGCCCGAAGGTCAGGAAAATATCATGCCCACCTGTCGCGAAGCGGGTAATTAACTTACCTTATGACCCCACTGAGTGAAATTTCAGTTTTAAGATCTATACAACGATAATGCACACCGGTAAAGTGACTTTTCTCTCGATATAACTATTGACCGAGCACTGCACGTGCAAAGCGAGGAGGCTTGTCAACTGTACCGCGTCGCTAATGTCTAAAACAGATCAGAATGGAGTTTCATCTTGAACACCCCTCACAGGCAAACAGTGTTGGACTTAAATGGTGTTCAGTGGGATAGCTAAATAGTGTTGGTACACTGTGACATGGCCCATTGACTAATAAAAGCATCCTGTGAGGACGATGGTCATGACTGTGGCAAGACAACCTAACTCGACTACAGGTAACAGATTGTTACGGCAGATGATATCCTTGTGTGAAGTGAATGTCTGCTAAACTGAAGTGATCCTGAGATATGGGCCTATTTATCTGATGTTGTTGTATGTCTGGACTGACTCGAGCATAACTACAGGGAAAGACCAATTACTGTATTCGTTCTAATTAGCGCTTAACTTTTCAGTATAACTGTAGGTTAAGGTAACAAAATATCATTCTAATAAGTGCACACTAAGAATGAAAACAACACACAAACTGCTGAAATTACTATAGACAGGTACAATATTATTGTTTACATTATTTGACCTTGACCTCGATGACGTAGTGCGCGTTGCATTGTGGTTAAAACTTTCACTTGCGGGTGGCAAAAACATTTCCGGTTCAATGTTGTTTACATACATTACTGAGTTTAAATTACAGTAAAATGTGTGCCGCCATCCCAATCCGGGAACAACAATGACATTTTTAGAAACACAAAATTACAAATAATTTTTTGCCTTTGGCTCTTTTATAAAGAATTTAATTTCTCACACCTTGGGCAAACTATGTTGGATCCGCGCGCGAACGAAAATATGTATTACTTAGATATGACTTATAATTAAATAACAATTTGCGCCATTATGCGGCCACGTCTGCAATCAGACTAAAAAATTCATTCATAATGGAAAAATAAATAAATAAAAAAAAAATACGAGGGGTGTTCAAAAAGTTCGAGGAAAAGTGCTGCCAAATTTGTAATTGTCTTCAGAAATTTACCTTCTCTGTGCATTTTGTAAATTAACATATAGTTAACATATGCACAAAATTTGAATAAAATCGGATGAAAATTAGGCATTAAATCACGTGCGTTTCTAAGGTAACAACAGTAAAACCGGCCCAACGTCACAACAACGTCATGCTACACGCATTCATGCCGCTGTTGGCTAGCTCTTAAGCATTTTCGGAATCAACCTTGCATACTGGCGTCTAATTGTCAGTTCTGTGTGTGTAATGCGGTAAATGTGCCGAAGCTACAATTCAATATGTTGTGTATTTCACGAATTCTACTCTTTTCTATCACGACGATCATTTTCGACAGTATGACGTATTTGACGTTACGCTGCGCGAGTCGACATGGACGCTTTTCTGGTCGTGTAGAACTCATGCTTACTACTTGTTGATTGCTATTTTCTTAATTTTCTTGTTGCCATATGCGCTTTCTGCTCTTAGCAGTGTTTCTTTCATTTATAGTCCGTTCCAAACACACAATTTATCGAATAACGTTGTTCCCTTCGCATTTTAGGCATACCCACCAAACAATATGGGCGCTTAACGCCCAAATGACGTCACACACTTATATGACGCAACGGGCTCATCGCAAAAATATTTAACTTTGCTCATACAAAGTTTGGTGAAAAAAGCACGGTTAACTATCAAATGAAACCTCATCATTAAACATCGACTTTTTGCAAAAATGAACAAAAGTGGGCCGGTAATCGTGATGTACGGTTTCCATAGCAACCACTGTTAACATTGTGTTCATGCCAGAGCAGCAAAATTTGCTGTATACGTACAAATCATGTTGGTGTATATAACTGTATTAGTTTAATTCAGCTGATTTACAAAATAAGAATATGACGGCTCTTTTCCGCGAACTTTTTGAAACCCCCTCGTAAATAAATAAAAATAGGTAATAAACAATTAAATAAATAATTAGTTCTTGTTCCTTTTTCCGACCTTGTTTGTACCGAGCCTTACATCAATAAAAGTGCGTTTATCTTAGCGCTTTTTATGAAGAATTTTTGCTCCTTTTTCTCCATCTTTTTTCATTCTTAAGAATATATTAATTAATTAATTATATCTGAATAATCAAATTGAAATATAACTAAGTCCAGTTTAAATAATAACTATTCAAAGGCTATACACATATTGATGATCATAATCAATTTGAAAGAAACACGGTTTCAGCTACTGAAGACAGTTTTATGACACCTCAAATTACGATGCCCATAATCATGATAGTCGGCTTCTTTAATTATTATTTATAACACCCTCTTCAAAGAAATGACACATTCTTGGGGTACTATATGAATGAAAGGGATTAATGAGTCCCCGGGGCAGCCGGCGTGTGTGTTCAGTCGGTCGAAATGTCATAACAGGTGTTGATATCGCATGGATTAGATCTAGAAAAAGATAATTATGATTCCAGTGTCGTAAATAAAAATGGATAGTATACACTTCAAAAAGTTATTATAACTTGTGGATAAATTATATTTATTCCACGGACTGTAAAAAGTGTTAGTGTTTTTATTATTTCACCGCATGCAAGACATAATTAAATCGTGTGCTCTTGAGAGAGAGAGAGAGAGAGAGAGAGAGAGAGAAAGAGAGCACCCAATTTCTAACGGCTTAAGTTTTTTTTTGTTTTTGTTTGTTTTTTTTTTTTTCATAAAACTTAAACTTGCTTCAAACACGGCTCAAACACGGAAATTATTCAATGTTGATATCTGATTTCTACCGTATAAAAAACTTTTGATTGACTGAGATGCAAACCTTTTTAATCCCGCACGGGAAGTAAACGCTAAATACTTGTAATACTAAACTAGAAACACACATCAATTAATGCGCTAAAATATTTGGAAATGTAATTTGTTATGAACAAGTAATATTTTGACATTATTTTACATTTGTAATACATCAAAACATTACAATTCATTACACATTCATTGAACTGGGGTCGCTTTTTTTGCCACCCAGAAGTGGAAAGAAGTCACGTGAAAGTCACCTGACTTACCTGGATAATATAGACCACGTGAGTTGTGACGTATTGTTTGTATCTGTGTATATAAAAAATTTCAATGATGATGTCATTAAAATGTTCCAATCGTTGCAAAATATTGTTTGATCTTCTAAGGATGAGTTTTAATACAGCTATAAGGTAAACCGGATATTTAGCTGGACCAAAATAATTTCATTTCCTTAGGGAAATTTAAAAAAAAAAATAACAAAAACCCCTTTGTAAATTTGAAGGCTGAAAGTGAAATCCTGGATCCGTCCCAGTCGCAATGAGTAATTACCTCGAAAACAAAAGACGCCCCTCGATGGGCTTTGCGCCAAAAGAAGGTGTCGATATTATCCAGACAGACTGAAGACTCATATTATTCTGTCATAACAGAATAATCAGTGAAATTCACCAAAATTTGATTCACCAAACTGAAAATAGACAAGCTGTGAGATCTTCGTACTTGTGAAATTTACTTCGACTAGTGGTTTAGATGTCGTGTGATAAAGTTGTTCGGGTCGTTTCGGGCAATTCTTAGTACTTAGCAGCCACATTTTATGCACCAGTCCACAGGTGCCTGTATCGTCATTTTTGTTTTAAAGTTTTAGGACACCGAAAGTACCCTTGTCTATATACATACCTATCCCCCTAAAACCTTAAAAATGACGATACAGGCCCCTGTGCACCAGTCATTTGTAACCACGGTCCCCCACCAGTGACCTACGGGGAAAGGTGCGGGGTAATTACACTGAAGAGCTTTAAAGACGCAAAAAAAAAAAGAAAATTAGTATTTTTTCCACAAATGACATTTTTCACTTTCCTTAACAGGTAAAAAGGGTCGGTAGCTGTACTCTACTTCTATTTTCACATGAAATCAACATTTAAAAAGGCACTGACCATCCCCAGCAAGAAAAAGCCATTTTACATTTTTTCCATGCGGCGTCTCTAAGAATTAACGGAGAAAAATATTTTACCATTTCGCAATGAACTGGAAGCAATCCATATACGAAAAACACTTTAGTTTTAGTTTTGTCTCTTTTTTGATCATTCTACAGGTCTTCGAAAATGAATTACTCCACATAATTATAGTTCTACAATCTTGATTACGTATATGTGACGTCACGTGACATCGATTTGCCATCGTTCAACTTTTCGGCACCTCAGCATTCCCTCCCAGGCTACTGGGACAGTGAAAGGTCGACGCCGGTCTAATCAACAGAAAATTTTACGTCAAGACGCTAATGTCTCTAGATAATTGACGTACGGCGCTGAATTTCGTCGAAATTACGTCGACCATGACCATTCAAACAAGCTAGCACCAGTGCCAGACAATCAGTGCAATTGGCAAAACTGTTGCTTTTAATGAGAAAGTGATGCTCTGTGTGCCAAGGAGCAAATTGTAGTCATGCTCAATGTAACTTTGCAGTTTTGCATTTTAGGGGTATTGCTATGTTAAAAACTGTTACTCTCACATTATTTATTACTTTGATACGAAATTCACAACACAGTTTGCATACATATCAATGTTTATGTTTGTGAAATTTCATTGAAATAGAACTACTACAAATATACAAAACATTTGAATAAAATGTTTTGCGTTTTTAAAGCTCTTCAGTGTACTTGTTTATTGTCCCGGCAGTGCAGAGGAAATGACGGTTTTTTGTTTTATATTAAGGTCCTTACTGTAGGGAGATTGTGTATTATAAAGGGCAGTGCAAAAACATGGTTTTGAGCTTCAGTTTGTCCCCTGGGGTGGTACTGAAAGCTGGACAGTCATAATCCCCGCACTTTCCCGTAGGTGGGGAAACCGTGGTAACAAATTATTGGTGCATGCCTTGTTGTATCTGACCAAAAGTAGATGAATAGCCTTCATAGGCTTTTGATCTGACATATTCTTCTTGAGTTAAATCTACCGGCACTCCATGATAGAAGGACGGCTAACCACTAGCGTTCCTTTTCAAAGTGGTAGGCTTGTGTTGACAATGTCGCCCCCCCCCCCATAGCTTTTTGATCCCAATCATTCGCGAAGACAAATTGTTTCTAAATCAAAAATATCTCTGATTGCTAATCTACTGACAATCACAGTTTTAGAAAATCTGAAATCTACTCAAAACCCATTCTGGTCACTGAAGAGGCTTGAGTAGCCGAATCCGCGGTATGGCCCATTCCTTTTCTCATTCATATGTTCACTGCTCTTAAAGGATCTCAGTTTTAGTTTTATTTCCAAGGATAATCATAGGCTGGAATAATTTTGATGTGAACACTGTGTGCACAGAGATAGCTGACAGCTTTAGGACGGGTACTGAGTCGATCAATTTCTGATCATCATCTCAGGTGTGGGGTGGGTGCTAAATTTTGAATTTAGCAAGATGGGTCCAGAACATTCGGGATGGGCCATTAAATCTATTTACAAAAAGCAAAGCAGAGGCATACTAAAACCTTTGAACCTCTGATCTCAATAAGAGCCTTGAATTCTTCAGCAGTCTTTGATGAGACCACTGAAGAGGGAAGACTATTCCATAAAGGGATAGTCCTAGGGAAAAAATTCTTCAGAGCATCACTATAGGCCATATATGTTGTGTATTGTGAAACATGAGATGACCTGGTACTTCTTATGTTGGGTGCTGGGGTCAGTTATCTATCTCTATCAAAAGACACTTGTACCGGGGTGAAGTTAAGGAAGACTTCATCCTGCGGTCCTCCAGAGATGGTCACTCGAGTTCGTCCAACATATCGTCGACGCTACTCCTGTTCCGCCATCTCCTGCAGGTCCACCTGGCTGCTGTCTTCTGCACTTTCTCTACCTTTTTTTGTCTCAGTTTCATTATATGGTGTTCGTCCTTGGATCTTACTATTCTTCTCAACCATCTCTCTCTATTGAAGCAACACTGATATACGAATGATTCATTACTGACAAATCACCCGAGTTGATTTATATAGGCATAGCAATCCTCCATAGCTCAGATGGTATAAGATACGAAATACAAACATCTTACAATAAGTTTGCCAATCGGCCTTCCATCCAGCTAACATTGAATAATATAGAAACACGAATGTTGTGGTTGATCTCCATGTTTTCTGTTTATTCTGTCTCCCCCTATGCTTGTCTCTGTTGTCACCCTTTGTATTACATTGATGGTAGCCGGACTGCTGCCGTGTTAGCAGCAACAGTCAGTAATCTTGCTCTTCATGCATGTTGTAACGTGATTGTGGTGTTTGTGCTGTACTTTGGCGCTTAATTGGTGGCGCTTAATTGGCTCTGTCTTAGCATCTAAATTCGCTCCAATTCGAAATGAAAAAATGTTTATTTTAGATTTTTTAACATGATATTTTATCACTGAAACACTTTGCAGGGAGACACCACACCTGCATATTAGAGGCTTGTATAGGGTATTTTGGGATACGGGATATTGGCCTATTGTTTTAAGGGATACTGGGATATTTGTGTTTTTTTATATATTGGGATATGGGATATTCAGGAATTTTGGGATATGGGATATTGAAATTTCTTTTGGGATACGAGTTAAATTAATTTTGGGATATGGGATATATTGGGCGGTTTATTTTGGGATATGGGATATTGCCTACCCCCCTAACCAAGCCTCATATTACATGGCAGAATTTGCACCAGGCCAACTGACGTTTTAATTTCAGAGTGTGAAATAAGGAATGATTTACGCTAGATTGAATTTGATACCATGGTCGTTCTACCCCATCCTTCCCTCAGTGCAAACACGCGCACATACACACCACGCCTCCTTTCTCACAGTAATGCAAATGCCTATGAATAAAGAGCTATGCACTGGTGAGAATTTGATACTCATGTTCGTAATAACCCACGCCACTCCAACTGCTACGCACCAAACAGTGACACACCCTTTCTCACAGTAAATTCCCAGATTTGCAAAAATGAAGACACTCATGTTCGTGACCCCACCACGCTCCCCTCAGAGACGCTCCCACTGCGAAAACGCCCGCATACACAGTAAATACTCAAAAATGAAGAGCTACTCACTGGTGAAACTTCTGTCTGTCTGTCTGTCTGTCTGTCTGTCTGTCTCTCTCTCTCTCTCTCTCTCTCTCTCTCTGAATGGCACACAGCTGCCCATCCACTTCAGACGCTTCCCGAGGGTATCACATCGGGAGCACAATGGTCTAGTGACCGCTAGTGGAGCCACAGGACGGTGGTTTGGAGGCTCCGTCCCAATATGACTGAAAACAATGTTAACTAAGACTTCTAGTCTGTCTCCCAAACCATGAAATTTGTTTTTCGTTTATAAATAGAATGTAGCTATATTTAGTCGGTTTGACCTTGTTTCAGAATATTCGGGAAATTTCGTGGCTATTTTAAGACGCGTGATCGGCTATTCGGCGAATTCCGTAGAACTACGAAAATGTTCGGGAATATTCGCTAGCCATAGTTACCAATGACCAAAACATTCGGGAACATTCGTTGTTGCGTCACGGCATTCGCCGAAGGTTCTCGTGTTACTAATTATAGCAAAATTCTGGAAAGTTCGAGTATTTCGATCATATTCGATGCCACTATATATACAAGACAAAACTTCAAAACATACAATTCAAAATATACAGTGAAAGAAAGAGAAAATAAAGACAAAGCGGAATAAAACTTGCTAAAGCGGAATAAGGTTATCGACTAAGACTATATTTACTGAGATTATTCAAAGATTTACACAGTGACTACAAACTGAAATGGCTCCTAAAGGACCAGCGATCGGGATTGATCTGGGGACCACCTACTCCTGTGTAGGGGTCTTCCAGCACGGGAAGGTGGAGATTATCGCCAATGACCAGGGGAACAGGACCACACCTAGCTATGTGGCGTTCACAGACTCTGAAAGACTCATTGGAGATGCAGCAAAGAATCAAGTAAGTTGAAGTTCTAGTATTTTTGATCATGATTTTGTAAATTTTAATTTGCTTTCTCTTGTCTTAACTTCTCAGATTGCAATATTTTAGTGGTACCTAATATGTCAGGAGGACATATCTAGCCATGGTCTGAGATCGACACTTTGTTAATTTCCAAATTAAACTGAAAGTGTGATCTTCATGCTGTGATTTTTTTTTAAACACAGGTCTGTTAATTTGTGTCAACCGACATTTATTTTTAACCACATCGCCAAAGTCATTTAAGGATGTTCGCTGCCAATGAAAAAGTATTCAAACTTTTTTTCTAATCACTCTTTTTTGATTCCAAAATACAACACAAGACATTTGAAAACAAAATAAATATAGGGTAGTGTGCATTTTTTCAAGCTACAGGCCTCTGAATGAGACCTCTGAGCTCCATGTTTAAAATTTGGTAAAATTAATTTAATTTTTAATTCTTTGAAACATACCTGTCTTGAACAAAACTATACCTAGACTGCTTTCAAAAGTCATAATATTTACGTAACGCAGACTATTTTGGACCAAAAGCATAGGAAAATTTGCAACTTGGAGTGTATGACAAAATTTTACGATTCCTTTTCCAACCCTACCCCCATACTTGAAAAGTCGGAAAAAATCAATATTTTGAAATGTGCCAAACCCATATTTGTTGATTCAAACTTTTTCTTGTATTTTCACACAACATAGAACTTGGTAATATTGTTTGAATAAAAGAAAGAAATATATAGGGTAGTGAGCATATAAGAGAGATCCAACAACTTGAAAATCGCCATTTTCAGCCTTTCTTCGGCTGTTTTGTTTCAAAAAGCCCATTTCATAAAACCACCAAAAATTTTAAAACAAACACACCAGATACGCAAAGAATGACTTAGAAGACCATGTACACATATACTGTTGCTAAAATAAACATCAAACTAGTGCAATTAATTTGAAGATGTGTAATATTCAAGTTTAATCTACCCTACCCCCTAATTTTTACTGACGGCAACTAAAATTTTCTGAAAAGTTGCAGAAAATGGGGTGAAAAAATGAAGTTTCTTAGATTGACCATTTTCATGGCTCATTCAATGCATATCATCAATATGTATCCAAATATAAAATATTTGGAAAATATCTGCAACCGTTTATGAGATATTCAAGAAAAGAAAAACCGGAAGTTCCGAAATGTCAAATGTTAGCAGCGAACATCCTTTAACTGCACGATAATTTTATAAGGTTTCCTATATGAAATAGAATGTATCGCACAAAAAGCATTTCTTTTGCAATATTTTTAATCTGAAAATTCTTCATCTTAATTGTTATTGACATGCATGCTCACCGGTATCTTTTCGTATCTTCCAGGCTGCACTGAACCCCACAAACACAGTTTTCGATGCCAAACGTCTGATTGGTCGACGGTATGATGAAGACAGCGTACAATCCGACATCAAACACTGGCCATTCAAGGTCGTCAACCACGCCAGCAAACCCAAGATTCAGGCCGAATACAAAGGAGAGGTGAAGACGTTTGCGCCCGAGGAGATCAGCTCCATGGTCTTGGCAAAAATGAAGGAAACGGCGGAGGCTTATCTTGGTCAGAAAGTTACCGACGCAGTGATTACGGTCCCTGCTTATTTCAACGATTCTCAGAGACAAGCCACGAAGGATGCCGGGCGGATTAGTGGTCTCAACGTGCTTAGAATCATAAACGAACCCACAGCCGCTGCCCTAGCATATGGACTTGACAAAAACTTGAAAAATGAAAAGAACGTTTTGATCTTTGACTTGGGTGGGGGTACGTTTGATGTATCCATATTGACAATCGACGAAGGTTCTATATTTGAAGTTAGATCAACAGCTGGTGATACGCATCTCGGTGGTGAAGACTTTGATAGCCGAATGGTGAACCATTTCATTCAGGAATTCAAACGAAAATATGGCAAAGACATGTCTAAGAACAACAGAAGCTTAAGAAGACTCAGAACAGCGTGCGAACGAGCAAAGAGGACGCTGTCCAGCAGCTCAGAGGCCAGTATTGAAATTGACTCTTTGTATGAAGGCATTGACTTTTATTCCAAAATCAGCAGAGCAAGATTTGAGGAGTTGTGTTCAGACTTATTCAGAGCAACGATGGAACCCGTTGAAAAAGCTCTAAGGGACGCTAAACTGGACAAATCGAAAATTCACGAAGTTGTGCTCGTTGGTGGATCTACGCGTATTCCAAAGATCCAGAAATTGTTGCAGGACTTTATGAATGGTAAAGAGCTGAACAAGTCCATCAACCCTGATGAGGCTGTGGCATACGGTGCGGCTGTTCAGGCTGCGATCCTGTCTGGGGATCAAACAGAGGTTCTGAAGGACGTGCTGCTAGTCGACGTTGCACCGCTGTCCCTCGGCATCGAAACTGCCGGCGGCGTGATGACCAAGTTGATCGAGAGAAACACCAAAGTCCCGACCAAGACCTCCAACGTCTTTACGACATACTCCGACAACCAACCAGCTGTAACAATCCAGGTTTACGAAGGAGAACGGGCTATGACGAAGGATAACAACCTTCTGGGACGTTTCGACCTGAACGGTATCCCTCCAGCTCCACGCGGAGTTCCCCAGATAGAAGTGTTCTTCGACATTGACGCTAACGGCATTCTGAACGTCTCCGCCGTCGACAAGAGTACGGGAAAATCCAACAAGATCACCATAACCAATGATAAAGGGAGACTGAGCAAAGAGGACATAGACAGAATGGTAAATGATGCAGAGAGATATAAAGAGGAAGATGATAAACAGAAGGAGAAAGTAGCTGCTAGAAATAAACTTGAAAGTTATTTATTCAGTGTTAAGCAAGCGGTTAACGAGGCGGGTGATAAACTCTCGGACAGTGACAAAGAACAGGCTAATAGGGAATGTGAACAGGCTGTTAAGTGGTTAGACAATAATACGCTGGCTGAAAAGGATGAATATGAACATAAACTTGATGAATTACAGAAAGTGTGTTCTCCACTCATGATGAAACTACACGGAGGTTCTCAGTCTCAAGGACCACCGAACGGGTATCCCGGGGGTCACACACAGGGCGGATATCCTAGTAGGGGACCGACGGTGGAAGAAGTTGACTAACTGTTGAACTGATTGTGGACTATGAGAATAGTAGAAATCCATATTAAAGATAGTTATAATGGGCCGCGTCATAATAAAATCTGTACTTTGAGTTTCAGACCAAATGCGACATAAACATAACAGAACGCGTTGTTTAGATTTCGGACTAAGTTTGTAGGGGATAATCTGCATCGTTTATCTGCGTTTTTATTAATACAAGTGCTGAATGCAGATTTTCATATGGCACAGCTCAAATTAAGACTTTTCAGTTTGATATACCTATCAAATGTACATAGGTTTTGTAGTGTATATAATATAAAAGTGCAATCGCATAACATCAAACAAGAAAACGCATTCCTTTAATTGAATATTTTTATAAGTCAGTATTACAGTAGTAAAATCAATTTTCATGACGCATTTTCATGTTGTACATATACCATGTAATACATATGTCTTTTGATTACGTGCGTTGTTTGTGTATATACGTTTTAATAGCATATTTTGCAACAATATTTCCATGTTATGTTTGTTTATATTTGTTCAATTTATGTTAAATGCGAATAAAATGTTAAAACACAAATCAACATACTTTCATTTCTCCTCAGAAACACTAGAATAATCAAAGTTTGTGTACTTTACGAATATATCCATAGTTCCTCAATCGTTGTCAAAGAAACAAAATCGAGCAACAGTATGGCAGACAAATCAACGGTTAACAAAAGATAAATGACAACAGAAGAATCGTACTGGAACGGTCACTATAGGATTTCCGAGCATGTATGATACAAAATAAGTTGCCGGTTTAAGATATAAAAGTGGACAAACTGTTCTGTATCTGAAGCCAAAGGTTCAAAGCTGTTCCTTTCTTTAACATAAATTTAAGGCGTTATTTTATTATAATTAGTAAAACACCAGTTTCATTGTCTAAGATAAAAAAAAAACTTATAACATGCTCGTTAAGCAGGTACTAGATACTAAAATGGAATGTCCTGGATATGGTCTTTCTGTGATGGGTCCGACATTGACTAATGCATTTGTGGTTTCAAATGACCAATAAACTCAGTATGCAATGCCTATGTGCTCAGGATATGGTGCATCAGGTGCAAAAACTAATAGAACAGCTTCCGATGTTTACTCACATTGACTAAGAAGCCTAAACCCATGTGCGGTCATCTGATAGCGCCGAGACAAACAATACTGGGCTTCAGAAAAGATCACGGTCTACCACCTAACGGTTCACAAAAATTATTTGCTCACTTAGCCAAAATTCACCTTAGCCAAAAGTTTAAAGTATATCCATAATCCGTTGTCCGCCCGACGTCGTGGTCTGTCCGTCGTCACCCATCCTCAATTCCAAAGACAAATTCTAGAGCAGGAGCAACAAAATTATGTTTGCGTGGTCTCGGTCATTCGGTTAAGATGGCCATCATCTTCAAAATTCTCTAAATGCTCAAACATATAGTACTTTTCAAGAACCAGTGAGCTACACTTATTATTTGCAAACCTTGGCAGGTCCATGTAACATTGTTTAAAGTGATGACTGACCTATTTTACAGAAAGGCCAATCTTGTACCTCCATGCAAAGCTTATACACTACAGACAATCTGATTACTTGTTAAACGCTCTTAGTGGAGATGGAAATGACATGAATCCTGCACTTCCGGATACAAGCATGAAACTTGGCAGATATGTTTATAAGCATGAACTATTTGAAATTTTCTCGTTAGCCAATCCAAATTATTCCAAGTTTCAAGATGGCGGATCGAAATTCCAAGATGGCTGCCAAAATAAATATTAAATCAGAAAATGGTGTTCTAGTCAGGGAGAAAAAACTTAATAATGCTGAAAATAATATTTCTGTATCATTTGCAAATAAATAAATATTTAATTGAGTCACTATTGCCTTTGTGGAATTTTAGAAGGGGCTCACAATGGGGAAAAGTAAGGCATTTTGCTGAAAAAGCTGTTTTGCAACAAAACTCTTTTTATACTTAAATGAAAAAAAAATAAATTCAATTGTCATTATTGCCTTTACTCAAGTCATGAATAACATAGTTTCAGTTTTAATGGGTACTGGAAATAAGTTCTATTTGAATTATGGGGTTGCTGAGGGGCAAAATTTGAAACTGATTAGAATGGCTTTTATGAAGAATCGTGAAGTTTCTAATCTTTACTGGGAAATATGAAAATTTATAATGCACATACACTTTGCTCTGCACATTTTGATAATACAATTCTTATGTATTTACTTCTTCTTCTTCTTCTTCTTCTTCTTCTTCTTCTTCTTCTTCTTATTATTATTATTATTATTATTATAAAATATCATGATAAACGATTTTAACATGAAATGAACTATATACAGCCAAAAAGTGCTACTTAGGATTGCACTAAACTTAAGCTGGCTACTGATGCTTCCAAATAGTTTTCGTTCACACCAACGACGACAACAGAAACAACAGCAAGTGCATGTACTACTAATACTTTTCATCTTTAATGTATCATATGCAAATTTCTGTGCACATTTTTAATCTTTAGTTGTACATTTTTGATAGTGGATGAATAGGACAATTTAAGCTCTAACCTCCCGCTTGAAAGTTAAGGAAGTCTATTAGAAAGTTTTCATACATTCTGGATTTCATCTATATGCTTGCATCGTCACAGATTCTATTTTCTTCATAATGTGCTACTGTTCTGTTGGAGGAGTAGCACCAGCTTGATTGGTTCATGAAGCCTGGTCGCTAGACTCTATCAGTGTCTTTAATTCTTAATGAGACTTTACGGGTGTCTTTGTAGCATTTCCGTTTTTTCGCCTTGAGAGTGGATTCCATCCTATAAGTCTCTGTAGATGTTGCTCATCAGGCATTCCTATATAAAGTTGGTGCATCTTAGCTGTGAAACTATAATACCATTTGCATTTTTTGCGTCCTTGATTTCTCCAGGCCACTGTGTCTCTAAGCTTGATTTAACGCTTGATTTTAAGTTTTCTCAAGCACCTTAAGTAGACATGGTGATCTCTTTGAATGATGTTGATATAATAGCCATGCCACGCATGAATATAGGAGAGTTGACTGAGCCATGTAGACTTTCAGCTTGGTATCGACCTTTGTTTCATTTCGCTTATACATTTGCACATATTCTTCCAAATGCCACACTGGCTTATGCTGTTTTAGTCATCAATACGCACTGTTGTGGAGAAACTGCTTCTTGAGTAGATGGATGTATTAAACAAATCAGTATTTGTCCTCTGTGTTTGGTGTGGGTTCGAGCCCCGCGCTGGCAACATGTGAGACAAGCCAACTTCTGCTTGCGGGTGTGCCAGATGTTTTTCTCTCGGGAATCTCCCGTTTTCGTCCACCTACTGATTGGCCCGTGAGCTGAAATAATCTTGAAAGGGACGTAAAACTGAATTAAAAAATATTTGTCTATTCGTAGAGATTAGCGGATTATTGTACAGCTTTCCGGTGCCGATTGGAGCAAAACATTTGTCTTTTTTGTGGATTGTAAGGTTATAGCTATCACAGGTAATCCATGTGGATCTGTTGCACCATGCATTTATGCCTATGAGCTGGTATTCTTCGCCATTTCCCTTATCTTTGTCATCTGCATAGAGTAACTCATCCAGCACATCTATGTGCACCTTAGTTTTAGTTTTCAACTTCCGTTGGTTGAATAACTTTCCATCAAAAACGTTCCTGATTGGAAAAATGAGTATCACAGACTTAAACGGCTTCAATGAGTATTGCAAATTATATCATACACAACGGTGTTGTCCCCTACCACACCCCTGTTTGGCATCATTTGTCATATCACAAGGTTAATAGAACTCCCCATCGTCCTGTGCATGCATATCATCATTCCCACAGGATGACCATTTGACCATGATTTACTTTGACAGTCCATATCTTCGCAAGTCTCTCACAACTTTGTTTAAATTTTTGGTGAAGTTGACAAGCGCCATATATAGGTCTACTTTCTATTCTTGACATTTCTCATGAAGTTGTCTTGCTATATGAAAATCATCTATTGTCTTCCTGTCATCTCTGAATCAGCATTGACTTTCCGGAATAAATCCTGTCTGTCAAAGACTTCAGGATTTCCTTTCTGTGTGTAAAGATGAATGTTTTGTGGGAATTCTTCCTTCCTCCACGCAGCCGCGCTGAAACAGCTCTTTCAGTCTCGCTGTCATGGATAGCCCCCAGACGGCAGCGGAACTTGCATTTGAACATGGAAATTTGCCAGCTGAGAGTCTGTTGAACTGCTAGAGACTCCTTTAAACTACCCTTGCATATTTGATTTTAATTTGAAGTATATTTTTCTGGCTATCGTTGCAGATTTATAAGAGATCACTGATGACGATTTATTAGTATTTTATTGCCTTGTATCTATGACGGTTTGGTATTTATCAAGCAAACAAACTGAATTTCTTCTATTTTCTTTCAAGAGTCTTGCATGTCTCTGACTTTTGATATAGGTTGACAAATATTGCTACTGGTTTGTCTTCTTTAATAAGGAGCTAGTATCATCTAAATGCTTGTGATGTTTCTCAAGATTCTAGAAGCCTCCGAATATCTTAATCATTCTCATCGACCAGTAACTGAGTTTTCGAGATGGATGTCCTAAAAGTTCTATAGCTGAAGAATGTTCCAGTTTTCTTCTGTGTCTTCCAAACTGAGATTGATTGCACCCAGTTGGATGTAAATGTACCATTCTATTTTGGTTCAATTTGGAGACACCCAGTCTCTATGGTGGTTTCTTGCTTAAAAGTCGCCTCTAAGGCTTGTGTTTGATGACACCAGTCTATAATCTATCCAGCATCCTGCTCTACATTACATTTGTCACTCTTACACCCTGCCTGTCTTTTCTCCACACTATGACATACAGTTTATGAGACGCCCGTGTTTGGATCGCAGATGCACCCATGATGTTCACTTGTATATCACTTCATCTGGACTGATCATGGTAGGTGTATGAGATGGACAATATTGACATATTTATCGCCCGTCAGAGGAAGTATCGAAGTCATTAGGTGGTCATTGGTGCCTTATGGCAATCCTGACAGCTTACACAAAGCCAACTTCTCCTTTATGGTTCTTCTCACTTTGGCCTCCACACTAGGAGAAAGTACTGCCGGCATCAACTCTTTTTCCATAACCTCTACAAACTAAGTCTCACTCAGTACAGCTATCTGCTAAACTGTGACTAACAAGTGACTCTTCTACGCTGTTGTCCAGTCGACCCATGATTACCTATTAAAGGGCGAACATTCCTCTGCCGATCTTCAATGGTATGAATAACATCTCAGTATTTGGGAGACAATATTGACTGCTTAATAAAGGTGCTTTACATAAGTTCATGTTAAACATTATGTTTCCCTACAATTATGACCAGGGGAGAGTGGTAGCCTTGCGGTTAAGCGTCGGACTGACTGCATCGAGAGGTCCTGGGTTTGGTCACCAGTGGGGGCGTCGTGTTGTGTCCTTGAGCAAGACACATTTACTCACCACAGAACTGAATCATACCAAGTAGTGTTAGTTCAGTGCAGGCATGACTGCAAAAATGCTGACCCAATACAAAGAAGAAAAACAATATTGACCATCCGTACATGTTGACTGTAGCTAAATATACCCCTATACTACTATGATTAAAATAAAATAAAAAATATCAGTTGATCAACTTTGAAAGATCAGTCGAGTATATAATAAATATTTGTACGAATGCTTAAATCATATTTATCTTGTGTCTTTTCACACAGGAGCCTGTAATGATCCATATGAATGTGTACTTGTTGAGTGATGCTTAAATTATGGCAAATCACGTTATTATATTTTCACAAAAGCAGTTTTATGGCATTGTTGGACACGTTGATGAGTCCCAGAACAATGGTTTAGGCAATGACAATCAGTAGTGCAATAAAATCTACCCATTTACAAATTCCAGTAGTATAGTTTGTCAATTAATCGTAAAATCAAATGATTTTGACGGCCATCTTGAAAATTGCGTTAGCCACATTGAAAATGGAAAAATTTGAGATGGCTAACGAGAAAATATTTATTAGAAAGGATTAAAGAACATATTCTGAAAGTCTCATACTTGTATCCGGAAGTGCAGGATTGTCTCAAAATCCTGATATTTCCATCTCCACTATCTGGTCTGAGCCTGTACAGGAAAAGTGGTTCAAGTCAAATAAGCCTTTGTGGCTTAGTTGGATGGTTATATCTGTAGCACTTGTTGGATGTCATCACATCCTCATTCTGGGTAAAAGTCCTATACATTACCAAAACTTGCCCATGCAATATACAGAGATTTTGTGAGGTTTTAGAACTAAAAATTTTCAGCTGAAAAAAATTGATATTTTTCTTATTTTTGCTCAAAACATAGATAGTTGGTACACGTTAGAACCGCCTCGCTGAGGTTCTCACGAGTACCCACAATCATTGCCCATGCAATATACAGAGATTTTTTGAGGTTTAAGAACTAAAAATTTTCAGCTGAAAAATTTTGATATTTTTCTTATTTTTGCTCAAAACATAGATAGTGGGTACACGTCGAGGCGGTTCTAACGAGTACACACAATCATTGTTTTGGAGCAAAAATAAGAAAAATAGATATACCCCTGCATACCCCAGTTTTACTATATAAAAATGGGGCTTAATGTCCCGACTTGACCATAGCTGTAAAACTAGGACGTTAAGCTTCAATTCAAACTAACAAACAATTTTGGAACCTATTCAATGTTTAACATGGGAAAAGGTGTAGACAGTGGATTTTTAACCCATTAGTGACCATCGTTATTATTTGGAAAAGTACACTTTCATGTTTTGGTGAATCAGGCATGATTTTAAGACTTTATTCAACTTTTCGATGTCTCTCTAAGCAAACAATAACACCAGCATGAGACGTCGCGTTTTGCGGCGTCACAACTGGTACTATTCTCTTTGTCTCTAACTCATATTACCCTAGAATCCAGCCAGGGTAATTTTTGAAGGAGGTGACATCTTCTGCTATAGTTGGTTTGAATGCATTTTTGAATAGTTTTAACCTTCCCATAAATGGTTTAGGTGGGCTGCTCTGGAAATTTTTTTGGCAGATAGGTTTACTCGCACCATGTTCTGAGGTACCATGGGAATATACGCATTCCATACAAAGCAGATTTTTACATCATTTATGGGGTCATTGTGCTTTTTTGATAAATAAAACAATGCACATTTATGCAAATACTTTGAATATGAATAACTTCACACAATTCAAAATGTATTTAAAAATCATAAAGTGCTATAAATCCTTTATAATGTAGGGTTTTGTCATGCCAAGTTACCCCACCCACTTTCAAGCAATGTGCGTGTTCGAAATTTATCTATAGCTTTGCGTTTTAGATACTTTTATTCGAAACATTATCATTGATCGAGATTACACTCTGTCTTTGTGCCTATCTGGGAATTTGTATATACAGCTGGCCGTTTTCGGTCTGTTCAAACTTATTGTACTTCAGCTTCTCACGGTAAAGGCTGGAAATGGTATCAAAAAATGTTGAAACAATGTAAAGTCGGTCACTGTCAGATATATAATCATAAGGCTTAAAGTGTCAAGAAAAAGTTATGAAACAAACAAACAAAAAACAAACAAACAAACAAACAAACACACAAAATAATGGAAAAAAATAAAGAGGTATACCTACAAAAGTTCTGGTTTTCCATTTACTTGAACGATTTACGGGGATATTTCAATATAAACCAAGTGCCTGGAGTGTCTTGTGAAACAGATGAAGAAGACATATACAAGAATACAAGAATACAAAGAATACAAGATCTTTATTACGAATTTTCGGCCCACATAGGAGCAACAAAGCAAGGGTATAACATATAAAACATAATATAAGCAAGGAAAGAATTTCAAATGACAGATATTACAGAAACTAAGGAAATGTGTGTGTGTGTGTGTGTGTGTGTGTGTGTGTGTGTGTGTGTGTGTGTGTGTGTGAAGTATGATCCATATGAAATATGGTCCATGTGAAATACTAATAAACTACAATTGTGTATGTATGTGAGCAACTTAGGGCTGAGCCACACAATACATGTGAAACATGATCCAATGTGAATTTATGCATATATGACCACATGTATGGTAATAACTATATTCAGGCACTATTTTGTATAAGCGAATAACAAAGGCATTGACCGAGTGACTATCCGCACAAATTTAGAATACAGTTTGCATCTCTTACTCTCAGATCTACAACATGAACAATATAATATATAAAAATGTACGTGACAGAGCACAATCGAAAGACGGACTGGTGCATGCCACAATTCCTTAGGTGCCCACTGAGACACACCCAAGTAGCCAATCATGGGCATACCGCTATGCATGTACAGGTACCCCTCAAGTGCAACAACTCAAGCGCTATCAAAGTGCACACCCCACTCGTGCACCCACCAGTGCCGTCAAACCACTGGGCTATGTCATATATTACATGTATTCTTCTACACCAAAAGTAAAATATGATGAAATGTAAGTCACATATTTAAATAGAATGTGAGACGTGATATAGTTCAGCAAATTCACAATAATCATACAGCTCAAACTTAAACTATATTCTCGGTTACTTGTCTAAATTTTCATGAACATAGCATGCGAGACAATTGACTAAATTTTGGTCTTCACAGTTTAGAAGCCATATATATTTGTTTGTATTACTCAACCCTAAAAAGTTCTTACACAACTTGCTCGCTAAATTAATTAAAGGTTCTCTGTTGGTCTTAAATGTGGGACAGTGAAATAAAAAGTGTCTCTCATCACCCAGGACGCCAAGTGAGCAGTTAGTACATAATCTATCAGCTCTATCTACACGTTTCTTAGCATATCTACCAGTTTCTATATTTAATTTATGCGATGAAATGCGAAGCCTAGTAATATCTCTTCTCAATGGAAAATTCAAAATATTTAGATACTTTTCAAGACCAAAATTATTTTTAACTTTTGTATATAGATCAAGTTTACCAGAGGCACATGCTTGCTTTTTTGTATTCCATTCATCCAAATATTTGGCCTTTAGCGTTCTTGTCAATTTATTATGAAAAGAAGATTGTCTTAACAACATACACTCCGAAAGTGGTAGATTAAGAAGGTTTGATAGTTGGTTCACTGTATTAAACCATGAATTACCAGCTACCTCGATGTTTTTGGAACACTGGAGTGCGTTAAACAATAAGGAGTCTGGGTGAAGATGTTCTATACGATACCAGAATTTAAACATGGCCTTTATCATATCAATATAGTATGGATATCTTCCAAGCTCAGACATGACTGCGAAATTACAGCTTTTCTTATGAACACCTAATGTAAATTTGGCAAATTTCATATGCAGTTTGTCAGGTTCATTATTAAGGTAAATTTTATCTAAAGAAAGACCGTTTCTAAATTTTGTGCTTAAAGCATTGAAGACTCCCCACATTTCACAACCATAAAGTAAAATTGGTTTCACAGTGTGATCAAAAAGGTGCAGACTTGTTAGGACAGACGGTTGAAGATTTAGAATATTTTTTAAACCAGTATATGTATTTTTAAAGATTATTGTCCTGCTATTTGCAGACGATACAGTAATATTTGGAAATACAAAAGAAAATTTGCAGTTCGCATTAAACGTCTTTGAGAAATATTGTGACGACTGGAAACTAACAGTAAATATATCAAAAACTAAAGTTATGATATTTTCGGGGGGCAGAGTACCAAAAAATCTTAAATTCTACTTTAAAGGTAACGAATTACAAATAGTAAACGAATACAAATATCTTGGCATTTTTGTAACAAGAACGGGCACTTTTTTTAGAACGAAAAAACATATTGCAGACCAAGCTAATATCGCACTTTTCTCATTATTACGAAAAATACGAGTGCTAAACCTACCCATTCATATGCAAATAGAACTTTTTAATAAGACAATAAAACCTATACTATTGTACGGATGCGAAATATGGGGGTTTGGAAACTTAAACCAAATTGAAAAAGTACAACTTAAGTTTCTTAAACATATACTAAACTTAAAGAAATCAACACCTTCTTTCGTGATCTATGGCGAGCTCGGTATTTATCCCATAGAAATCGACATTAAAAGCAGACTAGTATCATTTTGGACTAAATTAGTTAAAAACGAAAATAATAGTTTGTCAAGTAATATGTATCTAATAATTCATAGCCTGAATGAACAACGTAAACTAAAAACAAAGTGGTTAGATAATATTAAGAATCTCATCATCACTAACGGATACGGAAATGTATGGGAATCCCCTAATGAAATAAATACCAACTGGTTTAAACTATCCTTTAAGCAAAAAGTCAAAGACCAGTATACACAGAATTGGAATTCTCTTGTAGAGAAATCATCCAGCGGACTTAACTACAGAATTTTTAAGGACACATTCGAAATAAATCCATACTTTATGACTTTATCGAATTATAAATGTCGAATTCTCACCGCATTTAGAACTAGAAATCACCGCCTGCCGATAGAAATAGGGAGATGGTCGAGCATCCCTCTAAATCAACGCATCTGCAGATTATGTAATAATGGAATCGGTGATGAGTACCATTACGTATTAACCTGTGATTCTCTTACCACCCAGAGAGGACAGTATATCAAACCCTACTTTTACAGAAGACCGAATACATTGAAATTCCATTCTTTAATGAACAGTAAAAACGAAACTAATTTGACCAAACTTTGTGCCTTTATCGATATCATAATGAAAACAGTAAAACAAAATACTATTTGATTCACATATTATGACTGTATTGTATAACCCATTCTCTCTGCAAGTTACTTGATATACTGAGCCAAACATATAACGCAACACAGTTATGGCATGTTTTTCTCATTTTAATGTAACGTAAGACGGTCTATCCGACATATGTTGATCAGCAATCGCCAATGAATAAACTGGGCACAAAGGTTTTGGTTTTCAGGGCATGGGTCACTGAACTCGAATCTGGTTGGTCAAAACGTTTATTTTGCTGGCATGCGCCCCCTGACAGATTCAGGAAGTCAATTTTAACACGAATTGCTTCTTTATGGATTGAACAGTGAGATTCGATGGGGGTAATTGCAATATGGCTTCCATTTGTACCCAAAATTTCAATTCAAAGTTTGCATCATTGAAAATTGAACGATTAATACTGAGCGTTCCATTGAACACAATAGAAAATGGATTTTTTGAAAAATTCTAACGGCGTATGTTTTTAACGAAACCTTTGTGAAAACATGTTCATTTCTTCATTCAGCATTGTAAGAAAACACAATAGCATCCATTTGTTGGGTCAGGAACGTCTATAACAAATGTTAAAATGTGAGTAAACTTTAATGGTTGGGAGTAAAAATGCGTCTTCAACTCTGCTTCAAATTGAGCAAAATTGTTCTTTTGACAGTAAAATTATTCATTGTCTAAAATGGGACAGAAATAACCTTGAAAACCGACACTAATTTCAAGGGTACGAATACACGTCACATGTCGCATTCTGGAAAATCACAATGCATTTCGTTTTTTGCCAAGACCCTACCTCTGAAAAAAGATTGATTTCTTGTGACGCATAAGACATAATGTTACAAACAAGATGTTATGGGATTTGTCGATCGTCTGGCAACCTTATTCAGTAGAGGAAAAGTTTATTTGATGGTGTTCTTGCGTAAAACAATAAATTCAAACCGATGTTGCGTTATAAGTTTGGCTCAGTATATGTTATAATTCGATATATTGTGAGCATTCCAACTTCGAAGCCAGTGTGACACAAACCGTCAGACGCAACGTATGCGGATAAATGCACCCATCTTGTGCCCCTATTCACGAGAGGTGCAACGCCCAAATCGACTCACATGTATATGTCACAAACCTTAGAGCCAGTGCGAGATACAAACCGTCAAACATACAGCGATATGCTCGTTTGACAACGCACTCATCTTGTGCCTCTATTGTTCAGATTAAAAATGGGGTTCCGCCCAAATTAACATACACAGTGTAAATGTATATTTCACTGCTATATAAAAGTACAAATAAGCATCCGTGACGTAGTGGCAGTCATTCGCAAATCCCGAGGGTCTCGGGTTCGATCCCGGGCTTCCCTGGCCTACCAGATGAGACTTACCGAAGTCAAGTCTCCATGTAACCTTAGATGTTTGTGGGACGTAAACTCAAACCTATAAATAATGTACCAAATGAAATCCAGTGACATTAACACAAACGCTATAAAATGCTGTTTCTATTACTTACGTACAACTATGAGAAAAATAACATCTATATATCCAGTATATATCCAATGTTTCATGCTCGTTCGAAGATCGAATTTGTTAAACCAGTAAATCCGTCTAAATTAGAAATAATTCCTTTAAAATTGAATAATTTTGCAAATTATCCCGAATACACAACTAATCTTTTCGATAAACCTACGTTTTACTCGTGCCAATTATGACCCACCCTTTTGACCTAAAATACACCACAATAGGTTACAGTCCAGTAACTAATTGCGGATAACAATAAATTCAGGTTTAAGCCACCAAAATCAAGACCCATTGCTTTTTAATACGGCAGCTCAGTAAGCGCTCCTCCTTATCTCTAAAGTTTTTGTAAATAGTTTTCTTCCTGTTGCCCTCTATATGAGTTCGATCTTCGAACGTGCATGTGCCGCCATATATGTTTTTCAATGTTTATTATTGCCCCTCTTGTTGTCATAAATATTGTGACCTGAGGAAATAAACTATTTGATTTGATTTGGTATCTCTGCCTCTGACAGCTCTAAATAGCTGAAACGGTGTTTTATGATTACTGATTGGTTCTATAGGCTGGGCTGGTTTTCAGACAAATTAATCTTATGGCTTAAAATATTAATATTTTTGATGAATGCATTGAAAATAGAGGAACAATGCGAACAATTAAAAGGTGTACACAGAGTACACAAAAAAGTTCTTGTTTCTAGGCATTCAATTCTCATTTAGAGCTGAAAATAATTGCTGAGATAATTATCTTTTGGTATGAAATCGGATTAATTAATCATTATGATTTAAAAGTTTAAATCTAATATTGAAATCATAGATAATTAAAGAAAAAAAAAATGAGGAAAAATAAAAGGGGTATACTTATGAATAGCTGAAAATGGTGTCAAATGATTGCTTTGATTTTGATATATAAGCTTGTATTCATATACATAAATCATGTGACTCTTTAGAGCCTCCATTGTCAAATTGTTTTACATTACCTCATATTGCCATTTATATGATGGATTGAGTGAAATAAAGTTTGAATTGAATTGAATTGACTCAAAGTTGTAATATTTTTATGAAGGCATAAAAGACATGGGGAAAATGTGGAAAAAGTAAAGCAATATACGCACAAAAAAGCTTGTATCTTGGTCTCTTACGAGCCTGAATAGCTGAAAATGGTAACAAATGATTGCTTTGACGTTGTTTTTTAAGCTTGCGTTCATATAATATTATATAAATCACATGACTCTAAGTGGTGATAATTTTTATGAAGGCATAGAAGATGGATGAAAAATGTCAGAAAAATAAAGGGGTATTCTAACAAAAGTTCCTGTTTCTAGTCAAACAATGATTATAAAGAGCAGAAAATGGCATCAAGCAATTGTGTAGACAACTATTTATTGGTTTGTTATCAGATAAGTTAATCATATGATTTCAAGTTTCAAAAACATTATTGAAATCATAAATAGTTTAAGAAAAATTGAGGAAAAATAAAGGGGTATACTTACTTAAGTTCTTTCATCTCGGCCCAAAATGGCTGAAAAGTGTGTTAAATGATTGCTTTGACCAAGGAACGTTGGTTGGTATTCAGATATATAAACCATATGATTAAATGTATTAATGATTTTTATGAACACGTAAATAATATAGAAGAAAAATGTGGAAATGATGGCAGGGTATACATACAAAAAGTCCTTGTATCATGGCATCAGATGACCATAAAAAGGTGAAAATGGTGTTAAATAATTGCTATGACAATTATCTTTTGGTATGAAATCGGATGAAATAATAAAATGATTTCAAGTTTAAAAATATTATTGAAAACATAGATAATTAAAGAAAAAGTGAGGGAAATATAATGGGGTATTCCTACAAAAAATCTTATATCTTGGCCTTTGATGGGCCGGAATAGCTGAAAGTGGTGTCAAAAGATTGCTTTAACTTTGTTCTATAAGTTTGTATTCATATATATAAAACAAAGTGACTCTGAGTGCTAATAATTTTTGTGAAGGCATAGAAGATGGAGGAAAAATGCGGTAAAAATAAAGGGGTATACTTACATAAGTTCTTGTTTCTAGTCAACCAATGATTATAAAGAGCTGAAAATGGCATCAAATGATTGTTTAGACAATTATCTATTTGAGTGTAATAATATAAATTATTTATATGGTTTCAAGTTTCAAAAATATTATTGAAAACATAAATACTTAAACAAAAATTGAGAGAAAATGAAGGGGTATACTAACATAAGTTCTTGTATCTCGGCCTCTGGTGGCCCCAAATAGCTGAAAATGTTGTTGAATGATTGCTTTGACCAAGGCTCATTAGCTGGTATTCAGATATATTAACCATACGATTAAATGTTTTTTTTTATAATTTTATGCATGCGTAAAACTTATTGGGAAAAAATGCGTAAACAATAATGGGGTGTACATACAAAAGTCCTTCTATCATGGCCTCAAATGGCCATAAAGAGCTGAAAATGGTGCAAAATGATATTCAAGACAACTGTCTTTTTGTATGTTCAAATAAATTAATTATGTGATTTCAATTTTCAAACATATTTATGAAAACTTAAATAATTAGAGAAAAAATGAGGAAAAATTGAAGGGTTATTCCTACAAAAGTTACTGCGTATTGGCTTTTTATGGCCCTATAGAGATGTAGATGGCATCATAAGATTGCTAAGACAATGCTCCATTGGTCCATATTCAGATATATAAATCGTGCAACTTTATCTTTCATTATTTTTTAAGATATAAGAGCAAAATGCAGACAAATAAGACATTGATTCACAAAATTACCTGTAAATTGGCTGCTAATTGACCTGTAAGGCTTCAAATGGCACCCAATTACATGTATTGCTAAGGCACTGCACAGTTGCCTGTGATAAATAATAACATAATATAATCTATAGTTTCATTTAAATGGGAGTAATACTTCAGAATTTTTTAGACAGAGTATCAATAATATGCAGAGTTTTAAAGTTGGTGGGGTAACTCTGTGTGAAATAATGCCATTCTTTCAAAAGATCATGAGGTTTTTAGCGTAAAATGAGACTGCACTTTATACTTTCGCTTACAAACAATATACAATGCACTGGAAAGTAACTAATAAATAAGAAACAAGAACCAATTTATATACTACATTTTAGCAGACTTTTCATAGGATATATAGCTTTTTGTCATAGCACTACCTCCATACATCAATGAATTTGAGCAGTATGCCAAATAAAATTCAAGAGTAGCCCACTTGATCCTTCATCGGGAAGGTGAGTACTACTTAAAAACATTCAAACCAACTATAGCAGATGTCACCTCAAACTCAAAATATGAGAGATACAGGTTTTTGTGTTCTTAACTTCTAGGATAAGAGACAATATTTGATTTTAGTGTATAGTAAGGTAAGTACAGGGCCGTCGCCGCGCTTTAAAAAGTGGTCCGGCGGAAGACATGGTCGAGTGCCGAAGACACGAGAGGGGAGAGCACGAGAGGGGGTTAGGGGAGTTGGGGGGGATCTCCCCCGAGAAAAGTTTGATAAATTGGTGCCTCTAAACGCGTTCTGAGCGCGTTTTGGGTTCAGAGTTTCGATCGTTTTTGTTAACAAAAAATTACCCCTTTGCGAGTCTCATCAGGCGGTGTCCTACTGTCGAACCAAGACGGATTAAAACTTTTCAACCCGAAAGTACGTTGTGGGAACCCAAAAGTTTTAGGCTGATCTAGAACGGGCGGCACTTGCATATCCATAATGGAATTACATTGACACATTACTATTAACATATTAAAATATACATGCATGCAAATTCACAATGTTTTTTTTATATTAATCATTTCGGCCAGACGACATGCATTTTCTTTGATAAACTACATTTCGAGATTATAAGTGTTAACCCATGTTCCGTCTTTTTTTCATGTGATTGTGGCATACAAAAAACAAACGAAGATTGGATTAAAAGGCAGCATTTAAATTACAACTCTAATCTATTAATCCTAAAATCTAATCAAATAGGTGTCATTCTAATGGCCGCAATGTTTTGACACTGTCGAACCAAGACGGATTAAAACTTTTCAATCCGAAAGTACGTTGTGGGAACCCAAAAGTTTTAGGCTGATCTAGAACGGGCGGCACTTGCATATCCATAATGGAATTACATTGACACATTACTATTAGCATATTAAAATATACATGCATGCAAATTCACAATGTTTTTTTATATTAATCATTTGCCAGCCGACATGCATTTTCTTTGATAAACTACATTTCGAGATTATTAGTGTTAACCCATGTTCCGTCTTTTTTTCATGTGATTGTGGCATACAAAAAACAAACGAAGATTGGATTAAAAGGCAGCATTTAAATTACAACTCTAATCTATTAATCCTAAAATCTAATCAAATAGGTGTCATTCTAATGGCCGCAATGTTTTGACACTGTCGAACCAAGACGGATTAAAACTTTTCAATCCGAAAGTACGTTGTGGGAACCCAAAAGTTTTAGGCTGATCTAGAACGGGCGGCACTTGCATATCCATAATGGAATTACATTGACACATTACTATTAGCATATTAAAATATACATGCATGCAAATTCACAATGTTTTTTTTATATTAATCATTTGCCAGCCGACATGCATTTTCTTTGATAAACTACATTTCGAGATTATTAGTGTTAACCCATGTTCCGTCTTTTTTTCATGTCATTGTGGCATACAAAAAACAAACGAAGATTGGATTAAAAGGCAGCATTTAAATTACAACTCTAATCTATTAATCCTAAAATCTAATCAAATAGGTGTCATTCTAATGGCCGCAATGTTTTGACACGCCTCGTGATTCCTGTGATGTTTGTTTTCGCACCTTTGCCTTGATGACACGATAATTTCATCAATAAGCCGCGACTCGTTCAAGATAAGACGATTAGAAGAACAAAGACAGGTAAACACTGCTGCGGTGGTATGGCGGATACCATGGTCGGCCAAAAAAGTGGTCCGGCGCTCGCCGGCGACGACGGCCTTGAAGTATCAGAAATATTCCAAAATAATGCTTAAGCGTCCATACAATTGGTATCTTGTGTTTGTACTGAGCTTGACCATTACCTAAATTGATTTAATATGTATCATTCAGCTCTACTTCACTTTTAAATATAGTCTGGATTGTTTAAATGCATTGCACCCTCGGTAATTAGTTATGGTCTTGTCGGGCTGTCAGTCGCGTAGCAGCCACCGCTCCTGTGCATAGAGGGGTAATCGGACACTTCGGCACCACTACGAATTCGGCACCTAAACAAATCGGACCCTAGTCAAATCGGCCTAAGTGCCAAATCGGCACCACTTTAGAAAAATACCATAGTCACTTCGCACCCTAGTCACTTCGGACCCTAGATACTTCGGCACCTATCAAATCAATTTCGTCGAACTTTGGTACTAGTAAGACTCTGTGCTTCATGATAGTAAAAATGGCTAACTTGAATATAGGCATTTTTCATAAATTTTATGCCAGCATAAACTTCAAGAATTTGCTTGATTGTTTATATTAAGGCTTAACGTCCCAGACAAAAAATTTTCAGTCATGTCTGGACTGAGCCATCGCTTCCTGGTTTTAACCATTACTGTAGGGAGTTAATAAGTCTTGCTCAAGGACACAACATGGTGCCGCCTATGGGAATCGAACCCAGGACAGTAGTAATGGGCGGCGGTATAGCGCACCATGGATCTCAGTTTAAAATGAACCAGCTAAGTTGTATGTGTAGGTAAGTATCCTTGAGTTAAGACAGGACCACATCTGCACATATACACATCTGCACTTCTGCACATCTACACTTCTGCACATCTACCCATCTGCACGTCTGCACATCTACACATTTGCACATCTACCCATCTGCACTTCTGCACATCTACACTTCTGTACATCTACACATCTGCACATCTGCCACACCCAGGGTGCGCGGTATGGCTACTTTTTCTGAAAACTTACAGCGCCTTTTATATAACGCCGTTTCTCTCGCTACGCTTATTAGAAACGTCGCTATAAAAAGGCGCTATAAGTTTTCAGAAAAAGCGCTACACCGCCGCCCATTACTACTCAGGACCTCTCGATTCGGAATCAGATGCTCTACCACTACGCTACCTTCAAGAATTTCTCAATCGAATGTTGAAAACAAAATTATGAATTACAATAATAATACTCTAATGACAATATCTGCCTTTGGAGTGGGTATTTCTTTCTGATTGCGCCATTTCCTGATCATTGCCTACTTTTACCTTGTTCAATGCAAAATTCAAAGACTTTCTTTTATTATTGCATTGCTAATCCAGTGACAAGGACACACTGCACAAAACACGCGGAACGTCAAATTAGCAGAACTTGAGTGATTGCTGTAATCCGAAAACAGAATGAGTATATGAACATCAACAGTCTGTACATAGAATAAAATACGAGAAGAATTATTATTATGCGCTTCAGTAAACTATTCAGATTCAGATTCAGATTCAGATTCATACATTGCATCCTGCTTCATGGTGTTTATACGGGGCAGTCATCAAATCAAGATAAGATTTAATCCAATTATTGACGCGTGTCGTTTTACTCCCCAGGGCATACTCGATTATTAATCGATGAGTTCTTTAATTGGATTCAAATTACTGACACGTGTCACAAAACCTGCACATGTATGTCTGTCACAACTATAATGCTATATGTGTATATTGGTCACTCACACATTAAAAATGTTTATTTATATCAAGGCAATTAAAAATCATATACATGTACATTCAGTCAATACTAATCTTAAAATAACTGAGCCTCGGGTATTATATTTATATGTTGCAATCCTTTCATCAACCGCTTAGTCCTATATATAGGCAAAATATATCCGACAAAAAAAGAAACATTATTGTGCGATTTTCCCCTTAAATTCCGTTCATAAATCAATCAAATTCACTTTTTCAACCTCTAAGAGCAGAGGCAGCTGAAGACGTCAGAGTTCCTGCGAAAAGTTGGGCACATCTACACGCCGCACGACTGAGTTTGATATGACATTCAAAAGACAATGAAGTGCAAGGTGCAACTCAGGACTTCAAAAAACTGTATGCTGAAAAAGGGTATTACCTATGTAGGCACTCATGAAGTGAAAATGCATTTTTTCAGTGACAACGCATGACAATGAACTGTTTTTATTGATACGGTGTTTTAAAAACACGGAATAATGTGATCCTTGTTTAAGAATCGTCAATGCACAGATGCACAGTCGAATCACTTCAGTATTGTTTTGTATTTGTTTTGTTTAAATAAAAGGAAAGAAAACTAAATATTAAACACTAATAATTATTGTTTTCTGGTGTTACTGCTGAGTTTCTGTTCCATCTAATGAATAAGTGTTAGACCCAAACCGGACTGTACAACCACAAACGATAGCTAAAAGACTGATAAACGGTAATATGATAAATGTGGTGCCGAATAGACTAGGTGCCGAAATAAAAGTGGGGCCGATATGACAGTGGTGCCGAATCATCTAGGGTCCGAAGTGACTGGGGCCGAAATGACTGGGGCCGATTTGACTAGGGTCCGATTTGTCTAGGTGCCGAAGTTGTAGTGGTGCCGAAGTGTCTGTAATTCCATAGAGGCAAGTTATCAGTTCTTTGTTCACATTTCTTTTGCCATTAACTTGAATCAGTCATTGAAAAGGAAGAATGTCTAATTTAGAAATATTTTCAAACCAAGACTTCGTGAAAATATTCACTAGTACAAATGTGCATGTAGTTGATTTTACGCTGTTT
The DNA here is from genome assembly GCA_964017185.1 of Rugalucina vietnamica. Classification (NCBI taxonomy): domain Eukaryota; kingdom Metazoa; phylum Mollusca; class Bivalvia; order Lucinida; family Lucinidae; genus Rugalucina; species Rugalucina vietnamica. Next base: position 65,007,651 of record OZ024872.1, read on the forward strand.
GATACCATTGGTGCATTACCACATTTAGGTATAACCTTAAGTATAGGTCCATACAGTTTAGTATACAGTTTTTATTGCTTTTCAGGCTGTTGTTTAAGCATGTTAAAGAGGATAGATTGTTAAAAAACAAACTAATCATAAGAAGATTAACATTAAAATCGCATACATGCATATTATTAAGGTGGGTGGGGTAAATTACATGTTAAGTGGTAAAAATATTAATACAGAAATATGTTTTAGCAATACAGGTGTTTCATGGTCAAATCAATAGTTTCTAAAATTGTTTAAAATACAAAAGCAAGTCATACAGACAGGGAAAATGACTGGATAATGGAAAGGTATGTAGTTGTCTGTTTATTAGATTTAAAGCTTATTTCATAGCAGTACCATACAACATCGCCTGATTAGACTATCGTGCCAAAAAAAAAATTCCAGAGCAGCCCACCCAATCCTTCTTAGGGAAGGTTAGGACTAGCCAAAAATGCATTCAAACCAACTATAGCAGGAGATGTCACCTCCAACGCTAAATATGCGAGATACAGGATTTCGGGTTCTAGGGTATATAGGACGCCAGGCTTAAGGAAACTGTTGCAACCTAAGACATGACCGCCAGTTGTTGCATTACTCGCAATGAAACGCATAGATTCACGAACTGCTTTATATGCAACCAGGCAAGCTATACCGCCTGTTATTGATGTTTTGACATTTTCATTCATTTTTTTTTCTGACATACGTAAGTACAAAACTCTCGGCACGGACTTCACAAATTATGTACTTCTTCAAACATGAAGAATTTTTACATGACATTACTTATTAGTGACAGTTCTACGAACACGTTCCCTTCAAATAAACAGTCTGAATTTACTGTAAGATTGGATTGACGTGGAAAGCTGAGAGGTTCAGCTCTCAACATAACAGAAGAAAATAAAACAACTGTTTCTTTTTGACTTGCCTAGACCAATCCAGTTTACGCAGATTTGGAAATCAAAACATCTCAGAGATATGTAGCAGTGAAAACGGCTATAATTTCAAACTAACAATTTCAACTGGACATTACGAGTCACATGAATATGTAGCTGAAGAAATGCAGAACTCCATTGACAGCTTTGAAAAAGGCATACTGAAAAAAATCAATGCTAATGTTTCTGTTTCAAAACCTATTGACATTAAAACAGAAAATGGTATGATTGTTCCTTTTGTAACAGGCTAAACGATTTTAAAATTACACTTTCGTAGAAAGAAAAAACTAGTATAAATACAATCTAAGAGTTTGTAAATTATCAATTTTGTACAAAACGCTAAAGAGATGACTTCTTTAGAAAAACAGACAAAACAATCCTGCAAGGCTATGGAAGAATTAAGAAAACGCCAGTGACACAGAAACCGAGTGGATCTCGTGCAAGTTATGCACAGATCAGATACCTTATGAAAAGGTTGAATACAGCTTTGGGTAAAATGCTTAGAGAGGGCAGACCATCGAAGTATTGCAGAGTGTGTCGGGCTGAACTGCTTTCTGTCAATAAAGAACTCGTCGGCTGAGTGCTATAGTGTTCTATCTCCATTTTTCAAAATTTCGAGAAAATTGGGTTTAAAAGTTTGAGATCCTCAAATAAGGGCAAAATGTTCATATTTAGAGTGAACATGCATTATGAACATGTCTTTCTGTTCAAATGAGCTTAATTTTAAAAGATTAGCGGCGAAAATGAAGTAATTTTGGAAAAAAATAGGAAATTTGTGTTTGGACATAAGACATTATATGCATAAAAATGTCCTTATTTTTTCATGACCCGGAGATAGAACATTTGGTGACCCAGATTTCATTGCGAGCAATGCAGCATTTTCTCTTGTATATAAGTGCAATAAAATATATAATCATTATCCCAAGTAAGCCTTAAAGGCTGAATACTAATTATAGATTTATTTACTTCAACATACCCGTAAATCAGTGTCATTATTGTAGGTATCCTAGATAGCATACCCAAAATGTCATGTGACTGAATAACTCCAAATGCAGACATCTCATTGGTCGAAATAGAGATAGAACAGTATAGCATTACAATTTTGGGCCATTTTGGACATAGAACATAAAAGAACTGTTAATAACACAAAATCTAGGCAGAAATATCAACATCTGACTTCACTAGGAGATAGAATTTTTGATGAATCCAACGATATATGACACTTAATATGACCCAAATATGGAGATACGTAGAACAGTATAGCACTTAGCAGAAAAAGAAGAAAACAACAGCTAAACGTCATCGGATTACAAAAAAAAAAAAAAAAAAAAAAAAAAAAAAAAAAAAAAAATCTGAGAAGAACTAGAACAAAACCAACTCCAGCGATGGTATAAAAAGACAGTATTCTTCGACTAACCAGCTATGGGTCGATATCAGTGCCATCAGTGCGATCGAGCACAAGAACAGTGGTATCTGCAGAGATACTCAGGCTAACATGTTAGACAATGATGAAGAAAGTGTTATGCCTGAAAGAAGATCATTGGGCGATGGAAAAGCCATCTTCAGAAAACCTGATCTTGAAGATGTAGAAGAAGAGGACGAAACCGAAGAAAGTGAGGAAGATGAGAATGACGCCATAAAAATGACGCTATAAGTTTTCAGAAAATGACACTATACCGCCATCCACTACTACTACCATTTCTCGCGATAGGTTTCAATTATTTCATAATTGTGTACGTCATGCGTATGCAAAAGTATTCTTTGGCCCAGATTTCAAGGCATTAATTAAAAATGTCAAGCTACAAAACAATCACTTTTTAAATCGATGCCTGTTTGAACAACAGGTATAGATGAGCTGCGTCATGAGAAAACCAACAAACTGCATATGCGAATACAAAGACGCAGATCAGCTGTGCAGTTGGCGGCCCCCGTGGCCGAGCGGTTAGGAGCGCTGTTTCTTAATCACTCGATCATCTCACCGCTGTGTCTGTGTCACCAAATAAAATGTGAGACAAGACAAGTTCTGCTTGCGGGTGTGTCAGGTGGTTTTTCTCTGGGCTCTCCCGTTTTCGCTCCACCTACTGATTGGTCCGTCTCATATGAGCTAAAATAGTCTTGAAAGAGACGTAAAACTAGGGGAAAAAAAGAAAAAAAGAAAGTCTTTTGTTTTCGCTACGCGGATAGTACAATCCCTCCTCTTCAGAAATCCGAAATTTCAAGCTTCTAGCCTGCTTCTGAGACTTTGCAGTCCGGTCCGTGTCAAATCTGTTCGGAAACCACATTGTTCGATTTCTCATGAAGTGGCTTAGATCAGCCAACGAATCCTCACAGGCTCGGGACTCATCAACACAAAAATATGAGAACACATCTAAATGATTTTTCAATAGTTTGAAAATTTTGTTTGTTTGTGTTGAGGCTTAACGTCCCAGTCAACAATTTTTCAGTCATGTCGGGACGGAGCCAACGCTTCCTGGGTTTAACCAGTACTGTAGGGAGTAGATGTGCCTTGCTCAAGGACACAACACGGTGACGCTTGTGGGGTTCGAACCCAGGACCTCAAGATTCGGAGTCCGACGCTCTACCACTACGCCACCTAAGAAAATTCGAAGACAATCAAGCAAAGGCAAAGAAGTATTGAGCAAGTTTGAAGGACTTGGTGCGGGTTAATAATTTATTTCATTCTGGTCATTTAAGCCTAGGTTACATTTGCGATCATTGTACGATTTTTCGGTCTGCGATTTTCCCTACGATTTTTAGGCATCGTAGGTGATCGTGGGCTACGATGTATGTTTTTACAATTCATATTTCTTTTTGTCGACGTTCTGATACAAAAACGCAAGGCGGTCGTACTGTAGTCGTAGGTCTCCGCAGATTTTAAGTGGATATCGTACGAAGCCCGTGCGATGTCCTTACAGAGTCCCTTTACGTACTGATACAAAAGGCAAGGCGATCGGACGGTAGTCGTAGGGTCTCCGCAGACTTTAAGTGGATATCGTACGGAGTCCCTTGGAATTCTGACTGATGCCTTGGTTACATTTGGCCTACCATTAGCTTGCGCTGATCGTACGATGTAAATTTTTGCACATTCGTGCGGTCTCCGCAGGGTGACTGTACGATGTCCCTACGATTCTACGACTTTCTACGATCTCCGTAGCATCTACGATTTTGTAATAGTCTGCACTATTACAAATTTTAAAAGTCGTATGACCGTAGCCCGTAGACACGTCGTACGTCATCATACGGGCGCCGTTCGGAGACACTGCGGTCACCTCACGATTTTTGTATGATAGTTTGGGGACAAAAATCGTACAGCGATCTTAGGGTGTCCACAAGGGGTCATGCATAGTAGGTTACATTTACCCCGATCATTGTACGATTTTTCGGTCTGCAATTTTCCCTACGATATTTTAGACTCGTAGGTGATAATGGGCTACGACGCAGGTGTTTACAATTCATGCAAGCATCGTACGATTTCTTGTTCTGGCTTTCTTCAATGTTCCGAGTCAGAACCGTACGGAGATCGTATGGTCTCCGCACACTTTAAGTGGAAATCGTAAGGAGCCCGTGCGATGTCCGTGAGGAGTCCCTACGATCTCTGACTGAACCCTTGCGGTCTCCCTACGATAGCCGTGCGATGTTAGATGTCCGTTCGTCTTTCGTGTATGACCAAACATGTACAACCTCACAGTGCACCATGGCTCCCCCGAAAGGAAAAAGCAAGCGGTCCTATTGAAACCTAATGGTGAAATGCAACCATATCCCATCAAAAATGCACAGCAATCACATGGCGGCCGCACGATAAACGTGCGGATGCCGTGATATGTCCGTATAATGACCGCACGATATCCGTACGATTTTAATAGCCTTGGGATAATACCTTACGGATGCCGTACGATCACACTAAAGGTCTACGATTATCTTACGATTTTAGTCCCAAAATTATCATAAAAACCGTGCGGTGACCGCACGATCATCGCAGGCGCCCGTCGATGCTACATGTACCTACGACATGTCTACGGTCTTACGATTTTTAACACAATTTGTAAAAGTGCAGACTACTACAAAATCGTAGAGGCTCGGGAGATCGTAGGAAGCCGTAGAATCGTAGAGACATCGTAGGGTCACCCTGTTGAGATCGCGCGAAAATGCAAAAATTGGCATCGTAAGATCATCGCAAGCTTATCGTAAGCCAAATGTATGACCGAGGCATCAGTCAGAATTCCAAGGGACTCCGTACGATATCCACTTAAAGTCTGCGGAGACCCTACGACTAGCGTACGACCGCCTTGCCAAATGTAACCTAGGCTTAACCAATGCTGGATGGCTAAAGTCCAAACGCTGGCTTTTATTACGCAAGCTGATTGTTGTTTGTCAAAACATGAGTACTGTCGAACCAGGATCGAGAATTAAAACAATACTGTTATCTTGGATACACTGATTGTAAAGATAACTCATTGACAATCATTTTCAGTTTCTCCCGAGGTCTATTTCGTCGATTGCAGTGTAATACCAGAGGACCATTGGCCATGAGAACGCTCACCTGAAGCCTGATCTTGGAATATTAAGTCATCATGAAATGACCTTGAACACTCACACACCTTTATCGACTTCATAAGTTGTCTGCATCTGCAAAGTTTCAGGTCTCAGGCTGCAATAGTTTCCAAACCCTGAGAAAACCATCATTTTAATTTTGATATTTAAATGACCTTGGGTCAAGGTCAAGAAATGACCTTGACCTTCATTAATTACTTACCTTCATTGACTCCATTAGTTGTCTGCATCTAGCAACTTTCAGGTCTCAGGATGCAACAGTTTCCAAAATATCCATCGTTTTCGCCTTTTCCCATGTAAAAGCCTATGTTTCCAAAATTGACCTTGCCGTAAAACAAGTCAAGGGCATCCTAGGGTCATCATTTCAACAAGATATGATGGGCTGGAGTACCAAATGCTACATACCAAGTTTCGCGTAAATCGGCCAGCCGGTTCTGGAGAAGAAGATTTTTGAGTGGTTTTTACCATAGTTGGGCATGGCGGCCATCTTGGTCATGTGACCCAAATTTCGCGATCAAACTTTCGTTGCCCCTATCCATGGACGCTCCACATAAAATTTCACTTTGATTGGCCAAGCAGTTTCAGAGAAGAAGATCTTTGAAAAGTGTGTATGGACGACAGACTGGCCAAGGTCAAGAGATGACCTTGACCTAAATTAATCACATACCTTCATCTAATCCATTAGTTGTTTGCATCTACCACTTTTAAGGCCTCAGGCTGCAATAGCTTTAAAAAAATCCATAGTTTTCACTTTTCCCATGTAAAAGCCTATGTTTCCAAAATTGAAATTGCCGTAAAATAGGTCAAGGTCATCCTAGGGTCATCATTTGATCAAACTATGATGGGCTGGAATCCCAGATGCTACATACCAAGTTTCATGAAAATCGGCCTGCCGGTTCTGGAGAAGAAGATTTTTGAAAGGTTTTTACCATATATGGGCGTGGCGGCCATCTTGGTCACGTGACCTAGATTTTGCGATCAAACGTTTGTCTCCCCTACCAATGGATGCTCCACATAAAATTTCACTTTGATTGGCCGAGCAGTTTCAGAGAAAAAGATCTTTGAAAAGTGTGTATGGACGACAGACAGGCCAAGGTCAAGGGATGACCTTGACCTAAATTAATCACATACCTTCATCTATTCTATTAATTGTTTGCATCTACCACTTTTCAGGCCTCAGGCTGTAATAGTTTTTAAAAAATCCATAGTTTTCACTTTTTCCCATGTAAAAGCCTATGTTTCCAAAATTGACCTTGCCGTAAAACAAGTCAAGGGCATCCTATGGTCATCATTTGATCAAACTATGATGGGCTGGAGTCCCAAATGCTAGAGACCAATTTTCATGAAAATCGGCCTGCCGGTTCTGGAGAAGAAAATTTTTGAGCAGTTTTTACCATATATGGGCGTGGCGGCCATTTTGGTCATGTGACCTGGATTTCGCGATCAAACTTTTGTCTCCCCTACCAATGGATGCTCCACATAAAATTTCACTTTGATTGGCCAAGCAGTTTCAGAGAAGAAGATCTTTGAAAAGTGTGTATGGACCACAGACTGGCCAAAGTCAAGAGATGACCTTGACCTAAATTAATCACATACCTTCATCTACTCCATTAGTTGTTTGCATCTACCACTTTTCAGGCCTCAGGCTGCAATAGTTTTCAAAAAATCCATAGTTGTCACTTTTTCCCATGTAAAAGCCTATGTTTCCAAATTTGACCTTGCCGTAAAATAGGTCAAGGTCATCCAAGGATCATCATTTTATGAAATAATGATGGGCTGAAGTCCCCGATGCTACATTACAAGTTTCGTGGAAATCGGCCTACCGGTTCTGGAGAAGAAGATTTTTTAAGTGTTTTTACTATATATGGGCGTGGCGGCCATCTTGGTCATGTGACCAAGATCTCGCGAACAAAATTACAATGCCACTACCCAAGGAGGCTCCACATAAAATTTCAACTAGATCGGCCAAGCGGTTTCAGAGAAGAAAATCTTTGAAATTGTGGACGACGGACGGACGACAGACGGACGCCGGATCATGTCACCTTGTGAGCCTTCGGCTCAGGTGAGCTAAAAATGCGTCCACAACAAAATACAATCAAGCTATTGAAAAACGAAAGAGGACATTTTCAGAAAATCAAATAATTGAACTAAAAATTTAGATTTCCTTTTGTTTATAATATGAAAAGAATATAACGACATCTCATTTTACAGTGTTGATTTATGAGGATATATTAAATATTCTAAATGGGGGTAAGCCAAGACTATTTTATAGGCAACAATCCATTCTGCACCATAGAAAATCAAGATGACCAGTTCAGATGCGGTTTGACTAGTCCCACTAAATGAGACGGAAGCCATGATTTAATTACATGAATTTTTCTTTTTAATTGATAATTTTCGTTTTATATTTACATTTATTTTATTTTTTATCTGGTTGCATTCACATTGAAAATATCCGATGATTAAAAAATGATAAAATAAAAAAAAAAAAAAAAAAAAAAAAAGATAAAATAAAAAATATATGCGAACTAAAAAATTGAGAAGTGGTTTCATGGTTACGGTTCATGTGCTTTCCTATTCCTAGCATATTATATTTTCAATTCGGGCTCTGTGATTGAACATCGAATAATATTAAATGAGCCTGTGCATGAAAAAACCAACACTTTGCATAGGCGAAAACAAAGCCGCAGATCAGCTTCGCGGTAACCGCGAAGCTGATCAGCGCCTTTGTTTTCGCTTCACGGATAGTACGATTCCTCTACTTTCTAAATCCAAAATTTCCAGTCTCTAACCATCTTCTATGACTGTACAGCCTGGTTTGTGTTGGACCAGGTCGGAACCCAAATTGTTGGTTTTCTCACGCACAGGCTCAAATGTGACTACTGTATTACCTTGGCAACACTAGTTAGTTTTATCATCAAATTTTGGGTGGGAAGGAACCCATCGCCATAATCTATCTCCTTCCGTAGAGTACATTCATTACGAAAACTTGGCCATGCAATCATGAAACAGATTTTTTTCACGTGTAAAAAATAATTATGAATGCTAAACACATTGGATGTGGGTACACGTTAGAGGTGGTTCTAACGAATACACACAATCTATGTTTTTGATCAACATAAGAAAAAATGTACCTGTATATAGAAGACCTTACATGAGTGGTCATTTCATATGAAATTTATCAAACGAGCCTTCGGCGAGTATTATAAAGTTCATATGAAACTAGAATTTGTTTTCTATGTGAAAACTGATGTCTCCCCCCTTTCTACGTGCATGTCCAAAATATGCAAGCAAGAGTTATAGTTCTTGTGCATCACATATCCTGTCATTCTGTTTTATAAGTGTACCAAGTTTCATTAAAATATCTCTTACGGTTTTCAAGTTATAGAGGGGGCACGAAAGAGTTTGGAAAATAATCAAAGGGAAACAACTCCAAAGATATGAAAGCAGGAGTAATGATTCTTGTGCATCATGCTTTATAAGTGTACCATGTTTCATTGAAAAATCTCTAATGGTTTTTGAGTTATAGAGCAGACACGAAATTGAATGAAAAATAATCAAAGGGAAATAACTCCAAAGATATGCAAGCAAGAGTTATGGTTCTTTAGCATGACACATCATCTCATCGTGCTTTATAAGTGTTCCAAGTTTCATTGAAATATTTCTTATGGTTTTCAAGTTATAGAGTGGACATGAAATTGTATGGAAAAATAATCAAAGGGAAATAACTCCAAAGATATGAAAGCAAGAGTTATAATTCTTGTGCATGAAACATCGTCTCATCATGTTTTATAAGTGTACCAAGTTTCACTGAAATTTCTCTTACGGTTTTCAAGTTATAGGGTGGACACGAAATTGTATAGAAAATAATCAAAGGGAAATTACTCCAAAGATATGCAAGCAAGAGTTATGATTCTTTAGCACGACACGTAATCTTATCGTGCTTTATAAGGGTACCGAGTTTCATTGAAATAACTCTTACGATTTTCGAGTTATAAAGCGGACACGAAATTGTATGGAAAATAATCAAAGGGAAATAACTCATAAAATACTCAAGCCAGAGTTATGGTTCTTGTGCATGACACATCGTCTGATCATGCTCAATAAGTGTACCAAGTTTTATTGAAAAATCTTAAACGGTTTTCAAGTTATACAGCGGACACGAAATTGTATCGAAAATAATCAAGCTAGAGTTATGGTTCTTGTGCATGACACATCGTCTTGTCGTGGTTTACAAGTGTACCAAGTTTCATTGAAAAATCTTTAACGGTTTTCAAGTTATAGAGCGGACACGATTTATGACGGACAGACGGACGGACGGACGGACAGACGCACGGGGAAAAACAATATGTCTTCCGACCCTGTCGGGGGGAGACATAATGACCACAAGTGTAAGATTCGTTTTATCATATGACTTTTAAAATAGGATTTTATCGCCTCAAAGTTGACAAATTCAAAACTTTAAACGGTATTTATGGACGTCGTCAATGACGTTGCGTGTTCCCGCAAAAGAGTTTTTAAGGGTAAACATTACTTTTATTTATGAGCATACTGTTTGCGCAACGCCGGCGTTTAGTTTGTGCATGGTACGCGCAGTTTTTTACGTCGTTTTGTTTTGATTTCTCAATGACATTGCAAGCTGTAGAATCCTATTCTCTTTGTTTCTGCATTATTAAGTCCCAAAGCGGTGAATCCCCACTTTTATTTCGATTTTAGTCCAAGGATACAATTATCTTGAAGCATAGGAAGTTTCATGAAAATCATATGCGGGAATTAAATAGTAATGTTTCCCGTTAACATGTACACGTGTGGTCATAACACTTTGTATTACATTACGTTATCCACTGGAAAACAGCAGCGTCATATGATAAAATGGGGTATACATTATACGGATGTGTAATCGTGATGGATCTACACTGTCATCCAACCTAGTGTCAGTTTGAAGCAATTCCAAAGCAAGGCTAATGTCTGAAAACAATGGCGTATGACTGTTTAAACTGAGGATCATAGGGAAGATTAGCATTCGTTTTTCCTAAATATAATTAAAATGTAATGAGGTTTTCTGATATTTTCTTAAAGCTCTTCGGGGCCGAGTTCAGGGCCTACTTGTCATTTTATAATTGGTGGCGGTACCTACAGACCAGCCTTTTTGGCACAGTTCCAAGGCTTATGCAACCTTTTTTTTCATAAAAAATAATGTTTTGTCAACCTAAAATGCGTTTTTAAAATCACTGAATACAACAAAATGAAATGGCCTGGATTCATTCCAGCTTGGTTTGAAATCAAATCTATTGTTTAAACTGAAAGTAGGCGGGTACTAATTTTTCCTGTAAGTGCGATATTATTAGAAATGAATCACGGAAACTCCAGATCTGATTGGTGCCTCAACTAATTTGCAGTTGGATTTGTTTTAAAACAAAGATTTTTGCATATTCGTTCAGAAGTGCTTCGAATACAAATATGGAACATTTACGAAGAGCTTTTAATTCAGTTCCATCTGCTATTGAACCTCTGAATTGGGTAAATAAAATTGATGTAATGAGATTTAATTAATAGACAAGATAATATTAAATTGCGTTGTGTTTATAGATTATTTTATATAGAAAGGTACAAGTAGGCAACGATCAGGAAAAGGCGCAATCAGAAAAAGATTCCCACTCCAAAAACCGAGGCGGGAAAAAACCAAACTAACAATAAGGTACTTATACCATGAAAACATTTCGTCAGCCGAATGAGCAACTATTTTCCCAATAGGTGGCCACTCAGTTACCTAAACTTAACTAAAATATGATAACATACATAAGGCGCCAACAGCACAAAAATTTTATACACCAGGATATAAAACAATAAGAAACATCACAGAAGTATCGCCTTGGAACGATCAGTAATATAAAATTACTGACGGGCTTAAACAGGTTTTACAGGATCCTACCCTCAGCTTCTGCAGTGGTTAATAACATTTAGTTTGTTGTTCGGTCCTTGTAGTGAATCTCTAACTAATCAATGAATCATCATGGACAAACAAACAAATCATGATAAATTTCATGATGAATCAAGAGCAGATATATTAAATCATAAAGCTACATGTATATAAGAGCCGCTGCATAATAAGAAAACCAGCATCATGGATATGCGAAAACAAATAACTGCACAGCTGACCAGCGCCTTTGTTGTCGCAACACGAAGAGTACAACCCCTCTTTTTTTCTTCTAGCTTTATTCCATAATACGAGGGGCGATCGGAAAATAAGTGTAAAAATGCTCTAAAATAATTTAACGTCAATCGATTGATATGAAATCTAGTACGAATAAACATTGGTCCTTTCGCGATTAACTGACATTTTAATACGACTTTATTGTCTTTCCCATAGAACCTAATGGATAATAAAGTATAATTGTTAGATCCTTTGGAAGCAATTAAAACATTCAAAGAGAAACGGTGGGCCATATTGTACAATTTCGGGTAATGAACCTTCATCAGTGACCCTTTACAAAACTGGCAGCGAAAGCTAGACATTCATGATCGCTGCAATTTCCAAAGTTTACACCATTATAGTCTAAATCAAAGACTTATATTCCCAAAGAGGCCACAAATTCAAAATTCTATTAACGTCACCGTTTGCAAATAAACAATAAGTTATTGTAAACAAAATTACGCACGTAAGGTGGCGTTTTTGTGACGTCGCACATAAACATTCATGTCCGCCGAGAATGAGTCCACTGGAAAAAGTTTTGAAATGTAAGCATTAATTAGAATCGAAAAAAAAATTACTTTTCGGTGAATTATCTTTGATTAACGCTTGATGTTGTCGGGCAGATGCGATATTTAATTCATTCCGGCTGCGCCGTCGTGAATTAATACATCGCAATCTGCCCTCCAACATCCCGCGTTAATCACGATAATTCACCCTTAAGTAAAATTATTTCTTAATTGTCAGTTTAAAACAATTACGCCAGACATGCATGAGATACCGTCATGACGTCACTTCGCCTGACCAGGCGCACTAGTACCCCTGGGTTGACTTTGTTAGTGTATTTGGTGGTTTTGTGGTTTGTGAAAGTTGGTCGACAATTTGTTTTATCTAAAATAATTTTCTAACATTAAATGACCATTTCCCGAAATCATATGAAATTGTGATGCTTCTAATTACAACTTATTGGATCAGCTGGCTAACCTGCACTCCGATACACTTCGTGACCTCGCTCCACTTCCGTGGAGTTGTCTAACGGAACACCGATGGAAATATTCCGTCTAAATACAACTTGGAATTGAACTCTTGGCAAGAGGCTAGCGTATAATATGTCAGAACGTCGATTTCATTTTGTAAACTTAAATTCAGTCCCTTGTTTTCAGTCCGATGTTTAATGGAATAATAAATAAGAGCTGTCGCAGGACAGCGTAGCTCGCCTGACTTGTGCTTTGCCACTAAATCTATTTATTTTTTATTTATTTATTTTTATTTTATTTATACAATGTTTTAAGAGGGTGACGCGCTTAGGTTCATCAGCTATTCTACCTTGCGGCCCTCTGTATAACAATTATGTACATATATACAAACAATCAAATGAGCACAAACAATACATATTCTCTTAAAATAACATTAAAATAATAAATAAATAAAAGGAATAGAACACTTGACGGATAAAACAACTATTAAATTTAAAACACGAATGAGCGTATAAAACATTTAGCTCGGTTACTAGTATTTTACGAATCGGTAAAATTTAACATTTGGATAAAATATTTTTTCTACATTTGTAGCATTGCTCACGGTAAAAATATACTGACAAATCTTTTGATAGATCAGACTTCAAAATGGATTAAGAAAGATACTTGCATGACCTATGACCAAAGACATTGTCATTAACGTCACTCAGGTGGGTCGTGACGGTACAGCATAAAACTTCAGACCAATATCTACCAACATGCTAAGTTCAACTATTAAACTATTGGCAAGAGGCTAGCGTATAACTATTAAATTTCTAAGTCTGTGACCTTGACCACAGGTGAGTCAAGATGCTACAGCATGAAGCTTAGCTATCAGTGACCGGTTTCGTATTTGGCGATGATTTTCAGAATATAGAATACCATGCTCTCTAGGTGTGATGGTTTGTGTCTATAATTTTTAAACTGGTACTTTTTGACATAATTATGAGTTTTATTATACAATAAAGTTTCAAATGAAATTCGAAACTAAAAGTGGACTCCGGATGTTGTGCTTGCCCAAGGGAGATAATGCATATTGCTCAGTTTGTGACAGCTGATTTTGTGCTTTAAAAGTAAGATGTTTTCAAAGAGGATTACTGAAAAAGTTTGGTGGTTATGACCCACTTTGTGGTTGATTTTCTTGAAAGTGGCATATTGGTCTTTTTGTTCTGACAGTTGTCAACAGCTGATGTTTTGCAGGTAACTTTCTATAGTTTGACAAAGTAAGGGATCCAGGCCATTTTGTATGTAAAAATAGTGGGTGGGGGGAGAGTACTTGACTGTCTTGTAGCTTTTATAAGGGTTCAGATTTATTCATGCTTTATTATTCTTTTCTGCATCATGTATGGAATAGTTGTATGCAGGAGCATTGTAAATATCTTGACACAGTAGCATGGAATACACTTCTGAAAATCATAATCCCCAAATACTTAAAATTGGCCGAAAGAATAGGTCCGTGCATCCTTAAGAATAATATCTAACAGTAAAGTATCAACTAGATCCACCCATCTGTTCCAGCAATATACAGTTCAAAACACTTTAAGCAAAAGCTTTAACATAAAATTTCAAAGTTTGTGACTTTGAACTCAAGGTCACCCAGGTGGGTCATGATGCTTCAGACCAATATCTACCAACATGCAAAGTATCAACTTGGTCCATCCACAACTTCAAGAGATATAGACTCATAAAAACTTTAACCAAAATCTTTAACATTTTGAGCAACGCCGACGCCGACGCTAACGCCGACGCCTGGGTGACTGCAATAGCAGTCTTCCTGTACTTTCGTACAGGCGAGCTAATAAAAAGAATGGTATAAACTATAACCTAGTAGCCATTGCAAAATGCTCGTTTGCTTACATTTTGTGTGTATTTTGGAAAGTAAGAACCGTTTCTGTAGAAACCGGCCGAATAGGCTTTGGCCGAATCTTGTTTACCAACTTCGGATCGAATGTTTGGAGGCTTCGGTACCAATAAAAAGTCCCATTTAAAACAATGTTAAATTGTCAATTTTCCAGCTCTGCATTTCTTACTGTGACTTTGCTGGCCATCTGCTGTTTTGCTCACCCACTAATGTAGCTATAGGGCTTTCTGAAAATAGAAAAGAAAGACCACCATCAAGGGCTACTTTTTTGCTATTCAACTTTTTCTGATACACAGTGCAGAACAACACGCGCAATTCATCGATCAGCTGAGCGTCACGCGTCACTATAGAAATCCCAGCAAAATTCATAATTTCTATCTTAGTACTGGTAAACCGCTCTGTTTTGCGGCTGGTTCAAGTCAAACCATTCATACATATAAGCCTTTGTGGCTTACATGGATGGTTATACTTATTTTAAGTACTTGTTGGATGTCATGACATCCTCATTTTGGGTAAAAGTCCCATGAAATGAAGGCAACGTTCCGACATGACCTTTATAGCTGTTGACTGGGACTTTATGTATCAATTCAAACAAACAATCAAATAATAATAATAATAATAATAATAATAATAATAATAATAATAATAATAATAATATATCTAATAATAATAATAATAATTCAAATTTTTTGGCACGTATATATCACGAAACACCGACGAGAACATTCGGCCCACTGCATACAAACATGTATCCGGCAACATGAACGCCGATAGCCCCTTCGAGTCAGTCTAGACGGCACTGTCCCGTCATTTCGTGATACCTTCAACCAATCACACCGTCACTGAAGTGGAACGAGTTACCGAAGTGCAGCGGAGTACATTAAAGTTTATAACCAGTTTATCTAACACTGGCCAGCCCGGATGAAGCCGTCTCGACTCTGTATGTCCGTGATTTGTAGGTCGTTCTTGCCTTGCCGAAACCTTTCTAAAATCACACCAGGAAATTTGACTTTCAGGACAACCCTACAAGACAAACCGCAGAGGCACTAACAGACTTGATAAAGAGAGGAAAGGAGGCAGCTGATAATGACGAATTCGAGGGGGCAGAGAAACTTACCCGACAGGCGCTGGTTGGGGTTACAGCGGCAATGGATTGCTATCTTAAGGAGAGGGAGGAGTCATATTATACTCCGCAACAGTTGGCGGTTTGGTTTAGGATGATTTCCGATACATTTACTTCAGTAAGATTTTGTTTTTTCTTGCACAAGGAATTTTTAAACTGTCACAGTTTACAGTCCCAGAGAGCCCAGTGATCCCAGATGGAATTTGACAGTGATTGACTTTTACACAATCCGAACCGGACATTGTGGTATGAATATAGTCAAAGTAGGCATCGTAATTTTTTTTGCCGGGGAGGGGCGGTGGGGGAGATCTGTCCTCGTTGTGAGAAAAACGTTCTTCAGGGTTTCCGTTCAGCTCCCACACAAACCAGCCTGTACATGTACAGTCACCAAAGAAAGCTAGGGACTTGAAATCTCGGACATAAGACCATGTAAGAAAAAGAGGAATCGTACATGTACTATCCGTCACGGCGAAAACAAAGACGTGGTTAGCTGTGCAGTAATGATCAGCGTCTTTGTTTTTGCACAGCTGATATGCGCCTTTTTACTGCGCATCTGATCTGTGTCTTTGTTTTCGCATAGGCAAAAGTCCGGTTTTCTCGTGACGCGGCTCAATTCTGTGAGTTTACCAGCTGACTTTCCCATTCAGTTGCGATTCGCTGGAAAAAAAAGCCAAAGTTCTCGGTGCCTTGGTTGAAATGGCTATTATTTTGTTTTCTTTAATTAAATGTGTCATTTTTATATGGATTTCTCTATGGTTTTTGAAGAACTCATCAAACAAAATAAACGTTTTGTCGTTTTAATTTGCCGAAGTTTGTCTGCTGTTGTCCATTTTACATTCATTTGATGGATGATCGAACACGATAAAAATCTAAAATATAAAAATCTTTGAATTATCAGTAATCCCCAAGAAAAAGAGGCGTTTAAAACAAAACGGTTATTATAAGCATGTTTATGAATCCTGTCATCGAAGATATAAATTTGGATTGACACCACAATACCATAACGATCTATCAGTTGGGGTACACACTTTGTTTGGGAACCACGCATCAAACAACCGCTTTTGAAATGAGCCGTATCGTGATAAAACCGGATTTTTGCCTATGCGAAAACAAAGGCCTATGCCTATGCGAAAACAAAGGCGCAGATCAGCTTCGCGGTAACCGCGAAGCTGATCAGCGCCTTTGTTTTCGCTACTCTGATAGTACAATTCCTCATCTACTTAAATCCAAAATTTCAAGCCTCTAGCCTGCTTCTGTGACTGTACAGGCCAGTTTGTGTCGGACCTGGTCGGAAACCCCGAAGCCCGGTTTTCTCGCGTCGAGGCTGAAATACAATCGGAACTCCTTGCCCAATCAAAAGATCAGGCTGATCTTTGATTGTTTGAAATATTCACTCTTCTCACCCTTAATTAGTATAAATATGTGTATACAATCCTTATCCACCTAGGTCACCCTCAGCATATATATGTGTACATGTATGTTTATTTATTCATTTATTATTATTGTTGTTTGCATATATTTTTTCTTTCATTTGATACCGCCTTAACATTTCTTTCTGCATGTCAGTTTATCTCATGTCTATTGTAAACCGAAAGAGAACGAATAAACTTAGAAAACATGATTATTGTCCATTTTACAATTTTTTTTTTTTTTTTTTTTTCATTTTACATCAGTTAAACTTTTGTGCATTTGGCATTAATATAATTTTTGTCGTTAGTTTGACATATGTCCATTTTACATTAGTTTGATTTTTGTCCATTTGCACCATTTTCCAGGTACAAAGGCCCATGGATGCAGCAATATGTTATTACAGAGGTACTGCCATCTATTATCTCTTTTCTTTTTTAAAAAAATGGAAGAAAATTCTAAATATTAACAAGGGACCAAACATGCCTTTTCGTGCATTAACGTTTGCCGATGCTCGAGGGAGATATATGAACATGAGGCCGCTTGGCCGAGGGTTCAAACAGCTTAAAAGAGTTCAAGAGTTCTGCAAACGTAACTTTGTTATTCATAATTTTTGCACTTTGACAGCTATTTAATTGAACATCTCGTTGAAAATAACATTGATATTGTACAAACTCACAGGAAACCGAGGCATTTCATTTTTCTAAGGAAGACAGTGACCGTCACGTCGTAATGACCAATACTGTTGACGGATTTTGGACATGGCTTAGGGATTACTTATAAACGGCTTCAAACAGATATGCGCATATTAGATATTTTAGATATTTATGCAAAAATTCATCACTAATACATGTAGTGATTCTTAGGAAGTTATTTATGTATGATATTTTAGCCACCGTCTTTGAAGACAACTGGAAGCTACAAGAACATGTTTTTGTGAGTGGTATGCTTTGTCTGCAAATCATGCTGACTAAGGAGCAGGAGTTCAGAGAAAACTTTCAGGTATACGATTACGCACTAAACACTGTTGATTTTCTCACGATTCAAGAATGTTCATTCGCGGTTCAGTCTGTAACGCAACACAACACAACAAAACACAACACAACACACCATAAATTTATTCACTCAATCCATACAGTACATGAAAATATGAGGATCATGGAAAAAAAGCAAACATATGAGGCACAGGTCACACAAGTTAAATATAAATACATGTTACAAACCATATACAATTCTTGCAATACGTGCATAATTAACTTATAATATAATCAAATATTTCTGAGTTGGGAGGGATACTCACAACATTTCAAAGACATCTTTTATAAATAAACACAGCTTTCTTAAAACACCTATGTTTTTTTTTACTTCATCAGTTTTATGAAATTTATATGTATTAGGTCGAATACAATAGTTACCGAGTTCAATTTATACTTCACAGTGAAAACCAATGTATATCAAAACTTGATAAAATTGGTATTTTCATTGATATGAAATTTTACTGATATCAAATCTCACTGATATCAAAAGTCACTAGTGACTGATATCAACCTATATCTTCACTGTAGATTTTGGATTACTTCTGACGTTTCCATTTACTTGACGTCATTAAATGTGTCTCACTTCAGAAATTCAAACGCATATAACTCCGTTATTTATGAACGAAAACATAAAGTGTGGGTATTCATTTTCTTAGTTAGAACGTAAAACAATGTGATACCAAAATTATTTGTGTTATCAAAAATTTTTGGTATTTGCATTTTCACCGCCTGCCTTGTGAATTGGAAAATGCCTGTGTATTGTATAAAATAAAAAGATTTTTTTTTTTTTTTTTTTTTTTTTTTTTCTTTTTTTTTTTTTTTTTTTTTTCTTCGGTGAATACCAAATATATTTCATCTCGTGAGTGCTGCGCACTCGTGAAAATTCTGATGTTTTCAACTCACTCGATGAAATATATTTGGTATTCACCTCAAAAAAGCAAATATCCTCTATATCACACTTGGGCTTGCAACAGTTGATGCACGGAAAAGACTGTTTTATCGTATTTACTCTAGGGAAATTTCCATCTCTTATCCGCTCCTTAGATCTACTTATTATGATTGTAATCGTTTTTTTTTTTTTTTTTTTTTTTTTTTTTTTTTTTCAGTTACTCCTAAATTTTCTTCAAGAAGTAGAGCGCAGTGCAATACTGACAGAGCACTTTCAAAGATGGGAAGTATCTGTACAGACATCAAGAGATATTTGCATGACCTTGGAAACATTTATTCGAATCTCTCCTATTGTGGTGAAAAGTAAAAGGAAGGATACAATTCTTAGAGAATCCTTAATGAGGGTCGCGAGATGCGGGCTTGAAATGGTAAATGGTAAATTGTTATCAATTACCAAGAGTATCTTTTTTCCAAAGCATATTGACAAAGTAATCATTGTCATTCACATTACTTTGAATGATGCACCAGATACCTTCAGACCATAGCAAATTGTAGAAATATCTTGGGATAAATGAGGCCCTACCAAGGGTGGATCTTAGCTCCATTCTCCCTGAAATGAAAATGACCTTTCTCCCAAGCCCTCAATTAAGTTTTCCCTGGGGTATCTGCTCCCTCTCCCAACCCCCAACCACACCTCCCCACAAAAAAAAAAAAAAAAAAAAAAAAAAAAAAAAAGAAATGGATTGTTCCCAGTCCCCTTGAAATATTTTTCTAAATGCTCCCCAGCTTCATTATCATAAATAGCACCATTATCTCCAGCTCCCCCAAACCCACGGTAACGTCCCAAAACTTATAGATATCTCAGGTATGGAAGAAAATACAAGTTATGAACTAACTCCTGCAACATTTGAAGATAATTCAATGATTAAGAGAGCTAGCTTTCTGTGTTAATGAAGACGGATCGTAAGTCACACAATCACTATTTTCTTTGAAGTCAGTTTCTTAAAATAATGTGCAAGCTGGTATTTGCATTGATGGCAATCATTTGAAATAGTTTTTCACAATCAAAAGATTCATCAATTTGTTTCTGCAGTCGTGCTGTTCTTTGAAATACAATTGCATTCAATACTTTATTATATCCCCACAATACGACATTTTAAGGGGTATACTGTTTTCAGCATGTCCGTGACTCTATCATTCCGTCAACATTTGGTCATCTTTGCTGAATAACTTGAGTAGCTTTTGCTCGATTTCAAACTTTTACCACACTTGTACCATCATATATGTGTGGTATGAATTTAGTGACCAAAGGGTCAGTATTGCAGGAGTTGTGGGACATTTCTTGTCTTAATATAACATGTCATAGTGTTGAAAGTCTTGCTTTTTCAGCAGCTTCATGTGTGAATTTTCATAGTGACCCCAACTTGGAACCAGGGTTGACAGGTCTCATTTCGGCCTATCTTTTACAGTTATGTTTGTGTAATAATTATCTGGAGGGATGAAATTAACTTTCTGCTCCAGGCGCTTTATACCTCACAATATTTTCAAAACATTATATATAGTAGGAATAAACTTAATTTGATCAGTAATAATGCTGAAATATATATGATTTTTTGACAAATTTACAGCATTTTTAACTTCCATTGTTTACATACAATAATGGCTGGTAGTGCCTACTTTGTAATATGAACTCCTCCTAGGGATTTCAATGTTTCTTTTTAAATCTTTGCAGATTTGTTCCAGATATATTGAAAATGTGCATGAAGAATGTTTGTGCTGACAATACTATTTTGAAAAATTTACGTCTATATTTTTAACTTAAGGATGTTCGCTGCCAATGAAAAAGTATTCAAACTTTTTTCTAACCACTCTTTTTTGATTCCAAAATACTACACAAGACATTTGAAAACAAAATAAATATATGGCAGTGTGCATTTTTTTCAAGCTACATGCATTTGAATGAGACCTCTGAGCGCCATGTTTTACATTTGGTAAAATTAATTTAATTTTTAATTCTTTGAAACATACCTGTCTTGAACAAAAATACACGTAGAATGCTTTCAAAAGTCATAATATTTATGTAACGCAGACTATTTTGGACCAAAAGCATAGAAAAATTTGCAACTTGAAGTGGATGACAAAATTTTACGATTTCTTTTCCAACCCAACCCCCATACTTGAAAAGTCGGAAAAAATCAATATATTGAAATGTGCCAAACCCATATTTGTTGATTCAAACTTTTTCTTGTATTTTCACACAACATAGAACTTGGTAATGTTGTTCGAATGAAAGAAAGAAATATATAGGGTAGTGAGCATATAAGAGAGAGCCAACAACTTGAAAATCGCCATTTTCAGCCTTTCTTCGGCTGTTTTGTTTCTAAAAGCCCATTTCATAAAACCACCTAAAATTTTAAAACCAGCTCACCAAAGACACAACGAATGACTTAGAAGACCATGTACACATATACTGCTGCTAAAATTAACATCGAACTAGTGCAATTAATTTGAAGATGTGTAATATTCAAGTTTAATCTACCCTACCCCCTAAATTTTACTGTCAACTAAAATTTTCTGAAAAGTTGCAGAAAATGGGGTGAAAAAAATGAAGTTTATTAGATTGACAATTTTCATAGCTCATTCAATGCATATCATCAATATGTATCCAAATATAAAACATTAGGAAAATATCTGCAACCGTTTACGAGATATTAAAGAAAAGAAAAACCGGAAGTTCCGAAATGTCAAATGTTAGCAGCGAACATCCTTAACCGAGTTTTGAGAATTTCTCATAATAAACAATGTCAAAAGTGCATACAATGAAATCAACCTCCTCTCCGGTACCTTTCAGTATATTCTTACAGACATGTGACAGACAAATTGGGGATGTTCATGAAGTTTGAAAAGATATCTTTGACAACTTTTCTGCATGTTAGACTTAAGAAGTTATTGACCAGGTTTAGACAATTTTGTGGGGGGTATACTAAAAGCCTTGCTTGCAGCCAATTTCTAGTTTAGATTGTCAAATACATTTTATTGCATCCACAAAACATGTAATAAAACCAACAGCATAAATTACACAGTATATTTAGGAGGTTCTGATCATGAAAACTGGCCGACCAGAATGTGAAGGTCATAGGGCAAACTGGTGCAGTGCTAAAACCACAATTAAACCGGGCGCACAGTTCACACGATATATTTTTATACAATTATATATTGTAATGAATATAGAAACGAAATGTTATAAATACTGTAAAAATACTGGAAAGAAATTATTAAATATATATCTATGACCAGTGTTGTCTTGATACTGATTAATTACTTTGCATTTTCTTGGTTAAGTCAACATTAAAAACATTTAAAAACTTTTATTTTTATTATTATTTGCATAAATGTTTCGATATTACAATATTTTGATTCAGGGGAACCATGAACTGGTTAAAGATTCCTGCAAAAAAGGTAACTACCTTAATAGTTGTTTTTGACTTTGTAAGAAATGTAAATCTGTAGTTGCTAGATTTTCTTTCATTAAAATTTGTCATAGATATATCTTCCTCCTGAGGCTTTGAACCATTTTAACGCGCACACGGAAGAACCATGGTATATCTATGGCTAATTTCGATATGCCAATTCGTTGACCTTTTATTACCTTTTACTGCGTCTTTTATAACCACGATATATTTGTTTTTAATACAGTGAATGTTCGCCGCTTTAATACTTTTGATAGTTTGTTTTTTCCTATTTCTGATGTCATCAACTTCCATAAGAAAATGAGAGATTTTACAGAAATTTTATTTGTTGATTTCTTGTAGTACTTGAAGATTTCGGGGAGTATACAGACCCAAAGGCATTCGAAGTCTGGGGAAGATCATTAATGAAAATAAAAAATGACTACCAAACAGCCAAGAAGTATATTAATTCAGCCTTGGAAAACGCTAAGGTGATATATATAGCCTATGTTTCTGACAAAACACACATTAAATTGAATATAACACACTCAGTTGACTATATGAAAATGATTACACAGTTTGCTGCATATTTTTTATAACTGAAAATCATGAAAGCAATGTTACACTTGATCAGAACGATTACAAACAATCATCAAATGAGCCTCGTCATGAGAAAACTGGATTTTTGCCTATGCAAAAAAAAGCGCAGATCAGCTGTGCAGTTACACAGCTGATCAGCGCCTTTGTTTTCGCTACACAGATAGTACAATTCCTCCTCTCCATAAATCCAAAATTTCAAGCTTCTAGCCTGCTTCAGTGACTGTACATATTGGTGTGTGTCAGACCTTGTCGGAAACCCCGAAGATCGGTTTTCTCGCGTCGCGGCTCAAATAATTGTTCTATTGTTCTATCTCAATTTTTCCACAGAGCCCAGATCATATTGAGCGTCTACAAAGGTTGTTACAAGAAATTGAAGGAAAACTACAGAAATCAGCCGAGAAACAAGACTTTGATCCTGATTGGCTAGTTGAGACTGAAGCTGACAAACATCAAAAGGTATATTACGAATGTTAATTGAAGGTAGAATAATTTAACGACAGGCTTGAAAAAACATTGAAGAAAAGTTGTTGTCTAGGATAAAACTCCACTACTTTCTCTTTAGTGGGTGAGGGTTCTAAAATCCTCAGCATTTGAAATAATATATTTTATAGACTAGACTATAATCTAATACAATGCTTGTGAAGTGAAACACACATACTAACATCAACTGAAATTCCTATAAAATACAAAATCTGTAACATGATAATACGAGGTATGGCAGAAAAGTTCGTAGACACTTCAGCTATCAGAAAAAGTAACGCGTTGTTGAAGAAGCGTTTTGCATAATTTCAAGCAGCAATATCTTATGAGTATATTTCAGAAATTTTGTGCAATTTGAAGTAATTACACGCTTGGTATGACCACTTTTCTGCTTGAGGGTAGGGCCGTGCGGGGCAGGTGTCAAAACGTGATAAAATGTGACGATTTTCACATTCTGTTTTTGCCTGTGAAACGGCACGGAAGTGTGCTGTAACGTTAGAATATTTTGATCCTGAGAGAATGTTCAATCAACAACGTTTTCTGAATGTTTGGGCCTTGGCGGCTGTACAGTTTGATATTTGTGAATAAAATTTCAGACGCAGTCCAAAAAAAATCGTTTGAAAAAATGGCGTAATTTTGACGTCGGAGAACAGCCGATAACCATAAAATTGTGTGTTTTTGTTAAAGAAATCGCCAACAAACACGATGGAAATGATATAAACAACAACATAAAAGCTATCAGCTTGTCGGTCACTAGTTAACAAGTGGCAGAGTTGATTTTTGGATGCTCGATAGATCATCTAAGATGATAAGCGGCGGCGGAAGGGCACTCGTCTTACATTCTCATCGAATGAAAATGGTTTCATATGTTCAACCGGTCATCAGAGAACTTGAGGACAGTTGGCATAGATCTACATTTGACAGCTGGATACACATAATAAAATTGTACCGATATCCAAGGACCCTATGTGGAATAACTCTGAAACATCTGTTAAACTTGGTACAAATATATTAAGCACTGACAACAATAAACTTCAAGTAACGTCACTGAGACGTTGACCCTTGCCCCGCTCCCGGTTAGGGAGGTGCACATAAAAGGCTGTAGAAGATGTCGTGTTGGCCAGATTTTCATAAAATTTCGTCTATTTGCTCATGAAATATTTTTGCAAACCCAGATATATTCATTTTGACTGAATTTCTTTTCCTGTTGAAAATACTAATGGTGTCTACGAACTTTTCTGCCATACCTCGTATTTTGAAATGTTTTGTTAAGAAAATATGATAAGTGATGACCAGGCCTGAGGGGTTGTACCAATTAGAACAGATATCTCACTTGAGCCTTCATTTGCACATACATTATGTGAAGATAGTGTCTGTACTGCTAAACTGATTTCATTCAAAACAGGAAACAGAAAATCACAATTATGTTACTTAGTCGTATAAATGTTCCATGATTAATTCTAGAAGGATGAAATTGTCTCAGGTTAGTCTATACTGACTGAAGAGATTAAGGGCCAAGGTGGAGCTAGGGAAAGTCAGGTAGCTTATCTCAGTACATGTATTTGTCTAGACACCAAAGGGGTTACATCTAAAGTAGCTCCGGAAAATTATACTTGATTTGATTGACTGTTGCTGCTACCTGAGAAATAAGGGATTATGCTCGCTTGTAAAATGCATGACCATAAATACATATACACCCTGTGAACAATTTTATTGCACTTAATTCAAACGGATATTGCCTTGGGAATTATCAATCTGGACCCAGTTGTTCAAAGCATCGTTACCTTAACAATATCGTTAAGACATAAATTTGTTAAGCAAATATCAGCTAAAGTAACAAATACACTGTTATTTTTTGTTCAAAAAATGTGAGAATCCTTTGCAGTGCAAAGGATTCTCACATTTTTTCAACAAAAAAAATAACAGTGTATTTGTAATATTAATGTTTGAAATTTTAACGAATCGTTAACTAACAATGTCGTTAGTTTTGAACAACTGGGCCCAGGTCAATAAGACAATAAATATGAGAGTAGCTCCACAGTAGCTATAATCCCAATTTGTAAACATGTCATTGATGAAATGGACAACCAACGTGCCAACTCCGAAAAAAAAACAATGACGTGCAAGCAACTTCATTATTCGTATGCTACATGTACTTACACAATCTTGTAGCGTATTTTAACATTTTAATGAAATATTTCTTAAACCAATGAAAATGTTATTTATTTTCCAGAAAACTACCGGGGCAAGAACACATACACACGAAACACCACAGAAGAGAAAGCACCGAAGGCGTAAGTCAGTGATATATTGTTCAAGTATGGTGATAATATGGGAAACCCCAGATTTGCTCTTATTTAAATAATGTAGATAAACCGGCTCTAGCAGCTTACTCAATCTGTGAGTCCTTGTTTTTGATTCATCGGGATGTTTATCATGATTTATTTGTTTGTTCTTGATGATTCATTGACTAGTTAGAGATTCACCACGAGGACCGAAGAACTTACTAAATGTTATGAACCACTGCAGAAGCTGAGGGTGAGGTTAGGATCCTGTAAAACCGGTTTAAGCCCGCCAGTAACTTTGTGTTACTGATCGTTCCAAGGCGATACTTCTGTGGTGGTTCTTTTTGTTTTATGTCTTGGTGTTTAAAATTTTTTTATGCTGTTGGCGCCTTATGTATGTTTTCATATTTTTAATTAAGGTAACTGAGTGGCCACCTATTGGGAAAATAGCTGCTCATTCGGCTTACGATATGTTTCATGGTATAAGTGCCTGATTGTTAGTTTGGTTTTTTCCCACCTCGGTTTTTGGAGTGGGAATCTCTTTCTGATTGCGCCTTTTCCTGATCTTTGCCTACTTGTACCTTTCTAATATCACAGTGGTAAAATGGTAACAAGAGATGATTTTAAATATTTCTAAGCGTATTTGGTAGGTTGCATGAGGAATTCTGACTGAGTCATCATGTAGTTAGTTCCACCATATATAGGCCGCATACCTTAGAGATCTTTTGAGATTCGTTTGGGGGACCTGTGAAATATTTGACTACACAGAGATTTAGGGACTAACCATGTTTATAAGATTTGCTAAGACCTGAGGACACATATTATCAAAACTCTAACAAACGTCAATTATTGTCATTATTCTCATCCGTCTACGCATATTATTGTTGGTAAACGCAAAAACTGGCACACTTGTTGAAAGTTAATTAAAGTGTCTTAAAATTACTAAGACATTTTACTTATGGGCTGTATTTGGAGATCATATCGAAGTGCTTTGATAGTTTAAATAATTTCTATTGATTTATTGATTGTTTTATTGATATTTCACAATAAACCATGTCTAACATGCCAAAAGGAATTGCTTGATTTTTTGAAAAATGGTTTGACATTGCTTGATTTTTTGAAAACTAGTTTCCCGATATCAAAAGAAACAATGTTATCTGAATATACAAAAATAGATTTAATGCGTTGTCGTTTTCTATGCCTTATTTTCAGTTTCTTTTGTCACTTCCTGTTTCAACATATGTTATCGTTATTGATAATGAAATTGTTATACAGCCTACTCTTCTACAGCTAAAGCAAGAGAAAGACAAGTCCAATTGCCACATGAGAGCCAGCAGCCAAATGAAGAAAATAGTCCAAGACATGAGGACATAGAAATAATTTATGCAAGAAATTCCATTGAAACTGAAACAGCATGTAAAAGTGTCACAAAGAACGAGAATCAGTCATCACCACATATTGTATCTGAACGAAAGCAAAATAGAAGAAAAAATAAAAGAAGTCGACGGCGACATGCCTCAAATGAAAGTATTACTTCAATAATACACGGAAGTGAACACAGTGATGTTGCACGCTTTACATCAGATCAGATAGACCTATCAGATTTTGAAACGGATTCAGATGACGACGATGACGACGGGGCATCTACTTACAAATATGTGTCAGGGTCATGCGCAAAAACGTCACTTGAAGATATTGACGAGTCTTCTGATGATGATACCTTGACGTTTTACGAACAAAGCAGTCGTCCTCGTGGCGACGAGGAAGAATATCTGACATCGAAAGGTAATAGCTTATCACGAGAAGGACTCCAGTTGGATGAATCTTATCTTGATTCAATAAAAGCCAGCCAAAGAAAGGAAAATAATGAAGCTTTCTATGACGAACCGTTGCTGAAAAAAGAGTGCGAGCAACTACTGCGGCTACGGCCAAACCAGTACAAACGATGCTGCCTTCAAATTGAGGGATGCCATAGAGCCGTTGGCACACCCTTGAAATCTGAAGACAAAATTTCAACAATTGAAATTTCTGGAAGGTCAAAGGCTGGCCGGACTTTCAATGGAGACGAAGTTGTTGTGGAAATTTTAGATGTTGGACACGAACAACAGGATAAACGATATGGAAAAGTTGTTGGGGTTTTAAATCGTGAACGACAAAAGGATATTAAGCATCCTGTGTTTGTCTGTACACTCGATGATCTAGAATCACACCTTGTACGACCAATGTGTAAAACAGTCCCAAAGATTCACCTCTTGCGTGAAGAAATACTGAAGAATCATTTCAATCAACAAAAGAACAAAATTGAACTCTATGACTATAATCACGGAAATGGTACATTAAAAGGGGGAAATATTATCGAGATAAACCCGGCTGATAGGCATAGATATGTTTTCTTGGTAGCTTATCTTCAGTGGGAACGCCAGCAATACAGTATTTACCCACTAGGAGCTATCATACGTATATTACCTTTTGGAACAACAGTTCAGCGTGGACTCAATATTCTAGATCTGCAGCACGACGTGCCATCCGTTTATACCGCAGCTACAGTTAAACGAATAGAGAGTATCACTAGCGGGCAACATGACGAGCCGCCAGAATCTGCAGAATCTGATCGTACCAACCTCACACATTTGGATACATTCACCATTGATCCTCCAGGTTCCAAGGATCTAGATGATGCTCTAAGCATTGAAAAAATTGAAGATGGATTCTGTGTTGGTGTTCACATTGCTGATGTAACAACATATGTGGAAAAAGATGATGCCATTGACAGAGAAGCCCGCGAGCGCGCTTTTACTTTTTATCCAGGAATGCGGAGACCAAGGCATATGCTGCCTGAGCCCTTGAGCCAGAATATTTGCAGTTTGATGCCTAACAAACGGCGGCGGTGCATTACAGTATTCCATTATTTAGATACCCAAGGCAATCATCAGCGTACTAAAATATTACCTTCTGTTATCAAGTCCCGCAAACAGTTCACTTATGCGGAGGTCCAAGAAATTATTAATGCTGATACATGCGAGGAGGGAATCCAAAAGAATATAAAGCAGCTGTACAGACTAGCAGAGAAGAGACGGCGAATGCGTCTTGGAAACTCTATGTTTGCTCTAGACTTGGAAACCGAGGACTATAATGAAGACAATCCAGAAGATACCATAGGAGCACATTATCTGGTTGAAGAATTCATGGTGCTCACAAATTGGAAAATTGCAAAGAACCTTGTCCGCACATTTCCAGACTTAGTACCCCAAAGATGTCAGCCTCCGCCGACACAGGAATGTCTAGATGTGTTTATGAAAAAAGAAGCTTCAATTCTGAACCTGGTTTTGAAACTACAGGGAAAAACAACATATCCACGACCTTCAATTGACAGAGTTTTGGAAACAGATGGTGACAACAACGTTATGGTTCCTAAATGGGTTTGGGATATGATAAGTGAGTCTCCAGAAAGAGCTTCTCGCTACATCAAGATGGACGAATTGCTCCCAAGGCAGTACCTTGCGTACCAGCATTGGCTTTCTATCCAGGAGCCTGCTTTGTTCAAATGTTCAGGCAGCCCCAAAGGACAAGTAGATAGTCTGCATTTTAGTTTAGGCTGCGCGCCATACACCCATTTCACCTCTCCAATAAGGCGTTACATCGACATTGTCGTACATCGGCTGGTGCATTGCATGATTAAGGGGCAGATATGTACAGAGTACACCACAGATGAAGTAGAAAACGTATGCTCACATGTGAATGTTGTAGCCAAACGAGCGAAGGCATACGAAAAAGGATGCAGGACATTGAAAATGGCAAGAAGTCTTAAGGAGCAACCAAAGGCGATAGTTTGTTTCACAGATGACGTCAGTGACAGCGGTGTGTCCCTTTGTGCTCCGGATTTAAGATTTGTTCACGAGAAATATAGGAGATTGCCATTCAATCTTCTCGATATGGGATTCAAGCCAGAAGAATTTGAAGATACACGTGGAAATGCAAATGTGAAGTGCAAATGGCGAAAACGACTGTATGATATTAGTGGCCAGCCAGCTGTGCTATCAGGTTCAGCAAGAGATTCGCTCAGTTTAGTTCAACACCCTGGAATGATGTTCGTACGGCCTTGCGACTGGGCGGAAATTCTCAAGTGTGCAATAGAAGGCCGTCATCAAGATATGAAGAAAATAGCACTTTGTGCCCGAAACAGCCTCCCGACAACAGGACTAGACGATATAAATACCGAGACTCGAGAAATCCACAGAATGCAGCCGTGTACGATGTTTTCCCTTTCCTTCACACGTGGCCAAGCACTGAAAATACAAATGACTGCAGAGCCGCAAAATGGTATGCTCGCTCCAAAGCTACAGCTTTTCGATGTGACAAAAAGCTTCAAATGTTGTCTTCAGCACACAGATGACCCGGTCATGCATTTAGCATACTACTCAACAAAGCCGACGCTCGACCAGTATGAAAGCGTGCGACTCTACCTTGAAACGTGGATTCCACTTGTGATAATGGAAGCTGCTGTTGGGTCGGTGTTCAGCGAAGGCACATGCACCATTAACAATGTACCTGTCAAATTCAGGGGCTACACTGGGAAATTTTCACTGCCAATTTCTTATTGCATGTTGAGGAACATTGAGTTTGCTGGCACGGTGGATGAGGATGATATAGATGCCGATATCAACAAGAAGGCGTTCGACTTCATTTGCTTGAAGTGTACATTGACAGATCTAACAACAAACACAAGTAACCAAAAGCGCCTTGAAGGACAGCGCTTTTGGGTCGGTCATGGCGAAATCACTAAAGTCGTTCGAAAACGAGACATCGAAGTAACCTCGAAAGTTTCTAAGAAGAACGGAAATACGGTAATGGAAAAGTCGCCAATGGTTTCAAGTGATGGAAAGGTGATCGTTAGCTTTGCTCTACACAAACTTTCTCCGAACCCACCATTTGCCCAAGCTGATGACAATGGGATACTCAGATGTGGAGTTGAAGTGTTGATAAAGTCGGATGTCGACAGGTGAGTGCTTTTGAGCTATTTCTTATCATGATTTCTCTAACTAAAGATGTTTTATACTAGTATCCTTATTTTGCATTTTCAGTTTGGTCCTTGGAGATCAGCGAGTATATTCTGAGAAATCTGAAATATATTTGACTCCATTTGGATAATGCTAGTCTTTATCGGTTGTCGTGTTGAAAAGTAAAAAATAGTATTTCCCTTTCGCTCCATGTTGCCAAATCTGAAGGGTCACTAACGAGGCTTAAGTATCCGAAATCGCGATATGGCCCACCGACTTCCCCATATATATTTTCACTGCTCTTAAAAGATCTCAGTTTTAATTTTATTCAGTATGTCTCATAAGTTATGTCGAATAATCTGAAGTATGTTGGCTATTAAATCTAATTTTGTTTTCTTCTAAAAATCGCTGTATATTGCATGGACAAGTTTTCGTAATGTTGAGTGGTTCAGTAATTGATTCTCAAATGTATTGTTTATGTGCTTTAGTTCAAGCTTTTGTTACTTTATTGTTAATGTTATGCTATTTCATTTCATCATTATTTTATATATGATTCATATGCTACTGTGTGGTGGCCCATAATTGCAACTTAATTTTACTCTATTCTATCTATATCTTGCACTATCAGGATGTAGAATTTCTAAACTGTATCAATACTTTGTCTATATTGTTAAAGAACTTGTAGCTTTATAAAAAAAGGCAATTTGTTAGTGATTTCAGTAGCATTCTCCTCCATTTGTATGCATCCTTAAAGGCGTATAGTCATATTTCTGATATCATTAGCTTATCACTGATGTGATGGACGTAAGAAGTAAACAATGACCATGAACTGATGCGATCAGACGCAATTCCGCTCGAAATCATAGGACAAAGAAATGACCCTGAATCAATAATGATTTACAGTGAGACTGTTTTACTGCACAGACTATCGGGGGCTATAGCACCAACAAAAAACCGGTAACATGGGTCACTTTATTTTCTTATGCAGGATCATGCATAGATGTGTCAATACTCTAATTAGTGCACTCATTTGGTGCCTGGGCTTAAAGTTGCACCAATTTGGGGCCATAAAAGCATGGGTACTAGACGCCTGTAGAATTTACACATTTAAAGCTAAAATAGATAATCAACAAAAGCTAATGATATCTAATTTCTCTGTAGGAGAACTGAGACATTCCTAAAGATGCTCCCAGAAGTGAAGTCTGTTTTAGTGCGGAAGATTGCTTTGAACAATGAACCCTTTGACGGACTAGGTACATAGATTGTACACATATACACAGTTTCATTGATAAGGAAATTATTAATCTTACATACTGTCTACAAGAACATGTCATAGTAGAAAATAATATGTCAATGCCATAAAATAACACAATCAAGATATTAAGACATTTAGAAGTAGTTGATGCCATTAAAAATAAACATGTCAGTCGTGCGTTGCTGGCTAGTCTACTTAGAGAAGTTCTACACCAATCATGGAGGTACATTGACGATGTGCTTTAATCTGTTTTGGTCCTCAAACAAGATTCTTATTTGTAAATAGCAAAGAATACGTGCGTACAGAAGGCATTGCTGTTGAATTATTTTATTTATATTATATTTTGTATTCAATATTATAGATGATGATCATGTCGAAATAGCAAACGAAATGAAGAGAGACTTGCATATTCCACTAAGTGGTGACGTAAAACCACTCCCAAGAAATAACGAAGGACAACAAAAGGCTATAGATAAAGCCCTTAGAAGTACATTCTCTTTGATTCAAGGACCTCCAGGTAATATCAAACCACTCTTGGTACTTATCACAGAATTAACAATCATGAGCAGTAACGAACTAACTCACAAAGACAACATATATTTTTGAATGCTCCCAACCCTTTCATTAATTTTTAGATATTATAATTTATTAGCTCACCTGAACCGAAGGCTCACAAGGCGAGTTTTAGCATAGTAGTCGAACCGGAGGCCGTCCGTCCGTGCGTCCATACGTCGATATGACCTTCGACTGTGGAGATAGCTACCCTTGAGGGTCAGAAATTGTATGGATATATTGTTGACCACGCTATTTTTAATTAGATATTTTCTATACTGTCAAGGAACGATGCCATACATAAGAGTTTGAATGAGTTTGAATTTAGCCAGATCCAACCATGTGTTGCAGAGTTAGCTGCCCTTTAGCATTTACCTCACCGGGCGAGCTTATAGTATGGACTGAGACGGCATCCGTCTGTCCATTGGTCCGTGCGTCTATCCACATTTTTAGACACGAATATCTCTAACACCAGAAGGTCAAACTTTAGCAGAAGCATCATTGTGGTGGAAGTTTGCCTGCGCTAGGTTGTGAAGCAGATTGAATCAGAACTCTGTTATGGTAACAGATAACTTCCTTACACTTTGTATGGAGACTTGCAAGGAACAAGAACAACAAATGAGCTTGCATACGTTTGAAATTCGGACAGATCTGACCAGACATTGTGGAGTAAGCAAACATCAGAATTTTGTTTCTATTCATTATCTTGAAAATGAATGGACAGAATTTGGCCAAATTTCGTCAGCACATCAGCATTGGCAAGATCTAGGTTGGGATTGTTACATGTCATTTTTTGCAAAGGCACGGACGTCGCGAACGGTACTGAGCAATTTCTTAATAATGCTACCGTTTGCATTGCAAACGGTAATAAAGTTGTTGATTTAATGCAAAAGTACACAAATTATATATCAGATTTTAGGGAATTTTATATATAATATATATATATATATATATATATATATATATATATATATATATATATATATATATATATATATATATATAGGTGAATGTACGAGATATACTGCCGGTATTACTTCCACATTATAAGCTCACCTGAGCCGTTAGGCTCACAAGGTGAGCATATAGGATAGCCATTATCCGGCGTCCGTCCGTCCGTCCATCCGTCCGTCCGAAATTTTAAAGATCTTCTCTGAAACCACTTGACCAATCAAAGCCAAATTTTATATGAAGCATCTATAGGAAGGGGGAACCAATGTTATATAAATAATCCAGGTCACATGACCAAGATGGCCGCTACGCCAACATATGGTAAAAACCTTTAAAAATCTTCTCCAGAACCGGTCAACCGATTTCAACGAAACTTGGCATGAGGTATGGATGACTCAAGTACCACAATGTGTATAAAAATCATGACCCTGTGTGTAATGTTTTGTGGGTTCTTGTTATGGGCAGGATTCGCTCAGATAAATAAACACAATTTTAACAACAAGAAGTTTATTCTAGAAGGCGAGCGGAAGTGGTGCAATCTAAGGGGAATAATCCAGGCAAAGGTAACAGTCAACCAATTGAGACCGGACAGAGTGCACCAATCAATTTGGTATGACGAGTCACCGAAATTGCGATAATGTTACACTGTGATGATCTTGACCTATTTTACGGCAAGATCAACATGGGTCGCAAATGCATTTGAACGGGTAAAACTTTTAAAATGTCATATAAAGTGAAAGTTTGGAAATGGGCTGTAGGAATGAATATTAATAATTCCGAAACAAATGGACCCCAGGGGCTCATATATATCTCGATAATATTCAAACATCTTCTCCTCTGAAACCACTTGGCCAATCAAAGCCAAATTTTATGTGAATCATCTGTAGGATAGGGAAACCAATGTGTATATAAATAATCGAGGTCACATGACCAAGATGGCCGCCATGCCCATATATGGTAAAAACCCTTCACAAATCTTCTTCTCCGGAACCGGTGGACCGATTTCAATGAAACTTGGCATGAAGCATTGATGACTCAAGTACTACAATGTGTATATAAATCATGACCGTATGGTAACCTTGACCTATTTTACGGCAAGGTCAACATAGGTCGCCAATGCATTTGAATGGGGAAAACTTTTAAAATGTCATTTAAAGTAAAAGTCTTCCAGGAAATGCACAGTAGGACTGATTATTAATTATTCTGAAAAAAAAATGGACCCCATGCGCTCATCTGCCCCCACCTCGGGGCATTATAAATGTACATTACCATAATATTTACAAACATCTTCTCCTCTGAAACCGCTTGGCTAATCAAAGTCATTTTTGTGAAGCATCTGTAGGATGGGGAAATCAATGTGTATACAAATAACCTAGGGCACATGACCAAGATGGCTGCCATGTGCATATATGTTAAAAAAACTTCAAAAATCTTCCTCTCCGGAACCAGTGGACTGATTTCAACGAAACTTAGCATGAAGCACCAATGGCTTAAGTACTACAATGTGTATATAAACCATGACCCTGTGATGACCTTGACCTATTTTACGGTAATGTCAACATAAGTCACCAATACATTTGAATGGGAAAAACTGTTAAAAAGTCATTTAAAGTGAAAATCTTGCAGGAAATGGAAGTTGGACCCAGGGGCTTATATGCCCCCACCCCGGGGCAATATACATGTATATCATCATACTATAATTTGAGCAACGTTTGTCTGTTTGTTTGTTTGTTCCCCTACTCCTCCCAGGTCCTTGGGCCGATCTTCACGAAACTTGGAGGGAAGGTGGAGGGTGGCCCCGGATATTAGCTTGAGGGGTTCATTTTTGAAAGGTCAAGGGCATCGAGGTCAAAGGTCAAAATTGTTTTTTTTTTTCTGTTTGTTCCCCTACTTCACCCAGGTCCTTGGGCCGATCTTCACCAAACTTGGTGGGAAGGTTAAGGGCGGCCCCGGATATTAGCTCGAGGGGTTCATTTTTTAAAGGTCAAGGTCATCGAGGTCAAAGTTCAAATTTCTGTATCTCGGCAGTCCTTGGTCCGATTTGCATGAAACTTGGTGAGTATATACAGGTTGATCCCTGATTAAGATTTATGGGTCCAATTGGGTCAAAGGTCATCGAGGTCAAAGGTCAAATTTATGTTTTTTTCTGTTATTGAGGTCAAAGGTCAAATTTCTGTATCTCGGCAGTCCTTGGTCCGATTTGCATGAAACTTGGTGAGTGTATACAGGTTGATCCTTGATTAAGATTTATGGGTCCAATTGGGTCAAAGGTCATCGAGGTCAAAGGTCAAATTAATGTTTTTTTCTTTTGATCATGTTTTCTTTCTGTTTGTTCCCCTACTTCTCCCAGGTCCTTGGGCCGATCTTCACCAAACTTGGTGGGAAGGTTAAGGGCGGCATCGGATATTAGCTCGAGGGGTTCATGTTTTGAAGGTCAATGTCATCGAGGTCAAAGGTCAAATTTCTGTATCTCGGCAGTCCTTGGTCCGATTTGCATGACACTTGGTGAGTGTATGCAGGTTGATCCCTGATTAAGATTTATGGGTCCAATTGGGTCAAAGGTCATCGCGGTCAAAGGTCATATTTATGTTATTTGTCTGTTTGTTCCTCCCAGGTCCTTGGGCCGATCTTCACCAAACTTGGTGGGAAGGTTGAGGGCGGTCCCGGATATAAGCTCGAGGGGTTCATTTTTAAAGGTCAAGGTCATCGAGGTCAAAGGTCAAATTTCTGTATCTCGGCAGTCCTTGGACCGATTTGCATGAAACTTGGTGAGTGTATACAGGTTGATCCCTGATTAAGATTTATGGATCCAATTGGGCCAAAGGTCGTCGAGGTCAAAGGTCAAATTTATGTTGTTCTTTTTTCTGTTTGTTCCTCCCAGGTCCTTGGGTCGATCTTCACCAAACTTGAAGGCAAGGTGGAGGACGGCCCCAGATATTAGCTTGAGGGATTCATTTTTTGAAAGGTCAAGGTCATCGAGGTCAAAGGTCAAATTTATGTTTTTTTCTGTTTGTTCCCCTACTTCTTCCAGGTCCTTGGGCCTATCTTCACCAAACTTGGTGGGAAGGTGGAGGGCGGACTCGGATATTAGCTCGAAGGGTTCATTTTTTGCAATCATCTTACTGCTACTTCGAGACGGGTAAAATTTACTAGTTACCATAGTATTCAAACATCTTCTCCGCTGAAACTGCTGGGCCAATCAAATCCAAATTTTATGTGAAGCATCTATAGGATGGGGGAACCAATGTATATATGAATAATCTAGGTCACATGACCAAGATGGCCGCCATGCCCATATATGGTAAAAACCGTTCAAAAATCTTCTTCTGTGAAACCAATGGACTGATTTCAACGCAACTTGGCGTGAAGCATTGATACTACAATGTGTATATAAATCATGACCCTGTGATGACCTTGACCCAGTTCATGGCAAGGTCAACATGGGTTGCCCATGCCTTTGAATGGGGGAAAACTGTTAAAATGTCATTTGAAGGGAAACAACAGCAGGAAATCGGCAAATGGACAGAATATTGATTATTCTGAAATAAGAAAATTGCCCAAGGGCTTCATCTGCCCCTGCACTGGGGTTAATTGACATGATATTCAAACATGTAGCCAATCTCAGGACCATTGGTCCTCTGGTTACCAATATCCGCTTATAATGACAACATGACCATAATTTCGGTGAAAAAATATGATTATTGGGAAAAACGAATATGTCAGTTGTGTTAGCGCGCGTAACTTTTTTCTCATACGCTGGTCCCTGTGTTGCCCCTGTTATTGCTGTATAGTCAAATGAAGTGATTCGGGTAAAGTATATATATATATATATATATATATATATATATATTGTAACGGAACAGGGCTATTGCTGCTTCTTTGTATCGGGTATTAGGACTGTCGAAATTATGTAAACATCGTGTGCCAACTTTCTTCGCTAATTTTACTCGCTTCCTCGCTGAATTGACGGGAATCGGTGAATGATCAGTTAGATTTACCTCTATATTTTACATTTTCATCAAATTTGCGTGTTGTTATGTCTTTGTACGGCTGTATTTTTGGATTTTTCGATCGAATCGTCGGGTCTTCTGAAACTGCACCATCATCGTATATTTTCGGTACTTTCCGTTGGTTGTAATTGCATAATGGTCCGCATCGACCGAAACTGCACCAACGTTACGGAAATTCCCGAATGCAACCATCCGCCTTTCGTGGGCTTCCGTAGTAGCGTCCCCTGGGGTCATGTGACCCATGGGTATAAAAGCAGAGCGGAGTAGCTCTGGCGGCATTATTTGAATTTGATTCAAATAGTCAACTTGAGCTGCTTTAGCCCATTGTTCTTGAATATTCTCTTATAACAACTCTCACTTGCTAAGTCTATAGCACCATCATGCCTAGACCACACCAGAAGGGTCCACTTGATGTAATCTCATAATCATTTTGTGTTGTTTAGACTTGTTGGTGCTGTGTTTATATGGCATTTGATACTTTAAGGCTGGTTGGCACATGAATTTTATATTAATTTCTCTAAAGTATGTTTTCTAAAATAGCAAGAAATATATAGGAGAATATTTGAGTTTATTTGATACACCACTTTGTTAGTGTAAATTACATTATTGTTGGTGCATACCATCTGGAGGGTGCAACTTGTAAACTCTCACCATTGGTGTTGGTGCACACCATCGTTGGTGCACTTTAGATTATCACTCAATCATACATCTTTGTTGGTGCACACCATCGTTGGTGCACACCATCGTTGGTGCACTTTAGATTATCACTCAATCATACATCTTTGTTGGTGCACACCATCGTTGGTGCACACCATCGTTGGTGCACTTTAGATTATCACTCAATCATACATCTTTGTTGGTGCACACCATCGTTGGTGCACACCATCGTTGGTGCACTTTAGATTATCACTCAATCATACTTCTTTGTTGGTGCACACCATCATTGGTGCACACCATCGTTGGTGCATCTTAGTGTTTAGCAATCAAACTTCACTCTTAGGTTGGTGCACACCATCGTTGGTGCACTTAGTTATACAACCATCAAATACTATCGTCCATCCTTGTTGGTGCACACCATCGTTGGTGCACCTTAGCGAATAACAATCACACCATCCCTCACACCATCGTTGGTGCACACCATCGTTGGTGCATTTTAGTAAATCACAAATTAACATATCCTTCGTACTTGTGCACACCATTGTTGGTGCACTTTGTACACATTATAGGGTTTCATATCTAACATACTAGGTTTGCACCATCTTGTGTTGCATTGATGATATGGTACTTTAGAAGTATTAGTGTAATAAATTATATTGAGATTGAGACTCCCCCGAATATAATAAATCATCGGTTTAAGCCAGCACATCTGTATAAATGTTGAAATATGTATAGATATTGCTCACATTTAATAGAGTATGTTTAATTAAATTAATTGAAATTTAACCCCTCCAGACTTGACTCTATATCACTACCCTTAGCTAAGCTACCAGGCCAGGCGAACCTATGCAAATTATGCGACGATCCTAGTTTATCCTGACAAGATTATCTCGGCGCTAGGCTCCCGTTGCATTTGGTGTCAGAGGAGTGGGATACTAGCTATTGAAACAGAAAATTGTATGTGGAACCAAAAATAAGCAACACATATTTTGATAATTTTATTTCACAATTTATTCAAAACAAAGATATTTCAGGATGTCAATATAATTCCAACTTGTTTTGTAACGTCACTTCACTTGTTGAGTTCCAGTTGAATTTCTCTTGTTGTTGGAAATTTGACAACCTGAAAATATAAAAGATAAATTTTGTTATAAATCCACATTGTAAATCCTGGTTTTGGTCACAGCTAGTGTGTAGTGATACTAAACAAAATGGCAGAGAATAATTCTCAGCAAGATGCAAATGAGCATATTGAGCCGTTACGAGGTCATATAGATGACCAGGCCTTAGACACACAATCTGACACTAGTTCAGCCAGTGAACTTCTATTGTCAATGTTAGAAAACAGATTGGAAAATGAAATGGCTAAAATGGCAACTATGGTGAAAAACACCGTAGCTTCCTTGCAAAATTCTGTCTCAAATCTTACAGAGCAATTTGAGAGAAAATTTTCGCAAATTGAACAGAAACTAAACAATATCACTTCTAACACAGGATTAGAAAATCAGAATGCAAATAGAAGTACATCATTGTTTAACCAGACACACCAAAGCAATTCACATACTGAGTCAGGTGGTGACCCTTTTACTTTGGGAAGGATTTCTCAAAACAGGGGAGACAACATGCCACAGCTTTCTGCACCATCCAACCAGAGTTGTTTTTCTTCTAACTCACAAAATGCAAGACAGGTCCAATTCTCAGACCAGTCTAAGGGAGATAACAACCACTTCAAAATGAAACCTCAAACATTCAATGGGACTGATTTTGATGACTTTATTTCACAATATGAAATAACTTGTGAGATCAATGGGTGGCAATATAAAGAAAAATCTCTTTATTTGGCAAATTGTTTAACTGGAGAAGCAAGGTCTTTGCTAAATGAGCTTGATCATGAGGGTAAAAGAGATTACAATACACTGGTAGAGAAATTGAGAAATAGATTTGGCTCGGTGAATAAATCAGAAATTTACCGCACACAGTTGAAATCTAGGATAAGAAATAAAGGGGAGACAATTCCTGAACTTGCACAAGCAATAAAGAAACTTGTAAGGCAAGCTTATCCAGGGGTAAATAAAGAAGTAGTAGAGACATTATCTCTTGATTATTTCATTGATGCCATTACTGATTCAGACTTACGTCTTCGTTTGCGTGAAGCTGGACCGAAATCTCT
Organism: Rugalucina vietnamica; assembly: GCA_964017185.1. Classification (NCBI taxonomy): domain Eukaryota; kingdom Metazoa; phylum Mollusca; class Bivalvia; order Lucinida; family Lucinidae; genus Rugalucina; species Rugalucina vietnamica. The sequence goes on from OZ024872.1 coordinate 65,048,089, forward strand.
TGAAGACGCAGAACAAACCGCCGTGCGTATTGAAGCGTATAAGATTGCTGACAAGCAGAGATCTCGTTTGGTCGGTCGCGTCGATTTCGATGATGAACAGAAGAAAGACGAGCGAGATAAATCACCTGGGCAAATCGAGACGCTTTCAGAGGCAATTTTAACTCTTACAAATGAGGTGAAAAACATTAGTAAGCAAAGACCCAAGAGTACAAATTACAATCAAGCCACAAACCAAACTCAGGGGAACCGTTATCAGAAAAATAATGGTAGAAATACTAGATTTCAAAGGTTCAATCGCACCAATCAAAACTGGCGAAATGACCAAAGATCTGGTAATCACAACAATCAATATAGGGGTAATAACTCATACCAAGCAAAACAGAGCAATTCTGGAGGTCACAATTCTCGCAATGATCAGAACTTCTCGAGAAGAAATGACGATGGTTTTACACATGGCAATGGTGTAAGCGTTGCTACCTCTTTTGAGAATGATAACAATCGCCAGGGAAACTTGAATCCGTCGAATTGGGGGGCCACAACTCGACACCAATAAGCCGGCCCGAAAAGATAGCACTTAGAAATATGGAAGAAGGATACTTTGTACCAGCTCGTATAGGGAATTTGCCTCTTACCTTTTTGATAGACACTGGTTCAAATGCTACTATTTTGCGTCATGGTCTTTTAGATAGTTTGCCGCAGGAACATCTTCCCAGCTTGACACCTGTAAATATACAATTAGTTACAGCTACAGGTCACTGTTCACCATTTTATGGTAAAGCAGATGTTGAAATTTCATTAGGAAATCAAAAATTAAAACAGCAATTTTTGTTTGCCGATATTGAAAATGATGGCATACTGGGCATTGATTTCTTGAGTAAATATGGCTGTGATGTTCTATTGAGCAAAGATCATTTGATGTTGAATGGAGAAAGAATTGCTTGTTTTCGCAACAGTGTTGATGCTATAGCTACTTGCTGTAGAATAGCTTTGACAGAAAGTATTGAGGTGCCTCCTGAGTGTGAAATAATTGTGCAGGGCAGGCCAATTGATAGTTTTGACAAAGATAGTGTTGGTGTATTGGAGGCTTCTGAAACTTTCACCACACGTTATGGCCTTATGGTGGCGAAGGCTTTAGTAAGTCCAAAATTGGGAACAGTGCCTTTGCGCATTATGAATGTACAGGACAAGCCATGCTTTCTCCATAAAAATACGATTACAGCAGTATATGAGCCGGTGGAAACAGAAACTTTTGAGAGAGTTAATTCCCTTGGTACAGAGAGCATTGCAAATGATGATACCCAAAATAATGATACCTCACACATTGAAGATTTGATTGCTCGTAGCTCTGAAAACCTTTCTGTGTCGCAAGCAGAAAATATGGCTGCTCTATTGCGTGAATTTAAAGATATATTTTCACGATCTTCTCACGACCTCGGTTCTTCTGGGTTAGCAGAACACACCATTAGAACAGAACCAAACTGTAAACCTGTGTACCAAAGACCATATAGAATTCCATTAGCAAAGCAAGAATTTGCCAGAAAAGAAATTGAGCTTATGGCCGAGAAAAATCTTATCGAGCCTTCTTGTTCGCCCTGGAGTTCGCCGGTCGTTTTGGTACCAAAACGAGATGGCAGCACCAGGTTTTGCATTGATTACAGGAAATTGAATGAGGTGACAATTCCAGACAAGCACCCATTACCTAACCCAGAAGACACCTTGGGAGCGCTCGGAGGATCGAAATGGTTCTCAACTGTCGACTTGAAATCGGGCTTTCACCAAATCTTGATAAAAGAAACTGATAGGCCGCTAACTGCTTTCTCGATTCCTGGCAGTGGTTTATGGCAGTTCCGCGTACTTCCTTTTGGTTTAATAAACTCGGGAAGTGTGTTCGAGCGTCTGATGGAAAGGGTATTTGACAGATTGACATTCAAGTTTCTGCTCATCTATTTAGATGACATCATCATATACTCAAAAACATTTGAGGCTCACTTGGAAAATTTGCGTGAGGTGTTTCAGAGGCTTCGTCAAGCAAACTTGAAACTCAATCCGAAAAAATGTAGCCTTTTTGCGGAGCGTGTTTCCTTCTTGGGCCATCAGGTTTCCGAGGCTGGTATAGAAACCGACCCTGAGAAAGTTGCAGCCATCAAGGAATGGCCGCAGCCCAGAACTGTCAAAGAAGTGCGACAATTTGTTGGATTGGCATCCTATTACAGGAAATTCATTCCTTCATTTGCTACCGTGTGCAAACCTCTGCACAAACTTACTGAAAAAGACCAAAAATTTGTCTGGAATGATGAGACTCAGTCCGCCTTTGACACCATCAAAAGACTTCTAACCACAGCACCTGTTCTCAGCTATGTAGACCCTGAGGGAACTGGCTTTGTGTTAGACTGTGACGCGTCAAATGTTGGTATAGGCTCTGTACTTCATCAGCTGCAAAATGGTGAAGAAAGAGTTATTGGTTATTTCAGTAGATGTTTGACAAGAGCAGAGAGAAAATATTGCACAACACGGAAGGAACTTCTGGCAGTTGTCGCATCAGTAAAACACTTCCATACTTTCTTGTACGGCCAAGAATTTGTTATTAGAAGTGATCACGGAAGTTTACGATGGATTATGAACTTCAGAAATACTGGTGAAGGGCAGTTAGCTCGCTTTCTTGAAACGCTGTCGTCCTATTCATTTAAACTGAAATTTCGTGCAGGCAGAATGAATTCCAATGCTGACGCCGTCAGTAGACGACCTTGTTATGCAGACAATTGTCCGTATTGTGAACGATACGAAGCCAAATACTGCCCAGACTTGAGTGAAAACCGTAGCTCTAAAACAAGTGCAAAAATTGAGAGTGATGAATGTGTACGGAAATTGAGTTACGCAGAGCAAAACTGCTCAGAAAATGGTGCTCCATGTAGATATCAGTGTCACGACTATGTATGTACACAAACCCAAGTCATGACAACTGACACTGCTGATATAAAATGTCTGACATGTAGACGGTATGGTACTACCGATGATATTGTCTCTAATGAGATGCAAAATGATGATGCCAGATTATATTGTAGCAAGGACAGTGATCCTTATGCTTGTATTGGGCCCATATTTAATGACGACACATTGACTGGTGGAGAAGCATGCACCACCAGTTCTTTAGGCCAAAGAGTTACATCGGGGGTCTCGGACGAGACAGCACCTAGGGAGTTTACTGATCGTGCTCCCTCACCTGTCAGGAACGCATGTAATGACACGGTGGATGAAAGAACTCACAAAATTCATTATGTTTCTTGTGTTCGTCCTGATATACGGTGCAGCCAGGTGGCGCACCATGATGACTGGCTTGACAGATTTGAAGAGGAGCCTTTGTTTGGGTACTTATTTGAATCAGAACAGCAAGAGGTTGCTCAGGTCTCCTCTCAACTAGATAGCACTGATGACAGTTCCACGCTGTCACATGACAGGGCTGTTGAGAGAAAACCAAGCACCTTATTTGAAAGAGTATCAGATTGCCAGAATGTTGGTCATGCAGGCATGTTACCAACAAGGGAAGTAACTCATGAGGATACTGCGCACCATCCTGGTGAGGATTACCTACCCTGTGAGAGTAAACTTTCAAATAGACACCCCTCAGATCTTCTTCAAACTGGTCTTTCTTGTAGTACCAAAAACAATGACAGCAACTGTAAAGATACAGTAAATGAGTGTACAAATCAGAGCACAAAGATGAGCTCAAGAGCAGTTGATGGTGCAAGTGTAAACAGAGCAGAAATCAGTCAGGAAAGCATTCGTTTTGAGCAAGCGAATGATCCTATATTACAACAATTACTTCAGTGGAAGAGAGCCGGAAATAAGCCTGACTGGGCTATGATAGCACATTGTTGTAGAGAGCTCAAAATCTATTGGTACCAATGGGATACCATAGAAATCAAAGATGAAATACTTTGTAAGAAGCAGTTTACAAGTAACTGGCACAGATTACTTGTACATTATTCCTACCTCATTGAGGAAGGAAGTTTTCAGACACTTACATGAGTATATTACAGGGGGACATCTTGGTAGAAGCAAAACTTACGATAAGCTCAAACGACGCTTCTATTGGTGCAATATGCACCGAGATGTTGCATATTGGTGCAGAATTTGCCCAACTTGTGGTTCAAGGAAATTACCACCAAGACGCGCCAAAGCCCCTATGAGACAATATAATGTTGGCTTTCCAATGGAAAGAATAGCTATTGATTTGAGTGGTCCATACCCAGTATCGAAAAAGGGTAACAAATATTTGATGGTAATCTCAGATTATTTTACCAAATGGACTGAAGCCATTCCGTTACGATCGCAAGAAGCCACTCATATTGCTGAGAATCTTGTAGAGAAATTCATTTCTATATTTGGGGTTCCATTGCAGCTCCACACGGACAGAGCCACAAACTTTGAATCCAAAGTTTTTCAAGAAGTTTGCAAACTTCTCGGTATTGATAAGACACGAACCACACCGAGAAGACCACAAAGTGACGGTATGGTGGAGCGTGCAAATAGAACCATCCAAAATATGATTGCTTCCTACATATCAGACAAACAGGATGACTGGGATGAGCACATACCATTACTTATGTTAGCCTATAGGTCCTCTGTTCATGAAACATTGGGTGTCTCGCCCGCCATGATGACGTTTGGTCGTGATCTCACTCTTCCTATTGACTTAGCTTTAGGTCGTCCTGTAAAAGATGAGAGAATTTGTGCGACTGATCATGCATATCAGTTAAAACAAAAATTGATTGAAATACATGAATTTGCGAGAAAACATATGAGCATCGCGAGCGACAGCATGAAGCGCAAATATGACTTGAAAACAAATTACAATGAGTATAAAGTTGGTGATCCTGTTTGGTGTTTTAAACCGCGAAGACGAGTAGGGTTTAATCCTAAACTCCAGGCGCACTGGAAGGGACCAATGGTTGTTGTTGAATGTTTACATGAGGTACTTTACAGAGTAAAATCTGGTCCAAAAGCTAAACCTGAGATTGCGCACCATGATCATATGTATCCGTACTTATGTGATGATAAACCAACTTGGTTTAAAACAGATGAATTACTGGTCTAAGGGAGACAACTAGCAAATAAATTTGCAGAAATAAATGATGATAAACCAAATGGTTGATTTGAAAATTTGATTAGTGTGCCAGCCAGCCACACATATATTCTGTTGAAATGTTGTTGTTATTTCTGTTCTCGTTACTTGTTTTTATATAACGAGGAAGGTATGTATGGTTTGAAGAATTATATGATTGCATGCTGTTGTTTCTATTGCAAATGAGATTTGAAAAGAATCTCATTTGTTATATGTTGTTATTTACAGAAAATTGGTATTGCAAACTGACAACAATGTTTGCAATAAATTACTTACACCAAGTTGTTCTGATGTCTGTACTCTAGCTGTGGTGTCTGTGTAAATTATCGGGTTATTGAGCTGAAAAATATATGCATAGTCGATACACAAACCAATGGGACAGCAAACATAATTATTGAGTACTAGCAATTGAGTTTGTGTGACGGTTATTTGCAAGCAAATCGCTTTGTAAATTGAAAATACTTTGAAAATCAAAGTTCATTGGAACATGACGAAATGTTGTGACATACTTGAAGAATTGTCAGTACATGAATGAACCATCTACATGTATTGAAACATTGTATTTGAACGACTTATATGAACATTTGAAGTTGGCACCTTCTTTTCAGTGATATTAATTATTAGGTGCAGTATATTATAATGATAAAGAAGTTTATATGATGACCAAATATTCTCACTAAAATGAGATATCTGATGGATAGTTGGTTCATAACTAACATACCATACCATGTGGCAGATCGCCTCTTGTGACTGGCTACCTCTAGCTTCTCTGCTCGCCTGAAATATATGCAGAAATTTGTCAGAACAGAAAATAAGAAGTTGAATGGATAAATTCTAACATTGAGATGTCTAATGTAGCATCTTAGCTATAAACAATGTTATATTTGTGTACTTTCAGGGATACCATTTCCTCTGCCATTTGTGTGGCAAGTACTACCAGCACCGATGGCTGGTGCAGCGGCACCTACAGGATATACACACCGGGATACAGTGGAAGTGCCACAACTGCGGGGAGCTGTATGCTCGACGCACCATACCCCATAAATGCGGGTCCAGACCTAATGAATTCAGCCCCATTCATACTGAGACGGGACGCAGAGGGGAGGAAGCCAGGCAATATATTGAGCAGTTTATAAGAGAGAGAAGAGACACCCATTGGAGCTATGTCCCCAAACCCAATGGAGACAGGGTTAACTCTATTGTAATTGAAGAAAAACCGAAGGTGAAATCGATTGTAAAAAAAGTAGAAAAAGTAAAGGTGCCACCAATAAACAAGAAGATCCACGACTCCAAAAAGCGGACACTGCCAAAACCAGCAACGGTCACACGACCACGTTCACCATCACCTTTAGGGGAAGATCCCCAAATATCTGTGTCAGAGGTGGAGTTTGAATCCCCAGTGAAAATTGAGGCGGGTGACCCCGAGTATGTACCTTCTATTGAGTCGCTGGCGGAGAAAGCTCGCAAGGCAGCACCCACTCATGAAACGTCACCGGTGGTGCACGTCACCCCAGTATTGAAGGTTTCTTTACCAATTGAAGATGAGGCAGCCATGGCTGCGGATGTACTTCAGAACATCGTGGAGTCCATGTCAAATGTGTACCACACGGAACCAGAGGGACAACAAGTAACTGGGTACACGTCAGTACCAACACCTGAAAATAAAGAAGACACTGACAATCGAATTGTGATTTATAAAACAGTAGTAAACACTGAAAATGAAACGGAAGAGAAGGAAGTGAAGGCAAAAGTTGGAACTAGAATTGAAAAGATGGAAAATGATCATACATGTACACAGGAAAAGAACACTGAAAATGAAACCAAGGAAAAGGAAATAACAATAGAAAAAGAGAACACTGTTATTGAAAGTAAAGAAGTTGTAGAGAGTTGTCAGCCTGAGAAAATTGAAAGGCAAAAAGAGGAAAGTGCAGAGGAAAAGATGGAAAGAGAAAGATTGAGAAAGGAAAAGAAGGAGAGAAGAGCTGAAAGGAAAAGACAGAGGGAGGCAAAGCAGAAGGAAGAGGAACCCAATAGACAGATTGAATGTGAAGTAAATGTACAGGAAGAGATAATGGAAGAGGGAGAAGAGGTCACATCGGAAGAATTATTGAGAAAGCAATTAAGAATTCTAAATAAGGAGGAAAGAAAGAGGAAAAGGGAAGCAAAGACATTAGAGGGTGAACAGATAGCTAAAAGAATGAGAGAAGAGATGATGATGGAAGAGGAGTTAAACAGTATTGAGAAAGGAGAGGAGACTGAGCCAATAGTAACACGTAAAGATATAGAATTGGAAGAAATAGAAAATGAAGTGCAGTTTACATTGGCGGATAGGATTACTTTGGATGTTGGTGGTAGACATTTTGCCACCACACGAGGGACTCTGATGAACGATGGAAATTCAAAGTTGTATACAATAGCCAAAGAGGGGAAAAAACATTATTTCATAGATAGAGACGGTGCCCACTTCAGATACATACTAAACTTTCTGAGAGAGAATTGCAACCTGTCAATGGATATTCTGCCCCGAGAGAACCGGTACTTGTTAGAACTGAAATATGAGTGTATTTATTACAAACTTGAAGGGCTGAGAAGGTTGGTGGAAGCAAGGCTAGATACATATGCTTCCCTTGGGCTTGCGTTCTAACAAGGATGTCATCAACTTACCTAGAAATTCTATTGAGATGGATGAGTATCTCCAACAATTGAGATACTAACTTGAGATGTAGTATCTCCAACAATTGAGATACTATCAGGGACGTCATCTGCCTGAAAATACAGAAGAAGAAATCGCGTGTGAAATTTCCCGCGTTAAATTAAAAATTAATTTATTAAAATCAAATTTCGCGAAAAATATGGACATTCCTGAAGCATAAATAAAATCGATGTCAATCCACAGAAGACCAAGGACTACTCTACCAAGAAGACGGAATTTAGTTTTAGTTAAGTTAGAAATTAATGTTAAGTAATTATTGTATTTTTCATATTTTTGGAGACTGTTAAAATCTTAGTCTATAACTAAATTTCAATTTCTAAATTTCAATCATAAATTTTAGACCTTTTTCTCCTATATTTCATTCGTAGCAATATTAAGATTTGGCTATTTGAACTAAGTATTACTTTTGAAATATCATTAGGAATAAATCTGTCATTTTTAATAGAATTTCTAGGTATTGTGAAGTAATTTGAGGTAGTTGTACTTGTACATATTTTTGTTGATGTTCTTACAATTTCATAGTCAAAGTAAAATTAGCAATAAGCAGTTTTTCTATATCATGATAGTGAAAGAAGTTTGTGAAAGTAAGGTTATTTTAGAAAATCAGCATATTGATTACTTGAATTTACATACCAGAAAACAAGATTGTAGTATATTTAAAAGCTTAGCTATTTTGCACAGTCTCCCAACTAGTTTTTATTTGTCAGACACTATTTTTATGAACAACTATAAATTTGATGAATGGTGTAACTTGTTGAAATGTATTGTTATGTATATTGAGTCAACAAGACAGTCATGTTGTTAGGCGAAATGGTCACTAGTTGTTTTAAAATTTTTAATTCGCTGTTTCAATGTATGAAGAATGACTGTGTATAGTATTCAAGCTAGCTTCTGTAAAGCATTAGTTAAACTGTTTGCGAATGAATACTGAGTACTCCGAACTGGATGAGCGTTATGTCATGTCTGAAGTATAAATATGTAAAGTTTTGAGTTAGGGAAAATTGTTGGTTTTGTATAAATAATTATAATTCATGTTAATAAATGTATGTGCACTAATGTGCGCCAGTATTGTGCACAAGCATAAAACTTACCTTTTAAGAATACTTTTAGAGAAGAGGGCATTGGCTTAATGGTGTCATCTGTATCTTCTGAGAATGGTTTATTTTAACACCTCAAAACATAGCTACCATAGGTACCCATAAAACCAGAGTCATGTCTATGCAAACTGAAATAGGTGGTAATACATGTATGTGCATCTGCAGTAAATTATGTACCAGAGTTCAGTTTATTGATGGTTGAGTAAATGCTTGATTTATTTGATTGTGATTAATGTAGGCACAACTAAACCCATATTACCTTTATTATGCCATGCATAATGGTCAGATATGTTGCATGAGAACTGATGAAAAGGTTGTGCCAAGCAACGCTGTATATGTTTAACTTTATTGAATTGAGGAATATGTGTGTGTATATTGTATGATGAACATATTCATGCCCTAGTTAGTTATTGTATAATTTGTTGATGTGCTGGCTGCAAGTCTTACCTGGAAGTATGCAATGGAATGTGAGTACTCATTACTTTAAATAAATGTAGGTTTGAATTAGGTTTGTTTTTGCGTATCCAGGTAAGAGACCGATGATAGGTAAAATCTTATTCTTTCGAAAAATCAGATGTCATAACGAAAGATATATTGCTTTAATCTTGTAAATTGTAACGTCGTAAATTGTCACGTCATTGTTAAGTAACTTACCTATGTCATACTTACATGTTAAAGTTGAAAGTAAGGCTCTATCAGATGTGGTCATTGTTAACGAAAATTGTAGACATCGCTTTTCTAGTCTGTTACTGCACCTTTGAACTGCAACTGTAATAGTGATATTTGTAATTATCATCAAATGAAATTACATTACTTGAAGGTTTCGACAATGAAATTAAGTATCATTCTTATTAAGCATCTCATTTAAACATCTATTGTGTAGAAATTATTTGTTAAGTTTTCAAGTTTGAGAAATTCTGCAATTAAGCATATCATTCGGTTAGCATTTCAAATTGTAATCAATATTCATGACTTATGGTCATGTACTGTACTTAATTGTTTACTAATTGTTCTGGGGAGTTGAAAGTAACAGCAATAGCCACCAACCAAACTTCAAATTTTTATGTTCAAAATTTCAAGTATTGATATCATTTAACCTGTTTTACTTACCTGACGCTCCTCATGGGGTCCATGTCCTTTATGGATGGGGGGCTATGTAACGGAACAGGGCTATTGCTGCTTCTTTGTATCGGGTATTAGGACTGTCGAAATTATGTAAACATCGTGTGCCAACTTTCTTCGCTAATTTTACTCGCTTCCTCGCTGAATTGACGGGAATCGGTGAATGATCAGTTAGATTTACCTCTATATTTTACATTTTCATCAAATTTGCGTGTTGTTATGTCTTTGTACGGCTGTATTTTTGGATTTTTCGATCGAATCGTCGGGTCTTCTGAAACTGCACCATCATCGTATATTTTCGGTACTTTCCGTTGGTTGTAATTGCATAATGGTCCGCATCGACCGAAACTGCACCAACGTTACGGAAATTCCCGAATGCAACCATCCGCCTTTCGTGGGCTTCCGTAGTAGCGTCCCCTGGGGTCATGTGACCCATGGGTATAAAAGCAGAGCGGAGTAGCTCTGGCGGCATTATTTGAATTTGATTCAAATAGTCAACTTGAGCTGCTTTAGCCCATTGTTCTTGAATATTCTCTTATAACAACTCTCACTTGCTAAGTCTATAGCACCATCATGCCTAGACCACACCAGAAGGGTCCACTTGATGTAATCTCATAATCATTTTGTGTTGTTTAGACTTGTTGGTGCTGTGTTTATATGGCATTTGATACTTTAAGGCTGGTTGGCACATGAATTTTATATTAATTTCTCTAAAGTATGTTTTCTAAAATAGCAAGAAATATATAGGAGAATATTTGAGTTTATTTGATACACTACTTTGTTAGTGTAAATTACATTATTGTTGGTGCATACCATCTGGAGGGTGCAACTTGTAAACTCTCACCATTGGTGTTGGTGCACACCATCGTTGGTGCACTTTAGATTATCACTCAATCATACATCTTTGTTGGTGCACACCATCGTTGGTGCACACCATCGTTGGTGCACTTTAGATTATCACTCAATCATACATCTTTGTTGGTGCACACCATCGTTGGTGCACACCATCGTTGGTGCACTTTAGATTATCACTCAATCATACATCTTTGTTGGTGCACACCATCGTTGGTGCACACCATCGTTGGTGCACTTTAGATTATCACTCAATCATACTTCTTTGTTGGTGCACACCATCATTGGTGCACACCATCGTTGGTGCATCTTAGTCTTTAGCAATCAAACTTCACTCTTAGGTTGGTGCACACCATCGTTGGTGCACTTAGTTATACAACCATCAAATACTATCGTCCATCCTTGTTGGTGCACACCATCGTTGGTGCACCTTAGCGAATAACAATCACACCATCCCTCACACCATCGTTGGTGCACACCATCGTTGGTGCATTTTAGTAAATCACAAATTAACATATCCTTCGTACTTGTGCACACCATTGTTGGTGCACTTTGTACACATTATAGGGTTTCATATCTAACATACTAGGTTTGCACCATCTTGTGTTGCATTGATGATATGGTACTTTAGAAGTATTAGTGTAATAAATTATATTGAGATTGAGACTCCCCCGAATATAATAAATCATCGGTTTAAGCCAGCACATCTGTATAAATGTTGAAATATGTATAGATATTGCTCACATTTAATAGAGTATGTTTAATTAAATTAATTGAAATTTAACCCCTCCAGACTTGACTCTATATCACTACCCTTAGCTAAGCTACCAGGCCAGGCGAACCTATGCAAATTATGCGACGATCCTAGTTTATCCTGACAAGATTATCTCGGCGCTAGGCTCCCGTTGCAATATATATATATATATATATATATATATATATATATATATATATATATATATATATATATATATATATATATATATATATATATATATATATATATATATATATCAGTATTATGTACACATATTACTTGAAATGTGCTAAGAAATTCATGCACGTATCTATTCTACAACGAATTTTAAAAATGGAATTTAGATTTCTCATAAAATGTCCAAACAACGAAAAATTAGCAATTTAAAATACCACATACCTATTCGAAACCATTTTTGCTTGCTTTCTTATTTCGAAAATGTTTTGCATGTATTGTAATGAAATGTACATGTATTGATAATATAAGTGCAGTCACTAAATAAAATGAGAAACCAAGTATGCTTTTTACGATTTCTCACAAAATGTCCCATTGCGCAGATTTCGCATGTTTTGAAGTTACTTTGTGTTACGCATTTCCTATAAATCCAACATCACGATACGGTCTGATTAAGAGATCGTACTTTATACTTGTATAAGCTAACCAGCCATTAGAACAGTGTGCTAGTAGCCGGAAGCCCCAAACTGAGGCAGAAATATGGAGAGTTGGTAGTCTGGCAGTGATTACACGAACTAAAGTCTGCGAATAAACAGGTATAGAATCACGAATGTGGGAACCTTTATATATGATTTTGAGACGACGTGTCTACTAAATATTGATTTAAAATATTTATTTATTTATTTATTTATTTATTTATTTATTTATCAGCGCATTTTAAATGTTGATTCATTTTCAAATTCTATTGAAACTTAAATCTAAAACAACTCAAGATACTTTGTCAGGTTGACTCAGGATTTCTTTTTTAACGCAAAATGTTTGGTGTCTGTGTTTGAATTTCGAATATACAATTTGCTGGACTTTTTATTTTTATTTTAAATGATCGAAATATGGTATCAACATAATGGTTAAGTTGGAACCGATGTCGGCATGTAAGACTAAACCTAGTCGGATAAGCCTTTTTGAATATATGTTTGTACATTTACTGTATCTCTTATGTCATGTATTGGCCTGAGATTAATAAAGTTTATTGTACTTGTACTTGTACTTGTAATATCCACCGAAGTAATGATTTTTCACATCACTGCCAGGAATACTCTACCCACAACAGAAAGTGAACACTTATTGAGATCGTACACATTCCCGAACATCATTTGTGTGTGTGAGAGAGAGAGAGAGAGAGAGAGAATCGGAGAGAGAATCGGTGAGAGACTGAGAGAGGAGGGGTGGAGGTCGCGATCAATATCTGCGAAGGAAAAAAGAAAACAATAGGCCTACAACACGTTATAAATCTGACTAAAGTTTGACGTTTCTGTGTGTAAGGTTCAATTGCTCAGTACCGTGCGCGACGTCCAGGGGATTTAAGGCCTGATTTCGGCCTCATATTTTTGGTATTTTATTTTTGGAAGTTTGAGGAGAAAAGAATTGCAAATAGCAGGTATATGTCCCTGCTTATAAATTCTATTACAACTACCACATTCAAATTACAAATGTTGCCATAAAAACGCTCAGAAAAGTATAGGAATACCACCTTTTACAATTTTGGGTCTATTTTACACTACTTTACATCATTTTCAACTACCGGCCCACGCGGCAAACAATTTCTTATTATAAGATAATTATTACGTATCATCCAGAGATATTGTATTGTGCAAAGTATCATTTTGTTCTTCGAGTGGGCTGGCTCTTAAAAATTAAAAAATGTGTTTAGAAATAGTAAAAATAGACCAAAAAGTACAAAATGTGCTCTATCTATGGTTCTTCTGCGCATTGCCATGGCAACGCTTTTAGGATAAATGAATAACTTGTTCGGTTTTTAAAAGAGGAGACATATGGCTGTTTTTAAGAATAGTTTTCTCACTTTAATTCCAAAATTTATTTTTAGTAAAGTCTGAGGCCATAAACAGACCTTAACCACCATTGGCCTTTGTAATAGAATTATGTCTCTTGATTGATGTACATTTGTACCTTGAGAATGCATGTTCAGAATTTGACCATTAAGTTAATCAAACATGGGATTGTTGTCCATCTTGTTTTTGTTGCTAAAATCAAATAGAGTTATGGTCCTTTATTGATGAAAGAATTGCATTTCTTGTCAATATGTTTGGAATTAATGGATAGATTTTGATTAAAATTTGCATTCATATCAACATTGATAAGATCTAACCTGGGATTATTTAGTATCATGTTTTACACAAACAGAGTTATCTACGTTGATTGATGTTAGAATTTCGTTCTGCTCAATATTTCATTGCACAAAAAGTGCTGAAGCGGGCTAAAATCAGCATTTCTGCCTTTCCTTTTTTTAGCTCACCTGAGCAGAAGGCTCACAAGGTGAGCTTATAGGATGGCCATGCTCCGTGGTCCGTCCGTCGTCGTCCATCCGTCCACAATTTCAAAGATCTTCTCCTCTGAAACCGCTTAGCCAATCAAAGCCAAACTTCATGTGGAGCATCCTTAGGAAGAGGAAACCAAAGCTTATATAAATGGTTTAGGTCACATGACCAAGATGGCCGTCGTGGCTATAAATAGCAAAAACCTTTAAAAATCTTCTTCTCCAGAACCAGAAGGCCTATGACTTTGAAACTTGGCATGAAGCATCAGGGAGAGGAGCTCTACAAAGTTTATATCATGACCTTGGGATGACCTTGACCATAAGTTACAGCAAGGTCAACTTAGGTCGCCCTTACATTTGAATGAAAAAAATTGTTTAAATGTCATTTGAAGGGAATAATTTGAAGGAAATGGGCAAATGGACTGAAGATTTATTTTTCTGAAAAAAGGAGACTTTGGACCCCAGGGGCTGGTCTGCCTCCGTCCCGGGGCAATATATATGTATATTACCATAATATTCAAAGATCTTCTTCTCTGAAACCGCTTGGCCGATGAAAACCAAACTTCATGTGGAGCTTCCGTAGGAAGGGGGAACCAAAGTTTATGTAAGATGGCTGCCATGGCTATAAATAGCAAACACCTTTAAAATTCTTCTTCTCCAGAACCAGAAAGCCTATGATTTTAAAACTTGGCATAAAGCATCAGGGAGAGGAGCTCTACAAAGCTTATATAAATTATGACCCTGTGATGACCTTGACTTATTTTATGGCAAAGACAACATAGGTCGCCCATGACCATAATAGTCAAACACGTTTATTGGTGTAAATCCTAAATCTCAGGTGAGCGTTTACAGGACCATTGGTCCTCTAGTCTATTTTTTCATTGAAACTTCTTTCTGTGTTGGATTTCAAATTTAAAAATGTCGACATTCTAGTGGATTCATTTTTACTGGATCCTCATTCATGCAGTAATGAGAACCACCATCAAAACCTTGAATTAGTTTGAAATTTGGCCAATTCTGCTCACTGATTGCGGAGCTAGCTGCCCTTGAGCATTCCTAAAATTGCCTTAGGCTTCTAATGGCTCTCAGGTGAGCGATCGTTGCCCTTTGGGCTACTTGTTTTGTTCATTATTTCATGTTTAGCTTTATATCATGTATAGCTTTTATATCACGATTTTAGTTTCAATAACATCCTTTATTTATAAACCGCTGTCACACTATCGCGTATCGACTCACGTTTCTACGGCGTATCAAGATACAAGGGGTACGTCATGCGTACGTCGTACATACGTGAGCATACGTAGCTGATACTCCTCGATACGTACCTCATACTCCTCATACGCCGAGGTGCTACGTGTTTTATGTGTGCACTTAAAAATTCGTAGCACGTACGTGGCAGGTCCGATACGCCGTACATACGTCACACATACGTGGTACATACGATATCA
Source organism: Rugalucina vietnamica (assembly GCA_964017185.1). Taxonomy (NCBI): domain Eukaryota; kingdom Metazoa; phylum Mollusca; class Bivalvia; order Lucinida; family Lucinidae; genus Rugalucina; species Rugalucina vietnamica. Next base: position 65,063,709 of record OZ024872.1, read on the forward strand.
ACGTGACAGGTACGCCGTAGATGCGTAGCTCATACTCGTCATACGCCACACGTACGTCACGGTTAACATGCCACGTAACCGTGACAGCGTATCTTTCGTATCTGCTACGTATGTGTGACGTATGTGTGGCGTATCCTCGACTCTCTTTTCGTATCTGCGGCGTATCAGCGACGTACGTGTGGCGTATCTCGCGTATCAGTAGCGTATGTGCTATGTATGTGCTACGTACGTTGCGCTACTGTGGAGTATCTGTGACGTATCAGGAGTATTAGGAATATTTTGTGGCGTTCCAAGAGAATATTAATGCCTCTATATACATGTTTTCGTTTTTCCGAAGTCATGGATCAGATGTTTCTCGCGGTTCGGGATGCCGTGCAGGGTTCTTTCAGGGCTACGCTTGGTAGCCCCTGTTCATGTCGTCTTACGACCAGGATGGGGAGCTTGGAGATGCCCCCACCACCACCACAACCACGGGTTATTTCTTCGATGTTAATCTAGAGTATCTAGATTTCTCCAGTGGCATCTTCGACGTCTGATAATTGATAACTGTAATGTGCGAATCGCATAAACAAAGTGAACACAACCGTTTGTTCTCATAGGTATTAAAAATCAATAGGTACAGAACAGATACGCCGCAGATAAGAATGGAACGTAGTACATACGCCGTACAGTAGATACGTCTCGCGTACACTTCATACGCCATACATACGTCACTCGTACGTAGCACATACGCCTTGATACGCAGTACATACGAAAGTGAAATTCCATACGAATACAGATACGTCACGGATACGCTACAGGAACGTAGCAGGAACGTCTAACGTACGTGGTACATACGTCGCTGAGCAACATACGGCTCAGACTTCGGAGTATCGAAATTTTCATAGAAACGTGAGCGATACGCCGCTGATACGTGAATATGTGACAGTGCTATTAGGAAAAATGTATCATAATCTGCATCTTGTTTTCAGGAACTGGAAAAACTTACACAGGGATAAAGTTGATGTACCTTTTTAAGGAAATCAACAACGAATGGCACAAAAAGGGCAATGGAAGAAAACAGGTTCTTTTCTGTGGACCTTCGAACAAGTCCGTGGACCTTGTTGCAAGTAAGTATTAAGACAAGTAAGTATTAAGTATGTCATTAAGCAAGAATATGTTTAGTTTGGTTGGTGTTGACAACTTAAATAATATACTAAATAAAATATAAATGTTTGATCCTTTGGAATGAGTGAAAACATTCAAAGGGAGGTTGTATGGGCCATAACGCGCAATTTCGGTTACTAAACCCTCATCAGTGACTCTTTGTAAACTGGCAAGGATAGCCGATAAATACACTGCAATTTTAAGAATTTTACACTAGGGCAGTCTAAATCAAAGACACATGCCTAAACGGGGTCAAAAATTAAAACAATGTTCCGAAGATGGTTCTAAACGTACAATTTTAAAACTGATCTCAAGGGACTGAAATAATATAATCTACACTATGGGTACTATAAGTAGTTTTGATCAAAATTGTACTTTTTCAGAACCTCAAAATTGTACGAAACTTTCAACACATTATTATTTAACTTTTATTTAGGACTGATGATGCAGAGACTTGGGGAGCTTTGTCCAAAGATTGTGAGAGTTTATGGGAGATCGATGGAAGCTGTTGATTTTCCAATACCTGGGAAATCATTCTTGTCGAAGAGAAGCACTCGCAATGCCAAACCAGATGATGTACTGAAGTCTGTCGCTTTGCACCATCTGATTAGACAAAAGGGAAAACCTTATGCTGAACTCATCAACGCTGATGATAATAAGTTCAAGGAGAGAAACTATAAAGCTGACCCGGAAGCTGTCAAGAAATATCTAAGAACCATCCGAGAGGCTTCTGTGCATGAGTTGAAACAAAACGAGGTAATTCTATGTACAACAGCTGTTGCCTCAAATTCAAAGATTCACGACGGGACAGACATCTTTCAGGTAATAAACTACTATACTATTTTGCCTTTTTAACCTCTATAAAGAAATATTCTTAACAAGAGGACCAATGGTTCTGTAAACGCTCACCTGAGAACTGGGATATGCAACCTAGGCTGACCTTGCCCTAAAATAGGTCAAGGCCATCCCAGGGTCATGATTTATGCAAACTTTGTAGAGCTGTATTCATTAATGTTTCAGGCCAAGTTTCAAAATTAAAGGCCTTCTGGTTCTGAAGAAGAAGATTTATAATAGTTTTTTACTATTTATAGCCATGGTGGCCATCTTGGTTATGTGACCTGGACCATTTTTATCAACTTTCACTCCCCTTTCCTAACGATGCTCCACATAAAGTTTGGCTTTGATTGGCCAAGGGTTTCAGAGAAGATCTTTGAATATTATGGTCATATACATGTATATAGCCCGGGGGCGGGGGCAGACGACCCCTGAGGACATTTTTCCATCAACATAAATCTTCCATTTCCATACTCCCAGCAAGTTCCCCCTATTTAATTACATTTTACTATTTTCCCCCATTCAAATGCATGGGCAACCTATATTGACCATGTCATAAAATAGGTCAAGGATATCCCAAGGTCATGATTTATATAAACTTTGTAGACCTCCTTTCCCTGATGCATCGTACCAAGTTTCAAAATCATAGGCCTTCTGGTTCTGAAGAAGATTTTTAAAGGTTTTTGCTATTTATAGCCATGGCGGCCATCTTGGTCATGTGACCTTGACTATTTATGTCAACTTTCATTCTCCCTTCCTAAGAATACTCCTCAATACGTTTGGCTTTGATTGGTCAAACGGTTTCAGAGAAAAAGATCTTATAATAAAAGAATATTATGGTAATATACATGTACGTATATTGCCTCGGGGTGGGAGCAAACCTGCCCCTGGGGTCCTTTTTTCAGAATCGTAAATATTCAGTCCATTTGCCCATTTCCATACAGTTTTTCCCGTCAAATGACATTTTGACAATTTTCTCCATTCAAATGCATGGGCGACCTATGTTGACCTTGCCGCAAAATAGGTCAAGGTCATCCTAGGGTCATGATTTATATAAATTTTGTAGAGCTTCTCCCCCTGATGCTTCATGCCCGGGTTCAAAAATCATAGGCCTTCTGGTTCTGGAGAAGAAAGTTTTAAAGGTTTTTGCTATTTATAGCAATGGCGGCCATCGTGGTCATGTGACCTTGACCATTTATATAAACTTTCATTCCCCCATCCTAAGGATACTACATATAAAATTTGGCTTTGATTGGTTTTGCGGGTATAGAGAAAATTAAGTTTAACATTTAATTTGTAAATGACCTTTTGCCAAGGTCAAGAAATGATCTTGACCTTAAATACACACACCACTTCATTAGCTCAACACATTGTCTGTATCTACCAAGTTTTAGGTCACAGGCTACAAAACTTCCTGAAAAAACCAATGTTTCCACTTTTTTCTATTGAAAAGCCTATGTAACCAAAATTGACTTTGCCGTAAAATAGGTCAAGGTCAAACCAGGGTCATGATTTATATAAAACTATGATGGGCCAGAGTCCCAAATGCTGCATACCCCAAGTTTCATTGAAATTGGTCCACCGGTTCCAGAAAAGAAATTTTTTATGGTTTTTACCATATATGGGCATGGCGGCCATCTTGGTCATGTGACCTGGATCATTTATATAAACCTTTGTTCCCCCTTCTTAAGGATGCTCCACATGAAGTTTGGCTTTGATTTGCGCAGCGGTTTCAGAGGAGAAGATCTTTGAAATTGTGGACGGACGACGACGGACGGACGCCGGAGCATGGCCATCCTATAAGCTCACCTTGTTAGCCTTCGGCTCAGGTGAGCTAAAATATACGGACCTGAAATATAGGAAATTAAAGCTTTTTTTTCGTTAGGAATAGTTCGATGTTTGCTTGCATAATGGACCAACATGTCTAATCTCTACTACCAAATTCAAATGGTCAGGGATTAGCAACATTTGAGATAAATCATCTTGGTTGACAAATTCCAACGCTCAAAAATCCAATGATGGGTTGGAATGAAAACCATGCATTTTAACAACAAAATATACATATTTTGAAGATAAAATGTGATTTTCATTAGGAGGGTAGGATGCACTATATGGCATGCAAAAACCTTCATGGATTGCTGGGTTGGTCTAGAGGTATGACCGTTCATTGTTTTTCCTTTCTAGATGATCATTGACGAAGCAGGAATGTGTCCTGAACCTCAGTGCCTTGCTCCAATCATTGCCAATGAACCATCACAGGTTGTGTTGATAGGGGACCACAAACAGCTAAGACCTATTATTATGTGTAAGGAGGCATCAGAGCTTGGGTTAGAGAAATCCCTTTTCGAGAAATACTGGCTGTCCGAATCAGCAAGGGAAGTAGAGAAGATCATGCTCGATACACAGTACCGTATGGTAAGTTCTGATTAAATTGGGACCCCATTGTGGCCGTGAGAAACAGGTGCAAGCAAAGCTTTTAAACTACCGACTGATCATTTGATTATTGGTTTACCGTTCAAACGTTCTGAGCTTGCCAAGGATAAGTGGTTCAAGTCAAACCATCTGTTCATATGAGCCTAAGTTGTTAAACGTTTTTTTTTTTTTTGTGTGTGTGTGTGTGTGTGTGTGTGTGTGTGTGTGTGTGTGTTGTCAAGTTATAAATTGGTACTGTTAATCAAAAATTCTTGAATATCACTGCAAAGTATAAGTATGAGTGAATATTTGAAAAAGAATACGTTTTAAAACACCAAAGCTGTTTTGAACATTTATATATTGTATTCTTGTCTTACTTATTGCATTTCCACCTGACCTTATCAGGTAGGGGAAAGATCTAAATTCATAGATTTTCTACCAATTCATAGATTTTCTGTGAATTTATAAAAAGTATGTTCTGTAAATTTATAGAGTCAATCAATAATCTGCGAAAGTATAGTGTTTAAGTCATGGGAATTATTATGCCAATAAATGATGCGTATTATGCAAGGGAATGTTCTTTGTATGTATCCGTAATCCGCAAAACACATTAGTGATATTAGAGGAATGTCTGTCTTTGAATCTCTTGGTGATTCCCTCGACTTAATGCCTATACAAGAGGCTTGAAATATCACGAATATGTGCTGTGATAGATAGCCTAACAACAAAAGCCACCCTGCTTTGAAAGTCCCAGTCCCCTATGGTATTCTGTGCCGAGAAACCAAACCATGATTGTATGATGAAATGCCAACCCACTTTTTGGCAGAATACAAAGCCAGGGGTGACTCCACAGTGCTTCAAGTCATGCTTACCTCATGAAGGAACCCCACTAGCAAACTTTGTTCGTATAACCTCCTAGTAGAAGTTTCCTTGAACAATAACACTGACATACTTAGTTTTATATTGTAACAATTGCTTTACAACGAAATACTAAAATGTACAATGAATGAGAATCAGGATGTAACTCTGTACATAGTGATCATAAAGCCACCAAATGTTTAGCCTTAGTACAAACATGGTTATTCTTTCATAAATTACAAACAAAATTACAAACCATTAATCATGATTCTTTGTGGAATCTTTGAAACTCGAATATCAGCGAATTTTTTTGTTAAAAATTTAGCTCCATATGTTATGTAATCAATTTAGGCATACAACATCACAAGATCTGGAAGTTTTATATACAGAGTAAACATTTATACTCATACTTAACACATTATATAAATAAATTCATCCAGTTGTCCATTTCTTACCAGTGGCGATTGTTAAAAAACAAGAAAACTTTGTCAATTTATTTCTGAATATCGCAGGGGTATATTGATAACTGAACACAATTAAGCCCTCTGTTTCCTTTTGAATGGTGTCTTCGAACTTTCTTAACACCCTGTATACGTTTATAGAAACTCTATAAATCGAAAATTTCCTTACCGGCTTGTGACAGAATTCAGATACAACAATAGCAAATGTAGTATTATCTTGTAACTCGTATCTATTGAACAGCATGAACAGATATGCAGATTTCCCTCCAAAACTTTCTATGGTGGCATGCTTCAAACCAAAAATGGTCTTTGGTGTCATGATGATCTCACTGATATCTGGCCAGTGTATATGGGCCAGACTTGCCCGCACGTGTTAATCCATGTTGAAGGGGAAGAGAAAACGTTGACTGTATCCACAGAAGAAGGCAATGATCAGTCGAAAAGCAACGATGCTGAAATTGAGGAAGTTGTAAGTACAGAGGCGATTATCAACAATGTTAGAGTTAGAACATCTTCCTGCACTTGAACTTTGGGACAATACCTCCTGATCAGATTTGTGTTTTTAGCTCACCTGAGCCGAAGGCTCATAGGTGAGCTTATAGTATACCCATGCTCCGGCGTCCGTCCGTCCGTCGTCCGTCGTCCACAATTTCGAAGATCTTCTTCTCTGAAACCGCTTGGCCAATCAAAGTGAAATTTTATGTGGAGCATCCATGGGTAGGGGGAACTGAAGTTTGATCGCGAGATCCGGGTCACATGACCAAGATGGCCGCCACGCCCATATATGGTAAAAACCGCTCAAAAATCTTCTTCTCCAGAACCGGTGGGCCGATTTCCACGAAACTTGGTATGTAGCATCGGGAACTTCAGCCCATCATAGTTTGATAAAATGATGACCCTTGGATGACCTTGACCTATTTTACGGCACGGTCAAATTTGGAAACATAGACTTTTACATGGGAAAAAGTGAAAACTATGGATTTTTAGCTCACCTGAGCCGAAGGCTCACAAGGTGAGCTTATAGGATGGCAATGATCCGGCGTCCGTCCGTCCGTCGTCCGTCGTCCGACCGTCGTCCGTCGTCCACAATTTCAAAGATCTTCTTCTCTGAAACCGCTTGGCCGATCTAGTTGAAATTTTATGTGGAGCCTCCTTGGGTAGTGGCATTTCAAGTTTGATCGCGAAATCCAGGTCACATGACCAAGATGGCTGCCACGCCGATATATGGTAAAAACCCTTCAAAAATCTTCTTCTCCAGAACCGGTTGGCCGATTTCCACGAAACTTGCTATGTTGCATTGGGACTCCAGCCCATCATAGTTTGATAAAATGATGACCCTTGGATGACCTTGACATATTTTACGGCAAGGTCAAATTTGGAAACATAGGCTTTTACATGGGAAAAAGTGAAAACTATGGATTTTGTGAAAACTATTGCAGCCTGAGGCCTGAAAAGTGGTAGATGCAAACAACTAATAGAGTAGATGAAGGTATGTGATTAATTTAGGTCAAGGTCATCTCTTGACCTTGGCCAGTCTGTCGTCCATTCACACTTATGAAAGATCTTCTTCTCTGAAACTGCTGGGCCAATCAAAGTGAAATTTTATGTGGAACATCCATGGGTAGGGGAGACGAAAGTTTGATTGCGAAATCCAGGTCACATGACCAAGATGGCCGCCACGCCCATATATGGTAAAAACCACTCAAAAATCTTCTGCAGAACCGGCAGGCTGATTTTCATGAAACTTGGTATGTAGCATTTGGGACTCCAGCCCATCATAGTTTGATAAAATGATGACCCTAGGATGACCTTGACCTAATTTACGGCAAGGTCAAATTTGGAAACATAGGCTTTAACATGGGAAAAAACGAAAACTATGGATGTTTTGAAAACTATTGCAGCCTGATGCCTGAAAAGTGGTAGTTGCAAACAACTAATGGAGTAGATAAAGTTATGTGATTAATGTAGGTCAAGGTCTTGACCTTGGCCAGTCTGTCGTCCATACACACTTTTCAAAGATCTTCTTCTCTGAAACTGCTGGGCCAATCAACGTGAAATTTTATGTGGAGCATTCATGGGTAGGGGAAACAAAAGTTTGATCGCGAAATCCAGGTCACATGACCAAGATGGCTGCCACGCCCATATATGGTAAAAACCACTCAAAAATTTTCTTCTCCAGAACCGGCAGGCCGATTTTCATGAAACTTGGTATGTAGCATTTGGGACTCCAGCCCATCATAATTTGATAAAATGATGACCCTAGGATGACCTTGACATATTTTACGGCAAGGTCAATTTTGGAAACATAGGCTTTTACATGGGAAAAAGTGAAAACTGGATTTTTTGAAAACTATTGCAGCCTGATGCTTGAAAAGTGGTAGATGCAAACAACTAATGGAGTAGATGAAGGTATGTGATTAATTTAGGTCAAGGTCATCTCTTGACCTTGGCCAGTCTGTCGTCCATACACACTTTTCAAAGATCTTCTTCTCTGAAACTGCTGGGCCAATCAAAGTGAAATTTTATGTGGAGCATCCATGGGTAGGGGAGACGAAAGTTTGATCGCGAAGTCCAGGTCACATTTCCAAGATGGCCGCCACGCCCATATATGGTAAAAACCACTCAAAAAATTTTCTTCTCCAGAACTGGCAGGCCAATTTTCGCGAAACTTGGTATGTAGCATTTGGGACTCCAGCCCATCATAGTTTGATCAAATGATGACCATAGGATGACCTTGACCTATTGTACCGCAAGGTCAATTTTGGAAACATAGGCTTTTACATGGGAAAGGCGAAAACAATGGATATTTTGGAAAATGTTGCAGTCTGAGACCTGGAAGTTGCTAGATGCAGACAACCAATGGAGTCAATGAAGGTAAGTAATTAATGAAGGCCAAGGTCATTTCTTGACCTTGACCTAAAGTCATTTAAATATCAAAATTAAAATTATGGTTTTCTCATGAATCACTGGGTTTGGAAACTATTGCAGCCTGAGACCTGAAACTTTGCAGATGCAGACAACTTATGAATTCAATAAAGGTGTGTGAGTATTCAAGGTCAAAGTCATTTCATGATGACTTAATACTCCAGGATCAGGCTTCAGGTGAGCGTTCTCAGGACCAATGGTCCTCTGGTTTATCTTTACATATCTTAACATGCACAAATTTAAACATATTTTCTACAATTCAATTTTTAATGATAATAAATATATACATATAAAGGGATTGAGTAAAGCGTTTACTGATGCCATTTAAAAGCTTTCAGCTGCAGATTTTTAGACGCATTGTTACATTCATTGTGTTTTTCCAATATTTATATGCAAACGCAAACATATTGTTGACAGAACCCTTGATTCATCATTGTACGTGAGAGTTCTTTTCTTTACAGATAAGAGTGTTTAAAGCCCTAATAGATCGCCAAGTACCGGTAGGCTCTGTGAATGTGATTTCACAGTACAATGCTCAGTGCTCAGAGTTACGGAGACGTTTGGAACGGGAGGGGGTTTCAAATTACAGAGTAAACACAGTTGTGTCAAGTCAAGGTAAGTAGAAAATTATCATGCCAACAATAACCAGCTTATTAAGTCATTGAACCGAAAACAATGACTATAAACCAAATATATTAATTCGGCTGTGCATTTTAGAAATTCACTTTCTTTAGAGCGTACTTTTACTTTACTTAAGTATTTATAATTTATGAAAAAAAATAAATAAATAAATAAAATAAAAAAATAAATAAATGACAGCCATTTTTGTCCTTTGTCATGTATAATGATACATTTGTCAACGATTTACTTAATACATGTAGTTAATGTCGCAAACTCATTTATCTATTGATTTTTGCTCATTATAAAACATAATATAACATAATAATATTATTATATTATGTGTCAAAATCAATGATGACCTGATACCTTTAGCTCACCTGAGCCGTAGACTCATGGTGAGCTCGAGCTGTCTGTTCACATTTTCAAATATTTCCTCTCTGAAACCGCTTTGCTAGTCAAAGCCAAACTTTACATGAAGCATCTTTAAGAAGGGGGAGCCAATTTGTATATAATAATCCAGATCACATGACCAAGATGTCCGCCATGCCCTTATAAGGTAACAGTGGACCGATTTCAATGAAACTTGGCATATAGCTTTAATGATTAAAATACTACAATTTATATACAAATTATGACCCCCTGATGACCTTGACCTATTTCACAGCAAGGTCATGCATTTGAATGGGGGAAAACTGTTAAAATGTCATTTAAAGAAAAAATCATGCTGGAAATGGGCATTTGGTTCATCTGCCCCCACCCCTGAGCAATACACATGTATAATACCATAATATTGAAGTCTTCTCCTCTGAGACCGATCGGCTAGACAAATTTTATATGAAGCCTCTATAGGAAGGGGGACCAATGTGTTTATAAAAAATCCGGGTCACATGACTAAGCTGGCCGCGATGCCCATATATGGTAAAAAACCTTTCAAAAATGTTCTGCTCTGGAACCAGTGGACTGATTTCAATGAACCTTAAAATATAGCATTGAAGACTATTGTACTACAATGTGTATAAAATCATGACCCTGTGATTACTTCGGCCTAGTGTACGGCAAGGTCAACATATGTCACCAATGAATTTTAATGGGAAAAAACTGTTTAAATCTTGCAGAAAATGGGCAATTGGACTGATTATTTAAATTACTGAAAAAAGCTGGACCCCAGGGATTCATCTGCCCCCACGCTGGGGCAGTATGTATATTACAATAATATCTCCTCTGAAACCGCTTGGGCGATCAAAGTCAAATGTTATATGAAGCATCTATAGGAAGAGGGAACCAATGTGTATATAAAAAGGAGGAGTCTATTGCCAGACGTCTGTCAATAGCAAATGCTCGGTAAATGTGCTTTTACAAGACGTCTGTCAATAGCAATTATTCGGTGAATGTGCTATTACCAGATGTCGGTCAATAGTAAATTATGGTAAATGTGCTATTACCAGACGTCTGGCAATAGCAAATTTGGCGACTTTTAGCTGCTGACAGATTGCTTTAATTTTTAATTGTAAAAAACTGTCCGTCAAGGTGAATTCATTGAAATGATATTGAACTAATCGGAAATCTGATGTAAGAGACTGTGATCGAGCTGAGTAAGTTGATAATAAGGACAATTATGAAATCTTCTACTATTTAAAGCAAATTCTGCAAACAGGCAATATGACTGGGAACGACTGTTGTGCGCGGTTAACATGGCCCATATTATTGCAAATGTTATTATTTATTGTCGTTTGTACCTTGTTGGTTTCGAAGCAGGCACATTTGTATCTGATTGTAGCAGTTCTTGGTCATTGCTTCCGCTGCTCCGTTGCACGGGATAATATACCCAGGAAGCACAGGAAGGGATGGCTCCTTTCTAACATGACTGGTAATTTGTTGATAGCCATAACTAAAGCCAGATTCTCATAGCTTTCTTTTCGGATGAGCGATTGTTGTCTTTGTGATGATGATCGGTCTTTTCCCACCTAGGGCGGGCGGGTAAATGGCTCTGCTCGTGCCCGTTTTTGGTCATTGCTTATTTTTGTTTGTTTGATTGGATGGGTGCTTAGCGTCCCAGTCAACAGCTATGGTCATGTCGGGATGTTGCCTCCACTTTATGGGACTTTTAACAACCAAAGGACCAATGGTCCTGTAAACACTCACCTGAGATCTGGGATATGCAGCCTCAGCTGACCTTGCAATAAGATAGGTCAAGGTCATCCCAGGGTAATGATTTATACAAAGTTTGTAGAACTTCATTCACGGATGCTTCAGGCAAAGTTTCAGAATCATAGGTATTCCGGTTCTGAACAAAAAGATCTATAAAGGTTTTTGCTATTTATAGCCATGGCGGCCATCTTTGTCATGTGAATTGGATCATTTATTCTAACTTTCATTATCCTTTCCTAATGGTGCTTCACATAAAGTTTGGCTTTGATTGGCCAAGCAGTATCAGAGAAGAAGACATTTGAATATTATGGTCAAATACATGTACATAGCCCAATGACAGGGGTAGACAACCACCTGAGGACTTTTTTTTCTTTTCTTTTTTTCAAAAAAAATCTTCTGTCCATTCGCATACTCCCAGCAAGTTTTCCTTCATTTAATTACATTTAACTGATTTTCCCCATTCAAATGCATGTGCAACCTATGTTGGCCTTGCCATAAAATAGGTCAAGGTCATCCCAAGGTCATGATTTATATTAACTTTGTAGAGCTCCACTCTCTGATGTTTCATGCCAAGTTTCAAAATCAAAGGCCTTCTGGTTCTGGAGAAGATGATTTTAAAGGTTTTTGCTATTTATAGTCATGGCGGCCATCGTGGTCATGTGACCTTAACCATTTATATAAACTTTCATTCTCCCTTCCTAAAAATGCTCCACATTAAGTTTGGCTTTGATTTGCCAAGCGGCTTAAGAGAAGAAGATCTTTGAATATTATGGTAATATACATGTATATTACTCCAGAGTGGGGGCACAACTGCCACTGGGGTCCATTTTTCAGTATCATAAATTTTCAGTCTATTTGCCCATTTCCACAAAGTTTTTCCCTTTAAATGACATTTTGACAATTTTCCCCATTTAAATGCATGGCACACCTGCCACTGGGGTCCATTTATCAGAATCATAAATTTTCAGTCTATTTGCCCATTTCCATAAAGTTTTTCCCTTTAAATGACATTTTGACAGTTTTCCCCATTTAAATGCATGGGCAACCTATGTTGACCTTGACGTAAAATAGGTCAAGGTCATCCCAGGGTCATGATTTATATAATACTACATATAAAATTTGGCTTTGATTGGTCAAGCGGTTACTGAGAAAATTAAGTTTTACATTTAATTGGTAAATGACCTTTGGCCAAAGTCAAGAAATGACCTTGACCTTTAATACTCACAACACTTTATTAGCACAACATGTTGTCTGTCTCTACCAACTTTCACTTCAGGTCACAGGCAACAAAACTTCCTGGAATTCAATGCATTGAAAATCATATGTAACCAAAATTGATCTTGCCATAAAATAGGTCAAGGTCAACCCAAGGTTATGGTTTATATAAACTATGACGTGCCAGAGTCCTCCGATGCTACATAACAAGTTTCGTTGAAATTGGTCCACCGGTTCCAGAGAAGAAGTTTTTTTATGGTTTTTATCACAGATGGGCATTGCGGTCATCTTGACCATTTATATAAACTTTTGTTTCCCCTTCCTATGGATGATCCACATGAAGTTTGGCTTTGATTGGCCTAGATGACGGACGGACGGACGACGGAGCATGGCCATACTATAGGCTCCCCTTGTGAGCCTTCGGCTCAGGTATGCTAAAAATGAGGACATCATGACAGGCTCATACTTGACTGGTTAACCAGTAATCAGATGGTCGGTCTGTAGCGTAGACGTTTTGCCTGGAGGCACAAGCAGTCCATTTATTTCTTTATGCCCCAATTGGCGGGGCCCATATTCCCACCCAACCACCCTTTTGCTTATTTTTTACTAGAGTTATTTAATGCACATAAGAGTTTTATGAAACATTCCTCCTGTGCTTTTGTGAGTGGCCACAAAAACTTGTGTCGAATCTGTTCGGACAATGACATGCTAACCATAAGGTAACTGGGGATGGTGATTCTCAAATAAAGAGAAGCATGGTTTCATCATACAGCACTTTATTTCCAGCTCACATTGACCAAGATGGCTGCCATGCCCATATATGGTAAAAAAACAACTATTTTTTGTTTGTCCAGTGACTGTACATGTTGACTCTCAGGTAAGCATCGTTGCCCTTTGGGCTACTTGTTTCTATCTTTATTCATAGGTGGGGAATGGGACTATGTGATCTTCAGTACAGTCCGATCACTTCCGGAGTACAAGATTGAGGGACATCCTACAATAGGCTGGTGCAGACAAAATCTCGGCTTTATCACTGATCAGAACCAGATCAACGTAGCGCTGACTAGAGCTAGAAAAGGACTCATAATCATAGGTAAGATATCATGTTCAGTTTCTGTAATGCAATCTTTATCTCCTAAACTAAATAGTGCTGGTGCCGATAATAAAAAGAATGTCTATTGTTCTTGTTTGAAGAAACATTGAATTACGCTTATTGTGAATTTATTAACTTATTTTGATTTAATTTTATTTATTATTTCATTTTGTTTTGACAATTTAAGACTTGCTAAACATTACTTTACATTACTATGTATAAATGGCAAATTTATGTCAGACACCATTGAACATAATAAACATAATATACTGACCGACAAAATAAACCCAATACGTTTTAATGTTGTATCCCTTGTCAGGGATGAAATATGTTTTTGGTATTTAAAATTATTTCGAAATCGTTTTAGGCAGCAAACATCTGATAAGAACTGTAAAATTGCAAAATGTACGTTCAGTTAAGCATTATTTGCCCGTGTACTGATATGGTTGAATGGTTACATGTCAAAGCCTATACATGTTAATTCTAATGTTAGTCGGGCATTTGACATTGTTATTTTTTGGAATTCTCTCTGCCATTTTTTTAATCGATCAAAGAAGTTGGGCTATTTGAACATTTTCAGTTGGTTTTTCCGCCTAATGTTGTTCAACGTTATTTTCAGCCAGTACGGTCTCGTTTTGAAGCCGTTATTGCTGGTTTAGGTGATCAGACCCGCTTTAAAATATTTTACCACATCTGCTTTGGCCGATTCGTTGGTATAACGTGCTTATCCATTCGGGACGGCTTTCTTATATCGCCGTGCGTTTCCGCGTAACATTTAGAAGACATTCAACATGCGGTCACAATAACCAATGCGTAAATGTAGCAATCGTTTTATTTCAGTTCAAACTTACTGCGTGATGGTTGGACTTTTAGATTTGCGATTTTTAAACGTACCCCTTACTGTAATCTTTGTGTGTTACAGAAAGGGATTTTATTGAAAACGTGGGGTTTTTTTTGTAATCAAATGGTGAAAGAATGATTTGTCTTCTATTCTTTATAAATCTGTATTTTATTGTACATCTGCTTTTGTGATTATGCCTCCAAATGTAAGAGTCGGGTTTCTTTTGTCGGTCAGTATAGTTATACATGTTAGAATTGCCATAGGTAACAAGAATCTGCTGCGATGTAACAAAGTATGGGGCATGCAGCTCGTAAGATACTACGAAGAGCGAGGCTGTGTCAAGTCTCCTGGCGAATTCCCGCGAAAGAGAACCCGACAGGAGAAAATATTGGCCAACATCGCCAAAACGAAAGAGAGATACGGTGACAAAATGTTCGTCAAGGGTGACCTTCCAGAGGATGTGGGACCGTATATGCCATCGGAAGAAGACTAAGCTGCTGCGAGACCTCGTCGAGACCAGAGATGAGTGTCATGGTAACACAGAGGTAGTGGTGATTACAAACGTGTAATTAAAACGTAAAACACTTGTATGGTGTAAATATGAATTTGACTTGGTGTAAATACGTTTGCAGTGTTTGTAGTTGTAGTTATTTGATGTTGAAATAATGTAAAGGACATCTATGCCTTAGATGTAAAAAGTCCCTAAATCTCAGATTTGGGAGGACGAAATTTTCATGTTATGACCATGGGGCTGAATTTAGCATTTATAGGAGAAGAAATATATACACTTTCGTTTACAAAACAGTTTGGATGATTTAATAGAATCCAGACAATGCTACTAAATATTTTCACAATCCACCCCATCTTTGTCAAAAATGAACCATTAGACTTTGAACTGATTTGCATTTGTTTGTCAACAGCACTTTTCAAGCAAACACATATGGGCTTGTTTGTCATATGAATGCTGAACAATATCCACACATTGATTGTTTATTGTTTTGTAGTTTTAAGTTTATTTTGAAAGAAATAGTAGCTTAGTGCAAAAGATCTTTAATTTACAATCTTATAGTTTATTTCTAGGTGTGTTCCCCCCCGGGACCCAGCATGCCCTTTCGCCAGTTTATGTGTTTTTCACATTCACACATCATATCAAAGTGGCATCCTGGGTCTAGGGGGGGAACAGGGTCAGCAAGGCGAAAATGTACAATTTTCTGAAATTTTCCATCAACTAAAATAAGCACAGTTGTTATGGACAATTTTATAGACATCAACTGTAGAATTGTAAACATTCATGGTCGTATTTCTTGTCAAACCGGTGTCAGGGTGAGTATATTTAGGTTATGTAGATGTATTTATAGAGATACAGTACAGGTTCAAAAGTAAATTTGCTTTCAATCTATGCATATTGCATTAATGCTTAGAAATGTGAATTCCCAAACTAATGATAAAATTGACATAAATTATGTCATTGACCATCAAAATATGCAAGAACACAATAATAATAAAGAACTAGGCATTTTCGTCTTTGAAAGTGACATATTTGTCAATTAGGGAGTATCCCAATCTAAGGCATAGATGTCCTTCGGCCTATGTTGTTTACATATAAGGTTAATCCAGACATACACATGTACTTGTTAAAATACCTTTTTGCCTTATTGAAGTTTAAATAATTATTCTTTGAGGGAAATTATCTTGGTTTCGAAGATTGAAAACGACAAAACTAATAATTCACGTAGTTCATGGCTAATCATTCTTTGCAAAATTTTATAAAGATCATTGAATTCACAAAGAACTATTGTTTACAGATGCACAGTCTGCAATTTTGACACTTTTAAGAATTCTGTATTTACACAGAATCCTAAATAGAACATAGCATTAAGCTTCCTTTGCAAGTCAAATATTTTTAACATCCTCAAGAAAAGATGGCATACTATTGTTATTTTTTTTAAAAAGCTAATATTTGTATCCAGCAGATTTTCCTTTGTTATTTATTGCATGTAACCTCGTCAGTTAATTAAGTGGCTCTGAAAATGGAAACTTTGATGAGTAGATACATCCAGACTACCATTAACAAGGATAATGATTGAGTTTATGTGTATTTTACGCCTTATTGATAATTATTCATACCAGGGATAACACTCATTGTAGGGATGTAAATAAGTATCACAATTAGGTCTTGGATAAATGCAACAAAATGTAGAAATTCGGCAGATTAGGTTCTTTTCCTTTTTTTCATTCAGCAAAATGGTGTTTAAGCAATAGAATCTGCTTTGCAATAATATGATGAAAACAAAAATATCGAATGCACTGTTATGCAAACAAAAATATCGAAATTGCAAACAGGGCATTTGCGATGACACAACGGCCATCGTATCAGTACAATGAAAAAACAACAACAACAACAACAACAACATATTGCTGAATATTTGGATCTTCGGAATGAAAACAAAAAATAAACATTAAATGCCCAAACACATTTAAAGGGCTGATTAACCATTTTCTGGATAATTGTTTCATTTTATCAAGGAAAAAACATCTAGTAAATAAGTAAGTAAATTCTTTATTTTAAGAGGGTGGCCCGTTTGGTTAATCTCCCAAGGGGTCCTCTATAAAACATTTACATAAAACATGAAATAATAACAAATGAATATTAATTTTCTAGTAAACAAGAATCTAGTTCTTGTATGATAAACTGAGTGCAAACTGCATGGCAGGAACACGTTGAATTTCATAAAATGGGATTCCAAGCTTTACATTACGAAGACATGCCCATATGATATACAGTAATTTTTTTCAGGTCAAAAATTGATAATTTTCAGAGGAAATTTTTTTTATTTTTCTTATTTTTGCTCAAAACATAGATTGTGGGTACACGTTAGAACCGCCTCGCCGAGGCGGTTCTAACGAGTACCCACACTATGTTTTGGAGCAAAAATAAGAAAAATAGGTATACCCCTACATACCCC
Organism: Rugalucina vietnamica; assembly: GCA_964017185.1. Classification (NCBI taxonomy): domain Eukaryota; kingdom Metazoa; phylum Mollusca; class Bivalvia; order Lucinida; family Lucinidae; genus Rugalucina; species Rugalucina vietnamica. The sequence continues at coordinate 65,081,229 of OZ024872.1, forward strand.
ATTTTTACTATATAAAAGTGGGGTTTAAGGGGGTATTCATTGCACGGAAATGTTTTCCTGATGTTCTTATTACTATATTGTTGGCCTTGTTGTAGACATTTCAAGAGGTCCATTCTAACTATACCATAGATAAAAATTAAAACTGAGATCCTTTAAGAGCAGCGAACACAATAGTGAGAAAGGGGCTGGGCCATACCGCGGTTTCGACTATTAAAGTATCGTCAGTGACCCTTTAGATTTGGCAACATGGAGCCAAAGAGAATTACTGTAATTTTGCAACTTTCAACAGGGTAGTCGATACAAAGACTAGTATTATTTAAATGAGACCAAATATTTTAAACATTGGCTAGAAAATGAATCTTGGCCGATAATAAATTTCTGATTTCTCAGAATATACTCGCTGATCTCAAAGGACCAAAAAGAAAATATAACCTGCACTATGGATGATGTACGGGGAGACTTTTTAAGGCCGGCACATGGCACAAAACCAGCTGCAGTAATAGCAAATAAAAAATAAAACTGAGATCATTTAAGAGCAGAGACTGTGATAATTATATTTTTTCTATTTTATTTTTATATTTTTGTTTCACGTACTTATATGTAACTAGACTAAACAATGTTTAGTGTTAATATAATGTGAAACTGACTCGGTGTAAATAGGTTTGCAGTACTTCCAGATGTTATCGTCTTTACGATTTTGATGACTGACTACGTATAGATAGGTAAATTTAGCCATAAAATGACTGTAATCAAAACTCACGTCACAGCGTGATATTCCATTGTTATTTTCACATTTGTGTTTCATATACTATTTTGTATTTACTAGAGAGTAAAACGTTTTATTTAGTGTAAATATAATATGAAGCTGACTCGGTGTAAATAGGTTTGCAGTATTTCCAGATGCTATCGTCTTTAAGATTTTGATGACTGACTACGTATAGATAGGTAAATTTAGCCATGAAATGACTGTAATCAAAACTCACGTCACAGTGTGAAATTCCATTGTTATTTTCACATTTGTGTTTCATAAACTATTTGGTATTTACTAGAGAGTAAAACGTTTTATTTAGTGTAAATATAATATGAAGCTGACTCGGTGTAAATAGGTTTGCAGTACTTCCAGATGTTATCGTCTTTACGATTTTGATGACTGACTACGTATAGATAGGTAAATTTAGCCATGAAATGACTGTAATCAAAACTCACGTCACAGAGTGAAATTCCATTGTTATTTTCACATTTGTGTTTCATAAACTATTTGGTATTTACTAGAGAGTAAAACGTTTTATTTAGTGTAAATATAATATGAAGCTGACTCGGTGTAAATAGGTTTGCAGTACTTCCAGATGTTATCGTCTTTAAGATTTTGATGACTGACTACATATAAATAGGTAAATTCAGCCAAAAAATGACTGTAATCAAAACTCATGTCACCGAGTGATATTCCATTGTTATTTTCACATTTGTGTTTCATATACTATTTTGTATTTACTAGAGAGTACAAAGTTTATTTAGTGTAAATAGGTTTGCAGTATTTCCAGATGTTATCGTCTTTACGATTTTGATGACTGACTATACAAATAGATAGGTAAATTCAGCCATAAAATGACTGTAATCCAAACTCACGTCACAGATTGATATTCCTTTGTTATTTTCACATTTGTGTTTTATGTACTATTTTGTTTTTACTAGAGAGTAAAAAGTTTTATTTAGTGTAAATATAATATGAAGCTGACTCGGTGTAAATAGGTTTACAGTATTTCCAGATGCTATGGTATTTAAGATTTTGAAGACTGACTACATATAGATAGGTAAATTCAGCCATAAAATGGCTGTAATCAAAACTCATGTCACAGATTGATATTCCCTTGTTATTTTCACATTTGTGTTTATATGTACTATTTTGTATTTACTAAAGAGTAAAAAGTTTTATTTAGTGTAAATATAATATGAAGCTGACTCGATGTAAATAGGTTTGCAGTGTTTCCAGATGTTATTGTCTTTAATATGTTGATGACTGACTACATCTAGATAGGTAAATTCAGCCATAAAATGACTGTAGTCAAAACTCACGTCACAGAGTGATATTCCATTGTTATTGCATGCAACATAATCAGGGAAGATTCAAACTTCATTTGGTGGCTCTGAAAATGGAAAGTGAGATAAGTAGATACACCCAGACTAACATGGACAAGGATAAAGATTGAGTGCATGTGGATTTTACGCCTTATTGATAATTATTCATACCATGGATAACACTCAATGGAGGGATGTAAATAAGTATCAGAACTTGGATTAAAGCAAAAAATGTAGAAATTCGGCAGAGTAGGTCCTTTTCCTAATTTTTATTCAGCAAAATGGTGGTTAAGCAATATAATCTGCTATGAAATAATATAATGAAAACAAAAATATCGAATGCACTGTTATGCAAACAAAAATATCGAAATTGCAAGCAGGGCATTTGCGATGACACAACGGCCATCTTATCAGTACAATGAAAAAAAAAACAACAACATATTGCTGAATATTTCGATATACAGAATGAAAACATATAAAAATAAACATTAAATGCTCAAACACATTTAAAGGGCTGATTAACCATTGTCTGGATAATTGTTTCATTTTATCAAGGAGAAAAAAATAGTAAGTATAAGTAAGTAAGTAAGTAAGTAAGTAAGTAAATTATTTATTTTAACAGGATGACCCGTTTGGTCAATCTGCCATGATACCTTCTAGTTAACATTTACGAAAAACATATGCGATAACAACAAATAAATATTAATTCTCTTGTAAACAAGAATCTAGCTCTTGTATCATAAACTGAGTGCAAACAGCATGATAGGAACACGTTAAATTTCATAAAATAGGTTTCCAAGGTTTATTCTTATTGGTGTATTGGTGGTCTTGTTGTAGACATTTTAAGAGTGGTCCATTCTAACTATACCACAGAGACTGTGATAATTACATATTTTTCTATTCTGTTTTTATACTTTTGCTTCTAGTACAAATATGTAACTAGAGTAAAAGGTTTTACTTAGTGTGAATATAATATGAAACAGACTCGGTATAAATATGTTTGCAGTATTTTCAGATGTTATCGTCTATAACGTTTTGATGATTGGTGAATTCAGCCATAGAATGAATGTAACCAAAACTTGCGTCACAAATTGACATTTAGTTTTAATCATAAAGGTATTTGCCCAATAGAAACAGACATGCCATTTATACTCATGACTGTAAATCTGTGGCGTGGAGTTTCGACAAAAACGTTCTACTGTAAGTATACAATTATGGCCGATGAAGCCTTTTTTTTTCTTACAATTTTGCTGGTGAAAGTTTTCAATGGCTCTTTTTTGAAGAGAGTAGAAAATTGTTGAAAATCATATTTTGATATTTCATATCAGTAAACCACAGATCTTGAACGGAAAGAATTTTAATTGAAACACATTGAAAAACTGTTCCAATTTGGCATAATATGACAATGTTTTGTTTTTTCCATGTTTTTTAAAGATCGTCTACTCATTTACGACAATACAAGTGCCATCTTAGAAATAAAATGTACATATCAATATTATGAATATTTCGAGGTCCGGAATGAAAACATAAAATAAAAAGTATGTTTGAGCCCGCATACCATAAATTGCTCTACAAAAATGGTGACATTTTACATTTTATCAAGTAAAACGTTTTGAAGGCAAAACTATATGTAGATTAGCATCTAAGAAACAACACAAAAGTTATTGTCATGCACTTAGCCCACTGGGCAACAAGGAAAACGTTCAATTTCATTAACTAGGACGGCAAGCTTAGTTTGATGGATTTTTACTCATTTTAAGAGAATTCCATCACGTTTATTTTGACCACAAAGACTTGTGATATTTACATTTTACATATCCACAGTTTTCAAGGATCTTCTTTTCTGAAACCACTTGGCATATGAAAGTGAAAATTCATGTGGAGCCTCTGTGGATACAGGGAACTTGGATCCCGAAATCTGGGCCATATGCTTTACTTAAGCGGTCATGTACACTCACATACACTCAAAAATGTTCACATATCTTCTCAAGAACCGACAGGACAATTTTCACAAAACTTGCCCATCATAGTGTGATCAAATGATGGCCCTAGGATGACCTTGACCTATTTTATGTCAAGATCATTTTTGGAAACTTAGGCCTTTACATGGGAAAAGTGAAAACAATGGATATTTTGAAAACTATCGCAGCCTGAGACATTAAAAGTGGTAGATGCAGACACCTAATGGAGTTAATGAAGTTGTGTGATTAATCAAGGTCATGGTCATCTCTTGACCTTGGTCCAAGATCATTTATGTATTAAAATTCAAAGATGATCTTCCCTAAAATTGCTTTAATGATGGAAGTCAAATTTAGCTGGAGCATCCTTGGATAGGTGGAACTAAGAGATTAGATTAAATCTAATTTCCATGACCTTTAAGCTTACAACTAGAAAATCTCTCGGGTGAGCTACAGGACCATTGGTTCTCTAGTTAAGTGTTGTTTTGTAAATTTATAATTCGGTTGATAAATACTAAATTGGAGTAATATCAAGTTCAAATTTCATAGCGATACGGATTTTTAGAATATTTGCACAATTTACAGGTTTTTTGAGATTTGTACATTGTATGTACAAATCTCAAAAACTATTGAATCTCTCATCGTATGTAGTTTATTCAAAACACTGTTTGCTTGTTTGTGATTTTGATTTATTTGAAATAATAACTGTTGCCATCATTTCCTAAAGATTTGTAGTCTCATAGTGTGAAATGTATTTTAGTTTTATATGAATGTGTATTGTTTCACTTTAGCAAATGTACTAACCCAAAGAGCCAACGCAGCAGTGGATTGTTTTGCCAGTCTCATCCCCTCCAAAATTTCGTCTAAATATTTTCAAAATAAAATGCTGGGTTATCCAAGCATCGCATAAACCTTACTTTTTAGTCACTAGTCGCTAAGGCGATACGAATCAGTAAATTAACAGAGGCAGTATGCATGTAAGAAACGAAATGCATGGGAATTTGCTATTTTTCGGCATTTGACTTTAATCCGTACACTTGAAAAAGACACTTCGATAACTTCCACCATTTGATGTTTATGAAACATCCAAACTCATTTGTGCATAAGTATGGTATTCGTTGCATATTTGATTTAAAGTTTGAGGATTGCTGATCAGTTTTAAAAACATGACATGATATTCAATTTACTGATGGTAGACGAAAATTGTATCAAAATAAAATTCGAGCAATAAGTTTAACACCTAAATCAGTTCAATTTTAGGAAATGTGCTTGTTTTAAACATTTTTAAGCAGCACACATTTTACATTTCAGACTTTTGAAATTAATGGGATACCATTGTTCTAGCGCTTTCCGTTCGTGCTGAATGTGTATTGAATGAATTCATGAGCGAAAACTCATAAGTACCGATGTGTTTGAGTTCAGATTTATCTTTTGAGAAATTGGGACGATATTCCCTCATGCAGCAATTTTTACCAGAATGGACAGACGTCACAGAATGGTAAAATGTAAGGCCATGGCAAATCAAGCGTGCAGAATACCCGGGAAACGGGCATTTTTACCAATCAGAACACAGGCGCTCGACGACTGGACTTTTTTTTTTTCTTTTCTTTTTTTTTTTTTTTTTGCATTTTCACCCGTTTGGAGACCCTTACGATATGTTCATGCAATTATTTTATCTTTAAAACTTTTTCTTTCAATCCTCAATCAACCCTCGTCTATGGGCTACTATATAGTAGCCCATAGACGAGGGTTGATTGAGGATTGAAAGAAAAAGTTTTAAAGATAAAATAATTGCATGAACATATCGTAAGGGTCTCCAAACGCGTGAAAATGCAAAAAAAAAAAAAAAAAAAAAAAAAAGTCCAGTCGTCGAGCGCCTGTGATCAGAACACAGCTCAGTGATTCCTACAACGTAGAAAAAAATAATTCCTTTACAATGTTTGTTGGTCATTACTGACAGGGTTGCCAGGAAAACATATTCCTATCGAAATCAGCCATTTTTTATGTTGAGTTGGGAGTTTTGGTTAGTTTATATGAGCCTGTGCGTGAGAAAACCAACAATTTGCGTTCTGACCAGGTATGACACAAACCGGTCTGTACAGTCACAGAAGATGGTTAGAGGCTGGAAATTTTGTATTTAAGTAGAAGAGGGATTATACTATCCGTTTAGCGAAAACAAAGGTGCTGATCAGCTTCACAGTTGCTGCGAAGCTGATCTGCGCCTTTGTATTCGCCTATACAGATTGTTGGTTTTCCCATGCGGCGGCTCATATATACTATGAGACTTACGTTTAGCATTTTTATTGATTTTCCAATTGCAAATTGGTATGAAGATGCAGTGTACCAATTTTTAATCAATCAGCTGTCAGCTGATGAAACATGGTTCAAGGGCCGGTATCGTACTCTCGCAAGCTAAAAACTTTCAAATGTCATGTCTGCACTGAGCATATTGATATTCGTGTAACGTTGGTTTAACGTCAGGCCATGACAGCGTCCCTTCAAGGAATTTTTCAAATGTCATTCCGGTTTATTCGTTTTGACACTTTTACCAATCAAATAATGCAAAGATTGATAACATGTGATGCACGTGGAATGCTGGTCACGTGATTTGCGTGATTTTTAAAGGCAAAGCAGCAACTTGTGGAAGTAAGAAAAGCACGCAAGAAAAGCACTTCAACTTGTCTCGAAACATGAATTTGAGCATCACTTGATACATTTAAAGCGTATCGAAAGTGTTCAAACATTTGATTTTGAAAATAATGACGGATAAAAAAAATTGTTTGACTTAAGTCTTAAAGTATATATATTTAAATGAGAAAAATGTGCGTTGTAAAGTTTTGTGAATGTGTATTATTTTAAGAAGAGCAAGTTTTTTTTCTATGTGAGTTTATGTACTCCTAGGCTGTTTCTGACATCTTCATTAAACATTAAGATTTAATCGTAAATTGAACCAGAATTTCATTCAACAAGTTTAATATGCATAGACTTTGTGTTATTTCTTTTATGGTGTATCTGTTGGCGCCTATTGATTTTGATTGTTTCCTTTTATATTCTTTCAGATGCTTTCAAATATTCAAATTCCATTGTCATTTAATATCGGTTATAAGTCTTTCGGATGAGACTATAATCCGAGGTTCTGTTGGTGGGACAAACCCCAAATCAACCAACCAGATATTGGTAATAACACGTAAAGCAAATGCTTGATACTGGTCACTACTGTTTTGCCATAACATTTTCTTTTTCTTTTTTAATTTTCTTGAAATCATTTTTATCTGAGCTGCTTCACGAGTTTGTGTGTAATGCACGATCAGTATTTTTTCCATCTGATCAAAGACTTTTTCCAAATAAGATTGACTGACATTTTCTAAAATTTGATATATTTAGTAAGTTTAGTTTTTGTTCTAGTGTATTTTATATTGCTGTGCCATTGGAAGTTGAGTATTTTTTTTTTTTATTTTCACACTATGTTGCCTGTGTATGAATGTATTGTATTGGATTCATTTGTAAGTCTCCCCCGCGATTTTTTTACTTTTATGATTTATTGGTATTTTGTTTAATTTGTCCAGCTGGTACACGGGTGGTTAAACATTGGAACGAGCTCCAAAAAAGGTATCCTAATTCTATTCCAATGGTTCATCCGAGAACTCTCGAGGTCGTGCCAATGGTTAGACCGGAAAAACAAACGTGAGCGCCGGTTTGTGCTGAAAACGAAATAATCTAGGCTTGGTTTTTATTACAAAGTCAAGGTCTGTGTTGTTCTTTTCTGGTATTTTGTCAACAAACACACATGTTGGCAAAATATGTTGTTCTGCACGAAGACCACAGCCCCGTTACGCACATATTAATGAAAATAGTACTCTGTATTATATAGTATGTCGAAACGGCAACGGAAGTACTGTTTACACAAGTTAAATAGAAAATGAGACGCGAGAACGTTCCAGTGGTATAGAGATTGTTCCAATTTGAATGAGATCGTTCCCAGGTGTGCCCTCTTTTATTGTGCGACAAAGTAAACTACCCAAAGAAACGAATGGACCAAACTAACGACTTGCATATATGAAAACAATGGCACAGATCAGCTTTGTGGTAACCACCTTTGTTTTTGCAACAATGATCGTACATTTCATCAAGTTTCTACGAGCATGCAGTCACAAATCATGACATAGAGGCTGAAAGTTTTGGATGTAGAAACTTGATTGATTGTATGATAAGTGTGGCAAAAACAAAACTTTCAGTATAATTTTCGGGCCGTATGCACGGAGAAAATATACGCTGAACGACATTGCGATATTTTTTCTATCTTTCGCTAAATACTTGAAAATATATACAAACGTCACCGGCGCCTACGTTTGTTTATCGTTTCTAACCATTGGCTCGACCTCGAGAGGATCTGGATGAAACACTGGCACAAAATTAGGATACCTCTTTTTGGAGCTTGTTCCAATGTTTACCACCTGTGTGGTAGAATGATTACATTGTCAACCGAGCTTGCTGTGTGTGAAACTTCATACATGGGGAAAATTGCGGAAAGTTTGTTAATTTTAGTACAGATTATTTCAAATTTCATTTGTATTCGTTGTTCTTTTTTATGTGATACGAAAAGTGAAATCCATCAGGAAAACATGTCCATGAAAATTATAATCCCTTGCACCCCAATTTTATGTAGTAAAACTGGGATGTGAAGGGGTGTACAATTAATCTTAGTTTTCAAAGTTTCTAAAACATAGATAATGGATGCTTGTTAGAACCAATATATATTCCATGGGCACGTTTTCGTAATAAAACTGAACAGAAAAGCCCCGGAGATTGCTTTTAACAGCATTTGAACGACAAGCAACATGAGTAAAAGGAATACCAATATCAAAATGAGTGTTTTGATTGAATATTTCACCAAATGAATGTATTCTTTGTACTTTGTTACTTTTCATATTAATTTGTTTTCATGATCTATGGTTTAATAATTTTAGCTTTGATTTTTATATTTTTATATCTTTATACCTGAACGAACAAAAATCATCATTTGTATGTGTAGTTACGTCACACGCAAATCTTTGGCAAATTGATACTTTGCAAATGGACACATAAAAGCCATATTTGATACCCTTTTGGTTTACTTGGGTGGTTATCCTGACGCACATTTTGGATGTCATGACATCCTAATGTTGGAATGAAGCCCGACAAAATGGAGGCACGTCCCGACATTACCATAGCTGTTGACTGTGAAGTAAAGAATCAATTCAAACAAATTATTCAAATGAGCCAAATCATGACAAACGTCTATAGGTCGAACTAATACAAGTCGAACTGTAGAATCATAAAATATAGCTAGAAGCTTCATATTTCAATTTTAGAAAACAGAGGTTTTGTTTTACATATCTTAGTATCGAAAGCAATGGCGCTAATCAACTTCCATCATACATAGAAGGTGATCTGCGGCTTTGTCTTCGACTAGAGCCTCCACTGAAAAGCAGGCTTTCCTATTAATATTTTGGTTAAATTGTACTACAAATTTTATTGTTTGAGATTGATTGATTGATATTGCTTTATTAAAAGATCTGTTATATACTCAGCGTCAATGAACAGTTACCACCACTAAAATTTCGATATAAAATTTCTTTCAAAACTTTCAGTTTAGTTCATGATTCTGGTCAATAGCAAAATCGATTTATTGACATTAAAAAGTTCTACCCCAGCGGGCACATGACGTCATAATGACGTCATATCAACGTCGATGCGACTCATGCCGTCGCATCGACGTCGATCTGACGTCATTTTGACGTCCTGTGCCTGCTGGGACTAGCCTTGGAACTACATGTATGGTGCACGCGATGCACGTGCGATTTGTGATTTTCGAAATTTGTACCCCAAATTTGTACCCAAAGAACAAGAAAGCCCTATTTTCACAAGTTGTCTTCCTATGCCAGTAACATCCTAATTGAAAACGCTACCAAATTGGCGTTGAGTTCTTCCATTGCCTGGTGGAATAGAGGACGTAACTTTCGGGTAGTACCCAGATTCTCTATACATCTCGTCATTTCTGACATTTGTCAAGGAGTGCGTAAGATCTATTCAGCGGTGATTGAGCACCGTTTTCAATAGCAATAATGGATGACACTTTATGCCATGAATACTAATGCTGAAGTATCGGCAGTTGTCTGTTCAGAAAGAATCAAATATTGTCATGTGTTAAGTAAACCTTTCATCGACGCTAAGTTTATTTTCTGTTATTGTGACGATCATTGTTATGAATGTTTGTAACACATCAAATAAAGTATTCGATCATTGTCTTTATATTTTTTCAACCCTTGTTTCGAGTCGTTTCAAAGGAAACTGGATGTTTCTTTAGTCTACAGACTTAAAATATACTATTAATACCGTTAGGACTTTCATATTTATACCAACAACATAACTCCGCGTGGATTGCATTACGCCTATATTATATCTATGGCACAACTTAGCTTATCCGAAACATCATAAAACCATTATGTGAACGTACATATAGCATCCGTGAATAGGTCCGTTGTTTGCATTTTTCAAGCGACATCGCCGAAGCTATGAAGCCAATTCCGAAGAAGCCAATCCCGAAGAATAGGCGTTGTAGAAATCAACACACTTTGGCGTTCCAGATACCATCAGCTAGCAAAGAAGCGTACAAAAGAAGTTTCTTTTCTTATCAGAGACTGGAATGACTCTCTGATCTCCTCTGCTGAAATGTCTGATGACTGTGTGTCCAAGTTCGCATCTCTTTTGAGTTCCCTCCTAGCGCTTCCCCCTGGTGAAGTATTGTCAATTTGTTGTGTCACCAGTAAACCATGCAGATTCAGATTCAGAGTTCTTTAAGATTTAGCTCAAGGCGGGCAACGCATAATCGACCTTTATCTCGTGTTGCCAAATCTGAAAGGTCACCGACAAGGCTTTAGTAGCCGAAAGCAAGGAATGGCCCATCACATTTCTCTTTAATATGTTCAATGCTATTAAAGGATCTCTGTTATTCTACCCATACTTTTAGGTCGCAATTAGCATCTTGATATTGTATGGCAAAAAAATATGTTTTCTGTCAAAAAAAAAAAAAAAAAAAAAAAAAAAAAAAAAAAAAAAAAAAAAAAAAAAACATTTGACGGTTTCCACCATGTTGTTGCATTTATCAAACGTCTTATATTACGGAAAATGCAACAGATATTCTAGACAATTAACACAGAAGCTGCCAGAAACGCTAAAACTTTGGGCGGAAAACCCATGAAATCTTCCGGAATCCTTTATCATCAGTTGAGCGGATTAACCGTTGTATGTCTGCAGTCAAAGGCTCTAACCATGTTATACCCCTTGGTTAAGCATAATTTAAGCATTTAAACTTTTTGTCCAAATCGCGCCCTGTCGTTGTCTGGTGTATTAAAGCTTGCCTGATACAAATACCGTGAAATTGAATACTACTAAGTCCAAAAAGTCCGATAAGCAATGATCAGGAGCAGGCGCATCAGGTGCAAAACCAAACTTGATCCCAAAATGCGGAAAACAACCAGAATATCAAATATCTGACGACAAACAAAACAGAACAGATCTGGACAAAGAATTGCACACACACACACACACACACACACACACACACACACACAATCCACTCAAAATCTAAGTCGCCTAGGATGGGAGAGACACAAACATCCAATAGAAGCAGAACATATTTACCGCCTATGAGTGGTTAGGTAAGTTTTAGCCCATCTGAGCCAAATGCTCACCAGGAGAGCTTATAGTATCATGGTCATCGTCTGTCCGCCATCGTCCGTCCACAATCCTGTCAAAGATATACACCGAACCCGCTTGGTGAATGAAAACACGTGAACATTGGTAGAGTGGGGTTGGCGAAAGTTTGTTCGCGAAATCTGGGTCACATGCTCAAGATGGCCACCATGTTCCAAAATGCTAATGGTATCCTGAACTAGTTGGCTAATCTTTACGAAATTTGGTATGCAGCATTGTTATGAGAATCTTGACAAGGGCCCAGAATTACAATCCTCCCTTAAAGTTAAGTAAGACCTTAGTTAAGGTGACGAATTTCAGCAGCAAAAAAGATGCATCTAAAATATACTCATCACAAGCTTATCAGTTTTATCATGTCCATGACATTTTACACACTTGTACATTTTCGTGAAAACAGTTATTGATTTAAACAGTAAAATACCGCGTCAAAAATTGTCACCTTAACTAAGGTGGGCCTTAACTTTAAGGATGCATTGTAATTCTGTTCCCAGGGTCAACTTTAGAAACTTACACTTTTTACATGGGAAGCAGTGAAAACAATGAATATTTAGACAGCTTTTCCAGTCTGAGGCTTTAAAGCTGGTAGTTGCATAAAGAGAGTGTACTATGGCAGCCTATTCTCTAATATACATGTATCGCATGAAATACACGTTTTTAGCTCACCTGAGCCGAAGGCGCACAGTTGAGCTTATAGGATGGCCATGCTCCGTCGTCCGTCGTTGTCGTCGTCGTCGTCCACAATGTTCAAACGTCTTTCTCTCTGAAACCACTGGGCCAATCAAAGCCAAACTCCATATGAAGCATCTTTAGGAAGGGGGAACGAAAGTTTGTATAAATGGTCAAGGTCACATGACCAAGATGACCGCCATGGCTATAAATAGCAAAAACCTTTAAAAACTCTTCTCCTCCAGAACCAGAAGGCCTATGATTTTGAAACTTGGGATAAATCATCAGACAATGGAGCTTTATGTCAACTTAGGTCGCCAATGCATTTGAATGGAGAAAAAAAAGAAAATGACATTAAATGGCGAAATCTTGCTAGGAATGAGCAAATGTACAGAAGATTTATGTTTATGAAAATATTTTGGGCCAAGGGGGTTGTCTGCCCCTGCCTCGGGACTATATACATGTATATGACCATAATATTCAAACATCTTCTTCTCTGAAGCCCCTTGGCCAATCAAAACCAAACTTTATGTGGAGCATCCTTAGGAAGAGGAAATGAAAGTTTGTATAAATGGTCAAGGTCACATGACCAAGATGACCGCCATGGCTATGAATAGCAAAAACCTTTAAAAATCTTCATCTCCAGAACCAGAAGGCCTAAGATTCTGAAACTTGGCATAAAGCATCAGGCAATAGAGCTCTACAAAGCTTGTATAAATCATGACCCTTGGATGACCTTGACCTATTTTACGGCAAGGTCAACTTAGATCGCCCATGCATTTGAATGGGAAAAAAGGAAAGACGTAATATATGTCAGAAAAACTTGCTTGGAATGAGCAAACGGATAGAAGATTTATGCTCATGAAATTACTTTGGCCCCAGGGGATTGTCTGCCCCTGCCCCAGGGCTATATACATGTATATGACCAAAATATTCAAACATTTTCTTTCTGGAAACCGCTTGTCCAATCAAAACCGAACTTAATGTGATGCAAAATTACGAAGTGAAAATGAAAGTATGTACGTGTATAAATGGTCAAGGTCACATGACTAAGTTGGCCACCATGGCTATAAATAGCAAAAAACTTTAGAATCTTCTTCTACAGAACCAGAAGGCCTATGATTTTGAAACTTGGCATGAAGCATCTGGGAATAGAGCTCTACAAAATTTGCATAAATCATGATCCTTGGATGACCTTGACCTTTTTTACGACAAGGTCAACTTAGGTCGCCCATGTATTTGAATGGGGACTTTATTTAAAATGTCATTTGAAGGACAAAACTTGCAGTTAATTGGCAAATGGACTGAATTTGTATGATTTGAAAAAGAGATTGACTCCAGGGGTTATTCTGTCCCTGCCCCGGGGTTATATACATACATATAACCATTCTAGGCAACAAGTCAGTATATATCTCAGGTCTCAGGTGAGCGTTTACAGGACCATTGGTCCTCTGGTCTTTGATATTGTATTCAATTTTTCTGACACTCGAATTTAAGTGCAAAATTCTCTGCACAAACTTGGCCTGTTTTCATAAGTAGTCTACATTTTAGTAAACCACACTAGCCAAAAAGAAGCGCTTTATTATTGCTAAGCACACGTTGCATTTAACCCATTCTTTACGAATTGATGTTCCCATCAGTATCATTTGGGTGAGTCCACTATCAATTTTAAGGGCATCAGGAGTGATTTTCAAATTTTATTTGAAGTTTTTCAATGAAAATTCTCTTTAGCAAACCGAAAAGCCCCAGATGGGACGCCGCGTTCTGCGGCGTCACATCGGGAGCTTGCTGTTTGCCTATGTCCCACAAAAGGGACGTCCGGCTTAAATGAGTTAATTAAATCAGGAATCCCATTTGGTCTGAGGGTTTTTTGGTTGGCTTTGACTCGTATAACATACCATTTTTCGCGATGGGTTTCAATTATTTTCTTAATTGTGAACGTCCTTAAATGTATGCATTTGATATCATCCAAATAAAAACTGCTAATGTATTTTCTTTGGTCCATATTTTGAGACATTTGTTACATAATGTTTGTGGCGCCCACAACTTCTCAGTATAACAAAAACTCTAAACGTCAAACTACTTGCATTGTACCATGGTCATACTTGGGTTTAGATATATATACTTAAGGAATGAAAATACGCAACACACTAAATTTCAATTTTACGTATGTATTTGACGTTTTGATAAAATCCTTTTATGAAATGACCTACTGACTGCTTTTTGCACGTGATGAAATGAGAAAACGTCATTTTATTGACAAAATTAACGAAAAATCGTCAAAAACTATGAAAAACGCAAATTGTGACGTAAACGTCGGGGCGAAGGGGAAGATGACAAGTTCTTTGCATGTGGGTTACGTGACGTCGACTTAATAATGTGCAGTAAAGACTAGGATCATTGTATACTTAGGTGCCGTCCCTTGTTGCGTTAAATCTTGTTAACGGGATGCTGAAGTTTACAATAAAGAAAATGAGTAATTAACGTCATTTAAATTATTCGATTTTGGCTATTTGTACCTAAACGGAATATATCGAACCAACATATGACACGACGTGTTTTTTAATCAACAGTGACGTCACAGGTACCGTAGAAATGGATCATCGGAGCGTTTGTTTTGACGTTCTTTAGACAGAATATCACGTTATGTAAAGGAGCGAAACGGATTATATGCTTTGAGTAAACACTCGATTTACGCACTGTAATCAAACGTTTGGTAATTGATCATGTTTTTTAAATCAGAAAATTTGAAAAACATAATGAGGGTCTTTAAAATGCAGGATGTTGGATTTTGACGTTATCATGGACGTTTTATGGACGTCTGAAGTACAAAGGTCATAGTGTTTACGTAAATAATCATTTTATTGAATAAAACGCATGCCGAAGGAATTTTTCTGGCTTTTGACTCATTTTTTTCGATTGACGTTGGTGACGTTAAACGTCCTATTACATACCCAAATGTTACCAACTGATCAACGGTTACATTTGCATTCACTTTTAGGGGTTTTGGAAACAAAGTATTGGTTTTGGTTTCAAATTTGACTTTTACTGATTATGGTTACGAGGTTTGCTACTGTAGGTCAGTGTGGTTATGCGTACGTCATTAAGCATACGTAACCGACATTGTGGCTCAACCGGTTGCAATTTGACGTTCAGATGTTGTTTTCATATAAGACGCTCAGTTATACCACAGACTTGCATTACAAAGCATGTTTTTAGTAACCCAAAGAATTTGTTGCGTTTCTTTATTCCTTAAGTATATATTTTTGGGATTTTAGCGCTCGAATGTTGAAAATACAGGAAAAGCAATGATTCCAACAAAATGATTAAACAGGAACACCGACGGGCTTATAAATTTAAGCAGTCTTGTCGCGTGAAACCCTCTTTTGATAATGTGTTCTAAATGCTATAAAAATCATTATAAACGCATATATTTTCTTTTGATAAAAAGTGGTGTAAAATTTCAAATTAATGTCTGATTTATTAAAATATACAGTTTTATAATTTGATCAGTCACGAAAGCTGCAGAATCATTAGTGGTGGAATTAATAAAGCCACCATCGTCGTCAACGACCCTCCAACATCAACACAAGTAGATCAGCCGACTAACCCGCTAATCACTCCGCTACTCTGCTGTACCTCGTACTCGAGGTATCACGGACTAAGGAAGGGAACGTCGATAGCACATGGCGTGCTTTATTGTTTCATCCCCATTTTTCTATACGTCCTCATCTGTACAGGCAACGGTGACAACAGCGTCCAGCCAACGATACAACATAGCATGTTTGTTCGCTCGTAAAAAACGAGAAAGGCTACCTTTATTTCCTGAATATAAGTTGTATTGTTCTTGTTATTGTCCATGTTTTACATGGCCAGTACACCGAGCTTCGCTAGCTTTAAAGCCGTTCACTCCCTACTTCAGAACCTATGCGCTCGGAGCACTTATTGTCACAATTCATTTTTCTCAAACAGTTTAAATGGAAATAATTTCAGTCTCTTTGCATGACGTTGGTATACTTGCCAGGTCTCACATGCACATGAGTTATGAGCTTGATGTGTAGCTTGATTCCATACCTAAATGGATTACCATTTTCACAATTCTGAAATGAACCAATGAGCATAGCAGCAAGTACTATGCTTTGATGCGAATACACAACCATGTTGCCATCTGGAAAGGTTTAGAGAAACTCTGAACATTCTGATAACGTGCATGCACGCGGCATCATGAAATTATCACACTATTGCTGTGAACGAAGACGGACAGCGAAACTTGGCCATGGTTTTCCTGAGTCTATCACGACTGATTGTGTCGAAAGCTTTGGCGAGGTTCATATACGCACTGTAAATGTAGTGTACATGTAGTTGTCATTTTTCATCTTGTATGTATGTTATATGTTTCTGTCATAAAAAGGTACAAGTAGGCAAAGATCAGGAAAAGGCGCAATCAGAAAAAGATTCCCACTCCAAAAACCGAGGTGGGAAAAAACCAAACTAACAATCAGGTACTTATACCATGAAACATATCGTAAGCCGAATGAGCAGCTATTTTCCCAATAGGTGGCCACTCAGTTACCTTAACTTAACTAAAAATATGAAAACATACATAAGGCGCCAACAGCACAAAAAATTTTTATACACCAAAACATAAAACAAAAAGAACCACCACAGAAGTATCGACTTGGAACGATCAGTAACACAAAGTTACTGGCGGGCTTAAACCGGTTTTACATGGCCATAACCTCACCCTCAGCTTCTGCAGTGGTTCATAACATTTAGTTAGTTATTCGGTCCTCGTGGTGAATCTCTAACTAGTTAATGAATCATCAAGAACAAACAAATAAATCATGATAAACATCCTGATGAATCAAAAACCAGGACTCACAGACTGAGTAAGCTGCCCGACGATGGAGATCCCTGGGCGCCGAATAACCTACTAACTCCGGAGCAAAAGAAAAACACCAGTTGGACCCCGGTGGGCCAAGCAACAGACAAGAAGCTCCGGCCCCAACCAACTAAAATGAATAGCTTTATGTCGGGGCCATCATAGAGTCTGACGCCCGACCCACCGGCGTGCAATTAAAGAAGGCAGCATAGTTATCAACCATGATTGGGTTAAAAACTAAGCATGCAGACTGTCGCATAATCCTGTATGTTTTGGATTGAATGCAGATTAAATTTTGAATCTTTGAATCTTTGAATCTTTGTATACGTCAACATTCTGTTCTTGGCAGTTCTCTTGAAGTTGTCTTGTTGTGAAGATCCTCTGTCGTTCCTGATCTACTATTGACTTTTTGAGTCGCATCAAATCAAGACGAATATTCAGACGATTCGATTCAACAGATTTTTCGCTAGTATTTTGCAAAACAGTCTTGAGGTTTTTCTTTCCGCATGACTATGTGGATTATGGATGCATCCTTAAATTGTCTTTGATTAACCTCATTCCTGTACATACACCAAATTAACTGTGGCAGGTCTCTCTGTCACATGTAGCCCCACAGCCTTATACCTCGACACAAATTTGCAACCGGATTTTTGCAATATAGCAGTTGCTGAACTGCTTTTCTTGGTTTAATGACGGATGAGAATCTATCAAGATGAAAATTCAGAGGCACTTTATACCTGGGGAAGTCTGTCAGTAGCATCGTCATTGGTACTTGATGGGCAATAAAGCACACTATTGAAATCTTCTCTCCACCTTTCCAAGATAGCAACTTTATTTGTGAAAACAGTACTTCTATCTGCATTGAGCAAAGTGATGGCTCCGAACTATTTGGACAATAAATGGTTTTCAGTGAAATTTCTTCATGTCCTTTCTGTCAACAAACTGAGACTGACTTTCTTCTGCTTTCGTCCTCAGATAGAAGTCTTGCATGTCAATGAGCTTTGCTGCCTTCGTGTATACTGATCTCGTAGATTCATCTCAAAGTGTCTTCTGCAATCAATCAAAAGTTTCTGAATTTCTTCATCGTTCTCGTCAAACATCCTGTCACGGATATCTGTTCTCTGCTGTATGACAGTCTATGAGGTGCCTGTGTTTGGTTTGGAGATGTATCCAGGATGGTTTGTTTGGACTGTTTAGATGGACTACTGAGTTGCTGATTTTGGCTTAGTTCAGGTATTTTGGATACTTTGCGGTAAACCTGGCATGGTAAGGCACCAGTATAATCCTTTTCGTTGTTTTAAATATACACGAGACTTCTGTTTTCTTCTGTGATATTACTTTTGTTGTGTGTGCTTGTTGTTAAAGCTAAGAATAGCAGGTAAAAAGAGTAGCTATTTTTGTTTATATTTTTTCTTTTATAAATTTTGCGTGGGAAAATATCAGATAACCGTGAAAATTTATATTAAGAGATAAGGGTATTTCTATCATAATAAAATACAGATATACTCCACGATCAGGGTTGTCTCAAAACAAATGGACATCACTGGAACAAGAAATATTAAACAAATGTAGAAAATTATAAGTATGGAAATAGATCCGACTTCGACCTTTGGCTTCAAAGCTTAACTTTCGAGAAAATATTTCAATTTTATGACATTTCGATGCAGATGTAGTTGTCAAGGACCTTTCTTGACTTTTCTATGCTATGACCAAGTATTTTCTTTTGAGCCGCGTCATGAGAAAACCGGATCTTTGCCTATGCGATAACAAAGGTGCAGATCAGATGTGCAGTAACTGCACAGCTGATCAGCGCCTTTGTTTTCGCTACACGGATAGTACAGTCTCTTTTCTTCTTAGATCCAAAATTTCAAGCTTCTAGCTCACTTCTATGACTCTGCAAGCCGGTTAGTGTTCGACCTGGTCGGAAAACCCGAAGACAGGTATTCTAGCGTCGCGGCTTTTTTATATCAGTAGATCACTAGACTTATTTTTTATTCAGGATCCCGTGGTTTAACTGTTAAAATGACTGATTTTGGTGACATGATATTTATTTGAAAAGGAAACATAATCGATTTCAGACATTTAATTTGCCAAAAATGTTATTGGTACCCATTCAAAAGATTGCTGTTGATGCGAATACAACCAATAAATAGTGTTACATTTTCAATAAACCCCCTACGAATGTTAGCCCATATCCTTTTCCAAACTGGGGGTTACATGCGAAATTGGCATGCATATCAGGTTAAATAAAAGTTTGATGTATTGAAGTTTTAAGCTGCTTGAAACTTGAACGGCCTTCACTTCAAACAAGCATGTAAACAAACGAGTCGCCTCGTGGGAGAACCAACAATGTGGTTTCCGAACAGGTTCGACACAGACCAGTCTGTGCAGTCACAAAGATAGCAAGAAGCTTGAAATTTTGGATTCAGAAAGTAGAGAAATTGTACTATCGATGTAGTGAAAACAAAGGCACTGATCAGCTTCGCAGTTACAACGCAGCTGATCTGCGTCTTTGTTTTCGCCAAGGCAGATTGTTGGTTTTCTCATGTGGCGGCTCAAATCTTGAAGTGACCACATACAGGTAGAAGCCAATGTAGCTATTGAAAGATTTGCAACAAGGGAAAACAGCTTTTCAGAATGCGAGACGGTTATGATTTTCAAAATCTTTGCAGTCAAAGCAAGCCAGTATAAGAATTTCATGTTAGCTGAGAATTTTTCTGGGAAAAAAGGCAAACAATGGAAGGACAGAAAGAATAAAGCAATCATTTCCCGGAAGGATGGTGACGGTAGGACCTGTGACCTCAAGTCAAGTCGTCCAATGACCGAAACCGTCTCAGTGGCATTCTGCTATTATATCCTGGTAACATTTCCTAGTATATAAAATGTATTCCAAGACAAATATTCCAAATGCATCAGTTTAAACATTTCTAACTACAAATACAAAGAATGCGAATGAATCTCTACAAATAGTACATTCCTTCAAACTGTTGTAGTCCCTGGTCTGACAAACATTGTTTTTACCATTTACCATTTTTACCATTCTGCATGAAATTAAAGATGTAAATGATACTTACAATATGTACATGCAACTAATTTGAATTGTTATTGGACGCATTAAGAATTTGGTTTGGTATACATTTTAATATTTCAATATATGCATTCGGAGGTCTCAAAGATGACTGCACTACGTGTGGTCGTATAAATCATATAAAAACTGCAACTCTGACACTTAAATTTAAAACTGGAACGTTTTAAAATATTTTAATTGTAATTATATAGCGGTAGTAAAAGGGTAATGAACCATTTTTATTTTCGTCTGGTTAAAATTGGACTTGTAAAGACTATTATTATTTCGTCTATAACTTTTTAGCTGTTAGTGAAAACGATCACTTACATGTAACATGGTTGTGACACCAGTTGCCATTTCAGAGGACCTGCGTATCACAGCTTGCGTATCACTGCAGTTTTATTGTCCGTAATGTGCATGCGCCACTGTGCAATGCAGTCCGATAACTTCCAAACTTTGCGTCTGTGATATGCTTTGACGACCGACTGTGTGGCAGCGAATGAGGACGAGGTGATGGACAGAAAGTGTTTGACTCAATATAAGAATCAAAATTACTTTGTTCGTTCATTGCCTATTTGTCTTGTGAGCTGGCTGTCATTTTCAGAACTTGGGAGTGACACATTCGTCCTTTGTATTTATTTGTGGTTTCGACTTTGGAGAAATTAGGGTTATTATAAGGCTTTGGAGATGTTCCAAGAGGATTCAGATACATAAGGCCAAAGCATTGTATACACATATAAAAATTCATCAAATCTCTAGAACATACCACCCAACTGAGGATGCAAGGGAGTTATGCAATTCTTGACAATGTGTAACAAGTTACATATCTCTGCAAATAAGTACATGCTTTCGAACTGGCGTCACTGGTCTGAATGCGTTTGGCGTGGAACTCCAAAATATTGAGAACAGTTGCTCAATCAAACGTTTCACTACTGAGGACATCTCGATATTGTCCTTCATCCGATAGCTTCCTGCCCATTTGATGAAGTAATCTGAGATAATTAGGATGTATTTGTTACCCGTCTGTTACTTGAAGCTCACAAAATGTCCACCGCTATCCTTTCCATAAGAACTTCGCTCCAGACAACCTTCAGGGATGCTCGCTTTGATGAAATAGGCTCCTTCTCACTAACATTTGATGTTTGTTCTACTCCTGGTCAGTCTTTTCTAAGTTTTCTGAAATCAAGATGTCCTGAAGCATCGTTTGCAAATGAGCCTGTGCATGGGAAAACCAACAATTTGCATAAGCGAAAACAAAGCCGCAGATCAGCTTCGCGGTAACCGCGAAGCTGATCAGCGCCTTTATTTTCGCTACACGGATAGTACAATCTCTCTTCTTCTTAAATCCGAAATTTCAAGCCTCTAGCCATCTTCTGTGCTTGTACAGCCCGGTTTGTGTCGGACCTGGTCAGAAACCCAAATTGTTAGTTTTCTCATGCACAGGCTCAAATCTAAGTACATGCATTTTCTGTGATTGTGGCATTATTGTGTCTTGAACCTTATACGTTTGTACCACTAGCTAATCATGTTTCTCTTTCTTTTCTAATTGACAACCAATAATTTCAAAGCATAGCTTTCACGCGAATGTCTTCTCTCCCCACTCTTACCAGCCTTTAATTAAACAAATATCACAATCTCTTGTGATGACTTCAACAAGATTGTCACTCAGATTGCATTGATGGCATGGAATCCTGCTGACCCCGACCCTTTCAGCATTTGTAGTCGTGCATTATCTCAGTACACCAAACACGTCACGTGCGCATGCGTGTCTGCGTAGTGTGTATTTTCCAAAACGATCCAGTCAATGAGAAGATTGCTAAAAGGGGGAAAATCATTGGCATTGAACGTTTTCATGTGTTTTTATATCATTGTTCAACACTGTTGATGTCACTGCATATAACGCCACTCCTCTGTTGGACTGAGCTGTTGGATATGCTGGGATATTCCAGGTCATTTTTACCTTTACAGTGTATAGCAATAGTAATGATAAATGTACCACTTCAGTTTGATACCTATTAACCCTTGAAATGGCGCCAAACGAACGTGACTAGTTTTTGTTAACTATAATATCAAACATTATTTAGAATTGCAGTCTATAAACTGATTACCTAACCACTCCATTCAAAACTAAAATTATACAGTTTCTTTAAAACCCCAAATAGGTAATAGCATTATAAGTGTAACCACAAATGCCGTCCATGTTCTATTATATACATAGTACGTCTCAGCCAAGTTTTAGAATTTATCAATGAAACTAGTATCTTCACATACTCTCCCACGAAGTATTAAAAACTGTAAAAAGGTCATTTATGAATACCGGTACTAATTTAATGGGTTCTTCTTTACTACGTATTTAGAAGGTGAAGATAACTTGTCACCACTTCTGAATAGAAAATGTCGAGACTTCGAAACATAAAACCACGATAATTTCACTTCTGCAGACATACTGCATTTGCACGACAGCATAAACCTAAATACAAATTCTGCTAATTACATGGTAATTGAATTAATTGGCATATATGCATTGCAGATCACAAGTTGATAATTTAATGCTAGTTATTCACCATGTACTGCTTAAACTCCAAAATACATTCGAATTTACTTCTTCAAGTTTATGAAACCGTGCTAAAGGCCCGCTCAGACCACAACGTATTAGCCAACGTATGAGCAGCGTATGAAAAAAACATCCGTACGTTGTTGTACGTTGTCATACGCTGCTCATTCTATGCTAAAAAGCCGGACAATTCTCTCTCTGAACGTATAGAAAGCGTATGCTTAGCGCACGGAACGTATGTCTAACGTATCCCTGGCGTATCATGACTTATAACAGCGTATAACAGCGTACGCCCAGCGTTAGCATAGCGTTCGTGACTTATAATGAGCGTATGTACAACGTACGTCTGATGTATTCCAAACGTATGTACAGCGTGCTTCTAACGAACTTGACGTTCTTCAAAAAAGGAAGTCAAACATATATCCATTAAAAATGGAAAATAAATAAATAAATAAATAGATAAATAAATAGATAAATAAATAGATAAATAAAAGGAAATTAAAATGACCAAAGTAATCTCCACATCTGATTCTTCGGGTGCATTTCGTGGATTTCTTATTTCTTATATCGTTTCTCAGAAGAATCATTTCCTAATTAGGTATAGAACTGAGTTTATGGGTCACTTAACAAAAGCGACAAAATCATCAATAATGACAAATAACTGACTGGAGCTGAAAACTTGGATGATATAACACATAAACTATACTTAATTGTGCAATAGATCTTTTATATATTTAAGTGATTAAGCTTCCATGTATACCAAAATCGAAACAAACAAATTGACACTGTCAGTATTATTGTTTTACTTGAGTAGACCTAGTAGAAACATATTATGATGGGTAACGTTTTTAAGATTAGCGTCTGTTTCTGTTTCAATCTTAACACTTCTCACAGCTTAGGAAGCTATCAACAACGTTTCGTTTCTACAAAATGTAATCATTCGATATACTGAAAATAACCAGCATATTGTGGATTCTACCTGCTTAAATTTTCAGTTAGCTTGGTAATAAGCATATTTTGAAAAGGTGACTTTAATATTCAACAAATCTTTGACACTTTATATGTCGACATTTTTATAAAAGGTCATCGAATATGAGCTTTGAAGGCATCCAGTTCTTACAAAAAAATATTCTCTGGATAAGCGATAATATAACAGTGAATACAAGTTAGCCATACACCCAAATGTGCAATTTGTTGTTGGCCGAGTATATTATTTTATGCTTCCGTGTGGCTATTTAATCATGAACACAGTCCCTGTTCCTTCCATTTTTATACATAAAATCCCGAACGCTGACCAATGCGCTACGCGTAAGTTGTGCATACGCTGAGTACGTTCACCGCACGTTTAACATACGCTGCATACGTTTCGAGCACGCTGCTCGTACGTTGGTAATACGTTATGCATACGCTTCTCATACGCTGAACAAAAATCCAGGTGAGCTTTAGCGTACGACAACGTATGCGAACGTATGAGTTACTTACAGGTAACGTTCATGAACTTATGCATAACGTATTCGTTGAGTACGCCTAACTTATGAGTAACTTATGCATGCACAAAATTTCTGGGCGTACACGACGTACGACAACGTATGCCAGCGTATTGTAGCGTAGCCCTAACTTATGCAAAACTTATGCCGAAAGTTTGCAACGTACACCAACGTATGGACAAAATATCTCATACGCCGGCATACGTTGGCGCTATACGCTGTGGTGTGAGGACCCCTTAAAACGCACCATTTATTGCTAATCAGCATGCACAAGAAAGTTGAGTGATTTGTATGCAGCATGTGTGTGGAAAAATACGGCTACTTCCCCAGATTAATTTGTTCTCCATCGCCAATGCAAAAATGATACTCAGGCAATAACTACCCATTTTACGAGTCTTTTTCTGGAATTGGATATTGGTGCTTCATCCTGTTTGAAATAGACGTAGTTCAGGCTTAATCTGTAACTTAAATTCCAGCTGAACACGGTCAGTGACTGTTGCGCCGACGAACAAGTCGTCTGGAACCTGTTGAATAAGTAAACAGTTAATTTGGGTATGGCTGAAATTGCGTAGTTTCAAAAAAATGATGCAATGGGGAAAACGGACTCAGTAGCGAAATTTCTTCTAATTTGCTGCAGATATTTGTAACTGCTCTCGTCACGTACTAGAGTTGTAATCACTGCAAGCTAATGATTTTGATACAAGATTGCCAATCACTTATCCTACACCCATGAATATTTCACGCAGCAATTTGTCGCATCACTTAAATGAACAATTTTGATCAAACGTGCGATAAAAAGGGAAAGTCAGTTTTTCTTCAAGGGTACAACCATAATAAATGGGTAAGACACATGCCAACATAGTGTTTTTATTATTTTTCGATATGTTGTCAATTCTTGCAGGCAATTAGGGAAAGCACTTAGGCCTAAACTATTCGGTGTCAAATTATTCAATTGAATAAACGCGAGACAAATAGAGATATTCCGTTCCAGTTTGTATTTCCGCCATTGTAACAGAGAAAATGTTTGTTTTGTGACACTTGATACCATTCTAAGTGCATTTTTAAAATTTCCGAAAAGAAATTAGACTGAAACTTTGCTTATGATTAGTAAACTAGACATCTAAGAAGGTCGAGAAATTAAACCACTGGTCCGTAATATCAAAATAGCGTCTGTCAGTCAGTGCGTATGCTTGCTTTGCACCGGCGATAGTCTGGATAATGCCTCATGGTTCTGGCCACGTTATAAAAAGCAAAAGTAGGCAATGATCAGGAAAAGGAAATTACGCAATCAGAAAGAAATCCCCACTCCAAAAACCGAGGTGGGAAAAACCAAACTAACATTCGGGTACTAATGCTAAAAAAACAAATATAGCGAGCTGAGTGAGCAGCTATTTTCCCAATAGGTGGCCACACAGTCACCAAAACTTAACTAAAATCTATTTAGCAAACTGAAATATTGTAACATAAGTCTTTCATACAACAATTGAAGGGCAAAGGCTGAAAACATAAAGCTTCTATAAGGCTATACAGCAACGAGGTTATAAAAATTTTCAATGAAGTTAATCTACTAAATATGTTCCAGACAACAATTTAAGGGGAAGTTTTTATAAGGCTATACAGCAATAGTTTGTTTGTTTGTATTGAAGTTTAAAATCCAAGTCAACATTTTTTTCAGTCATGCCGGGATGGAGCCACTTACGCATTCTGGAGTACTCTGGGGAGTTAATGTGTCTTGCTCAAGAACGCAACATTATGTCCCGTGTGGAGATCAAACGCATGACCTCTCAATTAGGAGTCGATACCAGGCCA
This sequence comes from Rugalucina vietnamica, assembly GCA_964017185.1. Classification (NCBI taxonomy): domain Eukaryota; kingdom Metazoa; phylum Mollusca; class Bivalvia; order Lucinida; family Lucinidae; genus Rugalucina; species Rugalucina vietnamica. The sequence continues at coordinate 65,107,483 of OZ024872.1, forward strand.
CTGCCCTCCCCATACACCAATGGTACTATTCTATCATTGTATCTATTATTAGCAAATAGATGTGTTGGTAATGCTGTCAAGTAAATTGAGCCTGTGATATAATTACAGTTTGTATATATAAAGTAAGGGCTATATTTATGTTTCGTGATGGTGCAAAACAATGTTGCATCTGTATGTTTACGTACTGCTGAGTACAATGAATTCTAAATTAAAGAAAAACAGCAAAAATGCTGAACTACGTTTAAGGCCTGAGAACTTGGACACACATAGATTTATAAATTCCGTTGTTTGTCGTCATTAACAGGCAACTATATATATTCTGCTTATATCTGTCACACACACCACGTTTTGTTATGTTGTGAAAGTGAAAATGGTTGTGGGAGGCACCGATTTCTATTAGTCAATCGCATGCCATTTGGTTTTTGAAATATTCCCACAGCCTTCCAATGTCTAATTGTAATGTGCTTGCGAAAGCTGAACCTTAGCGATGTTTTAATCTTTGATGATGTAATCATAATCTCGCCTGCTATGATAGAATACCTAGAATGTCTATGTGAGTTATTCAGGTCTGACGTGCCGGAAAACGGAATACGGACAGAAACGAAGAAGACCAAGAATTTGAATTATTGGCCAGTCTTGAAGACATCATCAAGAGCATGAATGCATTTGACGACATATAAGATAAGGCGCTTATAATTATGTCCAACTGCATATCAAATTTTGAGCTGGTATGGACTATGACGGACCTGTATTCGAAAAATCGTATCAATTTCAACCTATTGATCACAAACACAGAAACCTGTGAATGTAGTTAACGCAAAGGAATCAGCGCGAAACTGGGTCTAATCTTTAAAGATGCTTCGGTTTCTCATGATGCGTCTCTTAACACATTTTACTGTCGTATGTGTCATAATGTGAAGCTTGAAAATTGGTCAATGCAGATATTCTAGGTTCAGATTTCCCAAAACTCCAATTTTTCAAGTTGAAATTGACATGAATTTGATACACCCTAATTTTGTGATGACAGTCTCTCAACATGGTAGATCAAAATTTGACAACAGAAATATGAAACTATGCCAGTGGCTTCAATTTGGATGTAAACTAATTGATACAATGTAACACTTGAGCCGCCTTGTGGGAAAACCAACAATCTGCATAGGCGAAAACAAAGGCGCAGATCAGCTTCGCGGTAACCGCGAAGCTGATCAGCGCCTTTGTTTTCGCTACTCGGATAGTACAATTCCTCTTCTACTTAAATCCGAAATTTCAAGCTTCTAACTCTTTTCTGTGTTTGTACAGCTCGGTTTGTGTCGGACCTGTTCGGAAACCAAATTGTTGGTTTTCCCACAAGGCGGCTCAATTAGAGGTCAGAGTCACCCAGATTACAGGTCCATTCCCCGTGGCTCTGAGTGTCTAATATGATAAACACATCTTTATTCAATGCTGCACTGAATTAACACAGAATCGAAAAGTACACTCCAAAAGCAAACGAAGTAATAACAAGAACGCAAATAAATGCGCTTCTTTCAGCGTTTTCACGTACAACCCATAAGCGTGATTGCTAGTTTCTCTCGAATTCGGCATCTCTTAGTTTTCCCACTGTACTATGACCACTTGTTTGTAGGGGTAATAGATGGTATTTTAACGAGTCAAAGATTAATGTTCGATGCTCAGTCATAAAACTATCGATATTATTAAATCACTTTTTGGTAACTTCAAACAATATATTTTATATGGTTTCATATTTTGATACATCATATATTTTCATTAAAGTTAAGAGTCATTAACCCTTAAAACTGGCCAAGCGGTTCGCTAAATACAGCCATGATTGTCAGGTTGACACCACATAATTTTATTATCAATTATATCTTGTGTTTTATTATTTATTTACTGGCCATAAAATGATAATGTCGAGCGTCATTTTACTATGTTCTAGCATGGAAAATAGGCGTTAAAGTTGTGAGAAAATGGCCGCAAAAATGATTTATACAGTAGATATGAACTTTATGAGTATGAAATTTTACACAGAAGCAATGTGTGGCCTAAATCTCACAACACTTCTTCAAAGCTTAATTTTACACATTAACCATCTTTTAAATTCGGATATTAAACTGAAATATTCACGCTATATTTAAGATCATATGTCTCGTCAAAAAACAAGTACTTAATTGATGTTAGATAGTTACACTTTCAATGAATGACGCGGGGTTGCCACAAAAGCTGTCTTTCCTACATCCTATCATCATATGCAATGCAAACACGACATAACCAAACACCTCTAAAAACGGCAATACAAAATATCTGTATGACAGCTACTCGTATCGTTACTGACTATCTCTACTATCATGTTTTTTTCTGTCCCTCGTATCAATTTTGGATGTCCATCGTATCATTACTAGATGACTTTCGTCACACTATTGGATATTCCTCGTATCATTTTTGAGTGTCTCTCTCATAATTTTTGTATGACCCTCGAACCATTTTGAATGCCCCTTGTATGATTATTATTTGGCAATTTTGTTTATGCTAATCAAATTTTGACCACAGAGTTGAACATACTATCAGTCAGTGTCTTCTGTCCGTGACTGCTTCATGTTCATCAACAATATTCATGCGTGTGACTTCCCCAATACAAATTCAATTGGTGTATGTGGGTTGGAATTTCAACGGTCTTATATTGTTTTAATTAATGGTCTTTCTATTCTCACTTTCTATTCAAACTGATATGATCTGAGATGCCAAACTCGTTTTCGGGACGACCTATTTGTACAACAATGTCACTGTTGGTGTATTCGTGGTTTTTATTTCTTAATTTCTCTCTGAGTGAACATAAAACAAAGCATTATTTGATCAGAAATAAAAGGTCTGTGGTCAGAAACAGATACAGTATATGACTTTTTCACCCTATTTTTTATTTCTTAGACCGTGAAATATAAGCATGTTTATAGATTTAACATAATGTACTTTGCAAGCTTGGATGACAACCGCCGCGATTCAATTTCCTGTAAGAATGAAGAATCTTTTTTTCGACAGTAGAAATAGTATTTCGAAAAGGTCTGAAATGAATATTCAGTGTCTGGTAAAATATTACACGTACTCGTATCGTCCATGGGACAACTACATATTCGAGAGGTAAGGCTAAAAATGAGTGTAACATTATCAAAAGGACACCGAACAGCCATTTAACATTTTGTCCAATTTTACATGATGTGGCTTAATAATGATTTGTAACTCGAGTGATGGAAAAATGCAGATATATACATATCTTAACTCACGCTGAGCAAATATATTAAAAACTCTTTTCAATTTCACTGGGCCATACTAGAAGCTAAGTAGATTCATTAATTTTAAATGTCGCGATATTGTTGCGATGGTTTCATAAAGCTATTTTGGTAAACTAGAAACTTAACCTTCGAGGAAGAGATAAAAACAAACTTTTTTCCACTTTAGACATTGAAACATTTGCTACAAATCTAACAATTTAAAGACAGGCAAACAAGTATTGTAAGTAACACAGCATTGACGACTTAAGTAGCCGGAACCGCGGAATGATCCATTCCCTTCTTCATTAATACGTGTATTATAATTGCTCTCAAAGGATCTCAGTATGTATTTGTCCTGCTCCTGCTTGGTGCGAAGTTTAATTCCGTTTCGTACAGGTTTTCATACAGTCTCCTTACTGCCAAACTAGATCTTGTATTTCTGGAAGTGACCTTATTAATATGCACTGCTCTGGTGAGAGTGTTTCCTATGTATAAGTCAATTACTTTCAGATTTGTCATTTCGCAGTGAGTTTGTTCCCTGTACAAATGCTTAAAATGTTAGGTTTATATATCTCATAAAATATAACCTGCTATATCGACACCCAGCATCTCCCCGCTAACGCTATGGTTTCTACCCCGAAAGATTGAAGTTTCTCAACGTTAAATATGACAATAAGCTGAGAATTATATCATTTGTCTCTTACCGGACGACCTGTCCTCTTAAGATTATTTGACGAATCTCACTATTATAATTAACGGTATCCTAATGTACGGGAATTTTTTCGCGATTTTACTGTTTTCGAAGAGCGAATACAGGAAAAGAAGACTTATACGCTGAATAGAATATTCTCTGTAATCTTCATTTATTACGTTTTATGATTACATATACAGGCAATATTTCCGACCAAAAAGTGAAAGTCATGAATCAAAGTCAGAACTGCAATTTTTCCTGCGGGTTATTTACGCCAGTGTTATAGTTTTTTCCCTAATTTCCTTGTCTCGGCCTCAACTTTAAGTCGTTTCGGCTTTGAACACCGAATGTCCAGAAATGCATATCAAATCATATAATATATATGACTTTGTTATCTATTTTATCTTAATAAGTGTAGCATTCTAAAATTAAAATGATTTCTCTTGGAGTATTTCGTGAATGTTTAGAATGAATGAATGGTGTCTGATTTGATATCTTCTCATTGAAGAATGATATATGACTTTATTCATTAAAATTTGCATCCCTTTAAATGCATATAATATATTGTGCAGCCTCGCTTTTGAAGTTGCATAGTAACGAAGTTGTCAATTTTCTGAAAAAAAAAAAAAAAAAAAAAAAAAAAAAAAAAAAAAAAAAAAAAAAAAAGGAAACACGTATAGTGCGATTAGAAAGCAATGTACTGATCCATATGACAACAATAAATGAGCAATCATGTGAAAACCAACAATTTGCATATGCGAAAACAAAGACACAGATCAGCTTCGCGGTAACCGCGAAGCTGATCAGCGCTTTGTTTTTGCTACAGGGATAGTACAATTCTTCTACTTTCTAAATCCGAAATTTCCAGCCTCTGACCGTCTTCTGTACTTGTACAGTTCGGTCCGTGTCGGACCTGTTCAAATTGTTTTTGCTCAGATGACGAGCGACCGTGATACAGTTTGAGATACAAACAATGTATTTGCTAATGTAGTCGGCATTTACTGAAAAAGAGTTGAGGTTTTGAACAACTGGTCCCAGTTGAATCGGATGAACGAGATGACTCTTGTCTTCACCACTGGTTGCACGATCCTACATGCTTCACGGTCCGCTTACACACGAAATTGCTGTCCGGGAACGTGAGAAAATTGACTCACTCTAAGAAAACAAACATCTGCAATGGCTCAATGTGTATTTTTTAAATAATCATGATAATCATATTCAAGAATCTACGGCGGTGGTGTCACCTCGGTGCGTTGAAACCGAAAATGTTAAATTTTGGACATTTTTATTGTATTTTACTGTTATTTATTGTTATTTCTTTTAAATTTATGAATGCCAGACAAGAGAAAACAATGCTGTGGCCTATTCATGATTACTGAGTTTCCTGTAGTATTTTATATCTGACTTTTGTAGCAATATTTGTTAAACTTAACAAGGTTCTCCATTTATCACATGTTTCATATGGTATTGTTTAACTTATGGAGTGGAGTCATGAAGAGGAGTTATGGAATGGACAAACTAAGTCAGTTTGAAGTGACGTTTGCCATGAAAGATGCCATACAAAATAAACAAAATAAGAAGTTACTCCCGATCTTTGCGCATTTTTGCGCCTTTGTTTCAGCTTTTGCGGCTTCTGTCTTTACATGTACTTTACCCTGTAATACTGTAATAGTCTGAGATTAAAATAATCTATGATGGGGTTGAGGCCAAGACAAGGAAATCTCAGGCAAGTCTCATCCGAGGCTCTGCTGAAAGCGAGCCTGAGATTTCCGTGTTGAGGCCTCAACACCATCATTGATCATTTTTCTCACCCATCTCTTAAAGCATTTTTACTCTGAATAGGCTACAAGTGTTGTTCAGGCAGCAATTTTGTTTTTACACGAAACAATATCATATGCAAATTAACCAATGGAAAAATAGAAATAATTTTGTATATGTACTTACCTTACAAAAAAATTCAATCAAAATTTTGTTTTGTGCATAAAATTCTCAGCAAAATTACCTGCAGGGCTTATCATTTCCTTATACGGAAGTACACATGAAGACGTACATTTCTATTGGCTAAATACAGAAATGGTTGGCATTTTGAGAAAGCTGAAATCTACTTGTACTGGGACAGAAATATCTCAGAGATGTGCCTGTCCGATGGGTGAGAAATTTATAGGTAACTAGGTAAGTTAAAATAATAGACCTAGCTTGTCACCAAAGCTTGACTCTACTCCTCCATCCCAATACACCACACCATGACCGCTCCATAAATAACATATTGCCGCTTCTTATTCAGAAGCGTTTTCATGTCACTTATTTCATATACAAGAATAGCGCAACCGCACGTAATTAATTTTTTGGACAGATATGCATAATTTTAGCAACAAAACTGTCACACACAATTCTAAAGTGTCATTTTCTAGTTGTATAAAATTTAACAGCAAATGGTTTTCAACTTCACAATTGTATCATCAGTCATTTAAGGTATTTTGAACAGAAGATGTGTCCTTTTATTTACAAGTACAATCGGTGACTTTGGTGCACCCATTTTTTCACGATTATAATACAAGACAAAACGATTATTCTCAAGGTAACAATTGAAAACAAGACACCAGGCGGAAAAGACATGACAAATCAAGATTGAAAACGCACATGATGATGAGGAGGACTAGCTCTTTCCCAACAAGGAAGCCATTCGGCTAGCCTCCTTGTTGGGAAAGAGCTAGTCATCTTACTCTTCGAATGTGTTGTCTGGAAAATGTTTTGTTATGTTGTGTGATGTTTTTAATTCCCGCCTGGTGTCTATGTTGGGACTTTAAATTGCATCGATCCATGGTCTGTGCTTACTTTACCATCAACCAAGGCACTGAACAGAGAGGCAGAAAGAACAATCATCCTGGAACGTCAAGAAAACATATCCATGAAAGGCATACCCCCTGAACCCCAATTTCATATGGTACAACTGGGGTGTAATGAGGTAAACAATTTTTGTTATTTTTGATCCAAAATTAGATCGTGGGTACGCGTTAGAATCGCCTCGGCGGGCGGCTCTAGTGTGTACCGACAGTCAATGTTTTGAGAAAAATATTAAAAATATCAAGGAAATTTTCAATGTTTGCTTTTGAAAAAAAAATCTCTGTTTATTGCATGGACAGGTTTTCATAACAGTGGGCTATTTGTGACGAACAGCCGAGCCAAGCCACAGCAAACCCTGTCGGTGGAAATGCATGCTCTAATATGATCGGTGACAACGGATAAAACCATCCCACCGCTGCCACCAAATGTAACGATTTTAAGGGACCGCTCGTTCTACTTAAATGTATATCTTGAACTACGCAAAACTATAATATTCTATACACGTACCGAGCAAGATGCTATTAAAACGACTTTATTGGTGTTGAACGAGATGAGCCACACCAAGAGCACCGCATTGGAACGGTTAGTAATACAATTACTAGGGGGCTGAAAGCGGTTTTGCGGGATCCCAGCCCTCGCCCTAGGGCTTGGTGTGGTTCATTCACGTCGTTTTAGATATAGGCTACTGTCTGACTATACTGGATAATAGTTCTAATGCAATACTTGATATGTGACTGAATGGTTTCAAACTCAATCTACGTCCAGGAACTCATAATTCAAAGCGCCATTTGCTCAACACTGGCAGGCTTGAAACCCCTATGATTTCGTTGGCTATCCCACTATAGCCTAAATCACTGGCTTCCCGGGAACTCCTATTTGAGACTCCATATTGTTCCAGTGATCGCAATGATACTGTAAACAAGGCCCAGCTATCGCCATGATCTCTATGGCCAAAGCGTCTCAAATGTCCGTTCAGCACTAAGGGGTTCAACACTAGGGGATAAGAGTTATCGCAATGATCTCTGCTTATCCCAAAGTCTGAGCTCCGTGCCACGAAGCCTATTTACTACTACATCATCAACTGCCTGCAGTCTCTCTCTTCGATCTAAACAGTCCGACTTCTGTCACAACAATGACTATCACTGCTTCGCTTGCTCCTTATATACCCATTCAGTCACGTGCAATATCCGGTTTGTTCCATTTTAATGGGAAAGTCTATTCTAGAAAACTTAGTAGGTGAATCAGGTGCGAAACGCGATGTCTATGTTAAACAGTGTTTACGTCGATTTTTATCAGGAAAACTGACAGAGCTATGCAATTTTACATGGCGAATATCAACCTAGGAGTTTTTAAAGAAATTTCAACACAAACTACGGTTTTAAAACGGACATTCGTCACACTATCCCCACTTCAAGAAAATATGTCCCGAATTTTGTTTAGCTTTTCTTTAATTACATTCTGTACCTTGATTCGGTCTTATGCTTAACGAAACTAAACTAAAAAGATTTTCTTATGCTTCAAACTATTTGATCTAGAATATGCATGGATAAAGCAACACCGGTCTGGCAGTTGTCATTATCCCACTTCTGATACCAAATGTAACCAACAGCCGAGCAAAGCCACAGCAAACCCCGTCGGTGGAAAAGCACGCTTTAATATGATCTATGACAACGGATAAAACCATCTGATACCAAATGTAACGTAAAGTCGAGCCGAGCCACAGCATACCCAGTTGGTGGTAAAGCATGCTCATCCAGCAAGGATGGTTTACTGTGCTATATACTCAACACTTACTCGATTCACAAAGTTTCGAGTTTGAAATTTGCATATTACAAGCACCCAATATGCCGCTAATACGTTGCACCAACGTATTTTTCCAAGGGAGGCTATCCCGTCATATATTAAAGAACTAACCTCTGTAATACCTACGCCAACATAAATAACTAAGAAGATACACTGGAGACTGCGGATACCATTATTGTAAATGATGCCGGATTTTGCATGATCAAAACAGTTTGACACATTTGATAGTTTTCACATTTAGAATATAAACAACCTTTTGTATGAGTGAAACTCGATGACTGACACCAATATCATTCCGACGTTTTGATTATAAACACAAACGGATAATGTTTATGCGGGTACCACGTTTATAAGATAATTCTCCAACTTAGTTAACTACACGTATACCGTCGTGTGTCCAATAAACTCGTATCCTGGTCAGGAATGACTTGGACACAGAATGGCATTTATAGATAAGAACAATGGGATATTTTCAAAACTGATTCCTGATTCCTGTTATTGCAAATTGATGAGAGATTTTTGAGAAGAGGAACTAAAGTATACGAGGGTCTGCCCAGAAGTTTTGACAACGATCTCATATCTCCCAAATGGTGTATACAATCAGAATAATTTTGCTAATACATTGAGGCCATGAATATTGCATACTGGTGTGTGAAATATGAAGTTTCTTTCGAAATACGAAGTGTCTATCACAATTTTATCTGATACTGTAACAATTTGTATGCAACACTGTGAGAGCTCATGGCCGGAAAATTGCGATTTAATCAACAATTTTAGTGGGGGTGGGGCAAGGAATAGCTGCACTGTGCGTCTTCGGTTTGCCATAGCAGTAGGAAATGATATTTCCTGAATATCAAAGCAATCATTGCAAAACTTTGACTAAGGCATTCGTGGTTAGGCAACAGCAGAAGTATAACAATTTTCCTCACTGTAGTTTTTACTGTATGTATTTTCAGCATTTCCGTAATCTATATAGAACAGCTAGCATATTAATGAACACATGCTTAGTTGTTGAATGGTGTTCTTAATTTAAATAAAAATGAATTTCAAGGAATGTTTTGTACAAAATATTCCAGATTCTATCTTTACTTTACCCTGTAATACTGTAACAGTCTGAGATTAAAATAATCTATGATGGGGTTGAAGCCGAGACAAGGAAATCTCAGGCAAGTCTCATCCGAGGCTCTGCTGAAAGCGAGCCTGAGATTTCCGTGTTGAGGCCTCAACACCATCATTGATCATTTTTCTCACCCATCTCTTAAAGCATTTTTACTTTGAATAGGCTACAAGTGTTGTTCAGGCAGCAATTTTTGTTTTTACACGAAACAATATCATATGCAAATTAACCAATAGAAAAATAAAAATAATTTTGTATATGTACTTACCCACCCTGGTCCGTCATTACGTACAGGAAACTAAAGCAACGTATAGATTACTAAAGCGCAACGTATAGTTTACTAAAAAAATGGCGGATTTTGGTGGACACGAATCGGTGAGTAAGATTTGTTTATTGATTCTGATGTTCCTTTTTTTGTTTATCTTAATCAAACACACCTTACGGACCAGCAAAACTATTGTGTTATTTGCCTCGATCAGTACATTCTGCAGGAAATCACACATTTAAGTATAATGTTCGACACCCTTAGACAGCTGATTGCCAAATCGTGTGTTTTGAACTTCTCCGAGAAGAAAACCTTATATTGTGGTCAAAGTTCGATGGTAAATGGGTTGATTTTTGATGTCGAACATAGATACTGACCTAATAAGACGATCTGGCCAAAAAAAAAAAATTCAAATGTCCTTTGATAGCGAAATTATTAATGATTTTTCACTACAACGCATTCGACACCTAAAACGGTACAACGAAAAAACAACTAAAACGTTCTAATTTGGGTAAAATAAACCTTATTACGATACTATGGACTCAGTTAGATCCTCTTAATGTCTGTCCACAATCTAAAAACAATCAAAAACGTATTAACGTAAAAATTCTTGAACGAGTTGATAACTTTGTATTTACACAGAAAGGATAGGACAGGAACAACGTCGCAACAGGAACTTCTCTTTGGGCGCTGGTTAGTTAGTTTGTGTCACTTGGCTAAACGTCTCAGTCGGTAATTCATCAGCATCACTGACACATTCTGGCCTGAAAGACAGCAAAAAAAATCAATTTAGGTTTATTATACGTTAGATAAAGTAGAAAATATAGCCCAGGAATAGACACAATTAAATTTAAAATCCAAACCCAGACACCAAGCGGGAAAGATATAGACTTAACAAGAACAAACATAATAGATCAACAGAAGGTACAGGATGCCTGAACATGAAAATGTGACAACACACATGAAGAGCAAGATGACTAGCTCTTTCCAAGGAAGGTAGCCATCCGGCTTCCTTCAACTAAATACAAATTAAGCGTATACAACAGAAGCTGACATGCCAAACATACAACATAAAGAATCACAGTAGAATCGCCTTAGAATGGTCAGCAAAAGAAATTTTACTGGAGGGCTTAAACCGGTTTTACTGGCGCCAAACCTCACCCTTAGTCTATTGTGATTCAATAACAAACAATGTTCGGTTCTCATAGAAGCGTCCTAGTTCGTCAATGAAGCATCACAGAAAACAAATGTAAACACTGTGATGAAACAAAAACGACGACTCAACAGTAACGCCGACACTGAAAAACCGCCGGGAGCAAAACAAAACAACTATTTCAACCTTGGTGGACCCGACCAGAGACATATGTTTATTCCGTAACCTTAACTTGTTGTCAGGTCCCTCCCATCTGTAAGACAGCTTTAGTTCTGTACCGTCATTGAGTCTGAGGGCCCATGCACCCACCGGCGTGCACTTAAAGAGGAAAGTAAAGTTTTTTACCGTATCTGGATTAAAAACTAAGCATGCAGTATATTGCATTAAATTCAACCGATTCTTCGATATCGATTGACTATCTTTTTTTAAATTTAACAGCAAAATGATCAGATTTTGTCTTTTCATTACTCTCATCCAAAATTTTTGTTAAATTTAAACATTAAGTCGCCATAAAACTCGAGTTTGGCTTCATATGATGGTTTTGATGCCTATTTTAATGTTTTAGGGTTTAACCTGTGAGCTATATCAGCAAATCTTGAGATAAAAGTATACAAATGAAAACTTTGGATGAAATAAAACGCTATAGTAACAAAGAATGTTACATACAGTATCGTAATAAGGTTTATTTTACCCAAATTAGAACGTTTTAGTTGTTTTTTCGTTGTACCGTTTTAGGTGTCGAATGCGTTGTAATGAAAAATCATTAATAATTTCGCTATCAAAGGACATTTGAAATTTTTTTTTGGCCAGATCGTCTTATTAGGTCAGTATCTATGTTCGACATCAAAAATCAACCCATTTACCATCGAACTTTGACCACAATATAAGGTTTTCTTCTCGGAGAAGTTCAAAACACACGATTTGGCAATCAGCTGTCTAAGGGTGTCGAACATTATACTTAAATGTGTGATTTCCTGCAGAATGTACCGATCGAGGCAAATAACACAATAGTTTTGCTGGTCCGTAAGGTGTGTTTGATTAAGATAAACAAAAAAGGAACATCAGAATCAATAAACAAATCTTACTCACCGATTCGTGTCCACCAAAATCCGCCATTTTTTTAGTAAACTATACGTTGCGCTTTAGTAATCTATACGTTGCTTTAGTTTCCTGTACGTAATGACGGACCAGGGTGTTACCTTACAAAAAGATTCAACCAAAATTTTGTTTTGTGCATAAAATTCTCAGCAAAATTACCTGCAGGGCTTATCATTTCCTTATATGGAAGTACACATGAAGATGTACATTTCTATTGGCTAAATACAGAAATGGTTGGCATTTTGAGAAAGCTGAAATCTACTTGTACTGGGACAGAAATATCTCAGAGATGTGCTTGTCTGATGGGTGAGAAATTTATAGGTAACTAGGTAAGTTAAAATAATAGACCTAGCTTGTCACCAAATCTTGACTCTACTCCTCCATTCCAATACACCACAATAACATATTGCCGCTTCTTATTCAGAAGCGTTTTCATGTCACTTATTTCATATACAAGGATAGCGCAACCGCACGTAATTAATTTTTTGGACAGATATGCATAATTTTAGCAACAAACTGTCACACGCAATTCTAAAGTGTCATTTTCTAGTTGTATAAAATTTAACAGCAAATGGTTTTCAACTTCACAATTGTATCATCAGTCATTTAAGGTATTTTGAACAGAAGATGTGTCCTTCTATTTACAAGTACAATCGGTGACTTTGGTGCACCCATTTTTTCACGATCTATATAGAACAGCTAGCATATTAATGGACATATGCTTAGTTGTTGAATGGTGTTCTTAATTTAAATACAAATGAATTTCAAGGAATGTTTTGTACAAAATATTCCAGATTCTGTAGCACAACCATAATTTTATGGCAAAATTATTTTGCCAAATGGTCAATACATGTATCTAAACTAAAACAAAAACCTACAAAATATCTAATGCAGGCAAAACCACTCACCGACACGTACATTAAGTCTTTTTTAATGTAATATATACAATTATATACAAAAAAGTTGTCATGAGGACTTCGCTATTTCTATGAAATTGGGCCAAAACAGATAGCTTATAGCGTTCTGGCCATGGTCTTCCAGTCTTTTGTTGCCTATATATACAATTGCCTAGCAACCGTTCCAGTGGCAGCGTGGTAAATATTTTTCCAGGTGAGCTTGTCCATACATATACAGGTACATGTTGATATAACTGAAACACACCTTAGGATAGATCTAATATGTTTTGTTTTATGAGGCCATTGTCAGAATTTATTGGATGACCCTCGTATTCGAGTAATGATAATAAAAAGCCTTTAAAAAGGTACAAGTAAGGCAATGATCAGGAAGTGGTACAATCAGAAAGAAATTCCCACTCCACAAACCGAGGGTTGGGAAAAAACTAAAATGACACTTAGGTACTTATACCAAGACCAAAGGACCATTGGTCCTATAAACGCTTACCTGAGATCTGGGATATGCGACTTTTGCCCTTGCCGTAAAATAGGTCAAGGTCATCCCAGGGTTATGATTTTATAAACTTTGTAGAGCTCCATTGCCTGATGATTCATGCCAAATTTCAAAATCATAGGTCTTCTGGTTCTAGAGAAGAATAATTTAAAGGTTTTTGCTATTTATAGCCATGGCGGCCATCTTGGTCATGTGACCTTGACCTTTTATATCAATTTTTATTCCCCCTTCCTAACGATGCTCCACACAAAGTTTGGCTTTTATTGGCCTAGCGTTTTCAGAGTAGTAGATGTTTCAATATTATGGCCATATATATGTATATAGCCCCGGAGCAGGGGCAGAAACCCCCCTGGGGTCAAACGTTTTTGCTTTAACATAAATCTTCTGTCCATTTGCATACTCCCAGCAACCCCCCCCCCCCCCCCAACTAATTACATTTTACTATTTTTTCCCATTCAAATACATTAGCAACTTAAGTTGACCTTGTCGTAAAATAGGTCAAGGGCATCCAAGTGTCAAGATTTATACAAACTTTGTAGAATTCCATTGCCCGATGCTTCATTCCAAGTTTCAAAATCACAGACCATCTGGTTCTGGAGAAGAATATCTTTAAAGGTTGTTTGCTATTTATAGCCATGGTGGCCATCTTGGTTATGAGACCTTGACCTTTTATATAAATTTTCATCCCCCCTTCCTAGCAATGCTCCACATAAAGTTTGGCTTTAAATGGACTAGCGGTTTCAGAGAAGAAGATGTTTGAATATTATGGTCATATACATGTATATAGCCCTGGGACAGGGACAAACAACACCCTGGGGTCAGTTTTTTTTTTTTTTTTTTTTTTTTTTTTTTTCATAAACATAGATTTTCTGACAATTTGCATACTTCCAGCAAGTTTCCCCCGTTTATTTACATTTTATTATTTTTTTTCAATTCCAATGCATAAGCGAACTAAGTTGAAAAAACTAAAATGATACTTAGGTAGTTTACCAAGACCAGAGGACCAATGGTCCTATAAACGCTCACCAGAGATCTTAGCTAAGCGACTTAAGTTGACTTTGCCGTAAAATAGGTCAAGGTCATCCAAGGGTCATGATTTATACAAACTTTGAAGAGCTCCGTTGCCTGATGATTCATGCCAATTTCAAAATCATAGTCTTTTTAAAGATTTTTAAAGGCTTTTGCTATTGATAGCCCTGGCGGCCATCTTGGTCATGTGACCTGGACATTTTATACAAATTGTGGTTCCCCCATCCTAAGGATGCTCCACATGAAATTTGAATTTGATTGGCCAAGCGGTTTCAGAGGAGAAGATGATGGAAAGTGTGAACAACGACGACGGACGACGGAGCATGGGTATACTATAAGCTCACCTTGAGAGCCTAACGGCCCAGGTGAGCTAAAAATAAATCGTAAGCCGAGTGAGCAGCCATTCCCCAATAGGCGGCCACTCAGTTATCCGAACTAAACTAAAATATGAAAACGTACAAAAGGCTCAAACAGCACAAAAATTCGACTCCAAAACACAAAACAAATAGAACCACAACACAAGTATCGCCTTGGAACGAACAGTAATATAAAATTAATGGGGGTGGGGGATAACCTAACCCTTATCCTCTGCAGTGGTTCACAATATTTAGTTAGTTGTTCTCTAACTAGTCAATGAATCATCGAGGATAAACGAATAGATCATGATAACCACCCCGATGAATCAAAAACGAGAACTCAACAGCAAATATAACACTATACTATTCTGTCCTTATATCTAACGTCTGCAAAGTACACATATGTGTAGGTATCGGGTGTTTACCTTGACCTTGTGTAATCCGAATCGCCAGTTGATGTCACGTGTCACTGTAAGATCGACAAGATGCATAGACGTTGGCTACAAGGCGGCACCGTTTGATGTGCGGTGCTGGCTGGCCTGCTTCCGCTATCAATTTCACACGGCCAGTCAGCACGTAGTGCAATTTATCTGGAAAGCAAAAATGAAGTTTAAATGTCATCTGAAAGGAGTTGGTAAGTAATCTACTTGAATTTATTCACAAGTAATGGTATGATCATGTTCGTGCCATCGGGGAAAGATGGGCTGCTTGTGTCTGCCGGCAAAGCTTATAGATTACTGACTGCCCGTGTGATTACTGGTTAACAGTTCAGATGATCTGAGCATTCATACATACATTACGAAAACTTGCCCATGCAATAAACTTTAAAATAATTTGCAGCTGAAAGATATTTTTCTTATTTTTTGCTCAAAACATAGATTGTGGGTACACGTTAGAACAGCCTCGCCGATGCGATTCTAACGAGTACCCACAATCTATGTTTTGGAGCAAAAATAAGAAAAATAGGTATACCCCTGCATACCCCAGTTTTAATATATAGTGGGATTCAAAGCGGTATACATTTTACGGACATGTTTTCCTGACGTAAGCGTTAGTTGTTTACTGGGATGGTTATATGTTCAAGCACATTTTAGTGTCATGGCATCCTAATATTGGGTAGAATTCCCATTTAGCGGAGATAACGTCCCGACATGAACACTGCTGTTGACTTGGACGCTTAACCTAAAATCAAAGAAACAATATTCGTGCTTCGACATGTCGTGAGCCTCCGCTTCGGAAAACCAACAATCTGCACAGCTGATCAGCGCCTTTGTTATAGTACAATCCCTCTTCTGAAATAAAAATTCTCAAGCTTCTAGCCTGTTTCTGAGAATGTACAGGTCAGTTTGTGTCAGACCTGAGTGGAAAACCTAGATTGTTAGTTTTCTCATGCAAAGGCTAAGATGCGTTTCTAATTTAGATATACTTTAATGAACGAGGGTTACATGACCTTTTCTTTAATATGATCATAAATCTGCATAAAAATAAATCAAGCATTGCATCTAAGATTCAGAATCCGATGAATCTGGGTAGTAAATTATCAAAAATATTTTAGGTGAGGGAGATATGAGAAAAATATAGAGCCAAAATTGATCACCGAAAATGATGATCATCAGGTACCCCACTGTTTGCTGCAACACAGGGGGTGTAACATCATTAGTTTTTGTAGTCATTTCGCTGTTTTCGATTGTCATTGTCATAATACAGATTGCCATAGGTCTTAATGTTATATTTATTTTTGACACTTAATTTGTATATTAAGTAAAAATACAATCAAAATCTTTTTTGATATAATATGAATAACGTTTGAAAAGCTGTCCCGAATATTTTTCTAGCAAAATACCATACGTCAAGAACAGCAGTGGCAAGTCTCTACCAGTGGGAACAATAATCTCAGTCATATAGAACAATGTGATAATTAAACCCGATTACATTACACCCCTTTTCGTGGTTGGATGGTTTGATATATGGACCATGAATTAATCGATTTTTATAGTAAGATGGTTAGTTTTTGTTGCGTGAAATTGAAATTTTAAGTACAAATTTCCATCAATGTATTCCTTACAAGTAATCTCAAATGGAAAGGATTTTATATAATCCTAAACGATTAATTTGAAATAATACACCGATCATCTTAGGTGATCGAATTGGAGATAAAAAATATCCTTGCTGTATACATAAATTTGGAAATTGTATATACAAATGTATATGGGCAAATCAACAGGCCAATTAAGGTATTTAGTAAGAAAAAGGCGAAGACGAAGAAAAGATAACGCAAAGTTTGTGCTAAGGCATATCTTGTCTGCGTGGTCACAGGAAGATACCTTTACGAGCAGCATGATCAGACGTGTCACTTAGCACACACACACACACACACACACACACACACACACACACACACAATTAAATTAGTTTTAAAGAATGATGGTCGATGGACAAAAATCTGCACATAGATAGTTAAGACAGTGTGTTCTCTCGAATAAACCCGTGTTAAATCGAGTACAGTTCTTGACCGCCTTCATTATCGCATGACCAGGAGAGCAAGTCGAAGCACGGTCTCTTTCTGATCTATGCACAATTAGTTTTGCACAGTCGTCATGCTGCGCAAAAAGATTATCACAGCTTAGCCCACTTTTGGGGTAAAATAATCCGGATTTTTAGCTACTTATATACAGCCGAAGTGATAATGCTTAACCCGATTGATACAATTGAAATAGATACCTCCAAAGAAGCTTTGCTTCTGTCGAGAAGGGCCATGACAAATCTTACTTCGGCATACACGTTCATGAAGACAAAGTCCGTCACAATCGTCTACCTCCTAGATCCGAAATATCTAGTGTTTATGATTGCAAAGCCAATTTGTAGCAGTTCATTGAAATCCCCAATGCGACAATACATCCGAAGTCAAACCCTAAAATATAAAATTATGTTAACGCCACCTTGTAATGTAGTCCAATAATAAATACGGCATTCTTGCATAGATATCTATGCGCATGGCTGTTTGGAGCCGTAAAGCCGTGTTCAAATAGCAAAACCCATGTTCAAATCATGAAATTCACGTGCCGTTTGAACATGGGTTTTGGCCGACGTCATTGGTCAATGCGACCTGACGTCATTGTGTTCCGTCGAATCAAAGTGGCCGACGTTGAAGAAGCTCCGCGGTTTTCGGCTAGTTTTTACGTTGTCAATGTTATTTTCAAGGGATCTTATGTGAATTAGTGTGAAAATGCAAGAAAAGCGATCAACCATGTTTTGCTTCAGTGTTCAAACATTCGCTGGATCACTCGGAAGGGGTTTGAACACGCGGCCTGCGGCCTTGTGTTCAAATACCTTTCTCTTGATCCATCGAAATGCTTGAACACTGAAAACATGGTTGATCCCTATAATAGACCAAAATTCTACATCAAATCATTTATGTCATTATCTTGTGCTGAATAGATCGCGTTAACATTGTTTATGATATGTTTTATGCAGATAATATGTTCTAAATATGTTTTAGGCAGACAATAGAACCAAAGGCTAATGAAATTTCGCCCAGATGAGGTCCAGTGTATATGAAATTGTAGGAACTCCACAATCACCGAGGCACGGTGCCCTTTAGACTGATCCGATGCTACTCGAGTAGACATGAAGCAGATTCCCTAATGCCGCGGCTAAAAAACTTAAAAAAGACACTAGTCTAACATGCACGAAATGAATGAAATTAATTTGTCAAAGTAGACGCATAAATTTTCGTAAAACCATCGCTTATTCATTAATAGACAACAAACGTGTCAATGAAAGCATTCCACCTCCACAAATGAGTTGAGACATATTGAAAAGTTGTCTAATGTGTCAAATTAACACAATGACTTTGAACGTCAAATGCACAATTAAATGGTCGAAGCAGTTGACGTAACGTCGCCTGAGGGTGTTAAAACGTAAAGTTGATAGGTACTGACAAAACTAATTATGTGTTCTTCACCTTGCTACATGTCAACTTAACAAATGTACGCATTTGTAGACATACCAGCAATATATTAAGGAACCCACATAAAGCGAGTCCTATTGCTATAAAGAAAGACCTTTCTATGTCAACTCCAAACATTCACCAAGTCAGTGGAATGATTATCGGTTGTGCTTTACAATGGCGATGCCAAACTAATGATTCAACACGGAAAATGTCGAATTTTTTTTACAATAAGCGTCGGTACACTTGCACTCATCGCAAAGGTGATTCAAGAGAAAGTTCAAAACAAAATCTCGTTCTGGTAGCCTCACATGACGATGCTGCTCAAGCTCTGTGTTGAAGCAAGCGAAATGGTATCCAGCGAAATAAAAATGCAAGCGTTTAGTAGTACATGTGGATGGGCACAAATGTATGTGTCATACAGCTTTGTCTGTTTAAAGCGCTGGTTCAATTTTGTGATCACCAAATCGATCAATGAATACATGTACATGTTTTGATTGATAATATAGCAGAAACAACAACAAAGCCACGGGCATATTGTGCAGATTGAGGTGCACTCTATGACGAAATAAAACAACAAACTGAAAATAAACAATAAGATAGATATCGGAACAAGATTTCAAAACCATTGATCAGGCAACTATTTTGTTTATAGTAAAATAAGACGCACATAAACGTGGTACTCATGTAGCAATAGATGAAGACGTAAACAGAAATTGAATAGCTTCAATTAAAACAATAAAACAAATAGTAGAGAAGCTTCACCAAAGCAAATGTACATAATTTAGGGAGCTTCCTAAAACAGGCAGAAATCACACATGTGCGTTTGCGTTTGCGTTTAACATATGATCGTCAAGAAAGTAGTCCAAGCCAAATGTGTGATGCCCGTCTAGTTAGAATCAGTCTCCTTTCTCAAAGTGTACTAAAAATTACATTCTTAAAATTTGAAGTTGTTTACATTTGAGCCGCATCGTGAGAAAACCGGATTTTTGCCTAGGCGAAAACAAAGGCGCAGATCAGCTTCGCGGTAACCGCGAAGCTGATCAGCGCCTTTGTTTACGCTACTCGGATAGTATTATCCCTCTTCTTCTTAAATCCGAAATTTCAAGCTTCTAGCCTGCTTCTGTGACTGTACAAGCCGGTTTGTGTAGGACCTGGTCGAAAACCCCGAAGACCGGTTTTCTCGCGTCGCGGCTCATTTGATAAGGAGTTAGCATTTTTGCAATATGATCATAACGCTTTTATGTGTTATGCCAGCAATTCCATGAATGTTACCATACCCATTTGAATATTATGAAGAAACCTATTTAGCAACCACGTAACACGAGATTTAATGATGAAAGTATCGTCTTGTTTTCTTTAAGATAATAGCCACAAATATGCAACGGATCAGAGGATAGGTTAAGACGATGCATATTCAACCTACATCTCTTCTTAATGCTTTCTGCGACACATTTTAAATATGAAATCATGAATGAAATCGAGGTTAATACAAGTATTTCAACCGTCCCACGCTTGTCAATATGTAGCTTCACCCGTGAAAAATATCAGCTCATTCACAGAGTCGGTGTTATTATAACATATCAAGCAGCAAAGATTGCTGAAGGGAAAAGAGGCGGTCCTAATACCGGATCAACCACTAGAATGTCGTCTTTTGTGACTAGACTGACATAATTTAATATACCTATTTTGATATAAATCGTTTTCGTTTACCAAACTTTGCGTTTTAAATATAAGACACTGTATTTGTACGCTAGTGATTATTTTCTACTCTAGTTGAATGATGATAGACCGAGTTTCATAATTAAAGGTTTTCAAATATTTGATAGTTTACAGGTATAAAGTTCAACGGTGACTGAGGATTTAAGTAGCGTTTGTCGTTTTTGTAACTAATATATGATTATTTTCGTCAGGAACTTTATAGTGCGATATAGTCCTTTGGTGAGTCTAACTCTAAAACTGCTAATTAGGATTGCAAACTTTATTTAACGATATTCTTCATACACTCTATATAAATATACAAACTCGTTGACCGCAGCTGTGTTTGATGACACTATGTAGCTTCTTAAGAATTTTGCAAGCTTTTCTCTTTTAAACAACTAATATTTGAACGTTAAAGGTCAGAAGCACTAGAAATTCAGTGACCAAAAAGTATTCCGAAAGTGGAATAAGAAAACTAGAAACAGTTAACACATGGATAATAAAATGGATACTGCTGGACCTAGTTGTAGTGGTGTTAATGCATGTGAAGGTGCAGGCGCTGCAGCGCCTCTGAAGCATGTTCCTCTAGAACTACTTGATAAAGCTGATGTTGAAACGCTGAAGAGTGAGTACAACCCGGAATATAATTTACGCAAAAAGACAATAGTGAACAGAATCAAGACTGAAAAGACGAAAGACTTACCTAAGAAGAAGAAGCCTAAAACTAAACCAGCTCCTCTCAGTAAATACAGACGGAGAGCTGCAAATGCAAGGGAGAGGGGTAGAATGGAAGACATAAACAGTGCATTCGAAGTGCTCAAAAGTGTGTTACCAAATATAGAAGAAGGTGGCTCAAAAATGACTAAAATCACAACACTACGTCTCGCAATGAACTATATCTCAGCGTTAAGAAACATTCTGGGCTATGACCAAGACGATTCGTGTTCGGATTTAACTTCTGATTTGGGTTCGGATTTAAATTCAGATGGTGATTCTACGGGTACTCCTAGTATATCCTCGGGAGAGGAGACGTGTTTGAGTCCTGATTCCGTGAATGAAGATTTTCTGGCAATGGACTTTCTCACAGAAATGAAACTACATGTTGATCTGGATCCTGACTCAGATAAATTACTGCTAGACTGCACGTGACATGGACAGTACAGCCACACTCACGTGTAATGAAGAATCCTTTAGCTTCATTCAGCCAAGCAGCGTTGGATGATGGGCAGTAACTGGTGACTGCACATTGTAAATAGATGTTGCAAGCATACGCATTTGTGGGACAGTTTGAAGCTGGTTTGGGCCATCAGCTGATGAGTGTGGTGCATGGGATCGTGAAGTTAAGGTGGAGTTAGATAAAGATGCGGATAATTTGTAATGAATTGGTATTTTAGTGACTGTACATGTTTAAAGTCATTGTTATGAGTACTATTGGGGGTAATACTCGATTTTTGGGACAAAATCATACTGTACAGTAATGATTTTATTAATAATATTTTCCAGCAATTACCTATTATCAATTGATACATCAATATGACGTACTATGACTTGACCTGTTTTGGCGTTAATATCATCCACTTTAACAGTCGAACACAGAAATCGCACTATTATATCTAACTTTCACGTATGTTTTATTGTTGGCTCTAGATTATTAAACTTGCCCTTATCAACAGTTACATTATTAAGTATGACTGTTAATTTGTTTCATTGATTGACAAGGGTTCAGCCACCTCAACAAGTAAGTCTTTGATCTTTGTGGCTACTTACTGTGACTAATAAATATAAAACGGCAATGTTAGCTTTCACCGCCGTAAAGTACTTTTCAATTGTAAGGCGAAACCCTTAATTCACTGTCATCTACTCATTTTTCGGTAATATCATACGGGCGTTAACGAGGTCGGGATAATCTTTTTGACAATCATTAATCTTTTTACTCTTCATATTATGCCTTCACGTTAATTGCAATTCAAGGGTGTCAGTATCACCTTTTTCATATTCTGAAGTGTCAGTACTTAACTCTTTTTCATTTTTATTAATATAGAAATGCTCAGGTTTATAATCATTTTAGTCGGTCATCGACACCAAGACATGTTTTCCCTTCAGTATGTCATACTTTAGCATTACAAATTTTGCGATGCATTTACTTATATCTGTCGGTATAACCAAAAAGATCGAAAGCTTCGATTTGGCAGATATTTTTCTCAAATTGTGCATTAAATTCACTTTAATGTTCATTACTGCATTGATGCAATTAAGATAGTGTTTCTCGTTTGAAAAGGCATATAGACCTGTGGGAATATGCTATTCAAACCATACCATTACATTTGAGATTAGCATTAAAAGCCTTTAAAAGCTGAACACCTTAAGTAACCTCGGCATTAAATCAGTAATGCAGTTTTAGCCTTGAGATGTTTATTCTGTTCAACCGCTTATTTTTTCTTCTTGTTTTCGTATCTTTTTCTTATACTGTCAAAGGTCCCTCAAACTATCAGTACATAGACAACCTTGATCATTATAGTAGACTGGTAAATGGTACAGTAGAAACTACTAAAAGATGCAGTTTTTTATGACTATAGGAGGTATATTATACTGGATTCAACAATACGATACCTGTATACTTGGTTGCGTTTAATGAATGGGGTGCGTTCAACTATTTTAATAGCGTGCTATTATAGAGAGGTGAAATGGCTTAAAGAGAGGGTTTTATGTCTCTTATTATTGGGGTGTCTTTTATGAAAAAGAACGGGTGTAAAGTAGATTATTGTTTGCAATGTGATACCCTATTGTGTATCCGCATAGACGTCGTCGAGATTTAGGTGTGCGCCTGGGCGCTGCTCTTTTTCCGTTTATTTTACCTTGTTTGCAAGACGCATTATAATTTCAGCAAGCGCTAATAAGCATATCGCGTTCTCTTATTTATGGACCTTATATTCTCAAATACCCCCAATTATTCTAATGCATGCTATTCCAAACATAAAGATAATTATTTTATGCACGTTTTGTAATGAAATACGAGAGATATACTGAAAAAGTTGAGCATTCAAAACTTGTCATGCAAGCTTTTTTTTTTCTCGAAATTTGTTTTTATCTCAGAGAAGAATAAAGCTGAGCTGCGGCCTTGACATCGAAGATATGTATAAATTACCATGTGAATGCATATTGGTGGTCATATAATCATTTTTAAAAATGCTGATTATCAAAAATGGTGATGTAAGTCATGAATGCCGTCAATGATCACATGTTGAAATGGAATAAGCTTGGCTCGTGTTGCAACCACTATCAACTTTCAAAGTAATTATCTTTGATGGTGAAAGTGCCGTGACATTGAATATATCCCTATGACCCTGAAATCTGAACTGAGTAGCTAAGCTTTGTTTAGTTTTGCATGTGTGCACAACATGATATCATTGTCGGCATCAACTTTCAATAGGCACGTGGTGATGAGCATATGCGTAATAAGGCTGCCATTTAAGTGCTTTTAAAGTTGGTCCATCAGCCATTTTAGTATAATAATAAAGAAATTCTTCAGATCTAACGTCACGTGACTTCAAACTTTGATGCACCCAGCATACACATACAAATAAATGTGCAGATATTCACAGTTTAGGACCAAACCAATGTTGGTGGACAAGATTGTCTTTAACAATTGGGCATGAACATATCATTGGTGTACAATGAAATATGTCGTATGCAAAGCCTTAAGAAGTATTTAAAAGGTCAGTGTAACATTTCCGTAACCATAACGCACGCTAAAGTTATATGGGATAATTGAAAAGTCGAGTCAAGAGAAGACACTAACCTTTATGCTGTGACAAATCTAACCAGAGCCTTGAATTTTTGTAGATATACTATCCGAACAGCAAACTGCAAACGCCTTGTATATGTACATACAGAGCTGTATTATTGACTGGAATCATAGTTCTCAAATAGAATACTATAATTTTTGTATATCTGCATCATACATCCAGGTTTTCTCAAGAAGGGGCACATTTTATTGTCATATTTGTTTCATTCTGAAAAGCTTGTTGAACGTAGGTGGTGAAGACAACAATGTGTAAAATTGAAATAAATTGTCTCAGAGGCATTTATCATTTTATCATATGAGTCGAGACACGACAAATACTGTCTACAGACCTGCACGGTCTAACACAAATCAGGATAAATGATTTCAATGTGTCTTGAAATAATTAGAAAGCACCGGCAGTGAATGTGTTTTCCATTGTCAAAATTGCAGGATGTTGGTCAGATGCATGGCTAGAACGAAATGATCTATGCCTATGTTTTCAGTTGCCTAAGCCAGCGTTTCTCGTGTCGCGACTCATATATATTCAGCTGTTCATATCATTCCGTCTCAGATATTTGTTTTAAATGTTCATTAATTTAGTTGTCACGAGTTTTTGCAGATGCGTTTGCATATGCATTATCATTACGAAAACATGCCCATGCAATGAACAGATTGCCCATGCGATGAACAGATTGCCCATGCGATGAACAGATTTTTTTTTGGTTGTGAAATTCTAAAAGTTCATTAGATTTTTTTTAATATTTTTCGTATTTGTGCTCAAAACATAGATTGTGGTCACACGTAAGAACCGCCTCACCGAGGCAGTTCTAATGAGTACCCACAATCTATGTTTTGAAGCAAAAATAAGAAAAATATGTATACCCCAGCATAGTTTTTCTATATAAAAGTGGAATTTAAGATGGTATATATTGCACGGACATGTTTTCCAGATGGAGGGATACATCGTTTGTTATGACGGCAACAATGATAATGGTTGAACAAAGTTGATTTTGTTTAAAGTATTCACGTGACAGAGATCTATTTCAAGACGAAACTCTATTCCAAAACTAAGAAGACTCAAAAGTGGTTCTAGTTCGATCTGTGATTGGCAATTTAAGGGTCATCCAAAACTTCTGACAATGGTCTCAATATCTCCCAAACTGTATTATGTTATCATTCAGTGGTCATTGTCAGAACTTATTGGATGACCCTCGGATTTTGAACAGTAACGAAGGAAGAGTTTAAATGAGCCGCGACGCGAGAAAACCGGTCTTCGGGGTCTCCGACCAGGTCTGACACAAATCGGCCTGTGCAGCTACACAAACTGGCTTGAAGCTTGAAATTTCGGATTTTTGAAAAAGAGGGATTGTACTATCCGTGTAGCGAAAACAAAGGCGCTGACTGCGAAGATGATCTGCGCCTTTGTTTTCGCATAAGCAAAAATCCGGTTTTCTCATGACGCGGCTCAAATGTTGTTTAATATGTTTGTATATTTTGTTTAAGGTCAGTGCTATGTAATGATATTTTGTCCATTCTACCATCATTGTTTTATATTTATTTCATCGTAACTTACGCATTATTGAAGAATTTTACATTTTTACATAATACTGAATAAATGACGAAGTAACTTGCATACAGTGTTTTTCTCTTATATCCGACTATGTGCATGTATATGCCGCCACCAAAAAGCACATTCAAGCTATATATGATCTTAAATTACAAATATTTTATATAGAGGAAAGCTTATTCAGTGCCCGCGTTCATTGGAATCAGTGCAGTGCAGAAGCAGCTTACAGAGCGCGTTAGGCATTAAAGAAGACTAACATTTTCGAAAATACAAAGTTACACCTTAGAAAAGTATTACAGACCGACATATATTGTTGTGCAAAGTAGTACTTTAGTAAGTGAATTTTCATATAAAACTGATAAACTTCAAACAAGATTCATAAATATTGTAAAAACCTTTTCAAAAGAACCTCAAACCTGTATTTGAAATAGGATAAACATATACGGACGCTTTATCCTGGGATGAACTTATTTCAAAACTAAATGTTTATTTTACTCTTTAGTAACTTTTTATGTTAAATGGCTTGGACATGATTTGTTATGATTTCGTATTTCATTCTACTTTAACAAGTGAGAAATAGGTTTGATATGAATTAAAATTTCAACATCATTGCACCCAGACGAAACAACATTACGTGAATTACCTAAACGTGACCTCAATAATGGCCTATGCCAGTCCCTTAAAACACACTTTGACAGCTATTATAATGTATATATTGTACAGTTTAGTGCCAATTCAGAACCTTTTTGAACTCATGCCAGCATTAGGGAGCGACCATTTGATTTTTATGGGCGGGGGTGGGGGGAGGGGGGGTGGAGATTTTTTTAAAAATGTCCAGGACCGAAAAATATCTAGGACAGGGTAAATTCTATTATTACTGTATTATATACAAATAAAAAAACAGGGCCGCGAATAGGCATGTATTCCTTAAAGCTTAATGTTGACCAAAACTTTAAACACGGTGCATTCATTTCCCTTAGCATGAGGAAAAGGGTGAAAATAAGCAATAATCAGGAAATGGTGCAGTCAGAACTAAAGTCCAACCCTAAAACCTCAGGTAGGAAAAACTAAAAGGGCAGTTAGGTACTGGTACAGATAAAACATATCGCTGGCTGAGCGAGGGGCTGTTTCCCTTGATGTGGCCACTCAGTTTCCTGAAATTAACTAAATGTATGAATACACGCAAAAGGCGCAAACATACATGAAACAAATAGAAAAGAGCCACAACAGAAGTGCCGCATTGGAACGAAGCAAAATAAAATCATAAACGTTAGTCTAAACAATTGGCTGCTTCTATGTCCTTGATGGTTTTCCATGACCAAATTGTGAGTTCCTCTCAGCAACCGAAAACATAGGCAAACTGCTAACTGTAGCGGTGTTGGTAGAAAGTTTGGAAGGTATAGAAGGCAGACAGCCGTTGCTGAGAACACGGTTTTGCAGCGATGGAATATATCATAGACTTTGACATAGTAAAAACATTTTTGCTGTGGACACACAGGTGGCATAGGGGTGAAGCAGGAGTTGTGTTTGCAATAAAGAAGAGGGCCATAAGGTAGACCCACCACCCGCTTCAAATATTGTATAAAAAAAATAAAAATATTGGACTCAAGTCACTTGAAAACTTTCCCAACGGCGTTCCAGGAAACTTGACGGATTGCGAGAGACTGTAAGTCGCCACTGCATTTACTTAGCTATGGTGACCTTGTGATAATGCAAAACCATTTAAGTGGTTACCATAAATTCCATTGCTTACTGAATGCTTATGGTAACTGGTCGTTCGTCTCGCGCTAATGAGGACTATCTGGTCCATTGACTCTGGTTTTCCGCTTCTGGGATTCTAAGAGTTACTCCTTTGTTGATGAGGCCGCACCACTTTGATCGATCCTGTGCAGCATGTTCCCAAGATTCTAGTGGTATGCTGAAGTTATTCAGAGAGGCTTTAAGTGTATCTTTGTAGAGTTGTTTTCTGGTAGCTTTGGAAGAAATTTCCCTCCTGTAATTCTCCATAGAAAACTTTCTTTGAAAGGAAGCCGCTCATCAGGCATTTTTATAACATGGCCTGACCATCTCAGCTGTGCAAGCTTTAAGACTTATGCATGCTTTGCACACCTGCTTTCTTAAGGACCTCTGTGTCTGCCATCTTTGTTTTTTAACAATTTTCTCGATCAGCTTAAGGGACAATGACTAAGTCCCTTTACAGGACGTTAGTATACTGACTAGGTCTCACATGCGTATATGAGGGTTGGCAGTACGACAGCCTTGTAGACTTTCAGTTTGTTTTCAGGCGTGATTCCATTTCGCTCCCAAACATTTGCCACACTGGCTTTAGCAGTTCTGGCAGTGTTCTCGTCATCAATGTGTGCACTGCTCTAAAGAGAGTGACTCCAAGGTAGGTGAATTTATCTACCACTTTCAGTTTTTGCCCATTTAAAGTGATGGTAGGTTCATTGTACAGCTTTTTAGGTGCTGGTTTGTGTACAACCATAGTCATCCACTGCCTTTTGCGTTTTTGCCTCTAGAATGGCTGTCTTATCCATGACATAAGCATATATAGAAGAGCTCATCTAGCACATCTGTCTGCACCTTAGTTTTGGCTTGCAACCTTCTTATGTTGAATAACTTGCCATCATAGCAGTACCTGATTGGTAAACCAGTACCATAGTCCCGATGAAAAGCATTCATGACCATGGCAGAAAACATCATGATGAACAGTGTTGGTGCCATAACAGAGCTCTGTTTGACCGAATTTGTCACTTGAAACGGTTCAGGGAACTCTCCACCATTCGGATCACGAGCCTGTATGTCACCATGAAATTGCCGCACCATTCGGCCGCTATGAATCTGGGTGGACAGCCAAACTTGGCCATGATTTTCCAGAGTCTATCACGACTGTCGAAAGCTTTGGTAACGTCGACAAATATCATGTATAGGTCTACATTCTGATCTTGACATTTCTCTAGAAGTTGTTTAGCTGTGAAGATCATGTTTATTTCCCTCTGTCACTCTGGAAACCACACTGTCTTTCTGGGATCAGTCCCGTCTGGTCTAGATGAATTATTCAATCGATTCAACGGGATTTTTCTAGTATATATCCAGCCATTGCAAGGAGAGAGGTGCCTCTGTAACTGTCACAGACGTGAGGTTTTTCTTTCCTGTTTTATAAGTGGATTATGTATACATCCATAAATTCTTGTGGGGTAGCCTCCTTCCTTCACGTACAGTGAAACAATTCTGTCAGTTTCTCTACTATGGGTAGCACTCTAGCCTTATAGACCTCGGCAGGAATTGCCTCTGCACCTGGAGCTTTGCCAGAAGATAGTTGTTGATCTGGGTTTTTTTTCTTGTTGCCAAAACATTTGGAAATTCATCAAGCAGAACATAGCATTCTATCTATGGGAGTCTGTCGATAGCATCATCATTGATACTTGATGGCACACAATTGAAGTGTTCTGTCTACTTTTCCAAGATAACAACTTCCAAGATAACTTCTTAATCTGTAAGAAAAGTGCTTTCATCTACACTTACAATGTGGTGGATTCAAAACTTTTTGGGTCATAAATGTTTTTCGGTACATCATGTCTTTTCTGTTGGCAAAAGGCTGAATTTCTCCTGCTTCTTTCTCAGTCAAGAGTCTTGTATATCCCTGATCTTGGCCTAGACTGGTTTGCAAATTCTTTAGTAAGCTGGTGCGTGTGTGTTGAGAAATAAGACGTGCGTCATGAAATTGGATTATATATAGTGAGAAAGAGGTGCGCAGCGTCAACCTCACTCACTCGTCATCACTCATCTGTACCAAGGCATGACACAGGTCAAGACGTCTGGAGTTGGGTTTTGTTGCAGTGGACGACCGTAACATCTTTAGTGTCTTGTTATGCCCTGCATGCTCTACAACATGTTGCTACATCGCTTTCCGAACCGTTGAATACTTAAAATGATGATTTTTCTTCTCCGTCTACCGAAACAGTCTGAGGTATATCCAGACATACAGACATGACAATCGAGGCTTTTAATTCGACTTCTAGGTACCTCGATGACCTTTTGAACATTGACAATCCTTATTTTGAATGCAAGGTCAAACAAATTACCCCTGAACTACAGTTGAATAAAGCAAACAACACAGATGCCGAGGTCCCCTTTTTAGACTTACATCTTTCTATTACAAATGGATTTGTTTCTTCTAAAATTTATGATAAACGCGATGACGTTGATTTTGATATAGTAAACTCTCCGTTTTTGGATGGTGACGTTCCTCGCCGTGCTTCTTATGGCAACTTATTTGGTTTGATAGAATCTGCAATCATGTTGTGGACTTCAATGCGCGAAGCTAAACTTCTCCAGCATGGCTATCGGTATCATAAACTTCGAAAAACATTTTCTAAATTTTATCGCAGACACAATGAATTGATTTCCAAATTTAATGTTGGGCTAAAGACCCTTTTACGCGAGGGCCTTTCAGAACCAGACTTTTGTGGTGACTTGGTTTACAAATTAAAGAAACTTATAGGAAGGAATATTTTTTCTTTTCGATTCAGAAAAAACACAACACGTTACAAACGTATATATAGGATATAACTTAAATGTTATGCGACAGTCTGCATGCTTAGTTGGTTGATAACTATGCTGCCTTCTTTAATTGCACGCCGATGGGTCGGGCGTCAGACTCTATGATGGCCCCGACATAAAGCTATTCATTATATTATATTTGGTTGGGCCCGGAGCTTCTTTTCTGTTGCTTGGCCCACCGGGGTTCAACTGGTGTTTTTCTTTTGCTTCGGAGTAAGTCAGTTATTTGGCGCCCAGGGATCGCCATCGTCGGGCAGCTTACTCAATCTGTGAGTCCTCGTGTTTGATTCATCATAGTATTTATCATGATTTATTTGTGATTCATTGACTAGCTAGAGATTCACCACGAGGACCGAACAACTAACTAAATGTTGTGAACCACTGCAGAAGCTGAGGGTGAGGTTAGGTACCTGTAAAATCGATTTAAGCCCGCCAGTAATTTTATATTACTGATCGTTCCACGGCGATACTTCTGTGGTGGTTCTTATTGTTTTATGTCCTGGTGTTTAATTTTTTTGTGCCGTTGGCGCCCTATGTATGTTATCATATTTTTAGTTAAGTTAAGGTAACTGAATGGCCACCTATTGGGAAAATAGCTGCTAATTCGGCTTACGAAATGTTTTCATGGTATTAGTACCTGATTGTTAATTTAGTTTTTTCCCACCTCGGGTTTTTAAGTGGGAATCTTTTTCTGATAGCGCCTTTTCCTGATCGCTGCCTACCTTTTTAGATGATCAGGAGATGGCACAACCAGAAAGAAATTCCCGCTGCAAAAACCGAAGTGGGAAAACCTATACCAACAATCAGGTACTTGTACTAAGAAAACATAAATTGTAAGCCGAGTGAGCAGCTTTTTTTTCCAATACATGGCCACTCCGTTACCCAAACTTAACAATATGATAACGTAAACAAGGTGCTAACAGCACAAAAATTCAAAACAAAGACATAAAAACAACAAGAACCACCACAGAAGAATCGCCTTAGAGCGATCAGTAATATAAAATTACTGGTAGGCTTAAATCGATTTTACATGGCTATAACCTACAGTGGCTCACAACGTTTGTTCGGTCGTCGTGGTGAATCAAATCATCAAGGACAAACAAGTCATGATAACCACCATGATGAATCAAAAACTCAGTAAGCTGCCTAACGATGGAGATCCCTGGGCGCCAAATACCTTACTGAAAATCCGGAGCAAAAGAAAAACACCGGGTGAATTCCTAGATGAATTGCTGGCCACAGCTAAAGAACTCTATTAGTTAATACCAATACAAGCTATCTCCACAAACAAAGCCTTTCATAGAGAAACAGCGACATCAGGAAAACATGTCCGTGTAATGTATACCCCCTTAAACCCCACTTTTATATAGCGAAATTGGGGTTTGTAGGGGTATACCTATTTTTCTTATTTTTGCTCCAAAACATAGATTGTGGGTACTCGTTAGAACCGCCTCGGCGAGGCGGTTCTAACGTGTACCCACAATCTATGTTTTGAGCAAAAATAAGAAAAATATAAAAATATTTCTGGTGAAATTTTCGTTATTTTTAGTTGAAAAAAATCTCTTTATATTACATGGGCATGTTTTCGTAATGGAGACGTGTCGGGGACATTGGGTGATAATGTGAATCAGCTATTAACAGAGAAGGGAAAAGAAAAACGTTGATGAAGGTCAATCCAATAAGTAAATCACCTCTCTATTAAAACATTCAGTCACGTGAATCACATATATTTTAATACACTTTAAAGAATTTTTCATATTCAAACAATATTTTATACTGCAAATTAATTCATTATTTTACTTTGATCCAATGTGGTTATAACAAACCATCAAACGTATATAATATTTAGTATTTGATGTATATTGACGAGATAATGAATTTATGGATATAAAATTGCTACATGATAAAGCAAAATAAATCGTTCAAATAAATGAATTACACAATAAATAACTTTTTAACTAAAATCTCGTACAAGAAAGTGCTTCAGTCAGCAAAAGGATGACAAGAGTGATGGTCCTGTAGAAGAATGTTTTAGTTTTCAGTGACCTCCACTAATTCTGAAGTTTTGTATGTTACTAGAAACTAGGATCTTGTATCTCCAACAAACTCAACGAAATTTAAGATCGCGCAGATAAATTAAGAATTTTCTGTCGTATCAGAAGATTCACCATTGAGTTATGTGCCCTTATATGCAAAACGTCATTTAATGACATTGTTCATACATGCCTGTGTTTTGGGTTTTTAAACTTGATTGTGCTATCTCTGTGCCTTCTCGGTATTTCTACTTAATCTGATCATGCTCTTTAACCTTCGGTCATTTCTAAACTGAGCCGCCTCGTGGGGAAACCAACAATGTGGTTTCCGAACAGGTCTGACACAAAAGAGGGCTAGAAGCTTGAAATTTCGGATTTAAGTAGAAGAGGAATTGTACTATCCGAATAGCGAAAACAAAAGCGCTGATCAGCTTCGCGGTTACCGCGAAGCTGATCTGCGCCTTTGTTTTCGCCTATGCAGATTGTTGGTTTTCCTATGCGGCGGCTCAATTATATTAAAACGCGATTAATTGCACAAACATCCGGGCCATTATCTACCATATAGCGCTTCATATACGGAAATTACTGTACCAGCATCATGGGATGATGATGATCAGAAATTGATCGACTCAGTATATGAAGATATAATAATATAGATCTTATTTGGTAACTGCTTAAATTTGATCGTATAGTCAGGTGTAGAGATGCGACACCTAATACAACAGTTCAAAATTCGGGTTGGATTGAAAGTTCCCTGATAGAAATTCGGTCAGACAATATACGGAAAAAAATCTTACTGAAAGTTAGCATGACCTGAAAGTAATAATATAACATCATCTTTCCATATGTGCATTTTGACGTTGATTAAAATATCAAGGGCACAAGGTTTGCTTTTAAGTGACAAATGAGCTGCATTATGAGAAAACCAATAATGTGGTTTTCGAACAGGTCCGACACAAACTGGCATGTATCGTCACAGAAGATGGCTAGCAGCTTGGAATTTTGGATTTAGAAAGTACGGGAATTGTACTGTCCGTATAGCAAAAACAAAGGCGCTGATCAGCTTCGCGGTTACCGCGAAGCTGTTCTGTGTCATCGTTTTTTTGCATATGCAGAATGTTGGTTTTCTCAGGAGGCGGCTTGAATTATTCAATATCTTAACGTTTACGCATCACCGTAAATAACTGCATTATACATAATAAAATAATGCGTATTGTTAATTGCAATAAGACAATAAAAACGTTATGTTTTAGTGATTAAAATTGAATTTTGATTTCTTGCAAGCTGAGAGCAGTCTTGTTTAAAATTGATTTTTAATCAATTACTCTTTTCTTAATAGTTTATTATTGCATCTTCTCATTGTGTAGAGAACAGCAGTATCTGCAATAACAATATGCTGTTCATGGATAAGAACAAGGAGCTTATTTATTATGAAAAATAATCAAATGTCATTAGTTGTCCCAGTTAACAGCGTAGTCTTATCATACAATCGACTTTTATTCGGTTCAGGCAACATAGGGAGTTTTGCTAGTATCATCTCAGCTATTGATGAGAAAAATGCCTTCGTGGTCGTCATAGACTTTAAGATTTCCTTCTCCCTTGTACATGTGGATTAACAAGTGTCCTTGAATGCTACTGTAGTCGGATAGCATCCTTTCTCCACATACTTTGACATCAGGAAAACATGTCCGTGCAATGAATACCCCCTTAAACCCCACCTGTATATAGCAACAACTGGGGTATGTAGGGGTATACCTATTTTTCTTATTTTCAGTGGTCCGGCATAGATTGTGGGTACTCGTTAGAACCGCCTCGCCAAAAATATCAAAATTTTTCTACTGAAAATTTTCGATTTTTACAACTTTTAAAAATCTGTATATTACATGGGCTTGTTTTCGTAAGGAAATAATTGTATCAGTTTCTGTTCCAGAGGTAGCCATCCAGACTCCAGTCTTATAGACATCATTCGGAATTGTATTATTTTGCGCTTGGTGCCTTGCCAAATGACAGTGTCTTGTTTCTTGGTTTGAGCAGAATAATGCACTCAGCGTGTGAAAGTCCGTCGATAGCGTCGTCATTGATCGTCGATTTTGCGCATAACTGTAGCATTTCACCCACCATTCCAAAACAGCATCTTTAGATTGCTTCCATCTGCACCAAGCAGTAAGGTGGCCCAATAGCTAATGAACAGTTTTAGCGCATCATGGAATTCCCTCCTATGCATTGCTGGGAAGATACTGGCAAAAATTCTGTTGAACCGTTTGAATGTTCATCTTGATGAGACGGGATTTATCCCAGAAAGTCAATGTGGATTCAGAAAAGACAGAGGGACAATAGACATGATCTTCACAGCAAGACAGCTTCAGAAAAAATGCCAAGAACAGAATGTAGGTCTATACCTGACGTTTGTCGACCTCACCAAAGCTTTCGACACAGTTAGTCGTGATGGACTCTGGAAAATCATCGCCAAGTTCGGCTGTTCACCCAGATTCATAGCAATGGTGCGGCAATTTAATGATGACATGCAAGCACTTATGCAAAATGATAGAGAGTTCTCTGAGCCCTTTGAGGTAACGAATGGGGTCAAACAGGGCTGTGTTATGGCACACACACTGTTCAGCATGATGTTTTCTGCCATGCTCATGGATGCTTTTCAGGACAGTGACACTGGTTTTCCAATCAGGTACCGTTTAGATGGCAATATATTCAATATATTAGAAGGTTGCAAGCCAAAACTAAGGTGCAGACTGATGTGCTAGATGTGTTCCTCTTTGCAGATGATATAGATAAGAAATCCAGCTCAGAGGCAAAAATGCAAAAAAAAGCCATGGATCAAGTCTCACAGTCATGTGATAACTATGATCTCACAATCAGCACAAAAAAAGACAGATGTTGTACACCAGCCTCACCTGGAAAACCGTACAATGAACCAACCATCACTGTGAATGGACAAAAACTGAAAGTTGTTAACAAAATTCACTTACCTGGGAAGCACTCTTTCCAGAGCAGTGCACATTGATGATGAGGTCACTGCCAGAATTGAAAAAGCCAGTGGGGTTTTAGGAAGACTCTGTGCAAATGTCTGGGAGAGAAATGGAATCAAGCTTGACACCAAGCTGAAAGTCTACAAGGCAGGCTGTGGTACTGCCAACCCTCTTGTATGCTTTGAGACATGGACAGTATATCAGCGTCATGCAAAGATACTTATCCATTTCCACTTAAGCTGTTCGAGAAAGCTGTTAAAAATCAAGTGGCAAGACAAGATTCCAGACATGGAGGTCCTGAAGAAAGCAGGGATGCAAAGCATGCATACTGCCTTAAAGCTATTACATCTAAGGTGGACTGACCATGTTATAAGAATGCCTGATGAGTGACTTCCAAAGAAAATCTTCTATGGAGAACTACAAGAGGGAAAGCGCTCTCAAGGTGGTCAAAAGAAACACTACAAAGACACCCTCAAAGCCTCTCTGAAGGATTTCGACACTCCATTTGGGTCTTGTGAACAGACTGCACAGGAGTGATCAAAGTGGCGAGGTCTCATCAACAAAGGAGCAGCTCTGTATGAAAAGGAGAGAATCTGTGAAGCTGAAAGAAAGCGCCGAGAACGCAAAACGAATACCAATGGGCCACCAGCTGATTCCATGACATTGATTACTCTACTTGCAACCGACAGTTTATAGCTAGAATTGGCCTAGTCAGCCATCAAAGAACTCACAAACACGCACAAACCTATTCAAGAAATAATGATGGTCTTTCTCATTAGTGAGAGACGAACGACCATATATGAAGATGACCACATGGAATGTGAGCACCTTAATGGACAATGCATAGCGTAGAATGGACCACGTTGGTAGGCAGCTTGGGAGATATGGAATACAGAGATTGAGGAGACCAAGTTGGCCGACGTTGGAGTTGGTCACAACGTCGGCTAGAGTGGACCCATAACTTTGGGTAGGTACGAAACAGGAGTTGACAGGACTTTGCTGGTTCTGACTTCAAGATCTGGAAAGGACAAAGAATGCAAGCGGTTGCTTCTTAGGAAATGGTCAACACAATCTTCCGTCTACCATACAAAATCGAAAAATTCTGGTTGTATACCTGATCCAAACACCGGATCTACATTCACAATGTCATAGTGCGGTTATCAGATAGACAAGATACCAGAGTGACAAAAACTACGTGTGATGCCGATTGCTGGACAGATCATAGACTCTTTGATAACAACTCAACCTAAGAATCTGCCTATGATGCGATCTCAAGGTAAAAAAGCTCATAAGAGACCGGATGTAGTTCGTATTTGATCAATATATATTTTAACGGAGTCGCTAAAACGTAATTTTTGCTATTGACAAACGGCCATTTTTACTAATGACTACTATTTACAAACGTTTTTACATGTATTTTAATATCTAAGTTATAGAATATGATAGCAAGAAACGAATGCGTGAGAAACTACTAGAAGCGGAATTATTTTGCTAAACTCGGTGAATATATGATTAAGTGAAAACTGAACCGACATTTAAAACAATATTTTCTTTTCACAAGTTCAAAAGATTATCAATTTTGATGTCTCAACGACCCTTAATATCAGTCAAAACAAACAATTAAAAGGCCTTCATTTCTACTTATGAATTCCTAAAATATGTAAAATGTATGAGCATGCAAGACAGACGGGCTATATTACATTCTTATCTGATAGATCTAGAGGTTTTTCTATTAGCAATAGTCAATTAATGCCCAAATATAGCAAGGACGGCCTATTTTATGTTTTTCTTTTAATCTAAAAGAGGACCTTAATGTCTCTTTAATTTAGTGAACTACTATCCGTTTTAACAACAAAAACTGTTTGAATGTCGATGTTGTTAGTTAAACCTTTTCATGAATGAATCGGGGATCTTTTGAGCCGCGACGTGAGAAAACCGGTCTTCGGGGTTTCCGACCAGGTCCGACACAAACCGGCCTGTACAAGCACAGAAAAGAGCTAGAAGCTTGAAATTTCGGATTTAAGTAGAAGAGGAATTGTACTATCCGAGTAGCGAAAACAAAGGCGCTGATCAGCTTCGCGGTTACCGCGAAGCTGATCTGCGCCTTTGTTTTCGCATAGGCAAAAATCCGGTTTTCTCACGATGCGGCTCTTTTCATGTGGCATTTTAAAAACTATCCTTTTGCCCACAAAGTCGCTAAAATTTGAAAGTTATTATTTCAAGCGATTATGAATATACTTTTAAACTATATGATAAAAGACATACTAGAACGAAGCGTAGGAACTCATTATTCCATGTCTAGTCTATATTCATGATTCGAATCTTTTAGGGTGAGGTTGGGCGCCTGTTGAATGGGTTTAAACCCCCTAGTGTTTTATATTACTGATCGTTCCTAGGCGATACATCTGTTGTGGTTCCAATTGTTTTTATTTTAGTATTTATTTATGTGTGATTTTTGCACCTTATGTATGTTTTCAAATATGTTCAGATAACTTAGTGACCGCTTATTGGGAAATGCCTGCTCACCCGGCTTACGATATGTTTCTTTGTATAAGTACCTGATTGTCAATTTAGTTTTTCTTCCCATCTCGGTTTATGGAGTGGGAATTTCTTTCTGATCGCGCCATTTCCTGATCAATGCTTACTTTTACCTTTTTGTTACTTCTATTTAGAGAACTCGTCGTCATTCTGAACACAAACCTACATGCCAGCATAAATTCTCCACACCGGTGCTGTAGATCCACGTGAATAGCCATACATTGTCAGAATTTTCTAAAACTTATCAAGACTTCTGTGATAAAAACTTTGGCGAGATCTTTGTAAATGAGCCGCCACGTGGGAAAACCAACAATCTGCATAGGCGAAAACAAAGGCGCAGATCAGCTTCGCGGTAACCGCGAAGCTGATAAGCGCCTTTGTTTTCGCTACTCGGATAGTACAATTCCTCCTCTACTTAACTCCAAAATTTCAAGCTTCTAGCCTGCTTATGTAGCTGTACATGCCGGTTTGTGTCAGACCTGTTCGGAAACCACATTGTTGGTTTTCCCACGAGACGGCTCAAATGTCAACATGTTGTTCGTGATATTTCTCGTGGAGCAGTCTTGCTCTGAATACCATTTTTCCACTGTCCCTCCTGATTCCACAGTGACACCCTGGTATAGGTCCAGATTTATTAAAATGATCTACTAGTTTGTTTCGGCGATTCAGCAGGACATTTTCGCTAGTATCTTACCAGAAGATGATAAGAGAAGTGCCCCAAACAGTTTACTGCTGTTGTTTCTTTCCGTTTGCAAATGTTGATTATCGGCGTATCCATTAACCCAGGCTTGCGGGATAGCCTCTTTCCTGTATATATATGGTGTAACAACTGTTGAGACTTCCTCTGTCAGGCAATAAACATGCAACCATTGTCAGTCCCTATGCATCCACGATGACCAATCCAGATGAGGTTAAGGACAAGTTCTGTAATGACTTTGACGACGTTATCTCTGCAACACCCCGCACAGACAAGCGTATCCTTCTTGGCGACTTAAATGCCAGAGTTGGTACAGACCACCAGACCTGGGAAGGAGTTAAAGGTCCAGAAAGTGTTATGTTCGAAAGTGCAACAGCAATGGTCTCTTGCTTCTAAGGAAGTGTGCTGAACATGATCTTCTAATCACCAACACAGTCTTTCGTCTACCTAACAAATATAAAACATCCTGAATGCATCCGCGTTCCAAACCCAAGCATCTCATATATTATGTCATAATGAGAAGAACAGACAGGTAAGATGTCAGAGTGACGAAGACTATGTGTGGGGCAGACTGCTGGACAGATCATAGACTGGTTGTCAGAAAACTCAACCTAAGAATCCAGCCTGTGAGGCGACGTCAAGGCAAGAAAGCTCCTAAAAGACTGGAATTATGACAGCATGAGACAAGCTTTCTTAACGGACATTTGCAACCAACTGGATGCAATCAATCTCAGTTCAGAGAACCCCGAAGAAAGCTGGACAGTTTTCCATAAAACAGTTCATTCTTCAGCTGCTACTACTTTAGGACATCCATCTCGCAAACATCAATACTGGTTTGATGAGAATGATGACGAAATTCAGAGGCTTCTAGAAGAAAAAAGACCGGTTGCACAAGGCAAAACAAGATGATACTAGCTCAGTATCCAAGAAGCAGCCCACAGCAACATTTGTAAGATTTGCAAGCTTAGGGACATGCAAGATTCGTGGCTGAGGACGAAAACAGAAGAAATTCAGTCTTTTGCAGACAGAAAGGACATGAAAAAATTTCATGAGACACTGAAAACAATATGGCCAAAAGAGTTCTGGAGCCACCACATTGCTCAGTGCAATGGAAGCACTCTTCTCATAGATAAAGAGCCTATCTTGAAAAGGTGGGCAGAATATTTCAATAGTGTGCTGAATCGACCATCAAGCATCATTGAGGATGCCATCGACAGAATTCCACAGATAGAGTGCAATGTTCTGTTAGATGAATTTCCAACCGTCATTGAAACAAGAAAAGCAGTTCAACAACTGTCATCTGACAAAGCTGCAGGTGCAGATGCAATTCCTGCAGAGGTTTGTAAGGCCGGGGGTTACCCATGACAGAGAAGCTGACAGAGTTGTATGTAGAGGAAGGAGGCTATCCCACAAGAATTTAAGGATGCATCCATAATCCACCTATACAGGCGGAAAAGAAATCCACATGTCTGTGACAACCAAAGAGGCATCTTCCTCCTATGCATTGCTGCCCAGGAAGATACTGGCAAATATTCTGTTGAACCGCCTGAATGTTCATCTAGACCAGAAGGGACTTATCCCAGAAAGTCAATGCGGATTCAGAAAAGACGGAGGGACAATAGACATGATCTTCACAGCAAGACAGCTTCAGGCGAAATGCCAAGAACAGAATGTAGATATATACATAATGTTTGTCGACCTCACCAAAGCTTTTGACACAGTTAGTCGTGATGGACTCTGGAAAATCATGGTCAAGTTTGGCTGTCCACCCAGATTCATAGCAATGGTGTGGCAATTTCATGATGGCATGCAGGCACGTGTGCAAAACGATGGAGAGTTCTCTGAACCCTTTGAGGTAACGAATGGGGTCATACAGGGCTGTGTTATGGTACCAATACTGTTCAGCATGATGTTTTCTGCCATTCTCATGGATGCGTTTCAGGACAGTGGCACTGGTTTTCCAATCTGGTACCGTTTTGATGGCGACATGTTTAACCTTAGAAGATTGCAGGCCAAAACTAAGGTGCAGACTGATGTGCTAGATGAGCTTCTTTATGCAGATGATATGGATAAGAATGCCAACTCAGAGGCAAAAATGCAAAAAAAAAAAAAAGCCATGGATCAAGTCCCACAGTCATGTGATAAAAAGGACAGAGGTTGTACACCAACCAGCACCTGCAAAAGCCGTACAATGAACCAACCATCACGGTGAATGGACAAAAAGTTGTTGATAAATTCACCTACTAGGTAGCACTCTTTCCAGAGCAGAACACATTGATGATGAGGTCACTGCCAAAATTGCAAAAGCCAGTGTGGCATTCGGAAGACTCCGTGCAAATGTCTGGAAGCGAAATGGAATCAAGCTTGATACCAAGCTGAAAGTCTACAAGGCTGTGGTACTGCCAACCCTCTTGTATGCATGTGAGACTTGGACAGTATACCCCAGCGTCATGCAAACAGAGACTAAACGATTTCCACCTACGCTGTTTGAGAAAATTGTTAAAAATCAGATGGCAAGACAAGATTTCAGACACGGTGGTTCTGAAGAAGGCAGGGATGCAAAGCATGCATACTGTGAGTGTCTTAAAGCTAGCACAGCTAAGGTGGACTGGCCATGTTATAAGAATACCTGATGAGCGACTTCCAAAGAAAGTCTTCTATGGAGAACTACAAGAGGGAAAGCGCTCTCAAGGTGGCCAGGAGAAACGCTACAAAGACACCCACAAAGCCTCTCTGGAGGATTTCGACATACCAATTTAGTCTTGGGAACAGACTCCACAGGGGTGATCAAAGTGGCGAGGTCTCATCAACAAAGGAGCAGCTCTCTTTGCAAAAAAAAATTAAAGAATCTGTGGAGCTGCAAGAAAGCGCAGAGAACGCAAAGCAAATACCAATGGGCCACCAGCTGGGTCCATGACATTGACTTATTCGTTCTACTTGCAACCGTCAGTTTAGAGCTAGAATTGGCCTAGTCAGCCATCAAAGAACTCACCAACGCACACGTACCTATTCAAAAAATAATGATGGTATTTCTCATTAGTGAGAGACGAACGACCAGCAACTGTTGTCAGTTTCTCTAGCAGTGGTAGCCATCCTGCCTTATTCAGATCGGCTAGAATTGCATCAGGGTATGTGGCATTGCCAAATGATAGTTTTTTCGTTTCTGCAATAAACTGTTTTAGTCACTATAAAATTTGTGTCTCGTGCCGTGTGCATCGACTATGTTATCAAATAAAGTGTCTGGCGAAGACAGTCCAAAACTCATAAGGCGTATGGGAAATCCAAATAGTTTTTCAGCAAGTTCTGATCATCAGCTAAAGCAGAAAGAGTTTGTGCTCTTGCAGCATTTGCATAAATCTAGCGGGTTTCACGATATATCTGGATGTGTTTTAAGACATAATATTGATAGCAGTCATGATAGTACGGTGTATGCGTACTAAATGAAGTATAATCTCGGCGCAGACGATAATGATTTATGATAATTGACCAATTTTAAATGCAATTTACTTTTGGAATGACAAAAATAGAAAAGGAAAGCACACTTTTCGCTTATGAATGAATCAAACATACTATGAATATTATTGACACCGTTGTAAAACAAGAGCTTTTCTCTGCAAGGGTTGATTAAGTTCACAATATGGAAATAATATTAAAAGTGTTATTAAACATCAAAACGTGATCAGTATTGTTGTTAAAATTGGACAAAAACTGTGCTAAATACAGCGTCAATGCTTCTAGTATATAATGTTAAATCATAAAATAGACCGTCATTGCTATTTTAATATTCTGGATTAACTGACAGTTGTATGAAGTATAATATAATCTGTATGTGTTACACGAGACAACAACATATACCATTGTTATGCAAACCGTAACATTTAACAGTTAACGTGCAATTAAGAATGAGATCAGGGTGATCTTTAATTGTCTACTGCATTTGACTGATATTAAGGACCGCCGAGGTTCAATATAAACGAATCTCTTCCTTTATCTCAATCTCTGATAAGGACTGTATGAGAGATTTTAATTTACAAAATCACGGCTGTGTCGTCTGCAGATACATGTAGTCAAACTCTAGGT
Organism: Rugalucina vietnamica; assembly: GCA_964017185.1. Taxonomy (NCBI): domain Eukaryota; kingdom Metazoa; phylum Mollusca; class Bivalvia; order Lucinida; family Lucinidae; genus Rugalucina; species Rugalucina vietnamica. The sequence goes on from OZ024872.1 coordinate 65,150,405, forward strand.
CTTGCTTGTTTTTGTAGAGAAAGAAACTGTCCGAAAATAGAGCCCTGTGGTACACCAGGGGAGACTTATTAAAACCGCAGCTTGTGTTATTGTTCACTACTGATGTTGAATGGTAGTTGGATGAATTGGTCTTGAAATCATTTTCCATTACGAATTCATGCCCATGCAATATACAGAGATTTTTAAGTTGTAAAAATTGAAGAAAAAAAATCAGTAGAAAATTTTTGATATGCAGGGATATTTTTTTTACTTGTTTTTGCTCTAAAACATAGATTGTGGGTACTCGTCAGAACCGCCTCGCCGAGGCGGTTCTTAGGAGTACCCACAATCTATGTTTTAGAGCAAAAATAAGAAAAATAGGTATATCCCTGCATACCCCAGTTTTACTATATAAAAGTGTGGTTTAAGGGGGTATTCATTGTACCCACAATCTATGTTTTAGAGCAAAAATAAGAAAAATAGGTATATCCCTGCATACCCCAGTTTTACTATATAAAAGTGTGGTTTAAGGGGGTATTCATTGCACGGACGTGTTTTTCCGATGGAACACGTGGAACGCATTGGCCTTTGCAAATACTGGAAAGAGTTTCTGGTTAACAAATCCTTTGAAAATAAAAATCGTTTGGGAGCTGAGAGATCCACAATCGTTCCGTTTTCGAGACTGTTGCCCCTAGCCTCCATGAAAAAGCAAAAAAAAATATATTTCAATATTTTTTTTCTAAAGAAATAAAGGAGATATATCGTATGACATCTCAAATTTATAGTCAATTATTAGCTTATAAAATTCATCGATGCAAAGTCCATAACGACTCCCAACTTAGTTAATGTGATTATACATTAAGATCGTTCATGCTTCATTGTATACTAGAAACGCAACGATAACTGGTGTTAATATAAATCAGCATCTTCACCAATTTAAATTCAAAATTTGTTACATATAAGTACATTCGAATAGTTTGTCCCAATAATTGTGATATATGATTCGCAAAATACGACTCCATGTGCTTGTTTTATGATTCCTCTCTATGTATTGTTAGTTTGCTGTTATTTTTAACGTTCATTTGTTGTTGGTGTATGCCACTCTCCTTGGTATAGTTTACCACAACAGTACTGTTGACATGTTTGCTATGTTGCTGCAAAAGCCTTACATCAGGAAAAAACATATCCGTGTAATATATACCCCCTGAAACCCCACTTTTATATAGAAAAGGGGGCATGCAGGGGTATACCTATTTTTCTTATTTTTGCTCCAAAACACAATCTATGTTTGGAGCAAAAATTAGAAAAATATTTTTTAAAAGCTAATGAAAAATCTCTGTATATTGCATGGCCATGTCAATGTTAGTAGTAGTTGTCCTTGTTATTCCCAGCCTTTCATTTGAGTTTTGAACGTTCTGAATCCATAAAATACTATATTAACTATCTAATCCGAACGACTTATTTGCATTTCTGGTCTGATAACCATATGGATACGAAGGACCCACTCCAAGAATGTACAAAAGAATGTAAAGCATCCATGTGCCACTTATGTGGAGACCTATTAGGACATGTAATAGTTCAAGTACTCTTAAAATACAAATGCAATTGGTAGCATATTTTTAATAAATCTGTATAAATATTGAACTGCCACTTCATTTGTCAAACAAATACGATGAGCTTATGCTTTGAACTTCTCGCCTGAATATACATACATAAAATGAAGCCCCTATTGTGTAAATTTCTTCTTAAAAGAATCTAAAAATTCGCATATCTCAGTCTTAAGTAAATTAAAGAAAATCTCAAACCGATATCTGTGTGGTACCTAGAGAAAGGCCCAGGAAATACCACAATTAAATAACTGTTTCTGATAGCAAAGGAAGAACCTTAAAGATTGTGGTTATGTAAAAATGTATCACTGTCACGACTTCTTATTAAACTGATGTAAACATATCTTCAGTCTTGGGCCAGATCACCTTTCCACAATGTCTGCACTAAGTATCTTAGTATTTGGCACCTTTCACCGAATTCTGTAATGTACTAGCTTTCTAAACAGACAACATGCTCATATATATGGATTAATGTTTCAGTTGACAATTTTTACATTATCCAAATGTATGTCAGTGTTCAAAGGCCACACAAAATGAGTTTTAATTTCACATCTGTAAGCCCACCTGTGAATGAGACAAAATTTCGGTTGAAAGCTTAAAACTCGCCATGTATCATGCTTTCATACATGTATCATGTTTGCATACATGTATCATGTTTCACGTGGACACGTGAAATGATTCATGAAATCGCTTAAACGACCATTTGATTTTTATGGTCGTTCGTTTCTCACTAATGAGAAGGAACCACTAACCATCATTATTTCTTGAATGTGTTCGTGTGTGTTGGTGAGATCGTTGATGGCTGACTATGCCAATTCTAGCTCTAAACTGTCGGTTGCAAGTAGAGCAAGTCAATGTCATGTAATCAGCTAGTGGCCCATGGGTATTGGCTTTGCGTCCCACCTTCACGGATTCTCTTATGTTCATAGAGAGCTGCTCCTTTGCGACTTTGATCGCTCCTATGCAGTCTGTTCCCAAGACCACATTGTTATGTCGAAATGCTTCAGAGAGGCTTTGAGGGTGTCATTGTAGCGTTTCTTCTGGTCACATTGAGAGCGCTTTCCCTCCTGTACTTTGGTGGAAATGGTTAAGTCTCTTTGCATGACGCTGGTATACTGTCCAAGTCTCAGCCTTGTAGAGTTTCAGCTTGGTGTCAAGCTTGATTCTATTTCGCTCCCAGACATTTGCACGGAGTCTTCCGAAAGCCACACTGGATTTTGCAATTCCGGCAGTGATCTCATCATCAATGTGCGCAGCTCTATTGAAAGTTTTTCCCAGGTAGGTGAATTTATCAACAACTTTAAGTTTTTGTCCATTCACAATGATGGTTGGTTCATTGTATGGCAGTCTTTTTGTGCTGATTGTGAGATCATAGTCATCACATGACTATGGGACTTGATCCATGGCTCTCTGCATGTTTGTCGCGACGCGAGGTGTCTATTTATTTCTATATAGTACAATACCTACAAGAGAATTTACCCTATCTTAGATACTTTTCCGGTAAACTTCGGTCCCCTCCCCCTCCCCCATTAAATCAAATTGTACAAAGAGAAGAAAAAAAGTTAGCGTTATTACATGCATGCATCTGAAAAACGATCTAACAAGACGTCGTAATTTTACGACTATAGCTGGGCATAAATGTTAGAAAATACGTGTACCAGTATTCACTGCCAGGCATCATGAAGTTCCATCGAGATTTTAACTCTCAGTATTACACAGATGACCCAGTGCCTAGTCATAGCTTTGTCTTGTGATTTTAGAGCCATATTTGTGTCAAAAACACCGAATGCACGCTTTTCATGTGATGGCATTGACACAAATAAATTTAAAATCCCAACCAGGATGCATTCTATAAAATTGAGCCGCCTCGAGGGAAAACCAACAATGTGGTTTCCGAACAGGTCCGACACAAACCGACCTGTACAAGCACTGAAAAGAGCTAGAAGCTTGAAATTTCGGATTTAAGTAGAAGAGGAATTGTACTATCCGAGTAGCGAAAACAAAGGCGCTGATCAGCTTCGCGGTTACCGCGAAGCTGATCTGCGCCTTTGTTTTCGCCTATGCAGATTGTTGGTTTTCCCATGAGGCGGCTCAATTATTGTGTATGTGTAAAACTGAGCATATTGCATGTCGGCAATTACATTATAATAAGGCACTTACTCTAGATGCCGTCGATTACACATTGGAAACGCTGAACACGAAGTTTATGATACCGATAGTTCTGTTTTAGGCTCTAACAAAGTTTTCGCTTCCTGTCTGCCACTTTATGACAGATATGTTATGATAAAATATAAAAATGAGCATCAATTGTACAGGTGTCTAAAACCACAAATTGGTTTATTGGAAATTTGACCTGCCTTTTCAAACCTATAAATGCAAGAACACTAATACATCAAAGATATTTATGACTGCACAAACCAAAACGTTTTAGTAAAATGGGCATCAAATAGATAAAGACAAACCATATAGATCTATATAATTCTGAGGCCTAAAAAGTGTCACCACAAACGAAAAAGCCCGTGAAAGAACTAGTTAACCTTTGGGGAAAATGATGAGAAATTTGAAACTTCATTCATCAATGTATGAAGATGATGAAAAATAAAAATGATAATGCCTGGCGTTTGGGGTCAAATTCATAAACCGATGGCAATAAATCAATTTTGATCTAAAATGTACATAATTTTGGCTACTTTTATGAAATATTACCGAAATGTATCTGTTTACTCGTGCTTTGATTTCATTCACAAATCCTTGCAATGAAATGAGCCGCCTCATGGGAAAACCAACAATCTGCATAGGCGAAAACAAAGACGCAGATCAGCTTCGCGGTAACCGCGAAGCTGATCAGCGCCTTTGTTTTCGCTATTCGGATAGTACAATTCCTCTTCTACTTAAACCCGAAATTTCAAGCATCTAGCTCTTTTCTGTGACTGTACAGGCCGGTTTGTGTCGGACCTGTTCGGAAACCACATTGTTGGTTTTCCCACGAGGCGGCTCAAATATTAGGGTATTTTGACACAAGATAAGTGATGTATGATAAAATTACATATAAAGTTAAAAGAGCCATGATATAAATTATACATTAAAATGACACATCGAACGTTTTCAAACATTAACCATATTTTTTGTGAATCTTAAAACATGTTCTCAAGGAAACGTATAGATGTTGAGAACACATTTAGATATAACACAAAAGACGATAGTTCCGTATGCGATCGATCTCCAAAGTTTGGTTTATTTTGGATTCAGGAGGGAAGCCAAAACAGACGGTTCTAGTGTCCTTGAAATGTTTTGGACAGGGCAAACGTTCTGTTTAACAACATGCGGTTACAAACCATTATGTATGTTAGAGTTAAAGTACCGAATACAGTATTTTACTTATTTTTTTTTTCTACGAGGCCTTTACCTAACTTGCAGTATTAATTGCAACTGACAGAACCAATTCCAATATCAGGAAGTTACAGAAAGGTTGGCATTTGTATTCAAGTGTGGCATATGCGCATATATGCCACTTGCTCGTATTCGATTTCATGTTACAAAAACTAGAAAGTCATGCTACAAAATCAAACACCCAAAGACATGTTCTGTGCCAGACGTCTATTAACCACAACTTTCAAGTCATGAAAAAAATCCACACTTTTCACTACAAACACTCCACGCTTTCGTAAACAATTAAAACGCTTCTGATATGGTTATCCGCGCTTTCGCAACGCGCTGCCTAATAATATACAGGGATTTGCACTTTGTGAGGCTGAGCGATTAAAAATGATTTACATTTTTTATACCAATGATTTTAAAACTCATAATAAATTTGACATTTCCTGCCATTTTAGGACTCATGTCATATTAAGACATAGTTGATGTATTTATTACATTTCGTTGGCAGATTCATTCTCTACTTGGGATTACTTGTACAGGCTGTTTGATGTTTTTAAACTGCAATGTTAAAGTTTTGTAAAATGTCTAATTAAAGTAACCTAAGGGTCGCAGGTTCGATTCTGGGCTTCTCCAGTCTGTCGAATGAGACTATAAATCGAGGTCCCGTCTCCATATGACCTTAGCTGTTGGTGAGAGGTTAAACTCCAATCAACCAACCAACTAATTAAAGTAAAGGAAAAGTAAGATATGAATTACAGTGTTAACTTTACAGCAAAAAATATTTGTATGTGTCGGCATGATCATGAATAGATCGGGTACGTGTTTTAGCATTTTATGACAATGATAAAAACTTGTGATTTATTGCAAACCTATAAAAAAAGATCGTTTCGGGTGCATACCCATAACGCTCATTAGATCGCACCACATAAAATAAGCACCCGTTTCAAAACATAATTAGGTCATGATATATGGTTTGTTGGGAATATTGATATGTACATAAATGTCGTGGACCTACAGATTAGCTTGCAAAGGAACAACAAGGTCAACTTTGCATGACGAATTTCAAAAGACATGCAAGTGCTAGTTTACGTTATAGGATAAAATGCGTCCTTTTTCTACGGCCTTAGTGTATTATTGAAACAAGAATCTCTTTCTAGTTATTCTTGAGTTAATACCTTTATAGGTCTATACTTAAAACCAGTTTTGAAATGGACTATTCCAAAGTGGGTGTGCTCACTTCTGAATTATTGCAAAAAAGTGTATTTATTGAATTTTGACGAGTTTCAAAAGCTGATGTTTTGATATTATGTGGTCTCTGTAAAAATTAAAAGGTACTCATTTGTCTATACAGTGAGTTTTTGCTTTTCGAAATTTGGTTAAGAAGTACCTGAATCACCCTTGGACTACCAACTTCGAAATACGTCATAAGTCAGGAAGCAGTTCCATTAATTTAATAATGGCGTCCTTTCATGAAGCAGTTTCATTCATAGATTTATATTTAGTGATCATATTTCAGGAGTTATTCATGCTGTATCCTAATAAATTAGTAATAATCATTGTATTAGGATGAAAAGTATTCTATTATCAAAGCACTGCTACATAGAATATAGTGTCAAAGCAACTAGTTTTATTATTTTGGTTGACATTAAATCAATATGGGCTGGTCCATGTGAGACCGTTACAACATTGCCTTCAATCGAAACGGGGTGTAAAGAAAAGAATGTTATGTTGCATATATTATGTCACATATGTAATTTTATGTTACATCTGTAAAGTTATGGTACATGCGTTATATAAGATGCATTATGTTACGTGTTTTTACTACAAACATAACGCTATGTTGCATAACGGGTGCTGATTCATTCATGTTGTTACATATGTTGCGTTTTGATACATTATGTTACATACATTACATAACTTATGTCACACACGTTATGTCACATACGTTACGTCCGTTTATAATGTATTCAATACTGAGATTTATCAAGATATCATAGATTTGACTATAACAACACTGTCTGTTTTGTGTGTATCTTTGATGAGCTACGCTATTTCAGAATGTATGAAAATTCTTAAGATGCAACGACAACACATATGTGAATGAGAGCATGAGAGAGTGCATATATATAAGTGAAACATGTATTGTTTTAATATTGAATTAATTGTTTACACCATTATGCCATAAATAGCTAGCTATGTTAATTTATTTGGGGGAGGGCTATCTAATGTTTATTTTTGCAAAATTATGTTTACTCCTAAAGATCTTACACACACAAATATGTTACATACACTGCGTTATGTTACATATTTTACTCTATGTAACATATGATAAACTTTGTTACATGCTATGTTATATATGTTTTGTAATGTTGCATATGTTACATATGTTACGTTATATATGTTACGTATGTAACATACGTAACATACGTACATATGTAACATATGTTGCATGATATTTACATTGATTAACTATGCGCAATGTCGAGAATATATCATATGATTCGTCGACAACGATAAAAATAACTAGTATAGATAATGAAAATAAATTGTAAAAATCGTGAGGTCATTTCAAAATCAATGGAAACCTGATATTAAAAACGTCTTTTCTTCAAACACTTCAGAAAGTATATTTACTCTTTAAATCTTACACGCACAAATATGTTACATACACTGCGTTATGTTACAACTTTTACAGTATGTAATATATGATTAACTTTGTAACATGCTGTGTTATGTAATGTTGCATATATTACATATAATACGTTATATGTTACGTTTATAATGTACGTAACATACGTACATATATATATTACATATGTTGCATGGCGTGCATATTATGTTATGTAGTACAATGTTATATATGTTGTATTATGTCACATACGTTACATTATGTTTCATATGTTTTGTTACAAATGTTACATTGCTACAACATGTCGAGATTATGTCGAGAGTATATCGAGAAGCATGGCGGCCTCGAGTACAATCCACTTCTTCAAACGTAAATGCATGAAAAGGCATGTTTGATCGGCCACTCAATATTAGCATTAACTAAAATGAAACAAGGCCGTATATAACATGTAGCACATGTTATAGCACATGTTATAGTTTTTCTTGTTGAAAGATGAATTTCAATTTACTGTTAGGACTGAATAACAGACAGAATTGAAAAAAAATGATAAGACGTACGTCACCCTATTAATCGTTCAACCTACCATAACCTTGTAAATGAAGACAATTTACGAACACACACAGACAAGAGAGAGAGAGAGAGAGAGAGAGAGAGAGAAGAGAGAGAGAGAGAGAGAGAGAGAGAGAGAGAGAGAGAGAGAGAGAGAGAGAGAGAGCTTGTGAGGGAACCTTGTCTGCTTAATCGAGAGGAAATCATTTCACGACTATTCTTTCTTATTTACGTAACCACACACCGCACAAAAATACAAAATGTTCTTCGGTAAGACATAAAATACACTATACGCGCATTACATGTCTTCGCCCCCATACAGTTGGGTTATGTCATTTACAATGACAGCAAACTGATGCGTTTTTATAATAATGTCATTTTGGCAAATATAAAACTGTCATTCCAAGAAGTTAAAAACCAAAATAGCAAATTATTAACCCATATTTGACGAATGGATTTTTCCATCATTATCAATTGGATGAGTCTACTTTCATTTTGAGGGGCGCCAGGATTGATTTTTAAATTTTATTCAATATTTCGAAGAAAGTTCTCTATGCAAACAGAATAGCCCCAGATGGGACGCCGCGTTCTGCGGCGTCACATCTGGGGCTATTCTGTTTGCCTATGTCCCATAAAAGGGACGCCAGGCTTAAATGAGTTAAATTCCAAGGTCGTGTTCAAACTTAAAATAGAAAGCTGTTTGATCCTGACAGAGTAGTAGGTAGAAAATACATGAACTATTTCTGTGGCTTAATTTCCGCAGCAACCTGCATAAATAAATTAATGCAGCCAACAAATCAAACAATTTTATTACACCACCATCTATAGAGATAGACAGATAAAGTGAGACCTTTTCATTGATGAATACCCATAATTTGTGAGGCAACCTCTAAGTAATGTTCTGCAGGATGCCACAAATTCCTGACCAAAGACACTCCCAACATATGAACAGAAATGAAAATATATAGCTTTGAATATATTTTTCCCTCATACTTAAAGACGGCAAGCAAAGTGTCCTTTTAAAAACAATTTGAGCCGCCTCGTGGGAAAACCAACAATCTGCATAGGCGAAAACAAAGGCGCAGATCAGCTTCGCGGTGACCGCGAAGCTGATCAGCGCCTTTGTTTTCGCTACTCGGATAGTACAATTCCTCTTCTACTTAAATCCGAAATTTCAAGCTTCAAGCTCTTTTCTGTGCTTGTACAGGCCGGTTTGTGTCGGACCTGTTCGGAAACCACATTGTTGGTTTTCCCACGAGGTGGCTCATTTATCATAACTGGCGTCGACAATACTTCTTTTCAAATTATTCTTTTCACCTAATTTCGAGTTACTCATATTTGTAGTTCATCATATTTCATCACATGTACCTCGTTCAACTTTTTGAACTGTACCAAGAAATGCCTAAAATGTTTTGGAAAGAATACAGTGTATAGGAAAGGTAACACCTCTTATGTCCACGTTAACAAACCAGTGCATTGTTTCTACCATTCTGGTAAAATGGTTTTTTGCATAGACAAAATCCGGTTTTCTCACGATGCGGCTCAATGAGCACATGTTGTTCAATGCAATGTGAATTATACTGCCCATAATGTTGTTTGCTGTGAAAGTAAGAATTGGTATCTCGATAAATATTCTTTTTGCTATTTTGTCTTTTTCCTCTGGATGCTGTATTGTGTAAATGCACGTTGCAAAAAAGGACAATTTGACGCTAATAAAGAGGAACAATATTTCATTGACATATATGCACTTATAAATGCACTTATAATAAAATGCCATACTCTTAAAGTATTATCTGAGTTGCATTTTATATGGTTCGTTTCAGAAAAGAAATCATCGTAAAATGTACAATGTCATTATGCATTAACTCCATTCAAGTTTTGCATTAAGCTGCCAAATAAATGCACACCCACTAGCTTTATGTTTAAATGCATTAAAACATTTTAATGGAAAGAGTATGCTATTACTGTAAACGTCTTTAATGTTTTATTATTGAAATGGCTGGAGTACATCTAAAGACCTTGCCACTATTATCCAACCAGAGAACCACGAGTCTTGAAACGCTCACCTGGTCGGTTAGTATTGGAGTAAAATAGGCCAAGTTCATCCAAGGGTAATGGATTTATATAAACCTTTTGAATGGACATGGTGGACATCTTTGTCACGAGACCTGGGACTATTTTCTATAACATTCGTATATACTTTTGTTGATGAGACCTCGCGACTTTGATCGCTCCTATGCAGTCTGTTCCCAAGACTACATTGTTATGTCGAAATGCTTCAGAGAGGCTTTGAGGGTGTCTTTGTAGCGTTTCTTCTGGTCACATTGAGAGCGCTTTCCCTCCTGTAGATCTCCATGGAAGTCGCTCATTAGGCATTCTTACATGGCCAGTCCACTTTAGCTGTGCTGGTTTGATTTTAACAGCTTTCTCAAACAGCTTAAGTGGAAATGGTTTAGTCTCTTTGCATGCCGCTGGTATACTGTCCAGGTCTCACATGCATACAAGAGAGTTCGCAGTAGCACAGCCTTGTAGAGTTTCAGCTTGGTGTCAAGCTTGATTCCATTTCGATCCCAGAAATTTGCACGGAGTCTTCCGAATGCCACACTGGATTTTGCAATTCTAGCAGTGATCTCATCATCAATGTGCGCAGCTCTGTTGAGAGTTTTTCCCAGGTAGGTGAATTTATCAACAACTTTAAGTTTTTGTCCATTCACAATGATGGTTGGTTCATTGTATGGTTTTCCAGATGCTAGTTGGTGTACAACCTCTGTCTTTTTGTGCTGATTGTGAGATCATAGTCATCACATGACTATGGGACTTGATCCATGGCTCTCTGCATGTTTGTCGCGACGCGAGGTGTCTATTTATTTCTATATAGTACAATACCTACAAGAGAATTTACCCTATCTTAGATACTTTTCCGGTAAACTTCGGTCCCCTCCCCCCTCCCCCATTAAATTAAATGGTCGCTCCCTAATTGGACAAAGAGAAGAAACAAAGTTAGTGTAATTCCATGCATGCATCTGAAAAACGATCTAACAAAACGTCGTTATTTCATGACTATAGCTGGGCATAAATGTTAGAAAACACATGTACCAGTATTCACTGCTAGGCATCATGAGGTTCCATCGAGATTGTAACTCTCAGTATTACACAGATTACCCAGTGCCTAGTCATAGCTTTGTCTTGTGATTTTAGAGCCATATTTGTGTCAAAAACACCGAATGCACGCTTTTCAAATTTTTAAATTTAAATCCCAACCAGGATGTATTCTATAATGGAGCCGCCTCGTGGGAAAACCAACAATGTGGTTTCCGAACAGGTCCGACACAAACCGACCTGTACAAGCACAGAAAAGAGCTAGAAGCTTGAAATTTCGGATTTAAGTAGAAGAGGAATTGTACTATCCGAGTAGCGAAAACAAAGGCGCTGATCAGCTTCGCGGTTACCGCGAAGCTGATCTGCGCCTTTGTTTTCGCCTATGCAGATTGCTGGTTTTCCCATGAGGCGGCTCAATTGTGTATGTGTAAAACTGAGCATATTGCATGTCGGCAATTACATTATAATAAGGCACTTACTGGAGATGCCGTCGATAACACATTGGAAACGCTGAAGACGAAGTTTATGATACCGATAGTTCTGTTTTATCAAATTGCGGACTAGAAAGTGACAAAAACAAAACATATCGTTTAATATATTTTTCAGTGAAATGGCTCTAACAAAGTTTTTTCGCTTCCTGTCTGCCACTTTATGACAGATATGTTATGATGAAATATAAGAATGAGCATCAATTGTACAGGTGTCTAAAACCACAAATTGGTTTATTGGAAATTTGACCTGCCTTTTCAAACCTATAAATGCAAGAACACTAATACATCAAAGATATTTATGACTGCACAAACCAAAACGTTTTAGTAAAATGGGCATCAATTAGATATAGGCAAACCATGTAGATCTATATAATTCTGAGACCTAAAAAGTGTCACCACAAACGAAAAAGCCCGTGAAAGAACTATTTATACAAGATAGGTTGAGTTTGATACAGGGTTCTTTCTTGGACCCTCTATTCTTACTTTCTGTAAATTGGTAACTGTATGCAAAAATCACGAAACAATGCAACCAGAAAGATCTTCCCATTCTAAAGATTGAGGTGGGAAAAAACTCGAAAAGACAATCAGGAGAAGAATTAATTAAGCTTTAAGCTTCCATTCTAATCCTATTTGTATTGCATGTAAATGTATGATCTATATATGTATGTGATTTATTTGAATAAAATATGTTTAAACTAAAAAGACAATCAGTTACCCGAACTTAACTTAATATATGAAATAAAAATTAAAACTGGGATCCTTTAAGAGCAGTGAACACATTCATGAGAAAGGGGATGGGCCATACCGCGGTTTCGACTATTAAAGTCTCGTCAGTGACCCTTTAGATTTGGCAACATGGAGCCAAAGAGAATTACTGAAATTTTGCAACTTTCAACACGGTAGTCGATACAAAGACTAGTATTATCTAAATGAGACGAAATCATACTATAATTTGAGCAACGTTTGTCTGTTTGTTTGTCCCCTACTCCTCCCAGGTCCTTGGGCCGATCTTCACCAAACTTGGAGGGAAGGTGGAGGGCGGCCCCGGATATTAGCTTGAGGGGTTCATTCTTTTGAAAGGTCAAGGTCGTCGTGGTCAAAGGTCAAATTTATGTTTTTTTTTCTGTTTGTTCCCCTACTTCTCCCAGGTCCTTGGGCCGATCTTCACCAAACTTGGTGGGAAGGCTGAGGGCAGGCCCCGGATATTAGCTCGAAGGGTTCATTTTTTAAAGGTCAAGGTCATCGAGGTCAAAGGTCAAATTTCTGTATCTCGGCAGTCCTTGGTCCGATTTGGATGAAACTTGGTGAGTGTATACAGGTTCATCCCTGATAAAGATTTATGGGTCCAATTGGGTCAAAGATCATCGAGGTCAAAGGTCAAATTTATGTTTGTTTTTTTCTGTTTGTTCCTCCCAGGTCCTTGGGCCGATCTTCACCAAACTTGGTGGGAAGGTTGAGGGCGGCCCCGGATATTAGCTCGAGGTGTACATTTTTTGAAGGTCAAGGTCATCGAGGTCAAAGGTCAAATTTCTGTATCTCGGCAGTCCTTGGTCCGATTTGCATGAATTTTGGTGAGTGTATACAGGTTGATCCCTGATTAAGATTTATGGGTCCAATTGGGTCAAAGGTCATCGAGGTCAAAGGTCAAATTTATGTTGTTTTTTTCTGTTTGTTCCTCCCAGGTCCTTGGGCCGATCTTCACCAAACTTGGAGGGAAGGTGGAGGGCGGCCCCGGATATTAGCTTGAGGGGTTCATTTTTTGAAAGGTCATGGTCATCGAGGTCAAAGGTCAAATTTATTGTGGTTTTTTTTCTGTTTGTTCCCCTACTCCTCCCAGGTCCTTGGGCCGATCTTCACCAAACTTGGTGGGAAGGTTGAGAGCGGCCACGGCCCCGGATATTAGCTCGAGGTGTTCATTTTTTGAAGGTCAAGGTCATCAAGGTCAAAGGTCAAATTTCTGTATCTCGGCAGTCCTTGGTCCGATTTGCATGAAACTTGGTGAGTGTATACAGGTTGATCCCTGATTAAGATTTATGGGTCCAATTGGGTCAAAGGTCATCGAGGTCAAAGGTCAAATTTATGTGTTTTTTTCTGTTTGTTCCTCCCAGGTCCTTGGGCCGATCTTCACCAAACTTGGAGGGAAGGTGGTCGGCGGCCCCGGATATTAGCTTGAGGGGTTCATTTTTTGAAAGGTCAAGGTCATCGAGGTCAAAGGTCAAATTTATGTGTGATTTTTTCTGTTTGTTCCCCTATCCTCCCAGGTCCTTGGGCCGATCTTCACCAAACTTGGTGGGAAGGTTGAGGGCGGCCCCGGATATTAGCTCGAGGGGTTCATTTTTTAAAGGTCAAGGTCATCAAGGTCAAAGGTCAAATTTCTGTATCTCAGCAGTCCTTCGTCCGATTTGGATGAAACTTGGTGAGTGTATACAGGTTGATCCCTGATGTGTCTTATTTATCTTCATCGCCGCAATCATCTTACTGCTACGTCGAGACGGGTAAAATTTACTAGTATATTAAACATAGGTAAGAAAATGAATCTTAACCGATCATAAAGTACATCAGTTGCAAACAGCAAAACAATTCAACAGCAAGCCGTAAAACAAATAGAACCACAACAGAAGTATCACCTTGGAACGATCTGTAATATAAAAGGAACCTCAACGCGACAAAAAGTACCTTTGGACATTCTAACATTACTAGTAGAAAGCAGCAAAAAGCGGGAAAATATGTAATATGCGTTTTAGAAATAACACCGTATTTGTAATCTTTCAATATTGGGCTACCAAATGAATGTTTTTTTAAACATATTTATTTTCAATATTTGGAGTTATCTGCCCTTGTTTAAGCCCATAATACACATATTTTCCCTATATCTATCGTTAAACGGTAACCATTGCAACCACATTATCATAAAAATAGACAAAATGATTACGACAGATTGACTGTAAGGATGGTATGCCTCTATCTTAACAATAGGTTTTGACCAGTGGTTAAACAGTTTTAAGCAAATGCATCGATTTTATAAGCTCTACTAACATACAGAAATGCATTACGCAACTTTGACGTCGTTTTTCATGTCACTGATGTCTGTAGGGTTCATATAGTAAATTGGTCATAACTCACAAAATAATTTAAATAATCTAGGCAAATAAAGACTAATAGACTCTAGAAACATCATACTTTCAAAGTAACTTTGATTTTCTGATGCGCAAAATGTCAGAAGGTACATTTACTCACGTTGTGGCCCAAATAACTGGGGGCTTAAACCAGTAATTTTATGCAGAGGCTCAGTTGTACTCAAACATAGAAGATGATAGAAACATGGAATTGTGTAAGAGAAGATAAAGTCCAGCTCCTTGATGATATTATGATATTAAAAGTGGTATCAAATAATTTGAGCCGCCTCATGGGAAAACCAACAATCTGCATAGGCGAAAACAAAGACGCAGATCAGCTTCGCGGTAACCGCGAAGCTGATCAGCGCCTTTGTTTTCGCTACTCGGATAGTACAATTCCTCTTCTACTTTAATCCGAAATTTCAAGCTTCTAGCTCTTTTCTGTGACTGTACAGGTCGATCTGGGTCGGACCTGTTCGGAAACCACATTGTTGGTTTTTCCACGAGGCGGCTCATTTGTCAGATTCCTCTTATTTTCTGAGTTGGAGATGTTGAACGAAAAACCACATTTGAAAAATTGTACACATAGCTTCGGTGGCACCAGTTAACCTTTGGGGAAAATGATGAGAAATTTGAAACTTCATTCATCAATGTATGAAGATGATGAAAATAAAATAAAAATGATAATACCTGGCGTTTGAGGTCAAATTCATAAAACGATGGCAATAAATCAATTTTGATCTAAAATGTACATAATTTTGGCTACTTTTATGAAATATTACCGAAATGTATCGGTTTACTCGTGCTTTGATTTCATTCACAAATCCTTGCAATGAAATATTAGGGTATTTTGACATATGATAAAATTACATATGAGCCGCCTCGTGGGAAAACCAACAATCTGCATAGGCGAAAACAAAGACGCAGATCAGCTTCGCGGTAACCGCGAAGCTGATCAGCGCCTTTGTTTTCGCTATTCGGATAGTACAAATCCTCTTCTTCTTAAATCCGAAATTTCAGGCTTCTAGCATGATTCTGTGACTGTACAGCCTGATTTGTGTGAGACCTGTTCGGAAACCACATTGTTTATTTTCTCAGGTCGCGGCTCATATAAAGTTAAAAGAGCCATGATATAAATCATACATTAAAATGACACATCGAACGTTTTCAAACATTAACCTTATTTTTTGTGAATCTTAAAACATGTTCCCAAGGAAACGTATAGAGGTTTAGAACACATTTAGATATAACACAAAAGACGATAGTTCCGTATGCGATCGATCTCTAAAGTTTGATTTATTTTGGATTCAGGAGGGAAGCCAAAAAAGACAGATCGCTTCAGCCACAGTTCTGGTGTCCTTGAAATGTTTTGGATTAGGGCAAACGTTCTGAATCGACATAATTATATAACAACATGCGGTTACAAATCATTTTGTGTGTGAGCCTGTGCGTGAGAAAACCAACAATTTGGGTTCCGACCAGGTCTGACACAAACCGGCCTACACAGTCACAGATGCAGGATAGAAGCTTGAAATTTCGGATTTAAGAAGAAGAAGAATTGTAAGTATCCATGCAGTGAAAACAAAGGCGCTGATCAGCTGTGCAGTTACTGCACAGCTTATCTGTGCCTTTGTTTTCGCCTATGCAGATTGTTGGTTTTCCCATGCGGCGGCTCATGTTAACGTGAAAGTACCGAGTAGAAAAACGAGTCGAAATACCCGTCCTTCGACTCACTGTATTCTACGAGGTCTTTAACTAACTTGCAGTATGACAAAGTATTAATTGCAACTGACAGAACCAATTCCAATATCAGGAAGTTACAGAAAGGTTGGCATTTGTTTTCAAGTGTGGCATATGCGCATATATGCCACTTGCTCGTATTCGATTTCATGTTACAAAAATACGAAAGTCATGCTACAAAATCAAACACCCAAACCAGACGTCTGTTAACCACAACTTTCAAGTCATGAAAAAATCCACACTTTTCACTACAAACACTCCACGCTTTCGTAAACAATTAAAACGCTTCTGATATGGTTATCCGCGCTTTCGCAACGCGCTGCCTAATAATATACAGGGATTTGCACTTTGTAAGACTGAGCGATTAAAAATGATTTACAATTTTTTATACCAATGATTTTAAAACTCATTATAAATTTGACATTTCCTGCCATTTTAGGAATCATGTCATGTTAAGACATAGTTGATGTATTTATTACATTTCGTTGGCAGATTCATTCTCTACTTGGGATTACTTGTACAGGCTGTTGATGTTTTTAAACTGCAATGTTAACGTTTTTGTAAAATGTCTAATTAAAGTAACACAGGGATCACAGGTTCGATTCTGGGCTTCTCCAGTCCGTCGAATGAGACTAAAAATCGAGATCCCGTCTCCATATGACTTTAGCTGTTGGTCAATCAACCAACCAATTAAAGTAAAGGAAAAGTAAGAAATGAATAACAAAAACAAAGTGTTAACTGTACAGCAAAAAATATTTGTATATCATCGGCATCGAATTTTAAAAAGACATATGCAAGTGCCAATTGATGTCATGGGATTTGATGGTTCCTGTTTTGAAAGATGATTTGGTCTGAATAACACCCAGAAAAAAAACACTGTACGTTCATCTTATCATTACCTTATACAATGAAGAAAATTTACGAACACACACAAACAGAGAGAGAGAGAGAGAGAGAGAGAGAGAGAGAGAGAGAGAGAGAGAGAGAGAGAGTTTGTGGGGGAAGCATGTCTTAGACTTTTCCGTTTATCTTTGTTTTAACCACACGCCACGCATGCTCTTGGGTTAGCCGTTATGTAAAATACACTGCATAACATGTCTTTGCCCCCAAACAGTTGGGTTATGTCATTTACAATGACAGGACACTGAAAAGTAGGTTAAATGCGCTAGGTCTTAAAAAGATGTTCTTTCTGAATGTGCAGCGAGCGAGTAGGGGCATTACTACCACTAGCCCCCATTGATAAATCGTCTATGCCCACCACTAACAACTGATTTGCTCCTTTTTGTAATTATGAACTCATATAAAATAGATAAAATAACGCGGAGATATGGTCGAGAACAGTATCAGTCAGAAATACCGAAAATGTTAGTCAGTGTCGGTGTCTGTACATCCAAAATCCATACGTAAGGCATTTGTCCTTAATCATACTTGGTATTTAGACGAAGATAAGAACAGAAGATGACATTCATTCTTTAAGTTCACAATTTCGTTACATTCTCTGCTTTCGCAAGTCAGGTAATCATGAGAAGAATAGTATTCATAGCGCTGATTTCTTGTGTTGTGGATATTACCACCGCAAATGACGATCATGATATATTCCTCAAAGAAACAAAATATCACGAGCTTGGAATTCAAATACGTCATATGCATGAAAAACTGTATGCAGAGTGTCCGAAAGTATTTCACGCAATCGGCAGTGCCTCAGTACCGATAATCGGGCGACGACGAAACGTTGAGACGACTATCGATTTAAAAATTGAACTTGCGGAAAAGACTCTGGAAGATTTGATTATCGAATATCAGAATTGCACCAGCATGACTCAAAAGACGACGTTACGTGCCTCAACAAAAAGACGCACCTTAGCGACGTTGGCGTCAATAGAGATACCCACTCCAATGACGAGTTTGACGACAACAAAAAAGCAGCATCCAACAACATTCACGGAAACGATAACTTATCCGTCGGTTACAACGACAATGCATCGTAAGTAATCATGAGTATGATGATTTTGTCTACAAATGAATTTTGTCAACAAGGTATGAGCAGAAATTATGTTCCTATGATTCCGTAATGAGTAAGGTTAAAATCACGAAATAAAAGTTAGCAATGAACAGAAACTGGTGCAGTCAGAACCAATAGTCTACAAAGTCCCATCCTAGAGACACCGGTGGGAAAAACATGATAAAAACAAGTTACTTATACAAAGAAAACAGATTGTAAAAAAGTACAAGTAGGCAAAGATCAGAAAAAGGCGCAATCAGAAAAAGATTTCCACTCCAAAAACCGAGGTGGGAAAAAACTAAATTAACAATCAGGTACTTGTACCATGAAAACATATCGTATGCCGAATGAGCAGCTATTTTCCCAATAGGTGGCCACTCAGTTACCTAAAATTAACTAAAATATGAACACATACTTAAGGAGCCAACAGTACAAAAAAATTTAAACACCAAGACATAAAACAAAAAGAACCACCACAGAAGTATCGCCTTGGAACGATCAGTAACACAAAGTTACTGGCGGGCTTAAACCGGTTTTACATGGCCATAACCTCACCCTCGGCTTCTGCAGTGGTTCATAACATTTAGTTAGTTCTTCTGTAAGCCTGCCTGGCGAGCAGCTATTTTCCTAAACTGGTGGCCACTCAGTTATATGAACTTAATTAAATATAATGCCTACGGACAGAAACGTCACGACCAGCAAATACAATAACTTAAGGGTCAAAGACCAAATAATATGACTCCAAACTTTAACTACTGTCACCTCTTTACGTACTGCGGCGACTCGTGTTTGTACGGTTATGTGTATCAAGGTACGAGAGGTGCGCTATTCGTCGCTTTTCAAACGCTGACGTCGCACATGATAACGTCTTTGTACCTCTATACATTGAATCACGTGACGTACATAATTTATAATTTTCTTATGTTGTCTTATCTTTCAGTCAATAATTATTCAGACCTGCACGCATTTCAAGTATTACGATCAACCAATGTAACATACCATGGCTATGATTTCCTGGCTCTAACGGTTCGTGTCCCATCCAACGGTCTAAGTAAAAGCATTAACTGGTGTTACGACTACCAATATCTTTGCATGGAATTTGGTAGAAGACCTACTGGATGCGGCGGTCAGTGGACAAGGTATTTCGCCTATACTGACTGCAGAGAAAAGTATTATTCTGAGATGAACAATGGAAACGTTCTTGGCTGCGATCCAGCCAGTGGCGTTGCTAATGTGATAAATATTGCCTATCCAAAACTGAGACCACCTGCAACATACAAAAATTCGTTTGGATTTCAACAGTGTCAGTTCTGTAATAAAACGATTCGGGGCAGTGAATTTGCGGTCTCATATATGAATGATTTCTGGCAATATAATGCATTAACATTTTACACAGTTTGCCTATGACGAAACGCCCAGTTGCTTTTTGCCATCATATCAATATGATTAAAGCATTTACAATAAGTCGATTAATTGTACAACTCTTTTGACCCCCCCCCCCCCCTCTACATCAAATACTAGTATTTGGAGCCGCGTCGCAGCTTAATTGGGCTGAAGAATCACTAGCTAATGCATAGTGGTCAGCATCATAGTGGTCAGCATTCAATACTTTGAATGTCTCTAAGACCATCAAGCCGAGTGCAATCAAATTTTGTCCCGTTGCGCCCCATATGGGAAAAGTGTCATTGTAATCATGCATCAGGTATACATGTATACGTGAGGTGAGGAATAAGTTCGTGTGCTACTGCCATAACTTTTAAACGACATACCATAGACCATGTAAGTCAGCCTTTTGTAACTGTTAACGCAATGTGTGTCTAGTTGGGATGCATTTTGGCCAAGTTTAATATTTTTATGAGGATATATCTACCCATACCTCGAAAAACTCTACACCTCCTAAAAGTATTAACGAGAACTCTTCTTTAACAAGTACTAGCTTTTCTAAAAAGCTGGTGGGCGTTTAGCTAAATTTCGGTGTACACAGTCTTGCAATGTTGTGAGTAGATACTTTGTTGAGTTTAACGTTGCTGTCAACATTATCTGTAATATCATGATGGCGCCTGGTTGTGATAGGGAGCTCAATGCTCACTTTTACAGTGGCCTCACTGTTGTATCAGATCCCAGACACTTTACCTGATATTACCTGATATTACCCATAATCACATTATACTGACACTTTTTTTTTGGCCAAACTTAATTCCGATGCCTGGTCTTAACTATATCGCGGATTAGATGGGTTCCCCCGGGATTCGTCCCATTAATATCTAAAACACGATAAATGTGGTTTTCACGACCAAACTGTGTGGTGTACCTAAATTGATAAAGGTGACCCCAACTTGTGGTGCGCTACTAATGACTAGACAGCGGTAAATAGTTGAACCAGTGTAGACCGGAAGTAGCAAGAATAAAGTATTGAACAAACAATCCCAGGTATGGTCAAAATTGTGTAAGTGCTCCAGCGTACATATGACTTATAGAGATTGTGGTCGCCCATAATACGCTATGCTGAAGTATATCAACCTGTACTGTTTAAAACATTCAAGACCTCTCACATTTCTCCAAATCGAACAGCTCCTGTCTTTGACCAGGCCCGATTTTCATACAGCCATATTGTGCCATTTCTCGCAAAATTGCCGGTCCCTTGGGTGTCCATCCTAAATGCCCTCTATACCTCCTCAGATGCTAATATAGAAAAAAGACATCTACACACGACAGAGTTCAAATCAGCTGTATTCGTTTTGAGCACTGGTCTATTATACTAAGCTAGGCCTTATAATTGGTGAGGCAAAACAACGCCCAGTAACGTCGAAACGAATTCTCAAAACTTTCTACGTGAAATGATTCATGAAACTGACATTGGCGATGGTGTACAAAATTTGGACAAACTGATGTTGCATTGCATTTATGTTATATTCCATTCTTATATATCGGCCTTTTGCGACCCATAATAATATTTAAACAAATATTCGGAATGCTGTCGGTAAAACATGGTTAAGTAAAAGCAGGCAATAATCAGGTAATAGAAAAAAATCCCACTCCACAAACCGAGGTTGGGAAAAACTGAATTAACAGTCAGGTGCTTATTCTATGAAAACATATCGTAAGCTAAGTGAGCAGCTTTTTCCTAATAGGCGGCCAAAACATAAAACAATTAGAACCACTACAGAAGTATCGCCTTGGAACGATCAGCAATATAAAATTACTGGGGTGGGGGTTAAACTTGTTTTTCAGGCGTCCAACCTCACCTCAGCTACTGCAATGATACACAGCATTTAGTAAGTTGCTCGGTCCTCGTGGTGAATCTCTAACTTTTTAATGACTCATCAAGGAAAAACAAATAAATTATGATTCCCACCATGATGAATCAAAAAAGAGGACTCACACAGATACAATAAGCTGCCCGGCGATGGAGATCCCTGGGCACCAAACAACATTACTGAAAATCTGGAGCAAATGAATCCAAATGGGCCAAGCAACATACAAGGAGCTCCGGCCAAAACCAAATAAAGTGAATGTCTTTAAATCGGGACCATCATAGAGTCTGACGCCCGACCCACCGGCGTGCAATTCACGAAGGAAGCATAGTTATCAACCATGATTGGATTAAAAAAAACTAAGCATCACATTTAAGTTATATCCTATACGTTTGTAACGTAGTCCCTATAATGATTTTTCTAAACTGAAAAGAAAAATCATTCCTTCCTATAAGTAAACCAATATTTTTCAGTGAAATGATTGTAACAAACTTTTCGCTTCCTGTCTGCCACTTATTATATGTTATGATGAAATATAAAAATGAGCATCAATTGTACATGTACAGGTGTCTTAAACCACGAACTGGTTACCTGCCTTTTAAAACCAATAAATGCAAGCATACTAATACATCAAAGATATTTATGACTTCAAACCAAATCGTTTTAGTAAAAGGCATCAAATAGATCTAGAGAAACCATAAAATTCTTAGACCAAAAATCGTCACCGTAAATAGAACGAGTTACACAAAAGAGTGCTGTGCAGTCAGGCTCCCTGATATTTATTCCTCCAAACCAATGTATAGAATTTTAAAGAGATAAATCAAAAGAGGATATGCCTAAAATTACTTATGAGCCGCTGCATGGGAAAACCAACAATCTGTATAGGCGAAAACAAAAGCACAGATCAGCTTCGCAGTAACTCCGAAGCTGGTCAGCGCCTTTGTTTTCGCTACACGGATAGTTCAATTCCTCTACTTTCCAGATCCAAAATTTTCATCCTTTAGCCATCTTCTGTGCTTGTACAGCCCGGTTTGTGTCAGACCTGGTCGGAACCCAAAACATTGGTTTTCTCGCGCAGAGGCTCATATTTTAGCAGCTCTTTCCAGAAAGGTGGTCACCTTGTTTGGTGCCTTTTTTAGCGGCACAAATATTGAAACTGACCTGAGCGAAGCTATCACGTCGAACGTACAGCCTTGTAAAATTTACAATTAATTCATTAAAACCATTGGACGAAGATAGCATATGCAATATCAGTTTCAGTTTTACATGTAGCACACCGTAGTACATGGCATCCAGCAATGGCCTATGAGGCACCGTTTGTGTATATTTTGAATAAATTTAGGATATTGTTAATTGTGGTATCAAATAATTTTTCAGATTCTTCTTAAAGTCGTAGTCGGCGATGTTGAACGAACAATCCCATTTTAGAAATTGCCTCGGTGGCACCAGCTGACCTTTGATAAAAAAATGATGAGAAAAAATAGAAACTTAATTCATCACTGTATAAAAATAAGAGCTGTCGCAGGACAGCGTAGCTCGCCTGACTTGTGCTTTGTCACTAAATCTATTAATTCTACGACCAAAGACATTGACCTCATTGTCACTCAGGTGGGTTGTGATGGTACAGCATAAAACTTCAGACCAATATCTACCAACATGCTAAGTACAACTTGATCCATCTACATATTTGATATAGACTTATAACCTAATATCTAAGTCTGTGACATTGACCACAGGTGAGTCAAGATGCTACAGCATAATAAAAGAATAATATCTAACAGCAAAGTATCAACTAGATCCATCCATCTGTTCCAGCAATGTACAGTTCAAAACACTTTAAGCAAAAGCTTTAACATAAAATTTTAAAGTCTGTGACCTTAACTCAAGGTCACCCAGGTGGGTCATGATGGTACAGCATAAAACCTCAGACCAATATCTACCAACATGCAAAGTATCAACTTGATCCCTCTACATATTCAAGAGATATAGACTTATAAAAACTTTAACCAAAAACTCTAACACAAAATTTCTAAGTCCGTAACCTTGACCTCAAGGTCACCCAGGTGGGTCATGATGGTACAGAATAAAACGTCAGACCAATATGTACTAACATGCAAAGTATCAACCTGATCCATCAACAACTTCAAGAGATATAGACTTATAAAAACTTTAACCAAAAACTTTAACAAAAAATTTCAAAGTCTGTGACCTTGAACTCAAGGTCACCCAGGTGGGTCATGATGGTACAGCATAAAACTTCAGACCAATATCTACCAACATGCAAAGTATCAACTTGATCCCTCTATATATTCAAGAGATATAGACTTATAAAAACTTTAACCAAAAACTCTAACACAAAATTTCTAAGTCCGTGACCTTGACCTCAAGGTCACCCAGGTGGGTCATGATGGTACAGCACAAAACTTCAGACCAATATCTACCAACATGCAAAGTATCAACTTGATCCATCAACAACTTCAAGAGATATAGACTCATAAAAACTTTAACCAAAAACTTTAACATTTTGAGCAACGCCGACGCCGACGCTAACGCCGACGCCGACGCTAACGCCGACGCCGGGGTGACTGCAATAGCTCTTCCTGTACTTTCGTACAGGCGAGCTAATGATAATGCCTGGCGTTTGGGGTCAAATTCATAAAACGATGGCAATAAATCAATTTTGATCTAAAATGTACATAATTTTGGCTACTTTTATGAAATATTACCGAAATGTATCGGTTTACTCGTGCTTTGATTTCATTCATAAATCGTTGCAATGAAATATTAGGGTATTTTGACACAAGATAAGTGATGTATAATCAAATTACATAATATTATAAAGTTAAAAGAGCCATGATATAAATCATACATTAAAGTGACACATCGAACGTTTTCAAACATTAACCTTATTTTTGTGAATCTTAAAACATGTTCCCAAGAAAACGTATAGAGGTTGAGAACACATTTAGATATAACACAAAAGACGATAGTTCCGTATGCGATCGATCTCCAAAGTTTGATAGGAGGGAAGCCAAAAACAAGACAGATTGCTTCAGCCACAGTTCTGGTGTCCTTGAAATGTTTTGGACTAGGGCAAACGTTCTGAATCGACATAATTATATAACAACATGCGCTTATAAACCATTAGGTATGTTAAGAGTTCAAGTACCGAATACAGTATTTTACTTATTATTTTTTTCTACGAGGCCTTTAACTAACTTGCAGTATGACAAAGTATTAATTGCAACTGACAGAACCAATTCAAATATCAGGAAGTTATGGAAAGGTTGGCATTTGT
The DNA here is from genome assembly GCA_964017185.1 of Rugalucina vietnamica. Classification (NCBI taxonomy): domain Eukaryota; kingdom Metazoa; phylum Mollusca; class Bivalvia; order Lucinida; family Lucinidae; genus Rugalucina; species Rugalucina vietnamica. The sequence goes on from OZ024872.1 coordinate 65,175,547, forward strand.
TCGTATTCAACTGTAGCATATGCGCATATATATATTCCACTTGCTTGTATTTGATTTAATGTTACAAAAACTACAGAGGAAAAATAGAAAGTCATACAAAAATCAAAATCTCAAAGACATGTTCAGTGCCAGAAATCTGTTTCCCAAAACTTTTATGTCATAAATAATCCGCACAGTCCACGCTTTTGTAAAAAAAAATATTTAAGCGCTTTTTATATGGTCATCCGCGCTTTCGCAACGCGCCGCTAATTATAAACAAGGATGTACACTGTATGAAGCTGAGTGATTAAAAATGATTTACATTTTTATATACCAATGATTTTAAAACTCATAAAAAATTTGACATTTCCTGCCATTTTAGGACTCATGTCATGTAAAGGCATATTTGATGTATTTATTACATTTCGTTGGCAGATTCATTCTCTACTAGGCTGTTGATGTTTTTAAACTGCAATGTTAACGGTTTCATGGTTTTGTAAAATGTCTAATTAAAGTAACACAGGGGTCACAGGTTCGATTCCGGGCTTCTCCATTCTGTCGAATGAGACTATAAATCGAGGTCCCGTCTCAATATGACCTTAGCTGTTGGTGAGAGGTTAACCCCAAAATCAACCAACCAACTAATTCAAGTAAAGGAAAAGAAAGAAATGAATTACAAACAAAAAGGTGTTAACTTTACAGCAAAAAAATATTTGTATTAGTCGGCATGATGTATGAGTAGACGGGTACGTGTTTTAAATTGCAAACAGCAGCATTTTATGACAATGATACAACTTATGATTTATTGCAAACCTATATAAAAGATCGTTTCGGGTGCATACCCATAATGCTCATAAGATCGCTCCACATAAAAGAAGCACCCGTTCACAAACATAATTGGGTCATGATCTATGGTTTGTACGAAATATTTATATGCATATAAATTTCTCGGACCTACAAGTTAGCTTGCAAAGGAACAACAAAGTCAACTTTGCATGATAAATTAAAGACATGCAAGTGCTAGTTGACGTCATAGGATAAAATGGGTCCTTTTTTGAAAGATGAAGTTCAATTTTCTGTTTGGACCGAATATCAGACAGAATTGGAAAATATATATATATGATAAGACGTACGTCACCCTATCAATCGCTCATCTTACCATAACCTTATACAATGAAGACAATTTACGAACACACACAGACAAGAGAGAGAGAGAGAGAGAGAGAGAGAGAGAGATAATCGAGAGGAAATCATTTAACGACTTAGACGTGTCCGTTCATCTGTGTTATTTAACCACACACCGCACAAAAATACAAAATGTTCTTGGGAAAGACATAAAATACACTATACGCGTATTACATGTCTTCGCCCCCATACAGTTGGGTTATGTCATTTACAATGACAGCAAACTGATGCGGTTTTATAATAATGTCATTTTCAGTTGCAAATATAAAACTGTCGTTCCAAGAATTTAAAAACCAAAATAGCAAATAATTAACCCATATTTGACGAATGGATTTTTCCATCATTATCAATTGGATGAGTCTACTTTCATTTTGAGGGGCGTCAGGAAGGATTTTTAAATTTTATTCAATATTTCGATGAAAATTCTCTATGCTTACAGAATAGCCCCAGATGGGACGCCGCGTTCCGCGGCGTCACATCTGGGGCTATTCTGTTTGCCTATGTCCCATAAAAGAGACGCCAGGCTTAAATGAGTTAAATTCCAAGGTCGTGTTCAAACTTAAAATAGAAAGCTGTTTGAGCCAGACGGAGTAGTAGGTAGAAAATACATGAACTATTTCTGTGGCTTAATTTCCACAGCAACCTGCATAAATGCAGCCAACAAAAACAATTTTATTACACCACCAAAGTGAGACCTTTTCATTGATGAAGACCCATAATTTGTGAGGCAACCTCCGAGTAATGTTCTGCAACCAGGAAACCATAAATTCCTGACCAAAGACACTCCCAACATATGAACAGAAATGAAAATATATAGCTTTGAATATATTTTTCAGTCATACTTAAAGACAGCAAGCAAAGTGTCCTTTTAAAAATAATTTACATTACGAAAACTTGCCCATGCAATATACAGAGATTTTTTCACTTGTAAAAATTGAAAATTTCATTGGATTTTTTTTTTATATTTTTCTTATTTTTGCTCAAAACATAGATTGTGGGTACACGTTAAAAACCGCCTCGCCGAGGCGGTTCTAACGAGTACCCACAATCTATGTTTTGAAGCAAAAATAAGAAAAAAAGATCTACCCCTGCATACCCCAGTTTTACTGTATAAACGTGGGGTTTAAGGGGGTATTCATTGCACGGACATGTTTTCCTGATGTCATAACTGGCGTCGACAATACTTCTTTTCAAATTATACTTTTCACCTAATTTCGTGTTACTCATAATTCTGTCGTTCATCATAATTCATCGCATGTACCTCGTTCAACTTTTTGAACTGTACCAAGAAATGCCTAAAATGTTTTGGAAAGTATACAATGTATAGGAAAGGTAACACCTCTTATGCCAACGTTAACAAACCAGCGCATTGTTTCTACCATTCTGGTAAAATGGGGTTTCGCATAGACAAAATCCGGTTTTCTCACGATGCGGCTCAATGAGCACATATTGTTCAATGCAATGTGAATTAATATTGCACATAATGTTGTTTGCTGTGAAAGTAAGAATTGGTATCTCGATGAATACTCTTTTTGCTATTTCGAACTTTTCCTCTGGATGCTTTATTGTGTAACTCGCACTGTACCGTCTAAATGCACGTTGCAAAAAAGAACAATTTGACGCTAATAAAGAGGAACATTATTTCATTTGACATATATGCACTTATAATAAATGCCATACTCTTAGACGTGACGCGCGATGTTCGTACAAATTTGTGTATCACGACGTTAACGTTCAGTTTTATTTATTTCGCGCTGAGCCGCGGATAGGTGTCAGGTTATTTGATTGTTCGCTTGCATGTTTGTACTTTCGAGAGTCAAAATTTAATATTTCTTCTTTTTTTCAATTGATTCTTCTAAACTAATTTTCATTCTCCACTGGGCAGTTCTATTTTAAGTAGCTGAAATGTGTGTTCCAATAAAAGTACGGTACGGCGTTTTGTGACGTACTTTAACATGCGTTTACGTCAAGTGTGACAAAAATTCAGCCTTATTAAATAATTTATAAAAATAACATTATTTGTCGCACGGCAACGAAAATAATATGATTTTAAAGCTTAGAAAATGAGCATTTTAGTAATAGTATCGCATGTCTTGTTTTTTGCATTAAAAATTCTAAATTTTACAATAAAGAAGATAACTCACTCAAAAATAACGCAAAAATCGCATGTGTGACATTTTTTCAGCCAAAACCAAACATCTACGATGCTACTATTCAAAGTTTTATAAGTATTTCTACATACATTTCGATCTGCTTTATATGAGCATTTGTTTGGTATAAAAATGTCTTACTCGTTACATTTGTGTAATAATATTTTATTTTATTTTCAAGTGCACCCTTGATTTTCCCCAAAGCGTGACACTTTTGGAACCGACAGTTTTTTTAATGCCAAAAATGGAAATGCGGTCCGAGGTTTACTAAATTTATGTCAGTGATATCTACATGTATTGTCATTATCCCGCTGTACTTTGATGGGATTTGGTTAAAAACCTTCGGAGATACACGTTTTTGAATATTTTTTGAAATGCGTTTTTGTTACGCGTGACACGCTGTTTTGGCGTAAAAATTGCATTTTATTTGTATCCTATTTTAATGAGCACAATCCGAAATTGAGTTTGTAGTTGAGTTTTTACTGATACAGAAAGCACTATTTTAAAATTTGTACGAACTTCGCGCGTCACGTCTTAACGTATTATCTGAGTTGCATTTATATGGTTCGTTTCAAAAAAGAAATGATGGTAAGATGTACAATGTCATTATGCATTAACTTCATTCAAGTTTTGCATTAAGCTGCCAAATAAATGCACACCCACTAGCTTTATGTTTAAATGCATTAAAACATTTTAATGGAAAGAGTGTGCCATTACTGTAAACGTCTTTAATGTTTTATTATTGAAATGGCTGGAGTACATCTAAAAAAAACTTGCCACTATTATCAAACCAGAGAACCACGAGTCTTGAAACGCTCACCTGGTCGGTTAGTATTGGAGTAAAATAGGTCAAGTTCATCCAAAGGTAATGGATTTATATAAACCTTGAATGGACATGGTGGACATCTTTGTCACGAGACCTGGACTATCTATATAAACTGTCAATTCCACTACCAATTGAGGCTCTTTGTTAGATTTCGGCTTCAACTGCCCAAGCGGTTTCAGAGAAACTCTTTGGGAACGATGGACGGACGACGGATGTTCGCCGGATCACTGGTATACTATTCCCGGATGATTGGTATACTACAGCCAATGACCAAAGGTATCTCCACAACGTCGGAAACTCCATAAACTTACATGTATTTTCATGCTTACAGGGAAAATTATCCTGCGTCTTCTGGCCAACAAATTTTCATGATTTTGGTGTCATTTGAAAGTTAAATAAATCAATAATCAAGACTATTTATTAAAGTTCCGACATAATATTTTTTTTATTTACAACTGATTGGATTTTTATTATGAAAAAAAACTTTGACATCAATGATGACGTGGCAAAAATTGACAAAATAAAATCCTCATGCTGTTTAAAATTTTTTGTAGCTTTACAACGCATCCAAGGAATTAATTAAGAATGTCTTCTTTATTGCTTGGTTCATTAACCTTTCCAATAAGACACAAATCATGAAAATATGTTGACCGGGAGACACAGGATAAATTTTCTTGGAAAGTTTATCATGAAAATACATGTTAATCAATGGAGTTTCCCACGTTGTAGTCTTTTGAGCCCTCGCGAGCCTTCGGCTCTGGTGAGCTAATATAGGAAATTTAAGATGCGATTTGTCCCTGCCCATTTGTTCGTGCAATCTAATATTTTAAGATATTCAGCAGATGCCAAGAGCATTTCAGACTTAAAAAATATTACAGAACAAAGTTGTTTAAGGATCCTTAATCAAAGTTGGCTTCACGAAATATGCAATCGTAAATGGAACATGACAAACATGCCATTAAAATATATAAGTAAATGGAACATGACAAACATGCCTTTAAAATTGGGACTTACAATCGGGAAATCTGGGATAGGAAATGCGGTCAACATTGTTATCAACAAAACAAGTGAAGAAAAAAACTTAATATCTACTTTAAAAGGTTGTTTTGCATTTCAAACTTTCAATTCTCCATTCAAAAGTGCGATTTTTTGCGATGATTAGCAACCACAAAATATATCAAGGTTATGAAATGAAGATGAAATGCAGTAAACACAGTAGTAAAGCACCCTTGTGATGAGCATATCTGTCAGCAACGTCTCACTGTGTGTATACCTTTGATGAATTGTATCTATTTTTTTTTTTAATTTAACAGCATTTCAATCAATACACACAATATCTATATTATGTTATGATAATTTGTATAATGTATATGGTTATACTATCAAGTCACTATACAAAAGGAGCCATGGATGTGTACTAAAGAATATTTAATCATGGTCATGGTGAAAGATAGTTAGGCAATAATTTTCACATGCATGCTCCCTTTTGTAAGTAACATCCTTCCCATTAAGTATGATGTCTAAACAAAAACCAATATACATAATAAACATATGACAATTTATGTATGCATGAGGAAGGTTGAAAAAAAAAACAACAACAACAATGAACCTTCAGGCAGAGCTGAATATTAACCTTTCAGTTATAGTTTACTTATAATTGAGGTTTTGTTCAAAACATACATTTTAGAAATTTAAATAGTCAGTCAACACATAAAAAGCATACAAGTATTAAATATTATTTTTCATCCATGAAGTAATGATAAATAGAAGACCACATTCCTAGAAACTTATCATATGTATTGTTTATTTTAGCTATATACATTTCGTTCTTGAATTTGACTTTAACATATGATTCAAAGCCTTTTATATTAAGAGTTTTATGATAAAATTTATTTTTATAGATGTAGTATTTCGCCAATACTATTAGGTAATTAAGCAATGAACACTTTGAAAAAGCTGAATAAATGATATCTTTATCACTAAGGTTGACCTCTGTATTTATTTTTTCGCCTACCCATTTTTTGAAATTGTCCCAAAATACCTTAACTGTATCACATGTACACATGTCATATCTTTCTGACAAAAGGAGCATAAATTATTTTCTGCTTTATTAATTTTATATAGAAAGGAATTAGTCACCAATATTTTATTGTTAATTTTGAATTGAAAATCTCTTAATTTTACTTCATTTATATATTTTAAACTTGAATTGACTTTTCTTTGTTCCTCATTTGTTATTGGACCAACTTCTTCATTCCACTTGTTATTTGCAGTTTGCTCCCTCACTGGTATAAATTTATCATATATTGCTCTACATCCCCTTTTGTCTTTAAGTATTAACTTTAGGTATAGATTTATCTGTACATTATATTTCAAAATTTTGCACTTGTCATTATGATCATTTATTGTTTCCAACCAGGTCTTAGGTATTTTTCTTATTAATCTTTGGTAATCAAGGAAAGTTCCCTTTAGACTGTATGTTCTTTGTAACTCTTCAAAATTATACATATGTCCGTTTATATCAACTATATCGAAAATGTTCCTTATTCCTTTATCAAACCAATCTTTAAAAATAAAAGTTTCATTGTTAAGTGACAAATTTGAATTACACCATATAGGCGAGCAGAGGATATCCTCAATTCCTTGTGGTTTAACAGCTATGCAGAATAAATATAAACTATATGTTAAGTCCTTCCAAAATGGATTAGATAACTTTTTAGATATACTTTTAAAATGACAATCTCCTAAACTAACTATTTTACTGAAATCTATACCTGATAACATACTCCAATTGTCTATTTCCGAATTTAAAATTATACGTCTAAGCCATGTTATCTTTAGTGAATTTATAAAGGCGTGCATTTCAACCATTCTCAATCCTCCTGCCACTATATCTTTTATCATTTGCTTCCTACTAATTCTATCAGGTCCTTTATTCCATAAAAATTTGAAGAACATTCTCTCTAGGTTCTTAATTAACTCTCCTGGTGGATTGGGTAAAGCTAGGAATAAATATGCAAATTTAGAAAGCATTAAAGATTTTATTACTGTGATTCTACCAATAAGTGTTAGTTTTCTTCTTGACCAAATGCTAATCAAACCTTTAACCTTTTTATAACATTATCTAGATTGTGGTCCCAAATATCAAAAACTTCTGGGGAAAAAAATACACCTAATATTTTTAAAGGTTTCTGTTCCCAATCAATACTAAATTCTTTACACAGTATCTTAGATGACTTACACATCGATCATATCCATAAAGCTTTAGTTTTATCTAAATTAACATTTAAACCAGACATCTGGTAGAACTTTTGTAAAATAACTAATGCTTGTTTTAATGATGTTTCTGATCCATCCAAAAACATTTGCGTGTCATCGGCATATTGACTTAATTTAAATTCCATGTTATTTATCTTAATTCCTTTAACATCTTTTGATTTCCGAATCATCATTCCTAAAACTTCCACGCACAAAATAAAAATATATGGGGATATTGGATCACCCTGTCTACAACCCCGTTTTAAAAGGAAGAAATCAGACATAAAACCATTTTGGAGAATACAAGATTCAACACCAGTTTGAAACAATTTTACCCAACGCTGAATCGAAGGTCCAAAGTTAAAATAATTTAAAACTTTATGGATGAATTTCCACGAAATTGAATCAAAGGCTTGTTGGAAATCAATAGAGAGCAGTAAACCTGGTATTTCTTGTTTTTTTGTTTCAAATAAAACATCATACACTAACCTTATATTCTCTCCAATAAATCTACCTGTTATGAATCCTTTTTGATCCTGATTTATTAATTTATTTAAAACGGTTTTTAGTCGATTAGCTATTGCTGATGACATTAATTTATATATGACATTTAACAAAGAAATCGGTCGCCAATTTTTTAAAATGTTTCTGGCTTTATTTGGTTTTGGAAGACATGTTATAATACCCTGTTTTTGAGTAACTGATAATAAACCATTTCTGTATGCATAATTTATAGATCTTAAAATATATTTTCCTAAATCAACCCAAAAGAATTTAAAAAACTCAGCAGTAAAACCGTCATTTCCCGGACTTTTAGAATTTTTCATATTCTTCAACGCTAATGTCAGTTCTTCGTATGTTAATTCTCCTTCTAAAGATTGAACTTCTTCGTTGTTAAGCTTGTTTTCATTTTCCCCAATCAATTCACAAATGGGGGTTTCATCAATTTGAATTTTTTCATCATACAGATTTTTATAATATTTTTTTTGAGTCTCTAATATATCCTGTGTTGTATAAATTTCCTCTCCGTTTTCATCTATTAAATTATTAATAACCTTTTCCTGATAATTCCTACTTTCAAGATTTAAAAAATATTTTGTTGGCTTTTCACCTAAATCTTCATATCGACATCTTGATCTTAACATTACCCCTTCTAGTTTAACCCTTCTAATTTCCTGTATTTTTCTTTTTTATCATTTAACACCAAAATGTCTTCCATAGATATACAGTTTAAATTTTTTTGCACACGCTCCTCTATTTGCTTTATACTTTTCTCTAATTCTAGCTCTTGCTCATTATTCTTTTTTTTCTTATATGAACTGTATTTTATAGTTTCTCCCCTAATCATAAGTAAAATTGTTTCCAATAGTAGTTGATCATTTATGCTAAAACTATTTCCATCTATTGTATCTTTATTGTTATTATTATTATTATTATTATCATCATTCTTATTATTATTATTGTTGTTGTTGTTATTCGTATTATCACTACTGGCATCTTTTAAACGGTATCTATCTAAATTTTCATTTATCACCTGTTTAACCTTTTTAACATATGCTACATCCTTAAGTAAAGTGTTATTAAACTTCCAATATCCCCGACCTTTTTCAGTATCAAAATTGATTTGTAGTTTTAAAAGTACCCCTGAGTGATCAGATCTATACCCAGGGATTATTTCACATGCATGCAGGAAGAAAAAAACAAAGTGACTAATTAAAAAATAATCCAAACGTGCTTGCTTTTTTTCTGGTTGCAATCTTCTCCAAGTAAACCCTTTCTTGTCTTCATTTAATAGCCTCCATGCATCCATATAATCCATATCTAAAAAACTAAGCACAACAGACCTGGCATTTGGATTATTTACTGATTTGTAGTTTTCTGTATCTTTATTAGGGTCTATAACCAAATTCCAATCGCCGCAGATTATAACATTATCATTATCAAATTCATCAATTTTTTGTTTAAGGTTATTATAAAACTGAGTTCTGTCTTCGTTTGGGCCATAAATATTTGCCAGCGTGAATTTTTGATTTTGCATGGTTATTTCCAAAATAATATAGTTGCCGTTTGGATCTTTAAATACTTTTGTTACTTCCTGATCAAAGTTATTACTTATCAGAATCATTACTCCTCTTTGGTTACTTGACAATCCACTTAGGTAAATAGAATATCCCCATTCATTTTTTATAAAATTTTCCATCTTATTTTCTAAGTGTACATCTTGTAAACAAATAATGTTGTACTTTTTCTTCCTCAAATAATGAAAAACATCTCTTCGTTTTTGAGAACAGTTCAATCCCCTTGTGTTCTGACTATAAATGGTTATAAAATCAGCCATTATCTAGTTTCATACCTTTCAATCTTGAAAAAATATTCAGCTCCACCGAAGGTACATTGATGAGAGAAAGTACATAATATTCTGTGTGATTGAGACAAAATGCTGAAATATTACTCCAAAATGAACTAGAAAAAATCATTTTCCGGCTCTGGTCAAAACTTAGCCTGGGGTTCCATTGTATTTACAACATATATTCATACTTATATAGATCTGTGATTTTGTATTGTGGAAGTACTGCCATATTGAAACCTTCAACTGCTTTTATTTGATAGTCTCATAATCTGTAAAAAGGATTTTACTTTAAAAACAAGAGTTTTGTTTGCCATTTCAAAGGTACTTCCACAATCCAAAAACACAATATACCGGAACAAACAATGTAAATCAACACTGACATATTAAACCCTCCAGAAAAGTCATTTGACTTATAAATATACAAGTCTTATATTCGGACTATACACCTCAGCCCATACTTCATGCCCAGCATCAGACAGCCCCAACTGTTAGTTGGCTACTCATACCTATTAGCAATGAACCTGATTTTTTTCCCTAATAATACTGACCAGGTGTATCTCGCAGCCAGAGGCCCATATCACACTGCAGGATTAGTTCAACTCGAATATATGAGGGTTGAGGCCCACATCAGTACATCTATTTGATGATCAGCTTATTCTGCATATTGAGATTGTATTATAACCTCTTTTGAATATTTGCTTGATTTTGATGTCAACAATCATCCAAGTATGTCAAGACAGACTACTTCTTAGATAATCCACTTCCTTGTTTCTAGGTTATTCCAGTAATAATGTATATGGCTCAAGGACACAATTGGAGACTATAACACTATGCCACATTGATCCTTCATTGATTTAATTACCTATATTTCATAATGCAATCTATAAATCTTATTGTCCAGGATTTAAAGTAATCATATGAGCCGTCTTGTGGGAAAACCAACAATGTGGTCTCCAAACAGGCCCGACACAAACCGACCCGCACAGTCACAGCAGCAGGCTAGAAGCTTGAATTTTTATAGTTAAGTAGAAGAGGAATTGCACTATACGAGTAGCGAAAACGAAGACGCTGATCAGCTTCGCGGTCACCGCGAAGCCGATCCGCGTCTTTGTTTTCGCATATGCAGATTGTTGGTTTTCCCATGGGGTGGCTCATATACTTTCATTAATATATAGTATTTAAAGAATTTATCCTTCCTCAATACATACCATATTATCTCAATACCTGACAGTTTGGTACAACTAAATATTCTCAACTTGTACTTTATAATTTCAATTGTATCTACAGATCAAACATTTAGAACAAGTAGTCAAAAGTGCAATGATGCGAGAGCAAAAATTAAACAAAACCAGAGGACCAATGGTCCTGTAAACGCTCACCTGAAACCTGAGATATATACCAATAAACTTGTTTGACTAGAATGGTAATATACATGTATATAACCCCAGGGCCGGGTCAGAGCAACCCCTGGGGTCAATTTCTTTTTCAAATCATAAAACTTTAGTCCACTTGCCAATTTACTGCAAGTTTTGCCCTTCAAATGACATTTTAACAATTTTCCCCATTCAAATGCATGGGCGACCTAAGTTGATCTTGCCGTAAAATAGGTCAAGGTCATCCAAAAGTCACGATTTAAATAAACTTTTTAGAGCTCTATTGCCTCATGCTTCATGCCAAGTTTCAAAATCATAGGCCTTCTGGTTCTGGAGAAGAAGATTTTTAAAGGTTTTTGCTATTTATAGCCATGGCGGCCATATTGGTCATGTATTTTCCCCATTCAAATGCATGGGCGACCTAAGTTGATCTTACCGTAAAATAGGCCAAGGTCATCCAAGGGTCACGATTTAAATAAACTTTTTAGAGCTCTATTGCCTCATGCTTCATGCCAAGTTTCAAAATCATAGGCCTTCTGGTTCTGGAGAAGAAGATTTTTAAAGGTTTTTGCTATTTATAGCCATGGCGGCCATATTGGTCATGTGACCTTGACCATTTATACAAACTTTCATTGCCTCTTCTTCACAATCCTCCACATAAAGTTTGGCTTTGATTGGCCAAGCGGTTTCAGAGCAGATGATGTTTGTATATTATGGTCATGTACATATATATAGCCCTGGGGCAGGGGCAGACACCCCCCTAGGGACAATTTTTTTTCATAAACATATATATTCTGTCTATTTGCCCATTGCCTGCAAGTTTTGCCCCTGAAATCATATTTAAACAATTTTCATCATTCAAATGCATCGGCGACTATGTTGACCTTGTCTTAAAATAGGTCAAGGTCATCCAAGGGTCATGATTTATAAAACTTTGTAGAGCTTCATTGCAGGATGCTTCATGCCAAGTTTCAAAATCATAGACCTTCTGGTTCTGGAGAAGATTATTGAAGGTTTTTGCTATTTATAGCCATGGCGGCCATCTCTTGGTCATGTGACCATGACCATTTATACAAACTTTCATTGCCCCTTCCTAACGATGCTCCATATAAAGTTTGGCTTTGATTGGCCAAGAGATTTCAGAGGAGAAGATGCCTGAGTATTATGGTAATATTCATGTATATAGCCCCGGGGCAGGGGCAGACAACCCCCTAGGGACAAATTTTTTTCATAAACATAAATATTCTGTCCATCTGCCCATTTCCTGCAAATTTTGCCCCTCAAATCATATTTTAACAATTTTCCCCATTCAAATGCATGGTCGACTTATATTGACCTTGCCGTAAAATAGGTCAAGGTCATCCCGGGGTCATGATTTATATAAACTTTGTAGAGCTTTATTGCCTGATGCTTCATGCCAAGTTTCAAAATCATAGGCCTTCTGGTTCTGGAGAAGAAGATTTTTAAAGGTTTTTGCTATTTATAGCCATGGCGGCCATCTTGGTCATGTGACCTTGACCATTTATACAAACTTTAATTCCCCCTTCCTAAGGATGCTCCACATGAATTTGGATTATGATCGACTAAGCGGTTTCAGAGAAGATGTTTGAAAAGTGTGAACGACGACGACAACGACAACGACAACGACGACGGACGACGGAGCATGGGTATACTATAAGCTCACCTTGTGAGCCTAACGGCTCAGGTGAGCTAATAAATGCTAACAGAATCATATTCATTGCGAGAAATTGATGCAAGAAGAGGGACGCTTGAATAACGCTGCGTTGTATGTGGTTTATTAGAGATCATGCATCCAACCAAGATTTAACAAGGATGTAATTTGAAAACGGCTGGTTAGCATGTTGCTGAAATATAGCATATTCGTCCATTCCTTTTAAAATATGTGTCTTACTAGGCTTGCGCACATTTGGGTCATGTGTGCACTTTTTGTACATACACATAATTTAAACAAACACTTCTGGATAAAAATGTAAAATTTTAGATTTCGACGAGTGCTCTATTTTTATTTTGAAAGTAGTTTCGCTGAGCTTTTATGTAAGGTAATTCGAGCCCTGTTACTAACTATACTACTCAAAATTATTTTTCATACAACATAGTGTAAAACACTCCGAGTTTGACCCAAATTTAATGATTGATTCTTTTATTTCCTCCAATTTTAGAAGAGCATACAAAACATACAACATACAATATACAATAAAGCAGCTCTACATACAATCAAACAACAACATACAAACAAGAAAAACATACAACGATCAAATATGAGAGACAGAGCAGATGAAAAGTAAAGTTATCATACCTTTCAGAACAATATAAACATACATGAAAATTATCTTTGTATATGAATCTTGCAAAAAGTATATTCATTAACATTGTTTTATTTATTCTATGCTTGTTAGTCGAGGGTGACTGAGCTTTTCTTTCTTTCTTTTTTTTCCAACTTTATACCATAACTCCGCTTTAGCCTCCAAATACATTTTGTAAGAAATCAACAGGGACCTTGAGCGACACAGAGGCATCAACGGTCATGGTTTGAGCAATTTTGCCGAAACGAAACGCGAAATAATGTCGTTCCCATTTGATTTTTGTTGGAAAATGTCTCGAAGATACCGAATACCAGAGGACCAATGGTCCTGTAAACGCTCACCTGAGATCTGCTACATATGCAAATAAACATGTTTGAATGGTATTTAGCTCCAGTGCAGGGGCAGATGAAGCCCTTGGGCCATTTGTTTTCAGAATAATCAATATTCTGTCCATTTGCCAATTTCTATTTTATTTATTCCCTTCAAATGACATGTTTACAGTTTTCCCCATTCTAATGCATTGGCAACCTATGTTGACCTTGTCGTCAAATAGGTCAAGGTCTCCACAGGGTCATGATTTATATACACATTGTAGTACTTTAGCCATCCATGCTTCATGCCAAGTTTCTTTGAAATCGGTCCACCGGTTCCGGAGAAGAAGATTTTTGAAGGGTTTTTACCATATATGGGCATGGCCGCCATCTTGGTCATGTGACCTGGATTATTGATATACACATTGGTTACCCCATCCTATAGATGCTTCACATAAAATTTGGCTTTGATTGGCCAAGCGGTTTCAGAGGAGATGATGTTTGAATATGATGGTAATGTACAGGTATATTGCCCTGGGGTGGGGGCAGATGAGCCCCTGGGGTCAAAATTTTTCAGAATCATCAATATTCAGTCCTACTGCCCATTTCCTGCAAGATTTCCACTTTAAATGACATTTTAAAATTTTTCCCCATTCAAATGCATTGGAGACCTATGTTGACCTTGCCGTAAAGAAGGTCAAGGTCATCACAGGGTCACGATTTATATACACAATGTAGTGCTTGAGCCATCGGTGCTTCATGCCAAGTTTTGTTGAAATCGGTCAATCGGTTCTGGAGAAGAAGATTTTTGAAGGGTTTTTACCATATATGGGCATGGCGGCCATCTTGGTCATGTGACCTGGATTATTTATATACACATTGGTTCTCTCTTCCCATAGATGCTTCGTGTAAAATTTGGCTTTGATTGGCCAAGCGGTTTCAGAGAAGAAGATGTTTGAATATTATGATAATATACATGTATATTGCCCCGGGGTGGGGGCGGATGAGCCCCTGGTGCCCATTTTTTTTTCAGATTCATTAATATTCAGTCCTACTGCTCATTTTCTGCAAGATTTTTCCTTTAAATGACAATTTAACAATTTTTCCCATTCAAATGCAAAGGCGACCTATGTTGACCTTGCCGTAAAATAGGTCAAGGTCACCGCAAGGTCATGATTTATATACACATTGTAGTACTTGAGTCATCGATGCTTCATGCCAAGTTTGGTTGAAATCGGTCCAGTGGTTCCGGAGAAGAAGATTTTTGAAGGGTTTTTACCATATATGGGCATGGCGGCCATCTTGGTCATGTGACCTGGATTATTTATATACACATTGGTTCCCCCTTCCCATAGATGCTTTATGTAAAATTTGGCTTTGATTGGCCAAGCTGTTTCAGAGTAGAAGATCTTTGAAAATTGTGGACGACGGACGGACGGACGACGGACGGACGACGGACGGACGGACGACGGAGCATGGGTATACTATAAGCTCACCTTGTGAGCCTGACGGCTCAGGTGAGCTAAAAAGCACTTTGAAATAAGAAATGTCCTACCGAAGTCAAAGGAACATTTCTTCTAAATCATAAATTTGACAAAACAGGGATTCTTTTCAAAATGCGTTGCAATCAAGCGTTTATCCCGTTTATCCCGCAATGCTCACATTTACCAGAATGCATTCCAGACTGACTTTTACAGACAAATCAATTTCAAGTCAAGTTTTGCCCATTAGTGGATTTTCAGAGCCAGAGGACCAATGTACCTGTAAAATCTCACCTGAGATCTGCTGCATATACCAATAAACATGTTTGAATATTATGGTATTTAACCCCAGTGCAGGGGCAGATGAAGCGAATGTCAGACAACTCGGACCCAAGACGACTCGGACCCAAAATTTCTGGGACGACTCGGACCCAAACCTTTTCGGACCCAAGACGACTCGGACCTAAACCTTTTTCGGACCCAAGACGAATCGGACCCATACTGACGGACGATATACGGACGATATCATAAATGCATGATAACACCCCGCCCCGGTGCCGAGAGGGTCGTGGCTACAAATGACCTAGTGCATTATCTTTTAAAAATGTTAATAAAACACACAAGACAAGTGAGCATGTATACTACATGTATAAAGGAACTACCAATTTTAATACGAACGAATGAACACAATGGTTTTAGAATTAATGTGATTTAGTCTTAATTCATTTAAAAAAATGCATATGATTTTTGAAGTTGTATGAATTTTTACGGCGTAAGCTTGGTTTTAAACTTTTATGTTTTCTGCAAATTTGTGAAGAGTGATCAACAATAATTGAAGACAATGTTTGATGTGTGTGTCAAATTTGATAGTACCGTCCGACCAAAACAGGAAAGCCTTATCTGTACGACATATGCGATGAAGACTCACAAAATTGGCGAGCCAAGTAGATTTTATTTTATTTGAAAGGCGGTCCACAGACCACTGCACAGTACGGGTATATAAAGATACTCAAGTCTCTATCTATCAGATTAATCACTAAACTATCTCAAATACCGATATACGTGTACTAACACACCTCTGTTAATTTATGTCGATTATCGCTTATCGATTACAGAAGTCGTGATTGATAAACAATTATCGACGTTGATTAAATTATCGAATGAATCGAGATACTTAGTGTGCCTAAAGGCGAGTTTTTGTGTATTGTAAAAAGTTTATAATATTGAAACATCACTATTATCATATTATCACAGAATCATCATATCAGAATAGTCACCAGATGTCCAAGTAAGGCCGAAAAAAAAATAGCTGAGTTTCGACCGACCCTGATTTATTGGTCCGACCCTGCAGTTTTTATTGCCATTTTGAAAGAAAATAAAAAGATTTTCGTTCCTACCGATCCTTGAATTTTTCAGGTAAATGGACATTATGACTTAAAATAAGTTAAAACCACAAAAATAATATTTAAATCACTTTATTTAACTTTCTTTTATGTTTTAAACCTCGATGTCTGTCATTTTCTAGTATTTGAGATGAATTAAGTTGCATACGTAATATCAGGTTTACGTGTTTTCAACAAATATAAAGTACCGACCCTGATTTTTATTCGGTATGTTAGCGGATACACGGCTATTTTTACGCCTAAATTCAATAGCCCAGGTTACAAAAAATAACATCATGAGCTGCATTATTACAGATTAATGACCCAATTTCATGCATTATTATTTAAAAAAAAAAGAGAAAAAAAACAACAAAAAAAAAAAACAAACAAAAAACGTATATCAAAATATCACAGAATCATCATATCAAAGTAGTCACCAAATGTCCAAGTAGATTCAGTAACCCAGGTTACACAAAATAACACCATGAGATGCATTATTACAGATAAATGACTCAATTAGTATATATATAAAAAATAAACAAAACAAAACAAAACAAAACAAAACAAACAAAAAAAAAAAAAAAAAAAAAATTTTTTGCTCATCATATTATCACAGAATCATCATATTAAAGTAGTTACCAAATGTTCAAGTATATTCAATAACCCAGGTTACACAAAATAACATCATGAGCTGCATTATGATTTTAGCAAGTAAGTGTGTTTTATACAAGTTTTATCTCCATAATAAATTAGACATTGTTTGCATTATCGTCCTTGTTGTTGGGTCCGAGTCGTCTCAAAATTGGGTCCGAGATGTCTCAGGCTTGGGTCCGATTCGTCTTGGGTCCGAAAAATACCAAGGGTCCGAGTTGTCTTGGGTCCGAGTTGTCCGGCTACCGATGAAGCCCTTGGGCCATTTTCTTTTTTCAGAATAATCAATATTCTGTCCATTTGCCAATTTCCTGCTGACTTTTCCCTTCAAATGACGTTTAAACAGTTTTTCCCATTCAAATGCATGGGCAACCCATGTTGACCTTGCCATAAACTGGGTCAAGGTCATGATTTATATACACGTTGTAGTACTTTAGCCATCGATGCTTCACGCCAAGTTTCATTGAAATCAGTCTATTGCGGGTTTGAGAGAAGAAGCTTTTTGAAGGGTTTTTACCATATATAGGCATGGTCGCCATCTTGGTCATGTGACCTAGATTATTAATATATACATTGGTTCCCCCATCCTATAGATGCTTCACATAAAATTTGGCTGTAATTGGCGAAGTGGTTTTAGAGAAGAAAATGTTTGAATATTATGGTAATATACATGTATATTGCCCCGGGGTGGGGGCATATGAGCCATTGGTTTCAATTTTTATTTTCAGAATCATTAATATTCAGTCCTACTATCCATTACCTGCAAGATATTCACCTCAAATGACTTTTTAAAAACATTAAAATGCATTGGCGACCTATATTGACCTTGTCGTAAAATAAGTCAAGGTCACCACAGGGTCATGATTTATATACACATTGTAGTACTTTAGCCATAGATGCTTCATGCCAAGTTTCTTTGAAATCAGTCCACCGGTTTCGGAGAAGATTTTTGAAGGGTTTTACCATACATGTGCATGGCGGCCATCTTGATCATGTGAACTAGATTATTTATATATACTGATTCCCCCATTCTATAGATGCTTCACATAAAATTTGGCTTTGATTGGCCAGCGGTTTCAGAGGAGAAGATGTTTGAATATTATGGTAATATACATGTATAATGGGGGCAGATGAGCCCCTGGGGTCCAATTGTTTTCAGAAACATTAATATTCAGTCCTACTGCCCATTTCCTGCAAAGGTTTCACTTTAAATGACATTTTACAAGTTTTCCCCATTCAAATGCAATGGTGACCTATGTGGACCTTGCTGTAAATAGGTCAAGGTCATCACAGGGTCATGATTTATGTATACATTGTAGTACTTGAGCCATCAATGTTTCATGCGAAGTTTCGTTGAAATCGGTCCACCAGTTCTGGAGAAGTTTTTTGAAGGGTTTTTACCATATATGGGCGTGGCGGCCAACTTGGTCATGTGACCTGGATAATTTAAATACATTTTCATTCCCCCTTCCTATAGAGGCTTCCTATAAAATTTGGTTTTGATTGGCCAAGGGGTTTCAGAGGAGAAGATCTTTGAAAATGGTGGACTACGGACGACGACGGACGGACGACGGATGCCTGCCTATTCTATAAGCTCACCTGTGAGCCTTTGGTTCAGGTGAGCTAAAAATGACATAATTTCAGGATCATTTAAAAATGCAAAAAAATGTTCAATGGAATATGGTAGGACATTTGCTGTTTCAAATTTCTTGTAGTCAGAAACTTCAGGACATTATCCAAGAAAATCAAATGAGACCACCATGTTTGCTCCTTTGGAATTGTCATTGAATTTAGGTCAAACACGGAGTGTTTTACACACTGTTGTATGGCTAAAAATGTCCTGATGCTTATCAAATTTTGAGTGGTATAATTCATTAACACAGAATGCAGATTCCCATTTATCATCATGCATTTTAGTAGAAGTAAATTTTATTTATATATTCACACTTTCATGTTCAAGTACTTAATGCAATGTTATGTGACGGAAAAAACTTATTTAACTAGTAATATTATATTTTCACAAAAAAAACATGTTTTTGCTGATTTTGTGTGCTTAATCACGTATATTTCTCGTGAAAGTATTTGGAGAAGTTTATCAGTTGTAGCCCAAATAAAAGACAAGAAGGAACCCTACAGATGTGTGTGTGTGTGTGTGTGTGTGCGTGCGTGCGTGCGTGCGTGCGTGTGTGAATTTTCATTTTCCAATCCCAAAAATCTTAACATTATATGTACCTTGTAATGACAAAAGGTTTCTAGGAGATACAAATTGTCATCTTCATGCATTTGACCAAGGAGTGGGACAGACTACATCCTTATGTCAAGTCTGTTTCAGAAACAAATGAGCCGCCTCGTGGGAAAACCAACAATGTGATTTCCGAACAGGTCCGACACAAACTGGGCTGTACAGCCACAGAAGATGGTCAGAGGCTGGAAATTTTGGATTTAGAAAGTAGAGGAATTGTACTATCCGTGTAGCGAAAACAAAGGCGCTGATCAGCTTCGCGGCTACCGCGAAGCTGATCTGCGCCTTTGTTTTCGCATATGCAGATGGTTGATTTACTCACGAGGCAGCTCAAATATCTTCTTGATAGATATACCATACTGAGCAGCACATGCATACAAACTGTTTGTAATTATGAGATTTGTATTTTGGGCTGGTGGCCTTCATACTCCGAAATATATAAATGTTATGGTATGTTATGTAACATAATGTTATGTTTAACCCCTCAAATAACGTGATGATTATGATAACAACTACGAAGCATAGGACATATTTTGTTATGAAAATTTAGCAGCCAAAAAAGGCAACAATATTTTCTAAAGGTATATATCACAAACATCTTGTTTATCAAAATTTAAACACATCTGATTTTATCTGAAAGATAAGAAATATTACAGCAAAAATATGTCATTATAAACATATTTCAATTACATCTGTGCATGCATGTTGGATGGAGAAATGACATTTTAATACTTTGATACGAAAGATATGAGCAGTGTGTTTTTAATTTTCAAGCTCAACTGTTTTACGCTACATCCATCATTTGAGCCACCACATGAGAAAACCAACAATCTGCATATGCGAAAACAAAGGCGCAGATCAGCTTCGCGGTAACCGCGAAGCTGATCAGCGCCTTTGTTTTCGCTACACGGATAGTACAATTCCTCCTCTACTTAACTCCAAAATTTCAAGCTTCTAGCTCTTTTCTGTGCTTGTACAGGTCGGTTTGTGTCGGACCTGTTCAGAAGCTACATTGCTGGTTTTCCCACGAGGCGGCTCATTTAGACATGCAGTATGGAAATATTTAATTGAGCCAGTGCATGAGAAAACCAACAATTTGGGTTTCCGACAAAGTCTGACACAAACCGGCCTGTACAGTCACAGAAGCAGGCTAGAAGCTTGAAATTTCGGATTTAAGAAGAAGAGGGATAGTAGAGTAGTATCCGTGTTGTGAAAACAAAGGCGCTGATCAGCTGTGCAGTTACTGCACAGCTGATCTGCGGCTTTGTTTTCGCCTTGCAAATTGTTGCTTTTCTCATGCAAAGGCTTAATTTTATAATTTACCTACCACGAAAATGTTATATTAATTCATATCAAATATGGCTGAAATTAAAATTATGCAACCTTGAAATGTTAAATGAAATATCACAAATTTGTATTTCAAAATGAGCGTTGGATTGTATTTAATTAACACATGAGAAAAATAAAGAATATCACTAATACAGTTAAGACATTTGAAAAAATCTTCACAGTCCATTATTGAGATACCAATTCAAGGTCATCTTGGTCTTCATCGTAACTTTTCATGTCCTTGTATATAAAATTCAATTTTTGTCAAATTACAAAGATGGACAGGAGGGATGCTGGACTAGTGGTATACAATACCTCACCAAGAGAGATGTTGGCTCAGGTGAGCTTAAATGTATTTTAAAAAAAAATATTAGAACATTAATTATTAGCTCTACACCTTCCTCACATTCTCTCATAGGACAGGGAACATGTTCACTGCCACATATCTTATAACCAATTTCGATCATCATATCCTGGTATCTTCACCAAACATGATGCAATGAAACTGGAAAAAGATTGTGCATGAATGATTAACATGGATAATCTCAATTTTAGCCGCCTCATGGGAAAACCAACAATCTGCATAGGCGAAAACAAAGACGCAGATCAGCTTCGCGGTAACCGCGAAGCTGATCAGCGCCTTTGTTTTCGCTACTCGGATAGTACAGTTCCTCTTCTACTTAAATCCGCAATTTCAAGCTTCTATCTCTTTTCTGTGCTAGTGCAGGCCGGTTTGTGTCGAACCTGTTCGGAAACCACATTGTTGGTTTTCCCACGAGGCGGCTCATTTATGGAATTATGACACTGTAAAATTGTTCCTTTCAACTTTGTAATAAACATATCAAACTTCAAAGTTGAGCTTGCTATTCAGTACATCACAGGTGTTAGGCACGGGCTTTAATGTTAAAATAAACATTTTGCACTCCTTGGTTCATGCTACTTGATATGACAAACTGTTTCAAATCATTCAATAAGTTTTCCATCTTTTTGGTAGCTAGACAAAAATACATTTTCCGAGGCTAATTTCTTTACCAACTACATATGGACCAAGATCTGATAAAAGGGGTCTTATGGCAGAAAATTCAAAATTAAGATATTTATTACATATGAAAGACCAAGTGTCTCTGAGTATTTCCTGAAAATTTGAAGTGATTATCTTAACAAATAGCAAAGATATGAGCGATGAAATTTGTGTAGTTGGTGCAATCTAAACATTTCAACGTCGATGACGTTAACGTCTTTATATCACTGTAATGAAAAGAAGCTAGGACTAAAATTCATGAAATTGTTTGTGTTTCTTGAAGTTCAACATCTATACCACTGTATAGACTGCGCAATAGCCACAAATTCACGCACAGTTTGATAAAACATGCAATACAAACGGCATACCTGGTTATTAAAATGTGGGTAGTCCTTATGGCGCAGCTATTGCCACGGCAACATGCATGATATATACAACTTCGTTTCATAAGAAATATATATATATCTTGGATTGTGTTACAATATCAAAGCAGTTAGACATAAATATCAGAGCATGCCAAATATTTTAAATTTAGATGGTTTTTAAATTTTATAGCATAAAATGTACTTGAATGCCCGAAGACACCTTTTATCAGATCCCAGCTCATATATTAAAGTAAGAATAGAAGGTACAGAGATTGTTCAAGTAAATTAAAACCCCAACCCAGACACCAGGCGGGAAAGAAAGTACAGCACAATACATCACAAAAATGCATGGAGAACAAAATAACTAGCTCTTTCCCAACAAGGTAGCCATCCAGATAGCGTCAAACAAATACCATAGTTATGAGTTCAATAGACATGATAGCGAGGAAGACATAACTTTATGACAAATATAACACTATTACGCAAACTTTCCCAATCATCAGGAAAACATGCCCGTGATATAAATACCCCCTTATACCCCACTTTCATGTAGTAAAACTGGGGTATGCAGGGGTATACCTTTTTTTCTTATTTTTGCTCAAAACATAGATTGTGGGTACACGTTGGAACCGCCTCGCCGAGACGGTTCCAACGTGTACCCACAATCTATGTTTTGAGCAAAAATAAGAAAAATATCTTTTTTTTTCTACTGAAAATTTTCATTATTTACAACTTTAAAAACCTATGTATATTGCAGGGGCGTGTTTTCATAATGGACCGTCGTATAAACAGAAAACATGAAGCTAAATCACAACAGAACTGTCTTGGAACGGTCAGTAAATAAATTACTGAAGGGTTTAGAGTCTATGTATACATGTAAGTTGAACCTTAATATGGTTAACTTGCTTCTAAATACAAGAACAAATCATAGACTAGCCTCCCCATTACATCTGGTATTCAGAGTTTTTCTTAATTATCCATAGTTTCTCTTTCTAAATTTCAAGCCAAGCCTCAGACAATGTTTCCAGTGGTGAGACAAAACCATTAGCATGCCCTTACTGTTTAATTAATTACTGATATTCAATTCAAGCAGTTTTAATGTGCAGTAAAACATGTTAATCAATGGCAACCAATGACAATTCCATATTTCATGTGATTTGGGTTAAAAAGAAATCAAGGAACAATATTAGGGCCTACATAAAGGTGCAGTAAACCATTTTTGTCAATGAGATTGGTTGACAATTCCATATTTTAAGTTATTGAGATCAATGCGAAATTTAGACAATATTGAATAATATCAAATTAAAAGTGAAAAGAGCTCCACAGATAACATCTAAAAAGGCGTCTACATCCTACGTTTTTAATCATCTTCAAAAGTGCTGCCAAATTCACCCAGTTGCAGTCAATTTTGCATGTTTCGGTACTTATAGTTATTTCATTTCTACATTTTCTGTGGGTCCAAGATATCATTCTCATCTATGAGTGTCTTGTAAATGATCAAAAGTGGGTGTATATAAATAAGGTAAATTATAAATGATACCCACTTTTATATAGTAAACCTGGGGTATGCAGGAGTATACCTATTTTTCTTATTTTTGCTCCAAAACATAGATTGTGGGTACTCGTTGGAACTGTTCTAACATGTACCCACAATCTATATTTTGAGCAAAAATAAGAACAATATCAATTTTTTTCTACTGAAAATTTTCATTATTTACAACTTTAAAAATCTCTGAATATTGCATGGGTGTGTTTTCGTAATGGACCCTCGTATAAACAGAAAACATGAAGCTAAATCACAACAGAACTGTCTAGGGACGGTCAGTAAATAAATTACTGAAGGGCTTAGAGTCTATTTATAAGTTGAGCATTAAAATGGTTAACTTGCTCCTAAATACAAGAACAAATCAAAGACTAGCCTCCCCATTACATCTGGTATTCAGAGTTTTTCTTAATTAAACTATTATCCATAGTTTCTCTGTCGTAAATTTCAAGGCAAGCCTCGGACAGGGTTTCGAACTGCGCGACGAGACCATTAGCATGCCCTTACTGTTTAATTTATTACTGATATTCAATTCAAGCAGTTTCAATGTGCAGTAAAACATGTTAATCAATGGCAACCAATGACAATTCCATATTTCATGTGATTTGGGTTTAAGAGAAATCAAGGAACAATATCAGGGCCTACATAAAGGTGCAGTAAACCATTTTTGTCAATGAGATTGGTTGACAATTCCATATTTTAAGTTATTGAGATCAATGCGAAATTTAGACAATATTGAATAATATCAAATGTGTAAATAATTTCACAGATTACATCTAAAAAGGCGTCTACATCCTATGTTTTTATTCTTCTTCAAAAATGCTGCCAAATTCTCGCAGTTCCAGTCAATTTCACATGTTTCGGTACTTATGGCTAATTCATTTCTACATTTTCTGTGGGTCCAGGATATCGTTCTCATCTACTGTTTTAAACTGATCAGAAGTGGGTGTATGAAAATAAGGTAAATTATAAATCAAATTCAATATGACAGTAAAATTAAAATCTAAAATGACATGCATGATCCTAATTCATAAACCATACCATATATTGAAAAGTGGTAGATCTTAATGTGTGATAATTTCTATGAGCATGCAAAATATCGTTTGGCATTAGAAAAGAAAAGTGACAAGACTGATTTACATCCATCTTCTGGAGTTAGTAAGCAATCTGATAGGTAATAAAATAATAGTTTATTCATGTAGGGCTCTTTAATAAGCGTTGTGGGTGTTAGAAATTGGAGAGACGCCCTGAATGGGAATGGATGATGCATACTTATTCAGTGCAGCAAGTGCGTCTGTTCAATGCAGCGAGACTATTTTTTCTAGAAAATTACAGTTAATCTTTATGGTAAAGCATAAGCTTTTCTTGATATGTGTGAAGATTGTCTTGATTACACACTACAAGGAATGCAGGCACACAGGATTACCCTATTCGTTCCGATTAGTGCACAGTGTGCTTAATTTTTCAAAATATCTTAAAGTTAAGGTAACAAAATATTGTTCTAATAACCACATACTACGAATGAAAAAAAACATACAGACTGCCGATATGAAATAACCATGTCAAAAATATGTTTGATGATTGTATTAATGTGTCAAATTGCTACAAAATACCAATAAGCTAGTCGACCAGTGTGTGCTTTTGCACGTTTTTTCGAAACAACTAGGAAGTGCGCTTATTGGGACATGTGCTCTATGTAGAACAAATCTGGTATATGGAACATGTGGTTTTAAACCATAAAAAGTGGCGGTTTGACCGGGTTATGATGTTACATTTATAAACATTTTGGTAATTAACATTTGTAGGTATATAGACCCTCATCAAAGGCCAAAATATTTTGTGTATGCAAAAATAGCCACAAATCAACATGCACATTTATACAGTCATTTCACTGTCAGATAAAAATAAACCTACAGTTCTAAGTTTCAAGCCTTGAGCTTCCTTTTAGGACTGCACATATTGGTTTGCACATTGCGAAAAATAAAGGCATTTTCTCTGAGACCAGGCTCAATATATTTTATAAGTACATCATGAAAACATGACCGTTAAATGTATACCCCCTCATACCCCACTTTTATATAGCAAGACTGGGGTATGCAGGGGTATGCCTATTTTTCTTATTTGTGCTCCGAAACATAGATTGTGTATACTCGTTAGAACCGCCTCGCCGACGCGGTTCTAACCTGTACCCACAATCTATGTTTTGAGCAGAAATAAGAAAAATATCAAATTTTTAAGCTAAAACTTTTCAATTTTAAAAACTCAAAAAAAAAAAAAAAAAAATCTGTTTATTGCATGGGCAATTTTTCATAATGACATCATCGTTTGTTCCACTCTTTTTCAAACTCTATCAAATGTGAAAAAATGCAATAATAAAGAAAAATGATGTGTCATGTTCTTACTATTATTTATTCAATATTTATGTCATTTATTTCTTATGCCAAATTTAGGTTAATATAAATCCTGTGTGAACCTTATAACCTACATCTGAATGAACAATTACATGGTAAAATGAACATTTATGGGTGGTCAAGATATTTGAGCTCATCAAACTGGTTCAAATGAAGTTTTGCTTTGAAAAAAGCATCATCAAAATTTTTTATTTACTATTTTAGAGAAGACTTCATGCACGATAATCCATACTTATCAGCGAGGATATTCTGAGAAATCAGAAATTTATTATCGGTTAAGCTTCATTTTCTAACCAATATTTATCATATTTGGTCTCATTTAGATAATATTATACAATTATTGACTATTGAGTCATCGAATATGATGTGATATCCAACAGAGACTACCAATATTGACCGAGGCGAAGCCGAGGTCAATATTGGTAGTCTCTGTTGGATATCACATCATATTCGATGACTCAATAGTCAACAATTGTTTTATTATATAACACTCTTTTTATACAAACATGATAAAAATAATTTTAAAATAACTATTTTTTATCTGTAAATGAATTAGTGTATACATATAGTTTACTTATAGTCCCAGCATGACTGAAAAATGTTTATTGGGACATTATTAAAGTCTAAATTCAAATAAACATCATTTGTACTTCATTGGCATTACTGCTTGACAGCAATCAGTGTACATTTCCAATGACAGAGAGAGTTCTAAATTTAGTAACAAATATTCAATGGGAAAACCCGGGCCAAGGTTATAGAATATGACAAAATATGCAATGGACTGAAAGCATTGTCTGAAATACTGTCTATTTATAGTTATATAATAATAGTCTTTGTATCGACTACCCTGTTGAAAGTTACAAAATTTCAGTAATTCTCTTTGGCTCCATTTTGCCAAATCTAAAGTCACTGCTGAGACTTAAATAGTCGAAACCGCAGTATGGCCCATCCCCTTTCTCATTAATGTGTTCACTGCTCTTAAAGGATCTCAGTTTTAATTTTTATTTATATATACATGTAGGCCTAATTCTTTGACTGTATAGATCTGGATGCAAACATGTCAGTGTAATGTATACCCCCTTGAACCCCACTTTTATACAACAAATTTGGGGTATGCAGGGGTATACCTATTTTTCTTATTTTTGCTCCAAAATAGATTGTGGGTACTCGGCGAGGCGGTTCTAACGTGTACCCACAATCGATGTTTTGAGCAAAAGTAAGAAAAATATCAAATTTTTTCAGCTGAAAATTTTCAATTTTTAAAGCTCAAAAAATCTCTGTTTATTGCATGGGCAAGCTTTCGTAATGTCAGTTTGCGGGCAGGCCATGTTTAAATTACTTGCCTATGAAACACAGGCCACAGTAAGCTTAGTTTTGATCAAGAATTTGGCAATGCTTTAAAAATACAAATTAGTAAGCTACAAATTGTAATGTTCATATCCTGGCTAACATCTCAGAGATTGCCAAATGTTTGTTTACCAAAAGCACGATAAAATACCACTTGCATTATGATAATTAAAACCAATATGCAATGAAATCTAGGTCACTGTGATCTAGCTTACTTTGAGGCACAAATTCAGTCCAAAATCATTACATTCATACTTCATTATACCTTTATATGTGTACCATAATATAGCTAAGACATATCGTTTTTATCATTATAAATGATACATACTTTTTGTAAAGCTCCCATTGTCCTGGTAAGCCTAATATTCATCCATTTATGTCATAGTGACCTAAATCATCATTAATGCATATGACTATGTAATCACTGGGTTTATGCATATTTATTTAAATGAACCACAGGCTGCAAGACCAAATTACCTGTTTGTTTTCTATACATTACAGAGCATTTTAGAATCTACCTTGCTATGTTACATGAAAGTCTTCCTGCACAAAGTAAATCCTTGATTCAATATAGCATTTACTTTTAAAACATAAAATTTAATAGTGTTTTCATTACAGTGATGTTTTGGTGAGTTTCAAATAAATGAGCCGCCTCATGGGAAAACCAACAATCTGCATAGGTGAAAACAAAGCCGCAGATCAGCTTCGCGGTAACCGCGAAGCTGATCAGTGCCTTTGTTTTCGCTACTCGGATAGTACAATTCCTCTTCTTTCTAAATCCAAAATTTCCAGCCTCTAACCATCTTCTGTGACTGTACAGCCCGGTTTGTGTCAGACCTGTTTGGAAACCACATTGTTGGTTTTCCCACGAGGCGGCTCAAATGCCAAGAAGTAAGTGTTGTCTGACTGACAATTTCAAACTTAGTAATCAGATAAGACATCACATGACATGTCCTGAATATGAGCCGCGTAATGAGAAAACCGGATTTTTGCCTTTGCAAAAACAAAGGTGCAGATCAGCTGTGCAGTATCTGCATAGCTGATCAGCACCTTTGTTTTTGCTTCACCGATATACATGTAGTACGATGCCTAATCTACACATATCCACAATTTCATGCTTCTAGCCTTCTTCTGTGACTGTACAGGCCGATTTGTGTCAGACATGGTTGGAAACCCCGAAAACCTGTTTTCTTGTAATGCAGCTCATGTGGTCATGAATAACCATTTCAGTATGGAAAAGAGCAAATTACTGAATGGCAGAAAATAAAGATAGGCATCTTTTCTCCATACTCATGTAATTGTAAAATACACATCAATTTCAATTGTAAATTTTTTAACAATAATTTTCATAAAATTGCAATTAGGCCTTATCAAAATGCAGCTCTGGTTTTACAACTACCACAGATAAGATAATGATATGAAAATGATTTAATAAGTTGTAAGTTGATATACTATGAGGCAGATTATTTAGAAACTTGTCTTGTTGGTTTACTACTTCTTTAAGGTTCAAGGGAGGGCATGTTGAAATTAAAATTTCAAAAGATGGGAATTTATCTATTCCTCATAATCACAAAAGCATATTATGCTTAATGATGGTCTACACTAACTAATATTGCAGCTGAATTCTTGCAATTTGAGCCGCCTCATGGGAAAACCAACAGTGTGGTTTCTGAACAGGTCGGACTCAAACTGACCTGTACAGTCACAGAAGATGGCTAGAGGCTGGAAATTTTGGATTTAGAAAGTATAGTGCGGTACATGAATCCTGTACGACGCTTAAATCGAACGAAAAATGCACCTTTGTAGGGAAAGGTTTAAATTAGTCTCAAATTAAAGCTTATCATCTCTTCTTTCATTTGCCGGTTGTCGTAGTGTCCGGAAAGTGTAGCGTCATATTGTAAAATGGGGAGATAACTCTGTACTAAAATCTTATAAAATGCAATATTCTAAAGGGTGCATAGTGCTAAATCGTCCATATCTCCACTGTTAGTTATCCTAGATGACTAAACTTGGTCTCATTCTAAAGCGTAGACATCCCCCTTTCATCTACAGGTAAGTAATGCAAATTATCTAATTTGCATATTCATGAATATTGATAAAATCATTAAAAATGTCATGACAAAGAATGTTTCAATATCATTTAAAATAACAAGTAAATCAAGCAAGACCAAAATCACCATTGTGGCGAATTTTGATTGCACCGCTAGAACTAATATAATTTGACAAGTTCTATCGTGTTATGAGCCTGTAGGAAAATCGTCTCATTTGCATATGTATGAATATTAGTAAAATCCGAGATCATGCAAAAATTGAGGGACTATACCTACAAAAACACATGTGCCTGGGTTGTTGTTAGACATAGGGTTTTGAACGTAATTTTCCAATGAATGCTCAGACAATGAGCTTTTCAGTTATACAATCATCACACTATGCATGCCAATTATCGATATTTGACCAACGCCGGAGTGAAACAGCTAACTCCGAGGCAACGGCCAACGCCTGAGGAACAGCGTGTAAAGGGTTGTCAGCAAAACCATTTTATAGAGCATGGGGATAATGTTTTTGTTATGATAAGAAAACATGCACGATTTTGTGGTTTTCACTGTCAAGATTGATTTAGAAGTCAACAATTCTTTAAAGTCAAAACTTTTCATTCTCTATTCACGCTATAATTTATAACTCATATTCGCTGTACAAACTATTTTAATTAAAACTAATTTCTGACGAAGCGTTTAGATATTATTCGCCACCAAAGATCCCTTGTGGAAAAAGGAGATATCGCCAACGCCGGAGGAAGATTACATATGGACATGGCGAACGCCTGAGGATGATAACGTTTGCAGAGAATGCTGATTCAAAACAAAAATAGTTTTTATTCTACTTTGTCGTTGAAGTCCTTGTCACGATCATTGACATTTATTTCTGAAATTGATTTTATAACTGTCAAGCATATTTTCATAACTGTTCACAATATCTAATGTTATTTCAGAGCACTAAAACAGCTACAATTCCTAATTAGCGTCGTGGACTTGCGGCACATATTTATTGTTATAAAGATGAATTATACGGCTGTACCGATTGGTCAAATATATTCATTTCATTTAAAGCGGTAAATCTGTGATGCGTAGAACTTATAACCATTATCAAGTCTTTGGTAAGTATGGAGATAGTAAAAATTTCCAAGGACACCTACAAATACATATCATTAAAGGGTCCTGCCAAATTTCGAACTGATTCCTGTTTTCTGCAGAAATCAAGATCTGATCTAAGAAAATAGGGTGGTAGCAACAGTAGTTGGCAGATACGGTATATACGGTACATCTCTATAATGATACATACGTGCACGCACGTGCATGGTTATGGAAATACCGTGATGCCGATTTAAGCACATGCGAATACCCATAACTGTGTTTTAATAAAATCATTACTATTCGTATATAAACATATAAGTTCTGCATAGTAAATCGTTTGTGTCTTCGTGTACAAAAATATTTTATGATACACTACGAATTTGAGATACGTGTAATTGAAACGTGCGCGCGTGATCCCACGCCACAAGGTAAGCGTATTGTAGTAGATTATATGCATTACAGATCAGTATAGGGTGAAAGTAATATTATTTCTTGATAAAAAGACCATCAAATCTTGAGAACAAAATCGGGCACCGTGTTGGTCTTATCTCTTCGGCTGCAGTCGAATCTTACTCCGGCGTTAACGTTACCCTCATTTCCTCACGAAAGAGGGTCTGTTAATCAAATACTTGAAAATGTTCAAAATATACCAAACACAAGCGTGCTTCGGTACTGTTAATATCAGATAAACATTGTTTCTTCCATATACACAGTTTCATAAGTCAATCATTTGTTAGCTTGTCTACATATACCTCGTGAAGTGCAAATCAACTGAAAACGGAAAACAGGCCATCAGTTGACCGTACGTACGATATGCACATTCTTATATTCTTTTCTTTGTTTTTCTATAAAGATTATGAATAACATGCCGTATTAGCGGTAAAATAAAACTTTAATTTCTTCGCACTCTGGACGCCAAAGCTTTTAAACACAAATATGCCTCATCGTTGGTCGTACCCATTCAATCCGTTCCTCCGGCGGCGATCGTATCATACTCCGGCGTAGACGTTACCCTCATTTTCTCACTTAAAACAGTGTCCCGTTTAAATGATGCAAAATGACCAGAGAATACTATTTAGGGGTGTGTTATTGTTTTAGTTTGGACTGTCAGTGGTTGTTGTTTTCATATGTGCACGGTCGGTCATACAATCTGCTCACAGAAACACGCAAATTGACTGATTTATGTTGATAGTTGTGTAAAGCATATTGTGCTTACTTTAATCAGGCATACGGATATGGTTTCACATGAAACTAATGTGGAACACTTGTTAAACATGAAATCAGGCTATGAGAATAAGCGAAACTCGAGTGAAGGCGCATTTCTAAATAATTTTTACAAGTTTTCAAGAAACACACTCACCATATTCCTCAGCCGTTGGCTATTGCCTCGGAGTTAGCTATTTCACTCCGGCGTTGGTCAAATATCGATATTTGGCATGCAGAGTGTGATCATGATATTTTAGTTTCATGAATATTAATGAAAACATCAAAATGCAGAAAAATGCGGAAAAAAACTAAACAGAATACTTATAAAAATGACTTGCACCTCGGCCAGAAATAGCAACAGAGTGCTAAAAAGCATGTCAAATTAAAGATTATTGCCCCTCCTATCTGCTATTTCTTATTGCCGTATCCGGAATGTGTACCGTCATATCGTTAATTGGGGAGATAACTCTATACCATAACACTTTGAAATACATGTACAATATTTTGTATGTATGTTTCGTTTTGAGTGTAAAATACTAAATCAATATTATTGCCACTGCTAGTAATCCCAGACCACTAACCTGGTCTCAGTTTAGAGCTTAAATATAGTTTTTTCCTTCTGGTTAATACAACTAATCTAATGCATATTCATGGAACATCAATAAAATATCAATAATAAAAGAAAAGCATTCAAACCCCAAATATTTTAGACCCAAAACATTATTGTGGCACATTGCTTTTGTACCAGTGATACCATTTGACACATTTGCTAATAACATGGACCTGAATAAGCTTATCTTACATGTATGTTTTATCTTATGATTATTTATGTTTTCCTGCTTCCAACGGGTCTGACAACTATTTTTATTTGCTATTACTGCAGCTGGTGTTGTGCCGTGCGGCGGCCCAAATAGTCTCCCCGTACATCATTCATAGTGCTGATTATATTTTTCTTTTGATCCTTTGGGATCAGTGAAAATATTTGGAGTATTTCAAATATATTGTACGTTAAGAATCATCTTCTTAACAGTATTTTGATTATTTGGCCCCTTTGGGAATATGAGTCTTTGATTTAGACGACACAAATGTAAATTCTTGAAATTGCAGCAAAATGTCTGGCTTTCGCTGCCAGTTTTGTAAAGGGTCACTGATAAAGGTTCATTACCCGAAATTGTACAATATGACCCATCGTCTCACTTTGAATGTTTTCCTGCTTCCAAAGGGTCTAACAATTATTTTTATTATCTTATTTACATATCCATTAATATTTATCAAATCGTCGACTAATCAGGGAAAGTAATGGAATATCTGTCACTAAAGAGATTGGGCTGGTATATGGATATAAAATCTACCTTATAACTGTAGATCGATTCCTCACATATATCAAATTGTTATTGTTCAGAGGGACCACCACAATGCAAAAAGTATGTCCCTGGTAGCGAAACGTTGGAATGACATAACATTACAAATTTTCCATTATTTTCTACCCATAATATAATTCGTTTGAACGGTGTGAACCTACTAAATTGGTAATTCTCCATTAACAATTGACAAAGTTACTAAGATTTGTATTATATTAATACTTGGACCTGACCATTTTACCTGGGCTGTACACAAACATAGAACACTGAAAATAGTATCAAATACATGCTATGGTAATATATAAGCCTTATCTGATTTTCAATTTCATGAATATTGATGCAAAATAGAAATTGGTGATAATAAACTTGAAAATTAAATGGGTATACCTGCAAGATGACTTGTATCTCAGCAACCAAAAGGTCTGATGTACTGAAATTGGTGTAAAATATTACATGTAAAATATTACATAGACAATATGATACACCCTGCACTATAAAATATATGTCATATGACTTTCGTTTCATGACTATGAATAAAATCTTGAGAAATCGGAGAAATATTGCAGAAAAAATAAGGGGGTATACCTATAAAACCAAACGTATCTTAGCTAGTAATAACCCTAGAGAATTAGACTTTGTATTTGATAATAGCTACGACAATGCACTATACACATTTAATCTTATTGATGATCATATGAATGTTTGCTTCATGAATTTTCATGAAAACCACATAAATATGTGAAAAATTGAGGAAAATTGAAGTGGTATACCAACAAAATCATGTGTTTGTCAGTTGTAAACATCCATATATTATTCAAAATTGCATCTAATAATTTCTACGACTACTAGTCTTTGCCATATGGCCAGATTTACAATATATATTGGTTAAAAACAAATGTACAAATGACTTTGTTTGAGCACAACCTTATTTTTTTCTGTTTTGTTAACATTCTCTGATGTTTTACGTATCATTCACTTAACGTTATCTAAAGTGATTAACATATCATACTGCAGGGCAATAGTGCATCACATTATAAATCCTTTGGTACCATTTACAACACTCGAAGTTTTTTGCTAGTTGAGATATAAGCGATTTTGTTGGTATAGTCCCTCTACTTTTGGTGATGTTTTCTTCAATATCTAATGTTCCAATTAACATTCGAACAACAAATACTCAGATGATTTATATATCTTATAACATGGATATAGAACATTGATCTAGCAATCAATTTGTACCATTTTCAAACGGTAAGACATTTGGTAGTTGAGATATTTGTGATTTTGTTGGCATACGCCCTTCATTTTTCTGCGTTTTTTCTCTATCTATTTTGTTTTCGTTAATGTTTGAACATTAAAAAAAGTCAAATAGCTTACATATCTTATTATATGATTATAGGGCATTGCCCTAGCAAGTACTTGGTACCATTTTCATCACTCGATAGAGTTCGGTAGCTGAGATATAGGCGATTTGGTTGGTATACCCTCTTCATTTTTCTGTGATTTTTCTCTAATATCTATATTTTTCATATTCAAAGAAAACAACAAGAATTCAGCGTATCAATATATCTTATTACATGGTTATAGAAAAATGTCATAGCAATCATTTGGTACCATTCACAAAAATCTAAGGTTTTTACTAGCTGAAATATAATCGATTTTGTTGGTATACCCCTTCATTTTTCAGTGATTTTTCTCAACACTCTTAAGTTTTATTAACATTTGAACAATACGTTAGTCAGCCGATTTATATGTCTTAGTATTTGGTTATAGTCAAGTGTCCTAGCAAACAATTTATTCAAATTTCAGCTCTCTGGATATATCAGTAGACAAGATGGGTGTGGTAATATAGGTATACCCTCTTCATTTTTCTCCAATTTCTACAGATTTGATTAAAACAAAAATTAAATGACTAAGATACTGTAGAATTGAGTGATATAATTTTGCCATAGCAATCGTTTGATACCAATTTCAGCACTTTAGGGTTTTTGGTTGCTGAGAAACAAGTCATTTTGTAGATTTTCCCTGTTCTATATTCATAAACATCTCAGATTCGAGTGACTCTGTAACTATTCCCTTACAGTGTATATTGTACCGATTTTCTTATGTTTTATTAATTTCATGAATATGCAAAACCAATGATTTGAATAATAATATGTATTTAAGTAAAAGTTTTATGTCCATGTATTACTATTGGAAAAAATGATAATCTTCTAGAGAATAATGTTGATGGTATATGAATAAGTACACCCCTATTATTTATGATCACATTCGATGTGGGTTGGGAAACTATAACATTTACATCATATAAATGTGTTCAGTGTTGAAGGTAACACATTTGGGCATTCTAATATTCTTCTGACAAAACCGGCCGTCATAAAAATGTGTCTAAGAGTGTAAGGTAGATCATATTACCCGCCCCAAAGTATTCAATGGCAAAATATTTTCCCCTAGTTTTTCCTGATTTTTTAAATTTTCATTAATATTCATGAAAATGCTTATAATATAATTTTCATTTAGGTACATGACAATTTTGTCAAATGGTATTATTGGTGCAATAACAATGTGTCATAGTAATAGTGTATATATGAAATAAGTTTATTTATTGTTTTCATGATTTATACTGTCATTTTGATGAATTAATTAAATTTCATGAATATGCAAATTAGATAATTTACATGTTTTATCATACAATATCAGAAATATGTCTCCGCTTTAAAATGAGACCAAGTTCTGTGATCTATGATAAAAAACAGCTGAGATATGGTCTGTTTTCCTTGTGTAACCCCCATTATCTGTTCACTAAAATGTGCATGTTTTTAAAGGGGGATGCCGTACTTCAAAGGGATATAACTCAATAAATCAAAATTGTACAGAAACGTAGTTTGTATGGCTGAAAAGCTTATGAAATCATCTATACGACTAAAGAAAATTCGCTTCAAAACAATGTTTATGAAATGCGCAAATTAAATTGAAAATATTAATTTACAACGATTTTATGGGTATATTACGTAATATTACGTAATAACATCGTCTTGGCGTTCAAGGAACCAAAACAGCAACCAATCGCCGCGAAATACATGTTTGTATTACATTATTTGGAAATGCACGTTGTTCCAAAAATAATTCTATGACTTTTTTCTAACGGAAACAACTGTCTGTCGAAACTTGCTTTGTTATAGTAGGGAGTTATCTCCCCTTTTTCAAATATGACGCTACACTTTTGGAAAGCTACGACAACCGGGAATCAATAGCAGGGGTGATAAGCTTTCATTTGAGACCAAGTTTGTCCTTTCCCCTTATGGGTGCATTTTATCGCCAAGTTTCAGTTTCATGTACCGTACTAGTAGAGGAATTGTACTATCCATGTTGCAAAAACCAAGGCGCTGATCAGCTTCGCGGTTACCGCAAAGCTGATCTGGGCCTTGGTTTTCGCATATGCAGATTGTTGGTTTTCCCATGGGACGGCTCATTTAAACTTTTTATAGAAAGCAAGAATCTGGAAACTCATATACATGTATATCATACAGCATACCAGGTCAACAATCATACAGTACAGTCCAGGGGGATTTTCACCAGCCCGCCCACCCCCGCGGAGAGGGGGCTGCAAGAAAAAGGATTAAAATTTTAATATCCACCGCGGAAACGCCTTAGTCGGCGGGATTGCGGAGTTTCCGCGGCGGGGTAAAGAAGTAGAAATTTTATCGTCCGCGCTTACCTGTATTTTTTGTCTCTAACTTTCCACCGCGGACCCGCGGTGGAATGAGGATAAATAACGAAAGTGGGCGGGGCTTGTTTCCAATTTATTGTAATGCATACTTGTACTTAGACCCGAGTTTAAATCTAATTCGATTATTATTTTTGTTTCATGTATCTTAATTAAAAATGCATGTTTTACGATCATAAAGTGTAAATGCATTTCTGTCACGAAAATCCCAGATTCTGCATGGTTGTAGAATCACTTCAGTGAAAGATATAAGATATGGTACGACGCACACACACCTAAAGGCAAACAGAGAGAGAGAGAGAGAGAGAGAGAGAGAGAGAGAGAGAGAAATCTTATTTTCATGTGACAATAAGACAATAATATACACAAGATCAACATAGGTAAAAGCTTACGTTGAATCTTTTTTTTTTTTTTTTTTTTTTTTTTTTTTTTTTTTTTTTTTTCATGGAAACATTTTCTTACACAAAGTATAACAATAAAAAATATTATTTTTATAAACTGATGATTTTAATTGTTACCTGAAGCTACTGATATAAGCCGTGTCATGAGAAAACCAAATCTATGCATATACAAAAACAAAGGCGCAGATCAGCCTCGCAGTTACTGCAAAGCTGATCAATCCCTTTGTTTTCGCTTAACAGATAGTACAATTCCTCTTCTTTCTAAATCCGAAATTTCCAGTCTCTAGCCTGCTTCTGTGACTGTACAGCTCGGTTTGTGTCGAATCTGTTCTGAAACCACATTGTTGGTTTTCTGATGGTGTGGCTCGAAGGCTTGAGTTTACTGTCAAATGAAAATAAAAAAAAAGATTTTACAACACTTCTTAAATTACCATTTACAATCAACAGGAAACATACAAAGACACATTTTATTTGCATATGTGAAAAATATGTATCATCGTTGAATCTGAAACATGACGGCTAGACAACAGAGTATATGGTTACACTGTCTCTCTCTCTTTCTCTCTGCTCCTCTACCCTACACTATTAAATTTACTAACTATGTGTTAGGCGCGCAGTCTGATCCAATTTGGCGGCCCAGCATATCTCAAATTTTTCAGCCATCTTATGCTGGTACAATCACAGCACATAATCGTATTCAGATTTTAGAAAGAAATATGAGCCGCCTCATGAGAAAACAAACAATTTGCATATGCGAAACCAAAGGCGCAGATCAGTTCGCAGTAACTGCGAAGCCGATCATCGTTCTTGTTTTCGTTACACGGATAGTACAATTTCTCTATTTTCTAAATCTAAAATTTACAGCCTCCAGTCATCGTCTGTGCCTGCACAGCTCGGTTTGCATTTGTGTAGAAACCCTTGTGGTGTACATCTTTTGCCAAGTCATGTCCAGTAATATTGTCATAGAGGCACACGTTTGACACCGTAGGGGTATTACCTGTTATAATGACACCACTCATTGATAAGTTTTATTGCTCAGGTACAGTAAGTTTCTAATCCCCTGTAAACCACATTGTTGATGAAAACGAATAGAATAGAAAAGAAATGAGCCTGCACATGAGAAAACCAACAAACAATATAAGTATCCGAACCGGTCCGACAAAAACCAACCTGTACAGTCACAGAAACAGGCTAGAAGCATTTTGTACTATCCATGTAGCGAGAACAAAAAGGCACTGAACACCTGCGCTGATCTGCGCCTTTGTTTTTGCTTATGCAGATTGTTAGTTTTCTGATGTGGCGGCTCAAATTTTAATTTTGAAATGTTTTGTCACAGTCAACAAATTTTCATAAATTCCGACATTGCAAACATTTTGTTTAACCAATTACGCAATTTTATATCTTTTAAGGCTTGTGTCTGTATTACCCTGTTTGTGTCGAAAATATATACTTGCACCAGGAAAAAATTAAACATTAAATGTTTGCCCCGTATACCCCACTTTTATAGCAAAACTTGGGTATACAGGGGTTTACATTTTTTTTTTTTCTCCAAAACAGAATGTTGGTACTCTTTAGAACCGCCTTGGTGAGACGGTTCTCACGTGTACCCACAATTTGTGCGTTAAGTCTTTTGACAGTATGCTCCATGGTGAGAAATGTGATCTTGACTAATTAACTTTAAACGAACTGGTTTTGATTCTAGAAATTAATATTTAAATGATGCTAAAATATTAAGTGCATTATATAGCTTATTGACAGAGAAGCCATAAATTGGCATGTCCTAATAAGTATTACCTGTTAAATTAACAGGTGGCAAATGTGTGGTCAGCAATGAGTTATTATTGGACACGACAAGCAATAAAAAAGTTTCTTCACTTGCAATCATGTATATTAGAATGGAAAACAAAATTTTTCACATCAAAGCCCAACTTCATATATTTTG
The DNA here is from genome assembly GCA_964017185.1 of Rugalucina vietnamica. Classification (NCBI taxonomy): domain Eukaryota; kingdom Metazoa; phylum Mollusca; class Bivalvia; order Lucinida; family Lucinidae; genus Rugalucina; species Rugalucina vietnamica. The sequence continues at coordinate 65,214,840 of OZ024872.1, forward strand.
CGGAAACAATAACTAAAGAAAAAGAGAGGCAAAGATGCTAAATATTTCGATTTGAACATTGAATGTACATAGAAAGAACAAACAAATGAATGAATAAGAAAGCAAGAATGAACGAATGAATGAATGAATGAATGAATGTTTCAATTTTGCTATTGACACTGTCAAATTTGTATCTTCATTTGAATGACAGCATGACTGAAAACAAGAAAGAAGAGATAGAGGATATTTACTTTTTTGAGGTGAATACCAAATATATTTCATCGAGTGATTTGAAAATTTAGATGTTTTCAAATCACGAGATGTGTGAGATAACTGTACCTGTCAATCATTATGACGTCATTACTTTTCATTGGAAATCCTCCGCAAACCCGTGGTGGAATTATACAGGTAACGGGAGGATCCTCCGCGGATCCGCCGCAATCCGCGGCGGGATTAAAATATTCCGCGGTGGGATTATAAGCGGACAGGTGAGCGGGATTGCGGGGGGCTCAGAGAAATCGTCCGCGGGGGTGGGCGGGCTGGTGAAAATCCCCCTGGACTGTACTGTATATATCATACAGCATACCAGGTCAACAATCAAACTACTACAGGGGCACATCAGAACAAAACCTAAATTTCGCATGTGCAAACTGTAAAGTTGATCATCACCATGCACAGAGAAAGGGCAATATCCAGGTTTGTGTCAGACCAGGACAGAAACCACATTTCAGTCTAGAGACTAAGTGCCCCAGCCACAATTGCATAAATCAACTCAGCTGACAATTTTTATCTTAAAGGGCTCGTTTTATATCAAATGCAGCGTGTAGTATTTCAATCCTGAAATACTACACACTGCATTTGATATAAAACGAGCCCTTTAGAATGTAAAAAGCATAAAATGAACTCCACATGCATGAACAGTCTGGTCAAATTCTTTTTTCACTGACATATGCTATACATATGCTATAATATTTTGCAAAAGGGAAAACTCATTGAACTGAACATAAATGCTGATTGTGACTTATAAACCCGTAGTGACAGGAACAGTGGCTGAACAAGAAAGCATTCAAGATTACCCGAGAATATTTTGACAATATCTTTTCTATTGAGATTTACGGGCACAAATCTGTGCTCTGAAAAGGATCTAGTCCTAAGACTCATTTAATTATGTACATGTACATACATTTCAAATTGACAATATATAGATATGGAAGGCAGGGTGCAAAATGACAAAAATACATGTAGCACAAGACCATGACCTCATGTGTAGCAGCAAACTATATCACCAAAACTGCCATCCTTACTTCTATTAAATTGCAAAGGATTGTTGAACTCAGCAATTACAAAACTGAGTGTCTGGGGCTACATTTCAAGATCTTCACTAGTAGCATAAATGTGATGAGCATGCAGTTTGAAAGGGAAAGTTATGTGCTGGCTTGTTGGGCATATTTAGCATTGATTTATGTAAAAAAAATGACAAAAATATTTAGGTACTCAGGGTTTTCCCTGGCGCACAAAAATGTGCATTTTGACCCCTCTTGGTCTCCAATGGCCCCCAAAATTATCCAGAAAGGGGACAATGATGATCAAAAAAACTCTTAAATAGAACTATTTCTTGATTTTACTGTCCCCCAAATTCTCAACAATATTGCCAGAATGTCCCTCAGGCACTGTCAGTACTGGGACATTTGTCCCCTAAATTAAAACTCCAAGGGAAAACCCTGGGTACCTCAGATCAAAAGAAGATTTATACACTTAAGTTTATCATAATTTAAAGGTATGTGTACACTAAAGCAAAGAAAACATTTTTAAAAACATATTGCACTTGTCCAACTTTTGTTCATAAACACAAAAGACAGGTTTTTTCCATCAGTTGTCTCATTTGAACCCCAGTGTGAGAAAACCGGTCTTTGGGGTTTTGGACCAGGTCGAACAAAAATCAGCCTGTACAGTCACAGAAAAAGGCTAGATGCTACGGATTTAAGAAGAGGAGGGTTTGTATTAACTGTGACTAGCAGAAACAAAGGTGCTGATCAGCTTTGCAGTTTTTACAAAGGTAAAAAGGTTTTCTCATGGACTGGCTGATTTAAGTTCATGCTTCTCAAAACTTTACCCACATAGTCTGGAATGTATCAATAGGCAGTTGAGCTAGGACAAGTAGCTTGTACCTTCTTGCATACAAAACCAAGATTTCTCATGACATGGCTCATTTGTTGCCCAGTATATTTTAACACTTGCAAAGTAGTAGACTACTCAAGCCTGAAATCGGCACCAACTTCATGCCAAAGTCTCCATTTTATCTGCATGTGCAGACTAGTTCAAATCTTAACTGGTTGAAAACCCTGCATCAAAGTTTAAATAAATGGCAGGACCAGTCTTCACAAAATCTTTTTCAGCTGCAGGACAGCTGTCAGACAGACTGCAAGTTTTTACTGACTGGACAAAACCCAATTTTGTGGGACAGTTCTATACATTATCATTGTAACTTTGGTAATTTTTAAAGGACATTTTTTTGTCTGACAGAATAAAATATTTTGTCAGACAGAATAAAATTTTGCTGGTTTTGACTGATGGACCGGCAGTGTTGGTGAAGACTGCAGGACTTACTAGTATCAATTATGGGCCACATCATGAGAAGAACTGTTCTGTATGCTGTAATTTGAGATGAAGTTACAGATCAGCCATGCATTACCACATCTTTCTCAGAAATGTGAAGCGTCAAGCAATCTTCTGTTGCTGTACAACTAAGTTTCTGTTGGACCTGACCCGAAACATTTAGGATTACTAGGACTGATGTGTCATCTTTTTATATCTCATTTCAACAATTTCATTAAGGTGATTTTGCCGTGTCTTTTGATTTGTTAGTAGCATCATCATCATTATGACTATCATCATCAGCAGTTCCAGCTTCTTTGGCAAGAAAATCATTATTCAGCAAAGGGTACAGTTCCACAGGGTTCATTGCCTGTCCCTCGGGGTTTAACCTCCGCTGTATTGAAGATATCACAGTCTTCTCCTGAAAATCTAGTTCATCCTCAAAGTCATTTAGTTGGTTCTGGCCTGTCAGTATGTGGTTCAGTTGGTCTTCTTTGGTTCTCTGAAGAGAACTTATCATTTCTGAGGGTTTCGCTTGCTTATCTGTCTTTCCTTTTAATCTGCTCAGCTTCTTTTCTGAAAAACAAAAATTGTTGCATTCAACTACTGTTTAAGCTAAATTAGTGTGAACTAACAAACAAGATGTTAGTGAAATAAGCCACGACACAAGAAAATTGGTTTTCAGGGTTTTTCGATCAGTTACGACACAAACCGGCCTATACAATCTCAGAAGAAAGCTAGACGCTTCAAATTTTGGATTTTTAAAAGTAGAAGAGAAATTGTACTATACAAGTAGAAAAACAAAGGTGCTAATCAGCTTCGCATTTACTGTGAAGCTGATCTGCGCCTTTGTTTTCGCAAAGGCAAAAATCTGATTTTCTCATGCTGCAGCTCAAATGAAGGGAAGAATATCTTCTTTTCGTATTTGCTTTAAATTCTCATAATATTGACTTTTAAATTGAATGCGTAGATCACTATTTGAAGTTTGAGTTAAAATGTTGATAAACATGTAAGTTTACAGTTCATGGTATTTGAAATTCAATGTTAGCAAATGCATTCAATGAGGGTGAGCCGGCTACACCCAAGCAAGCATATACAGTTCAATTACACACTGCATCAGTAAACATTAGAACAGGTTCAGTCTGCTAAATACCAAGGTTTAACTATCACAGACAATCTTGATTGGGGTCCACATATTTCGGAAATTACTTGCAAGGCAACCAAGACTTTGGGTTTTCTTTGGCAAAATTTGGCACCTAGGTATACTAAGGATGTTGCATACATAACATTGGTTCAAACTTGAGTATGGAGCTCCTATTTGGCATCCCTATGATGAAATTCTAAATTTAGCCACCAACCCCACACCTTAGGTGATGATCAGAACTTGATCAACTCAGTATCAGAAGATAGATAGTTTATTGCTTTACATTTCCAATTGCACTAAAATCTTGAATCAAAGCCAGAATACCCACAGATGACATTATCCCGATGAATAGGCGTTGTAGAAATCAAAACTCAGACTCTCTGGCTTTTCAGATACCTTCAGCTAGCAAAGAAGCGTACAAAAGTAGTTTCTTTCCACAGACTATCAGGGACTGGAATGACCTCCCTGACTCTCTGATCTCCTCTGCTGAAATGTCTGATGACTGTGTGTCCAACTTCGCATCTCTTGTGAGAGCCAGGGACTAATTACCCCCCCCCCCCCAGTGAGGTATTGTCAATTTGGCGTATCACCAGGGTGGGGTATGAACGACCCAGCCGAGCCCAGCTGCCCAGCTGGATATTTTGAATTCGTATTTTTGTCAAAGTTAAGATTTGGATTTTACTAAAGATGCTTTTGGGAATTTCCTATACACTAAATAAAAGCCTTGGCAGTGGAATGTTCTTAAATATCTGGGAAATTATGCTTTTATTTTAATTTTCACCTCAACCAGGGTTATGAAAGACCCAGCAGACAAAAATATCGATTTTCAGTCAATTAGTTCATTTACAGCAAATGAATACCTTTTTTGCCAAGTCTAAATGTTAAATGTGTTAAATCAATCATAATCATCACAAATTATTAAGGAAAACTGATACATATTTACAAATTTAAATGACTTTTTCCCGTTTTTGTTGATAACTAATTTTTACAGGTAAAATGAGAAACCGAATGGACAGAAATGGGCCGAAACAGACACACTATAAGGGGGAAAATGTTATTAAGCAAATTATGACAGAAATATTCATACAATCAATTTAATTTTGCCTGCTTTTACTATGGAAATTTATTTTGTTCAATATCTTCACTTATTATTGCAAAAAATCGGAGGTAAAATTCCTGGCTCGGCAGCTCGGGCTTTCATACCCCACCTATCACCAGTAAACCATTCAGATTCAAAATAGTTTACTGGTGAAACGTCAAATTGACAATACCACACCAGGGGTTTTCCTGCAAACATGAAAATATATATAATTCTATGGAATCAGTTCAAAATAGCTTAGTACCCAACAGGGAAAATATTAATATTGCCAAATCCAACGTGTTTTCAGGTAAATACCGCTGTTGTCAGTTTGCAGGACCTTGACTCATTCAAGGTCGCAGTAAGCAAACTGCAACACTCACGGCCCTAGATCCAGACTGTTGTTTTTAACCTGATTTTAAACTCCACTTTACTATTTTAACCTATCATCTTTTATCCCCTGCACTATTTGCTTTTATCCTTTTCTTTTCAGCTAACCAGCTCGACAGCGCACACCTGCCAAAAATGTCCGCGAGGGCGTATGGCAGTATATAGAGATAGATAGATATGAATGCCGCGAAGATGGGAGATCCGGTTTACCTAATGATTCCAAATATTTTTCAGAGCTTATTTGATTCCTCAGAGGGTCTGTTTGGATGTCAATCAATTTATTCGAGTTTCTTTCATCTGACAGAACAGTCCAAGGGTCATTTTGGGATTTATTTATGTCAATATCGGGAAATTTTTCAGGGAAGCTGAAATTTTCGTCGTTAACGTCCATACTTGTAACACAGATCAATAGGGTAAAATACAGTACCTGTCAATTGAAGTTTTCCACCTTCTTCTTCTTTCGGATGTATATTCCGCCTATATAGAGGCGCACCACCTTTCGGCGTAGTTGTTAATGTTAGTTTTTACTACAACACTAAAATATGTGGAATTTGTATAAAACAGTAAATAAAATGTCTGAACACAACTGAAATGTCTTGTATACAATATTTACACGTGTGCAAAGGTCTTTAACTGTAGCAACTGTTAAGTTTTCTTCGTCGCAGACTTTGCGACCACTGAGCATGCAAATCTATGGAAATCCCAGTCTTTTTTCTGACAATCAACACTACAGTACTTGGTTATTTGACAACGCGAACAACGCTTGAGTTCAACACCTGCTTGAGGTTGACGTTTGCAATTTGAACATGTATTGATTTCCGAAATCACTTCCGAAATATCAAATGAATTGTCGTCGCTGTCAGTGTCTGTCTGTTGTAGAACCTCTAAGAGAAGGGCTCTTTCAGTCTCGATACTGATGTCAGAGTCTGGTGACAAAACCTGCTTCTCAGAGCGCTTATCACTGCCACAGATTAAATCCTGAATTTGACCAGATGTTGCTTCAGTAGCGTGCCCCAAGCGTGTGTGAGTTCGATGCGCGCATGTAGCACGTGCTTAGCGTGTCTGGGACGTATCACAACCGTTCTCCAAAACTTTGAAATTTTTTATACGTCCGACACACGCCCCAGTTGCGCGCTAATGTGTGACTGCTAAAGCGTGTTAAAGTAACAAATTAATTTTTATACGCCCAAAGTCTTCAGCGTGTTGAGATTTTTCATACGCCCGGCGCGCGTTTGGGTTATACGCTACAGTGTGACTGCTGTTTAACTATTAAATGTTATGAACCACTGCAGAAGCTGAGGGTGAGGTTAGGCGCCTGTAAAACCGGGTTAAGCCCGCCAGTAACTTTGTGTTACTGATCGTTCCAAGGCGATACTTCTGTGGTGGTTCTTTTTGTTTTATGTCTTGGTGTTTAAAATTTTTTGTGCTGTTGGCGCCTTATGTGTGTCTTCATAGTTTTAGTTAAGTTAAGGTAACTGAATGGCCACCTATTGGGAAAATAGCTGCTCATTCGGCTTACGATATGTTTCATGGTATAAGTACCTGATTGTTAGTTTGGTTTTTTCCCCACCTCAAAAAAATCAAAAAATCAATACTGGAAAAACAGGTAACCAGAACCCCCCTGACCTCAAAGGTCAGGGGGGTTCTGGTTACCTGTTTTTCCAATATTGATTTTTCTAAAGCTGGGAACCAGCGGATAATGCAAAAATGGTGAGGTCGACTCGACCTCCAAAACGTTCCAGCTTCATTGAAGGGCGTAAAAGTTCACATGGTTAGCATGCTTGTCCACGTTATAACCGTGGCGGAAATTTTGACCGCGGTTAAAATTATTGGAAATAACGATGGAAAAATTCCCCAGTGTTATTCCAACTGCCATAGTTCACATCATCAACACGTTGGAAAGTGATAGCGAGCACCGGTACCAGTGGAAGCTTTCCCGGAATCTGGAAAATGTCTCGTTATTCGTAAAATGCGAATTTCGCGCCAAAAGTGTTGAAGGTGACCAGCCGCCATTTCCTGTGAGACGGAAACCAGGAAAGAAGAAGCACAAATCGCCATCTAGACTGAGACGCCAAAGAGCAAGAAAACAACGCTTTCAGGAAAAGAAGACAGCTGAGAAAGCTGACTCGCCTAAAAGCCCTGCCTCAGAGGTGAACACAGCCGTTCTTCAAGAACAGGAACATACAGCCGTTCTACAAGAACCGGAGCCTTCTTGTGTAACTTCCATCAAGGACAGTAGTGATCTGGATAATACCAATAAAATCGGAACGCGCATGGAACGTACACTGGCGTGCTTCAAACGCGCGCCAAATGCGTTCAGAGCGTATTCAACGCGCCCGTAGCGCGCGTGGAACTTATTCGGGACGTATAAGTCACACGCCCGGGACACGCCGAGCTTTTAGAAAATTTTTAAGCATGTTTAAAAAATTTTTTTAGCCCAAACGCGCGCGAAACGCGCAGAGACTTTTAGCGACGTATATCGACGCGCGCCGGACGTACACCAAGCGTACCCAACGCGCTTGTAGCGAGTTTTGAACGTGTTTCTGACGTGCGTCTGGCGTGTGAGGAGCAGCTAGCGCATTAATGAGAAAGGGGATGGGCCATACAGCGGTTTCGACTGTTAAAGTCTCGTCAGTGACGCTTTAGGTATGGCAACATGGAGCCAAAGAGAATTACTGAAACTTTGCAACTTTCAACAGGATTGTCGATACAAAGACTAATATTATCTAAATTGGGCCAAACATATTAAACATTTATAAGAAAATGAATCTTAACCGATAATAAATTCCTGATTCACGTGATGCCTTCGGGACACAATCGGGAATACATTTAACACTTAACACGATGTCGTCAGGCCACCGTGAAGCCATCGTGAGGCCTTCGTGTATCATTCGCAACAACATCGTATGCAAAACTGCCAGTTCCTCTATCTTCGCGAGTCCTTCGGGTATAATCGTGAGCTATTCGTGTGTCCATCGTGTGTCCATCGTGTTGTAATCGGCAGGCTTCGTGTATGCGTCGGCTCAATATTGGCTTTTTACCAAATTCGTGAAGAAAATCGCGCGAAATTGAAAATTTCATATTCGTGTGGCCATCGTGTGTCAAAATCGGCTAGGTATGACGCCACCTTAACGATATGTTTTCATGGTATAAGTACCTGCATGATTGTTAATTTAGTTTTTTCCCACCTCGGTTTTTGGAGTGGGAATCCTTTTCTGATTGCGCCTTATCCTGATCGTTGCCTACTTGTACTTTGTTACTATTTATAACACTGATGGCTAGGCTTTTTTTTCTTTCTATGAAGCTTCGCATCTAGTGGTAACGCACCCAGTATCAACAACACGTCGAGGTGGACGTTGTGGGAGAGACTGCTGAAAGGGACAAAGAAGTCCCGATTTCGTCCAAAATCTGGTGTCATATTTTACCCCGTTAAATCGCCATAGACGCTTGTCGATTTTGGGCTGTCTCATTTTTTGTGTAGGTAAAATAATTAACATTTTTAATTTTGGCACCGATTTTCTTTCATTCAGCACGCTCTTGTACAATGGTTTTGTGTATTTTGCAATAGTTTTATGCTAAGTGAATGGTGCAATTATTTTGTTTGACTTTCATCGTTTTTTTGGTAAGATTTGATTTGAGTCGACCCCTACAAATTTTAAGTGGAAAAGACCAATTAGGGCTGCTGATGCTGGGTAGAGAAATAACGAAACATTTTGTTCTAAGGGTTTGTACGCTTGGGTTTTTGTTGTATTGCAAATGGAATAATTAATATCGCACTTTGTTTTATGTCATAAAATGACTGAAAGCTTTAATGCACATCAAAGTGTTAGTTTGTTGCCAATGAATTTATGTGTCAAGTATTGGCTTTTATAAAAGTACATCAGTGAGGCGAAATAAGCCTTATTGGCTTCTGGTGCTTCGAAGAACCACAGTAACTGTAACATTAATCTTAATTCTTGGCAAGATACCATCATTTTTCCTCCCCTCGCTATATTTCCACCACCTCCCGTCATACCCACACACCCTCCAGATTTCTCAGACTTATTAGGCTTGGTTAGGGGCCCGGCGCGCTTTTTGGTTGATTTGTGACACATATTAAGCGAAAACAGGTAGCGTTCAACCCCTTAAAGTCGATACACCCCTACAGTCGATACCATGTTTGTTTTGTTCCGTGTCAAGTAGGAACATCGCCTTTCATCGTGTAACATTGGGAAATTTTTCACTGTCATATACTATCTTCACTTACAAATCAAAATGAAAGAAAATCTGTTTCAAACAGGCAAGTGGCATATCAAAAACTTGTTCGCATGCCTATTTTTAGTATTTCCACTATTACTTTTTGTACCCCAGGCAAAGTATTGACTTTTTCAGTAATAAACAACAGACATATTTTGCTCTCTGTACATCTGTTTTTGCTTACATTTCAGACATACAGGTATCGCACAAAATGTCAAAAACATTAAGCAGTTGAAGAAAAATATTTGTTTATTGGTCTTGTGCTGCTTATTGCTACTGGGGAAAATTTTTGGTCCGGAGAAGTCAATTTCAACAAATTTAAATCCATCCCATAATAGAATGCTAAATTCAGTCAAGTAAATGGCATTGTTGTGATAATTTAGGGAAGTGACTTAGTGTTTATAGCTTGATAAAGCACAGTTTGCACCTATCCTTTATAACTATGCTCATCTTCAAGTGGAACAGACAAGACTTTAAGACAAATTTAACAAAATACTGCTACTTTTGCATGAATATTTGCCCATATGCATGCTTGAAACAGTTTTTATATGTTTTCTTGTGATGTATTGTGTCTTCAATATCGCCTAAACACTATAAACTAAAATAGTTTGCTTAGCTCCTATAGAACGAGTGACGTACTGAGGTATTGACCTAAGGGGTGCAGCAAGTCACCATTTTGAATTTGGGGTCATCCAGATAAAAGCTTGCATTGAGGTGTCTTATTGGGTTATGTCAAGTTTATTGGTGGAAAATAATTGGCTAATAGTTTATCTTCTTTGGTGACTGTGGTTAAGTTTTTTATCATTTGATTTTTATTTTTATAAGCAATTGCTTCTTATGGTATCGACTTATGGGGGTTCAAGGATATACATTGTCAATATTTTTACCATGTATACCTGTTTTCGTTTAATATGTGTCACAAAACTCACAAATAAACCAAAAAGCGCGCCGGGCCCCTATGATATATCCCATATCCCAAAATTAATTTAACTCGTATCCCAAAATAAATTCCAATATCCCATATCCCAAAATTCCTGAATATCCCATATCCCAAAATAAAAAACAAATATCCTAGTATCCCTTAAAAAAATAGGCCCATATCCCGTATCCCAAAATACCCTATACAAGCCTCACTTATAGATTTGAAATTAAACATGGAATAAACATAATTTGCATATCATATTATTTGCTCATTAAATTGTAAAGGGAAACAGCTCAGATGCAGTTTATTCTGTAAAGGGGAGGATGACGGTATAATTTTGTTTCAGAACATTACTAACTTTTTTACTTTATATCTGGCTTTAGATGTATACAATAACTCTATTTTCAAAAGATGTCTTTGTATGTTTTAAACTTGACACAACTCTTGTGGTTGTCATCGCCAAATGCTCAAAAACACCTTCATTGAGTGTTTGCAAGTGATTTGTTCGAACAGAAATATCTTTACTTGAGCACTTCTTCTTTTAATATGTTGCTCATGTCTTGCTCTAAACTTTTGTAGTTTAAACCCGGTATACAGTACACACTATAGGGCTCTAAATTATGTTTACTGATAAGTGTTTTATACATGGTTGCAGGACAGAATGGAAACATTCGACCTAAAGTGAAAACTTGAGCTACATGTATAAGACATCATGGCTACAACAAGAGCTGCCACATGTAAGTCATTATGCTATCAGGACCATGTAGTTTAGACAATTTCTTGCACCACTTTTAAGTTGAGATATATGTGCCGCATTATGAGAAAAGCAGATTTTTGCCTATGCGAAAACAAAGACGCAGATCAGCTTCGCAGTAACTGCGAAGCTGATCAGCGCCTTTGTTTTCGCTACTCCAATAGTACAATTCACTTTCTACTTAGATCCAAAATTTCAAGCTTCTAGCCTGCTTCTGTGACTGTACAGGCCAGTTTCGGGAAACCCCGAAGACCGATTTTCTCGCGCCACGGCTCATATTTGTGTGGACTTAAAAATATATAAATGAAAGTTGACCAGCAACTTTCTTTTTCCCTGATTAAAAAAAAAATTGTAAATTAATAACATTCATTATAACAGTCACTATTCTAATACTCTTCCTAGCTTTTGTGCCAGGTAGATGCCTTGAGGAAAGCATTCATGTAATAGAACTTACCTGGCCCCGAGGTTATAAAACTTTTTTCAAGCTCAACTCAGCTGAGCATGAAATTAAATCTGCTCATAATTAATGAAATAACCAAAATTGGTTGAAATTTCAGGGTCAGATTGCCAGAGCCTGTAATTTATCATGCTAATAAATGTTAAAATACCAACAATTGCTGGCATTTTAACATTTATGAGCAGGATAAATTTTAGTCTCAGCTGAGCTGAGCATGAAAAAAGTTTTATAACCTCAGGACCTGGTCTATACAGTTTTGCTACTTGTTTATAAGTTTGCTTCAGCACTGACTGCATATATGCTGTATTTTTTGCCAGTCACCTCGAAGATACGGAATCTCAAGGACTATCACTACAGAGTGGGTAACAATGTTGCTCCCATGCCTACAGGGGTTGATATTGCCAGTACACTCAAGTACTTCTCACAGACCCTGCTCAGGTAGAGTAGTTTATGCATGTAGTGAAAAGAAACTCTTCGAGTCCATCTGAACATTTTCATTAACAGTTTGCAAGTCAAAATAATGCTAGTGAATACCAGAGCATTCAGTAGTCAGTATACAGGTAGTCAATACACTCTGGTAGATCTACTTGGCAAGGGCATAACCAGAAAATGTCAAGCTATATGCACATGGAGAAAAAACAAGCCAAATTTGTATCTTAAAATGACAAAAAGGCCATGTTGATGGCCACTTTTTTTCTTTTTACATTACGTATATGCATACTGTATTTAAGCTTTAATCTGCCATTTTAACTGCTAGAAAGCCTTGTGTTAAGCAATATGCCACAAAAGAATTGAGTTCATGTAATTATAAGCAAACTGATTATGTTTTTCAGTATCTTGAAGGATGTCCCCAATATTCCTGCTGAGAGCTATGGACCCAGACAGAGAGACAGTGTCCGCCTATCTATCTTCCCCAACTTAAACTATGCTGGTCTCTACAAGGCTGTACTAAATATGATAGATCTGGTACCAATAATGACAATAGGCCAGCTAGGTAAGAGAAAATAAGATGAAAAAATAGAACATGGTTATTTCCGCTTGTGTTTGAAAAGAAATCAGTGGAAATCATTTGTTTAATCACAGTTCTACACCCTGACTAAGCTTTGAATTCTATCATTTGAGCCGCGACGCGAGAAAACTGGTCTTCGGGGTTTCTGACCAGGCCTGACACAAACCGGCATGTGTAGTTATAGAAGAAGGCTAGAAGCTTGGAATTTCAGATTTATGAAGAAGAGGGTTTGTACTATCCGTGTAGCGAAAACAAGGGCACTGATCAGCTTTGCAGTTACTGCGAAGCTGATCTGCGCCTTTGTTTTTGCATAGGCAAAATTCCGGTTTTCTCACGATGTGGCTCATTTAGTGTTATACATTGAACCCATGCACATACTTCAAACCCACAATTTTTGCTCTTTTAAATGGGGATGTTGAGGTCAGCTACATGGCACAACATCAATTGCATAAAATTTGATTATAAACGTTTGAGAAAAAACATCATATTTTGTTTTGTTTGTAGAGCTAGGAGAATCCATATTGAATGTCTTAGGCTGCCTGGTACCTTTCCTGGAAAATGATCTTCTAGATTCTCTCCCCTACACAGTGGCATCCACTCTGGCAATCTTTCCACCAACACTACACAAGGATACCATAGATCTACTGTGTAGCAACCTGTTGCCAATGACCTTGGGTAAGATTTCTCTACATTGGTCTTTCAGTTTCTTTGAATTTGAAAGTATGATTGCAATTTCCAATTCAAGGGTCAAAACTATTAACAATTGTATAAACTATAAAGGACCATTTACTACACTGAGGGGCACTTCTAACGCAACACTTACATTTTCCATCATATCTCAAAAATTAAACCACCAAAGTGATTGAAATCTTCCGCAAACATTAATCAATTATGCTTGCGTGTTGTCTGTATTTTTCATCTAAATTGATTGTCCACAACTTATAAAATATTAAGTTTATCTAACAAGACTCAAAAATGAAAAGTCGCAAAAAAGCCACGCCATCGGCGAATTCAATAGTATCATAGCGGTGTCTCAAAAAAGTATCATGTCAAGCTCGTATCCCGTATCCCCAACCCCAAGAGCTTGCAAATAAGTTTTCAAGCAATAAAAACTCATATGATGTGTTTATTTTAAGAAGTTGCGTTATTGGTCACCTCTTGGATGCGTTTTAAAACAGGCGTGTGCAGTATCACCGTCACGGTATTGTTTTCAGAAATCCTCAGTAACTGACGTAGATCCTTGTGGAGGAGTAGAGAAACATCCCACAAGGACTCGTTATGAAATAAATATGTTTTGTATATGAGGAGGAGGTGTTCCTGTGTCGTCCAGGCCCATTCTGGATATACAGGATATTAACTGACTATGACAAACTTCACTGCTGTGATATCCGAATAACTTGCATTTACTTATCAATCCAACCGGATTATTGTGACTTTTTGTTTTTCAGTCATATGATATAAACATCTAATTTATTGTATTACAGTCCATCAATTGTTTTGAAAATTACAGAAAGTAAACATGAATAGATGAACTAAATTTGTTGAAAATTTCAATAAGAACGGTTAATTGATTTTTTAGTTATGTCCAAAAAGGTAAGTGTTGCGTTAGAAGTGCCCCTCAGTGTACATGTATTTATAATAAAAGTACATTATAATATACAGTTTATGCTCTTACTTCTTAAACCTGTGTGGCATGGTCATTTGTAGACTTTCTATTATAATTAATGTGTAATGTTAGGGTTATATGGCTCTTATGTGAATTATACAGGATTTGATGGTTGTATGGAGGCTACCTATGCCAGTGAGTCAGCTGCTGCTATCATAACTATGGTGTTTCAACACACTGATAATGGATGTAAGTAGGAAAACCTGTTTGAACCTGTTTGACCATGTCATATACATGTACATACACAAGCATAACATTGTCAGGTTGTTATTGATTGATGAGAGACTATACTTTCTAGGCAGGAAATTTCGTCATAAAAATACCTTTCAATGACTTTGTACATGTATTTGCAAATGGCAATGATTTTCATCCAGCAGCACATAAACAGGCAATACTTGTAGTTCAATTGTCTTAAGAAGTGTTTATAACCCACTACATAGATTTATGGGACACAGTAACCGAGTATTAAAAGAGCATATTCTAGATTGATAGGTCAAGGTTCGAACACCTATGCATTTCCCTGAGAAAGACACAGATTCCTCATAGTACTGGTTAATACCATAGCAGTGATAGCTTTGGCTGAAAATGACTGAAAATTTGTTGATTAGGATATAATATAACAAACAAACTACATCAGTTCGCCACAATTTTCAGGTTGTGTTCATTGGGATGGCATCTTTATAGACATTCTAAATATGAAAATAAATTTTGTAAGAGAGGATTAAATTTAATTGTAAGCATACTTCCTCTAACAAGTTCATGATAGCTGCTACACCTGAATTTCAGCATACCACTCCCAGATTCTAGAATGTTTCATGAGTATCAAGAAAGATATTATCAAGGTGGGTACAATAACATTAAAAAGAGAGAAATTATAACTTGTGCATTTACAGATGCTTGTGGTCCTAAAAACTCCCATGTCAATGATATTTATTCAACATGAAAGACATGTTGCCTAACGATTCTTTCTTAGATTTAATAGAGCCTGTGTTTTAGTTTTCTATACCTTTTTTGAACACTTTTTTGAACACTTGCCAAGTAAATAGAAGAAAAAAAAAACATTCATATAAATGAAAAATTCAAAATTCAAAATTTTAATTGGCTTCAAATTCTATGGCTTAAAAAAGAACTGAACTAGAATGACAAGAGTTTCAAAGCACATTAATACGTATATTCACAGTGTTTGTTCTATTCCCTACAGGACATATTGAGTATAATAGCCTATGGTCCACCCTCTGCTAGAGCCCCAGCTGCTAATTTGCTCTTCTACTACTGGCCACAGCTAAACCCTTCACTGTCTGATAGGAGGGGGATACACTACAAATACTCAGGTAAAATGTACAGATTTCAAAATGGACATACAAAGCTATTGTTCAAGTTATTCCTACACAGGCTTTAATCTTTTGATGGATCAAACATGATTATCGTTTCGTTCGCTAACATTCCAAGAGATCTTGTTTTATCACTACTATTGCATAAATTAAGCAAAAGGGAATAGACTAAGGGTAGCTATACTTTGTAGCCTTATCACAATTTCATCCATGCTTTCATATTTAAGCTCGTTTCTGACTAAGTTCAGTTGCTGATAATTTAGCAGGTGTTTTGCGTGGCAGCCAGTAAAGCACATAAATATAAGCCATGTACACATATTAACAGTGAGTGTGATGCAAATTGCCTAAAAAATTGATATGGCTCCTGTTAAAACGATGATAAAATATTGTGTGTTGCATTTGTATTTATATGACAATATTTGTTTATGCACTGTAGCCTGGCCTCCTGTGTTGTGTCAAAGAGAAAATTGTGTCAACTCTGGAAACTGTCAGGCTGTTAAGGTAGGATTCTTTAAATAGATTATTCAAAACTTTCTCAAAAAAAAATCTGTACAAAACAAGTTTTATGACCCTCAGTGTAGAATAGCTGTCAGTAACAAGAAAGCATCTGGCATATGTAGCCATATTGAAAGCCATTTATCACAGGACTTATTTTTCATGTACCATGATTTCATGAAGTTGCATATTTTAGCAACATTGTGCCAATGCTTTATTTATTATGCAGCAATAAAGAGACATTTTTGTTAGTAATATTTTCTTTTTTCCGCCTTTCAGATGTGTCTGAACCCTGCCCTGGCTATCCACTCCCGAGACAAGCCTCCACCCCTGTATATCTGCAGTGATTGTGCAGAGGTCCTACAGAAAGACCACAGTGACTATATGATGGATATACTCCTACCCATGTCACATGTCTCCACGAAATGTGAAAACAAGGTAGGCTAAATATTCATTTCTGTTTGTCATGCAGAATGAAATCTAAAGTTTTGTAGTGGCAGCATTTGATTACAAAATGGAATATCATTTGTATTTACTTTTGAATAAATATGAGAAAGGCAAATTGACTTATTAGCAGATAAATACATTACAATTATTTAAAGAAAAAGTTACTGCCTTACAGTTTATATCAAATATTTTATATTTGTATATAAATATACATATAAGCTATGTTTTTAATCCATTTGGCTAACTTTTTATGATAACTTTTTAAAAATGTTAAAAGGTTCCCTGGATTTGTTTTCAGAATTGTAGATCCACCCGTAACAACACTGCCATGGCTACCTGCTTCTCTATAGAATGTGCTAGCTATAATGGGAACCGACCTATCCGTTACTGTAGCAACTGTAACCTTGACCGCCACGGCAGTGACGAGGGGGAGGTACACATGTGTCACAGCAGTATACTTGAGATCTGGTCATGTACACCAGAGATGCAGAGATATCTCATGGATGCTATAATCAGGTAAATTGATTCTAACAATTTGTACTCTTAAAAAAACAAAGTCCTAAATTATTAGCCACAGGGATCGATGGTTCAATCCAGACATGACTAAGAAACTGTTGACTGGGATGTTAAACCACATAACAAAAGTGGCGGACCCATGGTTTCTGAAGAGGGGGTTCAGGTGTAGAAAAGAGGGAGTTTGTTTGCCTAATTTTACACAAAAAAATCGCTTGAAATCCCACATGAAAATGAAATAATGTGGGTCCAGAGTGGGATTTGTGCGAACTCTTGAACCCACTCTTAAGTCCGCCACTGAACAATACTTGAGCCGCCTCATGACAAATCTGCATATGCGAAAACAAAGACGCAGATCAGCTTCGCGGTCACCTCGAAGCTGATCATCGTCTTTGTTTTTGCTACACAGATAGCACAGTTCCTCTTCTTCTTAAATCTGAAATTTCAAGCTTCTAGCCTGCTTCTGTGACTGTACAGCCTGATTTGTGTCAGACCTGTTCAAAAACCACATTGTTGGTTTTCCCAAGAGGTGGCTCACTTTCTATCCCAGTTTGCTGAAGGAAGCCCAGCCCCTGGAGTCCAAGCGTACAGTAGAGATGGGGGAGGAGCATAGACATCGCCATGGTGACGATGATGACCTATTCGAGGTTGAGGAGGCTGGTGAGAGGAAAATGTTGAGTAGATATGGTATCTGGCTGCTGGTTGAGCTCTGTAAACCGAAGGAGGATATTCCTATAGTAAGCTGATTATCAAAGTGATCAGCATGTGTGTTTGGATGTTAAGTTGTGAGACTATATTTCATGTGTGCATGTATTAGTTCTGTTTTTAGCAAATTATTTGAAGAAAAGAAATTGATATCAAAACTTAACTTTAAGAACTATTGCAAAGATATTTAAAAAAAAAATGGGTTCTAGCCTTGCACTGGCCACGTGAGACAAGTTCTGCTTGCGGGTGTGCCAGGTGGTTTTTCTCGGGGTTCTCCCGTTTTCACCCCACCTACTGATTGGCCTGTCCCATATGAGCTGAAATAATCTTGAAAGGGACGTAAAACTGAATAAAAAAAAAACAAACAAAAAGAAGATAGTGGTTATCGACAAATATTTACAAATAAGCAAAGTGCTAGCTAATTAGCTAATTGCAGGTCTACCAAATGATAAAGAAATTACAAACAAATTTAATAGCCTGATAATTGATGAATAACCAATGCCTTTAAGTCTTTTTAAATACATTGTATAAGAAACATCTGCAATCTGGAGGTTTTATAATCTTGAAAGTGTGTTTCCAGAATATCATTTGGTAACAGTAAATACTTAGATTCTTAATACTTATTGTCAGTATTTTGTTTGCTCTACAGTGCATCTCTGCATGAATCATTGGTGTTTAAGTTGTGGTGTAAGTTTTTGTTTTACTTTGTTTTTATGTTTTGCTTGATTTCCTTTAAATCTTTGTCTCATTTATTTTATGTTTTCACATTTGGAAGGCATGTGTATTATAACATTGGTTGTAGCACTGTATCGTTCACATTTGTGTTGCTGAAAAATTCTAGATTCCTTTTCAAGGGAAGCCGTTTTCTTATAGCATGCACTTTATTATCAAGGGTGTGCATTAATTCCTGGTAAATGTCTATAGGCAGGCTACATGGCATCCAGATTATGAGCCTCCTCGTTGGAAAACAAACAATGTGGCTTCCAAACAGGTCCGACACAAACTGGGCTGTACAAGCACAGAAGATGGCTAGAGACTGGAAATTCTGGATTCAGAAAGTAGAGTAATTGTACTATCCGCGTAGCGAAAACAAAGGCACTAATCAGCTTCGCAGTTACTGCGAAGCTGATCTGCCCCTTTGTTTTCGCATATGCAAATTGTTGGTTTTCTCATGAGGCGGCTCTTATCTTAGTAGTTGGGAAGGTTCTTTAAATAATTCAAACAATTTTACTTTGTAATCCAACCATTGATCAGATGAAAACATCAATCTTTTTAACATCTTTTCATTCATTTGTTTTGTGTTGATTGATATAACTTAATTGGTTTATCCATTTCATTCCCAGGAGATCCTAGGCAGACTGCTAGGGATGTTGTTTCAATGGTTTGATGCTACAGCCTATCTGCCTGATGGTAAGTCATGTATTTGATATGAAAACCGTAAGTCAGCATAGATGTCTTTTTTTGTAGAATTTGTGATTCATGTGAATCCCACAGACTTGCTCAATGAAGTAAGTTAGCTAAGTATTCATTAAATCGCAATGAAGTAATCAGACAGGGCCCAGTTGTTCAAAACTAACAACGTCGTTAGTTAACGTTTCGTTAAAATTTCAAACACTAATATTACAAATAGACTGTTATTTTTTTGTTGAAAAATGTGAGAATCATTTGCACTGCAAAGGATTCTCGCATTTTTCAACAAAAAATAACAGTGTATTTGTTACTTTAGCTGATATTTGCTTAACAAATTTATGTCTTAAAGATATCGTTAAGCTAACAATGCTTTGAACAACTGGGTCCTGATTTTCTTGTGTTATGATATTTTCTTTAATTTTTAGTGTGAGCCTATACAAAGAAAAAGCCCATTGTTATTTTGTTTCTAGAAAAACTATTAAGAACAAACAGTCACTGCTACAGCGGAACTCTAGTTATAGTTAAAGCCTTAAAATGAAGATTTAAGACAGCTTATTCTATATACAAATGAAAAGTGCTCGTCATCATGCAGATTTAAAAGCTGGGTTTCACTTTAAGTAGTTCATATAATCCACATTCTCATTACGAAAACACGCCCATGTAATACACAGAGATTTTTTAAGTTTTAAAAATTGAAAATTTTCTGTAAAAAAGTTTTGATATTTTTAGCTCACCTGAGCCGAAGGCTCACAAGGTGAGCTTATAGTACAGTAGTCGAGCCGGCGTCCGTCCTTATGCGTCCGTGCGTCCGTCAGTCTGTTCACATTTTCAAACTCAAATATCTCTAAGACAGCATGGCCGATCTTAATCAAATTTTATCTAAAGCATCATTGAGGAGGGGGAAAGGATGCATAAGGTTTTGGGCCAGGTCGGATTGGAACTCTGGTTTCCATGGCAACAGATAGCTTCCATAGACTTACAATGGGAAAAACATAAAAAAAATCTTCTTCTCCGAAACCACAAGTCCCAGACCTTTCATATTTTGTGTGTAGCAATGTATAGTGGTCCTCTTTATAAATCCTGCCAACCGTGCCTCTGGGGTCCATACAGGCCCTGCCCCGGGGGCGTGATGGGGCAAAACATAAAAAAATCTTCTTCACCGAAACCACATGGCCCAGAGCCTTCATATTTTGTATGTAGCAATGTGTTGTGGTCCTTTTTATAAATCCTGCCAATTATGCTCCTGGGGTCAAAAATGGACCCGCCCCGGGGGTCATTAGCTCCCATAGACTTACAATGGGAAAAACATAAAAAAATCTTCTTCTCCGAAACCACAAGGCCCAGAGCTTTCATATTTTGTCAGTAGCAATGTATAGTGGTCCTCTTTATAAATCCTGCCAACCGTGTCCCTGGGGTCCATACGGGCCCCGCCCCGGGGGCGTCATGGGAAAAACATAAAAAAATCTTCTTCTCCGAAACCACAAGGCCCAGAGCTTTCATATTTTGTTTGTAGCAATGTATAGTGTTCCTCTTTATAAATCCTGCCAACCGTGCCCCTGGGGTCCATACGGGCCCTGCCCCGGGGGCGTCATGGGAAAAACTTTAAAAGATCTTCTCCAAAACCACAAGGCCCAAAGCTTTCATATTTTGTTTTTAGCAATGTATAGTGGTCCTCTTTATGAATCCTGCCAACCGTGCCCCTGGGGTACATACGGGCCCCACCCCGGGGGCGTCATGGGAAAAACATAAAAAAATCTCCGAAACCATATGGCCCAGAGCTTTCATATGTTGTGTTGACCAATGTATAATCCTCTCCTTTATAAATGCTGCCAACGGTGCCCCTGTGGTCCATACAGGCCATGCCCCAGGCATGTCATTATCTACCATAGACTTATAATGGAAATATATGAAAAAATCTTCTCTGCAACAGCATGACAAAAAGCTTGTATATTTGATATTCAACATTGTCATGTTGAGCTGTACATAAATCCTACCAATCTTGCCCCTGGGGTCAAATATGGCCCCACCCCGGGGGTCATTATAGGACCCTGACCTTGTTAGACGATTTTTTCACGTGAACCAAAATGGCAGAAAAGAGGATACACAATCCAGACAAGAGCTCTTCTGCTGATGTAAGTAGGGTTTCAAGGTCACATGACCAAGATGCCCACCATACCCATATATGGTAAAAACCCCAATTACTTTGTCCAGTGACTGTACTTGTTGACTCTCAGGTGAGCGATCGTTGCCCCTGGGCTACTTGTTCTTAATTTTGCTCAAAACATAGATTGTGGGTACACGTCAGAACCGCCTTGCGAGTACCCACAATCTATGTTTTGGAGCAAAAATAAGAAAAATAGGTATACCCCTGCAAACCCCAGTTTTCCTATATAAAAGTGCGGTTCTGGGGGGGGGGGGGATATACTTTTTAGCTCACCTGAGCCGAAGGCTCACAGGTGAGCTAATAGTATACCCATGCTCCGGCGTCTGTCGTCCGTCCGTCATTCACAATTTCAAAGATCTTCTTCTCTGAAACGGCTTGGCCAATCAAAGCCAAACTTCATGTGGAGCATCCTTAGGAAGGGGGAACGAAAGTTTATATAAATGGTCCAGGTCACATGACCAAGATGGCCGCCATGGCTATAAATAGCAAAAACCTTTAAAAATCTTCTTCTCCAGAACCAATGGGCCAATTTCCACGAAACTTGGTATGTAGCATCGGGGATGTGGGCCCATCATAATTTATATAAATCATGACCCTAGGATGACCTTGACCTATTTAACGGCAAGGTCAACTTAGGTCGCCAATGCATTTGAATGGGAAAAAATGGTAAAATGCTATTTAATGGGTAAAACTTACAGGGAATAGGCAAATAGACAGAAGATTAATGTTAATGGAAAATTTTAGCCCCTGTGGGGTTGTCTGCCCCTGCCCCGGGGCTATATACATGTATATTTCCGTAATAATGAAACATCTTCTCCCCTGAAACCGCTTGGCCAATCAAAGCCAAACTTCATATGGAGCATCCTTGGGAAGGTGGAAAGAAAGTTTATATAAATGGTCATGGTCACATGACCAAGATGGCCGCCATGGCTATAAATAGCAAAAACCTTTAAAAATCTTCTTCTCCTGAACCAGTGGGCCGATTTCCACGAAACTTGGTATGTAGCATTGGGGACGTGGGCCCATCATAGTTTATATAAATCATTACCCTAGGATGACCTTGACCTATTTAACGGCAAGGTCAACTTAGGTCACCAATGCATTTGAATGGGAAAAAATGGTAAAATGCTATTTAATGGGTTAAACTTACTGGGAATAGGCAAATGGACAGAAGATTAATGTTAATGGAAAATTTTAAAGCCCCTGGGGGGTTGTCTGCCCCTGCCCCGGGGCTATATACATGTATATTTCCATAATAATGAAACATCTTCTCCCCTGAAACCGCTTGGCCAATCAAAGCCAAACTTCATATGGAGCATCCTTGGGAAGGGGGAAAGAAAGTTTATATAAATGGTCAAGATCACATGACCAAGATGGCTGCCATGGCTATAAATAGAAAAAAAAACTTTAAAAATCTTCTTCTCCAGAACCAGAAGGCCAATGATTTTGAAACTTGGTGTGAAGCATCAGTGACTGGAGCTCTACAAATTTTATATAAATCATGACCCTGGGATGACCTTGACCTATTTTACGGTAAGGTCAACATAGGCCACTCATGCATTTGAATGGGGAAAAGTGTTAAAATGTCATTTGTAGGGAAAAACTTGCAGGAAATGGGCAAATGGACCTAAGATTGATGATTCTGAAAAAATTTGGATCCCAGGGGTCTGTCTGCCCCCACCCCGGGGCAATATACATGTATATTACAGTGATATTCAAAGATCTTCTTC
The DNA here is from genome assembly GCA_964017185.1 of Rugalucina vietnamica. Lineage (NCBI taxonomy): Eukaryota > Metazoa > Mollusca > Bivalvia > Lucinida > Lucinidae > Rugalucina > Rugalucina vietnamica. The sequence continues at coordinate 65,237,865 of OZ024872.1, forward strand.
TCTGAAACCACTTGGCCAATCAAAGCCAAACTTTATGTGGAGCATTCTTAGGAAGAGTGGATGAAAGTTTGTATAACTGGTCAAGGTCACATGACCAAGATGGCCGCCATGGCTATAAATAGCAAAAACCTTTAAAAATCTTCTCCAGAACCAGAAGGCCTATGATTTTGAAACTTGGCATGAAGCATCAACAAAGTTTGTATAAATCATGACCCTGGGATGACCTTGACCTTTTTTGGGCAAGGTCAACTTAGGTTTGCCCACACATTTGAATGGGGAAAATTGTTACAATGTCGTTTGAAGGGCAAAACTTGCAGTAATTGGCAAATCGACTGAATCTTTATGCTTTAAAAAAGAAATTGACTCCAGAGTTTGCACTGACCCTGCCCTGGGGTTATATACATGTATACATTGTATTACCATTCTAGTCAAACAAGTTTATTGGTATATATCTCGGATCTCAGATGAGCGTTTACAGGACCATTGGTCCTCTAGTTATGGACATGTTTTCCTGATGTTTTGTAATTTCAGACAATGTTGGCAATGCCCTGGAGAGACTCAAACCCGAGTACATCTGTAAATGGCTGAGGGAGGTTAACAAGACCCATTTTGAGGTGATAGTGTCGTGTCTACTGCCCCACCCCGTGGAGTATGCCAGAGTGGGAGGGTTCTGGGACACGCTGGCTACCAGGACCACACAGATCAAGGAGGGATTGAACTGTTTCTTCTGTCTTGTTCCTTATGACATCATATCCTACCAGGTTAGTATAAAGGTCATACATGAATTTTAAGTCTGAGCACTATAATCCGCGCATTGTTGATTGTCACCTCCCAGTGACCAACTTTGTCCCGTTTACCTGTTAAGTTAACGGAACACAGAACCAAAGTGACCTTTGCCACGACATATTTACATAATTGGATTATATTGATTGATATACATATAATGACATAATACCTTTGCTTTTGAATGTAAATGTTGCTGATGAACATGACAACAATATTGCTTTCATGTAAATGAAAGTTACTTTGAAGAAGGCTTATTTTGATAAAATTAAGCCTGTGCGTGAGAAAACCAACAATTTGGGATTCCGACCAGGTCCGACACAGACCGGCCTGTACAGTCACAGAAAATGGTTAGAGGCTGGAAATTTTGGATTTAGAAAGAAGAGGGATTGTGCTATCCATGTAGCGAAAACAAAGGCGCTGATCAGCTTCGCGGTTACCGCGAAGCTGATCTGCGGCTTTGTTTTCGCCTATGCAAATTGTTGTTTTTCTCATGCACAGGCTCAAATTCCATATGAAGTGACCTCTCAGGGAAAGTTTCCCTATCTTTAGAAAATCATTTTCTGCTTAGACTTACGCTATTAAAGATTGTACATCTGTATGTTGTGCTTATCTGGGATAAGTAACTCGAAGGCATCGTAAGTTCCCCTATTTATGACAACATTATGATGGTCTTAAGAAGACCACCTTAAAATTTACGCCCTTGCTATTCGGGTTACTCTAAGGTATTGTAGCTTTTTGAAATGAAAGGTGCCACTTTATAGTATAAGATGATAATATTATGTTACAATTCTTTAAGTTGCCATGGTAACTTGAGGTCCTTTTCAGTTATTCACCATAATCCCTAAGAGGTACTTAAGTTGGTGGTAAGTTTATCTAAAGCTTAAGATGGCTTTGAGTTTCCAACCCTAGAAGTGTAGCAAACAATCAGCCACTGAGCCCTAGGACATTAAATCTTTATATTGCACTGCCCTTTCATTTCATCACGAAAACATGTCCCTGTAATGTTTACTCCCTTGAACCCCACTTTTATATAGTAAAACTGGGGTTTGCAGGGGTATACCTATTTTTCTTATTTTTGCTCCAAAACATAGATTGTGGGTACTCGTAAGAACCGCCTCGGCGAGGCGGTTCTAACGTGTACCCACAATCTATGTTTTGAGCAAAAATAAGAAAAGTATCGAAAATTTTCTATTGAAAATTTTCAGTTTTTACAACTTTAGAAATCACTGTATATTGCATGGGCATGTTTTCGTAATGTAAGCATTTTATGATTTATCAACAATGACTCTGTAGACTTGAAGTTCAATTATTTTTGCTGACAATGTTCTGCTCTTATAGATCTGGGACTATGTGATACCTTATTGGATGGAGGCTATCAGGACAGAAATACCGACTGAAGATCTGCACCTACTCAAAGTCTTACTCAGGTACAAACCCGATTCTAATTCCTACTTTTTACAACAAAAAAATGTGGTCTAGTGATTAGTGTGTTAGAATCTGAATCGAGAGGGTACATTGTGTTTCTGCCTGACATAACTGAAAAACTGTAAACCATAAAACAAGTGAAAAAAAAATCAATTGTATATCATGGCAAAGCATTAAGAATTGCAAAGAAGATTTGTATAGTTACAGAGGTCAGATTAAAGAAATGAGCCGCCTCGTGGGAAAACCAACAATGTGGTTTCCGAACAGGTCCGACACAAACCGACCTGTACAGTCACAGAAAAGAGCTAGAAGCTTGAATTTTCGGATTTAAGTAGAAGAGGAATTGTACTATCCGAGTAGCGAAAACAAAGGCGCTGATCAGCTTCGCAGTTACTGCGAAGCTGATCTGCGCCTTTGTTTTCGCCTATGCAGATTGTTGGTTTTCCCATGAGGCGGCTCAAATATTATGATTTTCATTTGGAGGCATTCCCATGAAATTCAAAATCAAGTGCATAATTATACTTTGGTCCTACAAGTCTAATTATACTTTGGTCATACATTTCTGACTTGTTGCAAAATAAATGTATGTTCACAATATGTGTTACACATATTTCTGTTTTCAGCAAAGCCTTTGACATAGACATGTGTCCCCTACCGTTTATGTTGGACAAGATGTATCATTTTGTTGAAGTGAGATTTGCTGATTCCAGTGCGTATGTTCAGGAACAGGCACTTCAGTGGTTACAGGTAAACTGATGTTTAGTTGTTCAGTTCTGCCCAGCAGGCACATGACGTCAGAATGACGTCAGATCGACGTCGATGCGACGTCATGACGTCGCATCGACGTTGATATGACGTCATTTTGACGTCATGTGCCCGCTGGGTGGTTAACTGCAGCATTGAGGATTGTCCCTAAAATGTGAGTATCAGGATTTCTCATGTGACTCAACAATATTGGCTCTTTGTTATGGAATTATATGCCATTGGAAGAAACTGTGTAAACAGGAATTCATGCAGAATAAAACTTTAAACTGAACTTGAAAAAAAATAATACCTGACATTGTAAAACCCTTTGATATGAACTGTGTAATGATGTTTCCTGACGCCTAGGCCGAGTTGTTCAAAACTAACAACATCGTTAGTTAACGTTTCGTTAAAATTTCAAACGTTAATATTACAAATACACTGTTATTTTTTGTTGAAAAAATGTGAGAATCCTTTGCAGTGCAAAGGATTCTCACATTTTTTCAACCAAAAATAACAGTGTATTTGTTACTTTTGCTGATATTTGCTTAACAAATTTATGTCTTAACGATATCGTTAAGCTAATGATGCTTTGAACAACTGGGTCCTGTTTTTTAGATCCTGTCAAGTTTAGACATCATCCTACCCCTCCACACCCTGTTCGCCATGTTCAAACTGGGGGTGAAATGTCTCCAGTTGATTGAGGTCTCGGACGATCAGCCTGGGCCTAGGGAGAACAACTTCACCCGCTCCTCACCCACAGACAACCTACCCCCACCCCTGAGTCCGGACAAGGAGCAGCCGGTTGCCGTGGAAACTTTTGAGGTGTATGATAGAGAGACTGAGTTAGTGCCAACATGTTATATCATGATGCTGGATCTTTGTCTCAAACAGGTAGCAGAAGTTTTCCTTCAGTATGTTTGTTTCCCCAGCGGGCACATGACGTCAAAATGACGTCATATCAACGTCGATGTGACGTCATGACGTCGCATCGACCTCGATCTGACATCATTCTGACGTCATGTGCCTGCTGGGTTAATTCACATAAGTCAGATGTACCTGGTAATGCTTCTGAGTATAATGAGAGTATGCTTAGATTTTAGTTGAAAGTTTTAAAAGCGTGCAAATTGCATTCACAATGCAGGCTGATCACACACACTGCCTTTCAGGATACATCTGATCTTGGTTTGCCCTGTTTGCTTGTGCTCCAAAAGTGGGATGCTAGGCTTGTGAAAGATAAGCTTCTTAACCATGGTAAACATGTACTTAAGCATATGAGCCGCCTCATGGGAAAACCAACAATCTGCATAGGGGTAAACAAAGACGCAGATCAGCTTCGCGGTAACCGCGAAGCTGATCAGTGCCTTTGTTTTCGCTACTCGGATAGTACAATTCCTCTTCTACTTAAATCCGAAATTTCAAGCTTCTAGCCTGCTTCTTTGACTGTGCAGGTCTGTTTGTGTCGGACCTGTTCGAAAACCACATTGTTTGTTTTCCCACGAGGCGGCTCATATGTTGATTCAAACATAACATGAAATTCTGAGAAGTCATTTGATTAAATGAATTAATTACCCGTAGTTGTATGCTTGTCTTTCAGCATATCAAGAAAACAGAAATTCAAAATTCAAATTGATATGTAACACAATTTTGTCTACAGCTTGAACTCCAAGAGAGCCCCAAACATCTGGGCATCTATAACGAGACCAGTAAAGAACTGATGTTCATGCTGACTACCATGCTGTCCAAGCCCTGGGACGGCACACACACCTGTGTAGATGACCTAGAGACTGTCAATTGTAACTTCTGTCAGAGTATAGCCCTGTGGCACCAGCTGGCGTCCAGCGTGATGCAACACTTCAGTCCCCGGGACCCTGTCAAGATACCGACCAAGGATATACCTAAGGTTGAGGAACTACAGGGGCTGGTAGCTGCCAGTAAAGATGGTAAATAATTTTACATTGGAATTATGTCTCCCCCCTTCAGGGTCGGGAGACAAATTGTTTTTCCCCGTGCGTCTGTCTGTCCGACCGTCTGTCTGTCTGTCCGTCACAAATCGTGTCCGCTCTCTAACTTGAAAACCGTTTAAGATTTTTCAATGAAACTTGGTACACTTGTAAACCACGACGAGACGATGTGTTATGCACAAAAACCATAACTCTAGCTTGAGTATTTTTGGAGTTATTTCCCTTTGATTTTTTTTTCGATACAATTTTGTGTCCGCTCTATAACTTGAAAACCGTTTAAGATTTTTCAATAAAACTTGTTACACTTATTAAGCATGATCAGACGATGTGTCATGCACAAGAACCATAACTTTGGCTTGAGTATTTTATGAGTTATTTCCATTTGATTATTTTCCATACAATTTCGTGTCCGCTCTATAACTCGAAAACCGTAAGAGATATTTCAATGAAACTTGGTACACTTATAAAGCACGATGAGATGATGTGTCATGCTAAAGAACCATAACTCTTGCTTGCATATCTTTGGAGTAATTTCCCTTTGATTATTTTCCATACAATTTTGTGTCCACTCTATAACTTGAAAACCGTAAGAGAAATTTCATTGAAACATGGTACACTTATAAAGCACGATGAGACGATGTGTCAAGCACAATAATTATTACTCTTGCTTTCATATCTTTGGAGTTATTTCCCTTTGATTATTTTTCCATACAATTTCATGTCCGCTCTATAACTTGAAAACCATAAGAGATTTTTCAATGAAACTTGGTACACTTATAAAGCACGATGAGATAATGTGTCATGTTAAAGAACCATAACTCTTGCTTGCATATCTTTGGAGTTATTTCCCTTTGATTATTTTCCATACAATGTCGTGCCCGCTCTATAACTTGAAAACCGTAAGAGATATTTCAATGAAACTTGGTACACTTATAAAACAGAATGACAGGATATGTGATGCACAAGAACTATAACTCTTGCTTGCATATTTTGGACATGCGCGTAGAAAGTGGGGAGACATCAGTTTTCACATAGAAAACAAGTTCTAGTTTGTTCTTAAATTTTCTGAAACCTCGAAATAGATCATTTGTGGAATGGATGTTTTTGTTTTAAAGGATGTGGCCTGGGATGCATAGGAAAGACCTCTGACAAGTCCAGTGATTTAAGTCTATATAATAGTATGGAACGCCTTTACTGCCTCCGGGTGTCTAAGTTCCTTATGTTGTTGGGGCCTATCTTTATGTTGTGCGGACCTATCTTTATGTTGTGTGGAACTGTCTTTATGTTGTGTGGACCTGTCTTTATGTTGTGTGGAACTGTCTTTATGTTGTGTGGACCTATCTTTATGTTGTGTGGAACTATCTTTATGTTGTGTGGACCTATCTTTATGTTGTGTGGAACTATCTTTATGTTGTGTGGAACTGTCTTTATGTTGTGGGCAACAGTTTTTAAGCTGTGTGGACCTATCTTTATGTTGTGTGGAACTGTCCTTATGTTGTGTGGAAATGTCATTATGTTGTGGGCAACTGATTGTATGCTGTGTGAACCTATCTTAATGCTCTGTAGAACTAGCTGTATATTGCATAAACCCGTCTGTATGTTGTGTGGAACTGTCTTTAAGTTGTGTGAAACTGTCTTTATGTTGTGCGGCACTGTTTTTATGTCGTGTGAAACTGCCTTTGTTGTGCGGAAAAGTCTTTCAGTGGTGTTGAACGGAATTTATGTTGTATAGACCAGTCTTTTTGTTGTGTGCAACTGTCTTTATGTGGTGTTGAATTGCATTTATGTTGTATAGAGCTGTCTTTATGTTGTGTGCAACTTTCCTTTTGTTGTGTGCAATTGTCTTTATGTTATGTGCCACTGTCTTCATGTTTTGTGCAACTGCCTTTATATTATGTGCAACTGTCATTATATTGTAAGGACTTATTGATTTTTTCGTAGTATCACTATTTACCGGAAGGCACCGCATTTTATCGGATTCCGGGATATTTCGCCCCCAAACCATTTCCTCCCCTAGTCGTTTCGGCCCCAAGACGTTATCTCCCTAGTCGTTTCGCCCCACTCGTCGTTTCGACGCCAAGTCGTTTCGCCCCCTAGTATATATGAAAGGGAAGAATGCATATACATATAATATTATACAATTATTGACTATTGAGTCATTGAATATGATGTGATATCCAACAGAGACTACCAGTATTGACCGAGGCGAAGCCGAGGTCAATATTGGTATTCTCTGTTGGATATCACTTCGCCTCGGTCAATATTGGTAGTCCCTGTTGGATATCACATCATATTCAATGACTCAATAGTCAACAATTGTTTTATTGTATACCACTTCCTTTTAATACTAAACTTTTAAAAATATATTTTTCATCTGGAAATGGATTGTTTTCAACAGCTTACATGTATATAGTCCCAGCATGACTGAAAAAAAATGTTCATTGGGACATAAAGTCTTAATTCAAATGTAAACATCATCTATAGTTCATCAGCAGGACTGCAAGACATCAATCAATGTACATTACCATGATAGATACAGTGTTCTAAATTTAGCAACATATATTTAATGGGAAAAAACCCAGGTCATAGAATATGACAAAATATGCAATGGGCTGAAAGCATGGTCTGAAATACTGTCTATTTATAGTTATATAATATAGAATATTATTTCTTTCTTCTTATGTCCATTGATATACATTTATATCATTCTTATTTGAAAGAATAACAAGAAAAAAAAACAAAACGAAATATTTGTCGAAATATTTGATATTTCACTGTAAATAGTTGATATTTCACTGTGTGCTTGACACTTTGTAATGTTACGTCTACACCAGGCCACGTTCTCAGCACGTTCTAAAAAAATAAGGACGCCGTAAGGACGTGGTACGGTCTTGTAGGACGTGGGAGGAACGTAGTAAGGACGTAGCGAGGTCTTGATGGACGTGAAAGTCTCGGTCAAATTTTGATCATGCTCAAAAGAAACGTGGCGAGGACTTGGTTAAATTAGAATGCAGTAAGGACGTAGTGAGGACGTGGTAAGCACGTAGTAGGAACTTGTATGACGTAGTAAGAACGCAGTGCAAACGTAGTAAGGTATTCGTGGACGTGGTATACGAACCTGTTGCAGACCATCAAGACCTCACTACGTCTTCACTGCGTCCGCGCTGCGTCCATCAGGTTCTTGACAAGACTCTACCACGCTTCTCGTACGTCCATTCTACGTCCTGGAAGACTTCAAGACTTCACTGCGTTCTTATCACGTCCTTGCGGTTCCCAACACGTCCTCTGTAGGTTCTTACCACGTTCACACCAGGTTCTTATCACGTCCTCCCCGTTTTATTAATTTCGTTTTAATTGACTCGTTCCCTCAAGCAATTGGTGCGCGTCAATCATTTTGAAATGTTAAATGATATATGATTTGCAAATAAAGTTGAGCTGAGTTGAAGTAAAAAAATAAACAGAGAAGTACTGTTGCAATTCACTCCCCTTCAATAACGCCAAAACTTACCTGGTGCACTCGCAGAATAGGATGAGCTATTGCTTGGTGCGCCCCTAGCTATGAGCTATAAAAATGGATATGATGATGATGATGATGATGATGATGATGATGATGATGATGATGATGATGATGATGATGATGATGAAAAAAGGCTTCACTGTGGACATCACAACAGATTTTTATCATTTTCATCGTTGAGCATCGTTCTTCAACTGAGCACAATTATTATCAAAAGTCAAAGTCAGTCAAAGTAAAAAAGTTGGGTAGTTTAACATATAACATTAGCTATGAATAGCTATTAACCGACTGTTTATAATACATTATACAATTATTGACTATTGAGTCACTGAATGAGGCGAAGCCGAGGTCAATACTGGTATTCTCTGTTGGATATTACATCATATTCAATGACTCAATAGTCAACAATTGTTTTATTGTATAACACTTCCTTTTAATACTAAACTTTTAAAAAGAGTGAGCAGAAAAAATATTTTTCATCTGAAAACGGATTGTTTTCAACAGCTTACATGTATATAGTCCCAGCATGACTGAAAAGAAATGTTCATTGGGACATAAAGACTTCATTCAAATAAATGAAACAGTAGTAAATATCATTTGTAGTTCATCAGCAGGACTTCAAGACATAAATCAATGTACATTTCCATGATAGATATACAGTGTTCTAAATTTAGCAACATATATTTAATGGGAAAAACCCCAGGTCATAGAATATGACAAACTATGCAATGGGCTGAAAGCATTGTCTGAAATACTGTCTGAAATACTGTCTATTTACAGTTATATAATAAAAAAAACAGTTAGAACGTGTATAACACTTTCTTTTAATACTAAACTTTTAAAAAGAGTGAACAGAAAAAATATTTTTCATCTGAAAACGGATTGTTTTCAACAGCTTACATGTATATAGTCCCAACATGACTGAAAAGAAATGTTCATTTGGACATAAAGACTTCATTCAAATAAATGAAACAGTAGTAAATATCATTTGTAGTTCATCAGCAGGACTTCAAGACATCAATCAATGTACATTTCCATGATAGAGACAGTGTTCTAAATTTAGCAACATATATTTAATGGGAAAAACCCAGGTCATAGAATATGACAAAATATGCAATGGGCTGAAAGTGAGGACAAAGTGAGGACGTAGTGTGAACTTACAAACCAGAAATTGTTTCATTTTGACCCCGTCCTCGTCACGTTCTTGAATTCATTAGGACGTGGTAATGACGTGGTGAGAACGTGGCCCAGTGTAGACGTAACATAACAGAGATTTCAATGCCAGTCAAAAGTTTTAAAATGCTTCTTTCAGTAACATTTTGTGTAAAACTGAAACCTACACTCTAAGTAGCAAATGCTAACCTGTTATGCCTGTTGGAATGAGACTTTTGTTTGTTTGTTCTTGATGATTCATTGACTAGTTAGAGATTCACCACGAGGACCGAAGAACTAACTAAATGTTATGAACCACTGCAGAAGCTGAGGGTAAGGTTAGGCGCCTGTAAAACCGGTTTAAGCCCGCCAGTAACTTTGTGTTACTGATCGTTCCAAGGCGATACTTCTGTGGTGGTTCTTTTTGTTTATGTCTTGGTGTTTAAAATTTTTTGTGCTGTTGGCGCCTTATGTGTGTTTTCATAGTTTTAGTTAAGTTAAGGTAACTGAGTGGCCACCTATTGGGAAAATAGCTGCTCATTCGGCCTACGATATGTTTCATGGTATAAGTACCTGATTGTTATTTTGGTTTTTTCCCACCTTGGTTTTTGGAGTGGGAATCTTTTTCTGATTGCGCCTTTTCCTGATCTTTGCCTACTTGTACCTTTTTAAAGTGCTTTTGCAATCAGCACCATGGTCCTATTATAAAAAAAAGAGAAAAAATCTGCTTAACAGGTTATATTACGCCCGATCCCTCGATCTCCCAAACCCTACATGCGGATTTAAATGACTAAAAAATGTACAATCTGCTCCATATTTGATGAATAATGCACTTTAATGGTATTCTATTCCACTAAGCGCCACCATTACGTCTTTTTGTGCCCCTTTGCACTGCATTACGCCTCTTTACACTTTGCGCTACTTGCCTGTGTTTAATGCCATCGTTTTTTGTCCTTACATGACATAAAATTATGTCAAAGACGGTAATTATATTACATGTATATGCATTCTTCCCTTTCATATATACTAGGGTGCGAAACGATTTGGGGGCGAAACGACAAGTGAGGCGAAACGACTAGTGGGGCGAAACGACTAGGGGGAAAACGACGTCTTGGGGGCAAAACGACTGGGGGAGGGAATGGTTGTGGGGCGAAACATCCCGGATTCCGATATACTATGGAAAAAATCAATAACTCCTTACAACATAATGACAGTTGCACAAAACATGAAGACAGTTGCACACAACATAAAGACAGTTGCACACAACAAAAAGACAGTTGCACACAACATAAAGGCAGCTCTATACAACATAAATGCAATTCAACACCACATAAAGACAGTTGCACACAGCAAAAAGACAGGTCATTCAATACAACAGCAATTAAAGACAGTTCCGCACAACATAAAGGTAGTTTCACACAACGTAAAGACAGTGTCACACAACATAAAGACAGTTTCTCAAAACATAAAGACAGTTCATCATACTAAAATGGCAATAGCGTCCAGTACAATGATTATAAAACAGGACACAGTGACAGTTGCCTACGATAAAATAGTATCTATACATAATATAACATCATCTTCAACCAGTATAATGTTAAAGCACATGTTAGAATTAAGTTTGCTTGTGACGTAATGGTGTAAATTCATAATATAATATTAACTGTATCCAACATAATGATGAAAGCACATGGTATAAAGGCAGGTTCTCACAACATATAGACAGTTCCACACAGCATAAAGACAGTTCTTAATAACATAAAAGCAGTTCCACACAACATAAAGACAGGTCCACACAACATAGACAGGTCCACAAAACATTAAGATGGGTCCACACATTATAAAAGCAGTTCTACATAACAAAGATAGTTCTACATAATATAAAAACAGTTCCACACAATATAAAGACAGTTCCACACAACATACATACAGAACTGCGCAATATAAAGCTAGTTCTACAGAGCATAAAGATAGGTCCTAGCACCATAAAGAATGTTGCCCACAACATAAAGACAGTTCCACACAACATAAAGACAGTTCCACACAACATAAAGATAGGTCCACGCAACATAACGATAGGTCCACACAACATAAAGGTAGGTCCACACAACATAATGAACTCAGACACCCGGAGGCAGTAAAGGCGTTCCATATAATAGGCCTGTCTGTCTGAATGCTTGGAGAAATTTAAGCAAATAATATGAGCCTCGACGCGAGAAAACCGGTCTTCGGGGTTTCCGACCAGGTCCGACACAAACCGGCCTGTACAAGCTCAGAAAAGAGCTAGAAGCTTGAAATTTCGGATTTAAGTAGAAGAGGAATTGTACTATCCGAGTAGCGAAAACAAAGACGCTGATCAGCTTCGCGGTCACCGCGAAGCTGATCTGCGCCTTTGTTTTCGCCTAGGCAAAAATCCGGTTTTCTCACGATGCGGCTCATATATAATTTTATCAGAATGGAGAAATACAAAACAAAGTTCTTAGAGCAACAAAACTCATTTGCAAAGTAGATTTGTAGCAAACACACATGTGTGTTTGCTTAACGATAAACGCACGTAAGAAATTTAGAATAAAAAATCTACATACCTTACCGAACAAAACCGACGGTTAGGCGGCATTAATGTTTGGGCGCAGACATTTTTGTCCTGAAGAATATGGGCATGCGCAGACAATGTGTCGTTCAGATGTTGGGAAATTTGTACTTTCTTTTTCTTTTTTCGGCTGAACATTTTTCTTTGTCAAACATATTTCCATATATCCTATTTCAGATCATATTTGTTTCCAAAATGTAAAAATAAAAGATAAATACACAATTTACAAATGCAGACGACGATGAAGATTGGTTTTTCGAAATTACACCGTTAAAATCCTCGTATTATAGCAAACCAGTCAACAAGGCAATAAACGCTCGAAAAAAACAAGCGTCTGGGAGGTGTACCTAAAGCAGGTAACCGGCGAAATTATCGAGACGTTTCGAACAGACGGAAATTATGCCGTGAATAGCGTGCCTGGTTATTTTTGGGGGACAATATTTGAGGTTTGAAGGAACAGAAGGAAAACATTTAAGGGAGCTACCTACCTAGGTCTACCTAAAAACCTAACTAGGTCTACCTAACTACCAAGGTCTACCTGCCTACCAAGGTCTACCTACATAACTAGGTCTACCAACCTAGGTCTACCTACCTAGGTCTACTTTCCAAGGTCTACCTACCTAAGTCTACTAACCAAGGTTTATCTACCTGTGTCTACTTACCAAGGTTCCCTTTCCTAGGTTTACTTACCTATGTCTTAGTCTACCTATCTAGGTCTACCTTCCAAGGTCTACTTATCCAGGTCTTCTTACCAAGGTCAAGTTACCAAGGTCTACATACCTAGGTCTACTTCCAATGTCTACATACCTAGGTCTACTTACCAAGGTTTATCTACCTAGGTCTACTTACCTTAGTCTATCGAACTAGGTCTACTTACCAAGGTCTCACTTCCGGGGTCTACTTACCAAGGTCTTCCTACAAGGTCTACTTACCAAGGTCTACCTTCTATGGTCTACTTACCAAGTCTACTTACCAAGGTCTACCCACCTAGGTCTACTTACCAAAGTCTACCTACTAGGTCTATTAACCAATATCTACTTACCAAGGTCTACCTACCAAGGTTTACCTACCAAAACCTACATACTAAGTCTACTTCCAATGTCTACTAACCTACTTCTACCTACCAAGGTCTACCTATCTACGTCTACTTACCAAGGTTTACTTACCTAGGTCTACCTACCTAGGTCTACTTACCAAGGTATACATACCTATCTATGTCTACTTACCTAGGTCTACCTACCTAGGTCTACCTACCTAGGTCTACTTCCCAAGGTCTACCTACCTAGGTCTACTTACCTGGGTCTACCTACTATGTCTACTTACCAAGGTCTACGTCCGGGGTCTACTTACCTAGGTCTACCTACCAAGGTCTACTTACCAAGATCTACCTACCTAGGTTTACCTACAAGGTCTACTTACTCAGGTCTACTAAAATGGATAGCTGGATACACTTATTGACAAAAAAATCCCAGCATACGGTTTTCCATGTGTGTTTGCAGATAAGGCAGCGTGCCTTTATTTCATATAAAATTAGATACAAAAAGTATACAAAATGCATCTTTATATGTTGATTAGCATTAAATCTTTACTCATGTTTTGTGTTTATTACAATTATAGCTGATGTACAAGATAAAATAGCTGGAGGCCCAGAGATACATGATGTTACCTATGATACATCACAGATGCCAGTCCATCTACAGCTGTTTAATGTCCTCCTACAGGTAACATGAGCCGTGACGCAAGAAAACCGGTCTTCGGGGTTTCCGACCAGGTCTGACGCAAACTGGCCCGTACAGTCACAGAAGAATGCTAGATGTTTGCAATTTTTGACATAAGTAGAAGTTACTGCACAACTGATCTGAGTCTTTGTTTTCGCATAGGCAAATATCCGTTTTTCTCGTGATGGGGCTCATATTATCTTTTGTTTGAGCATGTAGTATATGATGCCACTTCACCGTGTTGGTTGTGATTATCTGGCTATAAAGACTGACAGCAGAGAGTTTTTGGCTTGTCAAGGCATAGGCATTTGAGCCATATCGTGGGAAAACCAACAATGTGGTTTCCAACCAGGTCCGACACAAACCCGCCTGTACAAGCACAGAAAAGAGCTAGAAGCTTGAAATTTCAGATTTAAGTAGAAGAGGAATTGTACTATCCGAGTAGCGAAAACAAAGGCGCTGATCAGCTTCGCGGTTACCACGAAGCTGATCTGCGTCTTTGTTTTTGCCTATGCAGATTGTTGGTTTTCCCGTGAGGCGGCTCATTTATCTACTTGTTTGTTCATTTTGCTAAGCTCTGCTGTCTCTAAACAGAAAGCCTGAATAACAAGTAAGGAGTTGGTACAATTCATAGCTGCACATACAGACTCTCCAGTCCTTCCTTGTGTGTGAAGCATATAACTTCACTTTTCATTTTATTGTATTAACAGCTATAGTTGATAATAAAACGAAGTCTTTATGACTTTCTGTGCCAGTCAGTTCTCAGTCAGAGTTTCCTGTCAGACTACTTTTTTTTTATCATGTATGTTTTCCAGGAGTTATCCACCCTGACAGATGTTGATGCCCTGTATTCTCTACTGACATCTATGAAATACCTGATCCTACATGGAGAATGTCTCAACTACTCGGTCAACCAGTATCCAGAGTTCCTCAAGTTCTGCCTGGCCAGAAAACTCATCCCAAAGTAAGGACTCAATAACGTCTTAAAATACAGAAGCATTTGAATGTTAGCAATTGTGTTGTGTATGGAAGAGTTTGCACGCAGTCCTAACATAGGAAGCTAAGAGTTTGATTCCAGGATTTGGTGTTACTGATTTTAATGCTTTGTCTCAGGAAGGGAGAATGATATAAGATTGTTCACTTGTGTCATTTCAAAAATTGGCATTCATTGTGATCTAGTATTTACAATTATGTCTCCCCCCGACAGGGTCGGGAGACATATTGTTTTTCCCCATGCGTCCGTCTGTCTGTCTGTCTGTCTGTCTGTCCGTCACAAATCGTGTCCGCTCTATAACTTGAAAACCGTATTTTTCAATGAAACTTGGTACACTTGTAAACCACGACGAGACGATGTGTCGCGCACAAGAACCATAACTCTAGCTTGAGTATTTTTGGAGTTATTTCCCTTTGATTATTTTCGATACAATTTCGTGTCCGCTGTATAACTTGAAAACCGTTTAAGATTTTTCAATAAAACTTAATACACTTATTGAGCATGATCAGACGATGTGTCATGCACAAGAACCATAACTCTGGCTTGAGTATTTTATGAGTTATTTCCCTTTGATTATTTTCCATACAATTTCGTGTCCGCTGTATATCTTGAAAACCAGTAAAGATTTTTCAATGCAACTTGGTACATTTGTAGACCACGAAGAGACGATGTGCCATGCACAAGAACCATAACTCTGGCTTGAGTATTTTTGGAGTTATTTCCCTTTGATTATTTTCGATACAATTTCGTGTCCGCTGTATAACTTGAAAACCGTTAAAGATTTTTCAATGAAACTTGGTACACTTGTAGACCACGACGAGACGATGTGTCATGCACAAGAACCATAACTCTGGCTTGAGTATTTTTGGAGTTATTTCCCTTTGATTATTTTCGATACAATTTCGTGTCCGCTGTATAACTTGAAAACCGTTTAAGATTTTTCAATAAAACTTAATACACTTATTGAGCATGATCAGACGATGTGTCATGCACAAGAACCATAACTCTGGCTTGAGTATTTTATGAGTTACTTCCCTTTGATTATTTTTCATACAATTTCGTGTCCGCTGTATAACTTGAAAACCGTTAAAGATTTTTCAATGAAACTTGGTACACTTGTAGACCACGACGAGACGATGTGTTATGCACAAGAACCATAACTCTGGCTTGAGTATTTTTGGAGTTATTTCCCTTTGATTATTTTCGATACAATTTCGTGTCCGCTGTATAACTTGAAAACCGTTTAAGATTTTTCAATAAAACTTGGTGCACTTATTGAGCATGATCAGACGATGTGTCATGCACAAGAACCATAACCTTGGCTTGAGTATTTTATGAGTTATTTCCCTTTGATTATTTTCGATACAATTTCATGTCCGCTTTATAACTCGAAAATCGTAAGAGTTATTTCAATGAAACTTGGTACACTTATAAAGCACGATGAGATTACTTGTCGTGCTAAAGAACCCCTAACTCTTGCTTGCATATCTTTGGAGTAATTTCCCTTTGATTATTTTCCATACAATATCGTGTCCACCCTATAACTTGAAAACCGTAAGAGAAATTTCAGTGAAACTTGGTACACTTATAAAGCATGATGAGACGATGTGTCATGCACAAGAATTATAACTCTTGCTTTCATATCTTTGGAGTTACTTCCCTTTGATTATTTTTCCATACAATTTCATGTCCACTCTATAACTTGAAAACCATAAGAAATATTTCAATGAAACTTGGTACACTTATAAAGCACGATGAGATGATGTGTCATGCTAAAGAACCATAACTCTTGCTTGCATATCTTTGGAGTTATTTCCCTTTGATTATTTTTCATTCAATTTCGTGTCCGCTGTATAACTTGAAAACCGTTTAAGATTTTTCAATAAAACTTAAAACACTTATTGAGCATGATCAGACGATGTGTCATGCACAAGAACCATAACCTTGGCTTGAGTATTTTATGAGTTATTTCCCTTTGATTATTTTCCATACAATTTCGTGTCCGCTTTATAACTCGAAAATCGTAAGAGTTATTTCAATGAAACTTGGTACACTTATAAAGCACGATGAGATTACTTGTCGTGCTAAAGAACCCTTAACTCTTGCTTGCATATCTTTGGAGTAATTTCCCTTTGATTATTTTCCATACAATTTTGTGTCCACCCTATAACTTGAAAACCGTAAGAGAAATTTCAGTGAAACTTGGTACACTTATAAAGCATGATGAGACGATGTGTCATGCACAAGAATTATAACTCTTGCTTTCATATCTTTGGAGTTACTTCCCTTTGATTATTTTTCCATACAATTTCATGTCCACTCTATAACTTGAAAACCATAAGAAATATTTCAATGAAACTTGGTACACTTATAAAGCACGATGAGATGATGTGTCATGCTAAAGAACCATAACTCTTGCTTGCACATCTTTGGAGTTATTTCCCTTTGATTATTTTTCATTCAATTTCGTGTCTGCTCTATAACTCAAAAACCATTAGAGATTTTTCAGTGAAACATGGTACACTTATAAAGCATGATGCACAAGAATCATTACTCTTGCTTTCATATCTTTGGAGTTATTTCCCTTTGATTATTTTCCAAACACTTTCGTGCCCCCTCTATAACTTGAAAACCTTAAGAGGTATTTCAATGAAACTTGGTACACTTATAAAACAGAATGACAGGATATGTGATGCACAAGAACTATAACTCTTGCTTGCATATTTTAGACATGCACGTAGAAAGGGGGGAGACATCAGTTTTCACATAGAAAACAAATTCTAGTTAGCTATATTAGTAATGAAATTATGGTTCCATTTCAGTTTATGGAAATTACTTCAAGCACGGCACTCCCACCTAGCAATGGTTGCAGTACCTCTCCTATTACATTGTCTCACCTTGCCGACAGGGGCAGATATGCTGTGGAAGATTATTGAGGATGACTTTGGCAATGAGGACTGGAAATGTAGATTTGCTGCAGGTAATATCGTGTCCCTTTAATTTTCTGATTGAAGTTTCTTTTGCACAACAGTTCCAAATTACTTCACACCAGGGATATTGTTGGCTTGAAAATGTAAGGGGCCATTGTGCGGAAAATGCTCAGCTATAATCATTATCGCCTATCTCCTTACATTATAAAACCGGCCCATTATTTCAAAATGAAGGGGCCATTTTGAAAATTAAAGGGCAATTTTGCCCATGGCCCCTTCCAAAATTATCCCTGCACACTTCTATAATGAATAAAAAATTTCTGTAAAAAGAATTCTGAAAATTTGTTTTGTCCGTTCTAGATCATCTTCATATGAATGGAAAATTCATTGTGGTGTAGTAATACTCTATGTTTTGTAAACAATGGGTTGTGAATTTGATTTAAGGGCTCTACCACCTTTTGGGTGGCCGTGAGACTTTAATTTAGGCTCCTGTCTGTTCAGCAGTATTCCTCAGTGAGTTTATTGCCATTTATTGCCTTCGGCGAGTTTAATAAATTTCATATGAAATGACCAGGCTCGTTTAATAAATTTCATATGAAATGACCACGAGTGTAAGATTCGTTTTATCATATGACTTTTTATAATAGGATTTTATCGCCTTCGAAGTGGACATATTTTCAATGAAAATTTACATTGTTGTTACGGACGTCATCAATGACGTTACGTATTCCCGCAAAAGTGTTATTACACGTGTGGTCATACGATTTTTATGACATGACGTTATCCACTGGAAAACAGCGG
The DNA here is from genome assembly GCA_964017185.1 of Rugalucina vietnamica. Classification (NCBI taxonomy): domain Eukaryota; kingdom Metazoa; phylum Mollusca; class Bivalvia; order Lucinida; family Lucinidae; genus Rugalucina; species Rugalucina vietnamica. Next base: position 65,256,486 of record OZ024872.1, read on the forward strand.
CGTCATATGATAAATCCCTATAACAACAACTACAAATCATATGTTTTTTATAAAACAGTTGAGAAAGCTACAACCTTAGCCCGCCTATTGGAGACAGACACAGTTCTACACAACAAGACTATCCACACCGCACTGGCCCATCTCTTCTGTCTTCTCATTGGTTCATTGGAAGATATCAATGCCGCTGTAGCACAGAGAGCCAGCCAGTACCTGGAAACTATCAAGATGTCCTCCATTAAGGTAAGATAATGGTTCCTCAGCACAGGTTTTTGTGGGGTTTGATTATCTGGGCCCACTTGTTCAAAACTTCGTTAGCTTTTTATGTCATTATTAAGACCTCAACTTGTTAAGTAAATGCTGACTACAAAAGCAAATACACTGCAATTTTTTGTTGATAAAATGTGAGAATCCTTTGCACTGCAAAGGATTCTCACATCTTATCAACAAAAAATAACAGTATATTTGTAATATTCATGTTTGAAATTTTAATGAATCTTTAACTAACGATGTCGTTAATTTTGAACAACTGGCCCCTGGTATGCAATAACAACATGGTTCAGCTGTATGTTCTTTATACAAATGCTCTGGATTCAACAGAAATGGCAATAAAAGAAAACACTGAACAGGAAGGAAAATTTTGACCTATTATTGATGAGACTCAACTTCTCTATTTTATATTATTGTGAAATTTTTGCTACACATAAAATTTTTTGGCGCCATGACCAGGATTATAAAGTGATAAATAATTAACTTTTTCCTCTTCTCCATTATTATTTTCATCACATATGTCAGTGCTGAGAGTTCTAATCCAATTTGATGCCAAAAGTAACAGGAGGATGATCCTACACTTCATGCAACACATGGCCAGATAATCCTTTTGGTGCCGTGACCAGGATTTAAACTGGTTTATACAAAACTTCCTTATTCCTTGTTTTAGTGCATGTGTCAATGCTTAGAGTTCCAGTTTGATGCTGTAATCAGTGACAGAAGAATGATCCTACACTGCATGCACCTGCTGGCCAACCTGTTGCCGGACCTGGAGATACTGTTACACATGCATTTTGGTGCTGTGACCAGTATTGATTTTTTTTTAAAATGTTTTGCTGTTTTTGCATATTTCAGTGTATGTGTCAGTGTCTGGAGTTCCAGTTTGATGCTGTTATCAGTGATAGAAGAATGATCCTACACTGTATGCACCTGCTGGCTAACCTACTACCAGACCTGGAGATATTGAACTGGGATTTCTTCCTGGCTAGGTTTGACAGTTTGTCCCTGGAAGCCCAGCTAGATCTGGAAAGCACTGGAGACTTGTCTTGTCCAACAGGTAATTGATGTTTTACTTATTTGTTGTTGTTTTCTTTACATGTAAAATAACGCCACTAACATAACGTACACTGCACATAATCCCTTCTAAAGAGAGAGGGATAACGATTTTGATGAAAGTGATGTTGGCTAATATATGAAGAATAGAAATGAGCCTGTGCGTGAGACAAACAACATTTTGTGTTCCAACCAGGTCCGACACAAACTGGGCAGTACAGTCACAGAAGATGGCTAGAGGCTGGAAATTTTGGATTTAAAAAGTAGAGGAATTGTACTATCCATGTAGCGAAAACAAAAGCGCTGATCTGCGTCATTGTTTTCATGTATGCAAAAATCCGGTTTTCTCATGACTCGGCTCATATGAAGAATGGAAATTTCTTGTATGTAATGGGATGGTTTATCTGCAGAGGTTTGTATGGAGCACTGCACAATATTAATGCACGCTGTCAATGTTTTAATTTTTGGATGTACAGTAACTGATTTTAAATTCTGATACAAAATTGTGAACAGACGCCATTATTATTTTTCATCCTGTAGTGCCCTGTCATACCTTATAATTTTGCATGTGAATCCATTGTTTTATCTTTGCTCATATTGTTGTAACTAAAATAATAACATGCATAACATTAGAATGCTCTAACACATTTTGCGTCTGCAAACTAAATAAAAAATTATGTGTAACATGTCACTCAAAAGAGATATATGTTTTGTTTAAGCTGTTCTAATTTGTATTGTATTTCATGTTTCAAATTGTCGATTCTTTTGATTTTTATTTTTCTCCAATAATTTTGTCTGTACATTGAGAATGATTTTTGTATTCATCTCCATTCTATTTCAGCATTTGCTAACATAGTAAACAACATAATAGGTTTGAGCTTGAAATAATTAATTTGCTTAGCATTCCCATGTTATCTACAAACCATTATGCATGCTTCCTTATATCCATTTTGTAGTGTTTTTCACCTTTTATTAGATTAAGCATCTTTCTTTATCATATGATGTCACTGTTATTGAGGGAATACACCAATAACTCTTTTGCGGGAGTTAGTTACACCAGGCCTCGATGTTATAAAACTTTTTTCATGCTAAACTCAGCTGAGCTTGAAATTTAAAATGCCCACAAATACTGAAATAGCCCAAATATAATACAATTGAAGGTTTAGAATGACAAAGCTTGTAATTTATCCTGCTTATAAATGTTAAAATACCAACAATTGTTGGCATTTTAACATTTATGAGCAGGATAAATTGCTGAGCATGAAAAAAGTTTTTTAACCTCAGGGCCTGGAATGCAAAAATACTTACAGGTGACTGAGAATGCGATCATTGCACATTTGGCAGCGTATTACATTAGCAGATTTTGTCCTGGCTTATAATACTTTATTTCATGATTAAGTTCATAATCACATCTTTTTCACGAGATTTAAGAATGCATCCACAGTGAACTAAGGTGGCTATTAGTGAGTGGCATTTAAACATGCCAAAATCTTTGAGAATAAATACAATTGTTCTAATTAGCGCACATGCTCCATTGAGTGCTTATCCTAGCCGTTTCCGAAAAACATGCATAAAGGCATACTGCTAGATATTGGTATTTTACACAATTTTTACACATTAACAATGTATTAACCACATTAAAACATCCTCAAATGTTCATATTCTATTTTGCGAATTTTTGGAACACTCATTCATATTTTGACTTTGTAATTTTAACCGTTTTATGTGCTGTTTTTGTTTTAAGTGTGTGCTAATTAGAAAGATATTTTGTAACCTTAACTTAGAGTTATTTTGATAAGTTAAGGGCACTGTGGGGTAATCAGATAATTACGGTACATTTAAGATTGGACTATATTATTTCTCACGTAGAAATTTTGTGGACACATTTGTTTTTCTCTACTATTTTTTATCTTAGACTGTGTGTACAATATACTGTGTGGGAGTGTCTTATATCTTGTCTTTTATACACGTATATGTCTATAACAAGTATATGTATTTGTACATAGTTTGTGCAGAAGTGTGTGAACTACTGTTTTATCTAGTTCTAAATGTCTAAAATTTAAAGGGTCGCAGAATCAAAATATAAGTTTCATTTTGAATAACTGACTTGAACTCAGAAAAGAACCTTGGTTTATACATAAGAAGTCTGTTGATATGCATAACAAGTCTGATCATTTCCAATAAAATTTGTTTTTATGATAATTAGTGTTTTCTATCAAACAATTCATGTGCCAATTTCAGTATCTTTTTACAGTGTTTTTTTTTTGTTTTTTTTTTCAAATGTTTGTATTGACAGTTATGTATATCATGTATAGAATTCAGACTGAGTTTTACCATGTGTAGACAAAAGATTTTTTTTTTCACATTTGAAAAGAAGTGGGTTCTGAATAGAATAGAATAGAATAGACAGTTTCTTAAGATATATTTTACTGGTCTATTAGGGTGATGGTATTTCTGTGTTAATATCAAGCATATGCCACTGTTATTGAGATAAATTAGGGTTATAATTCCATCTGCACCATTTTGTTAAATCATCTTAAAAGCCCTAAACTAAAACTTCAATATTGTGGAAAACTAAAAATCATATAATGTTTTTTACTGTTTGTCTGTTTTATGTGAGAGCAAGTTCTTATAATCGTATGAGCATACTTCAACAATTGTTTAAAGTTTAAATACTACAAAATGCAGAAGTGTGTGGCAAACCAGGTGGTCAGAAAACAAAAGCAGTCCTACTGGGAAGTGGCATATCCAGTTAAAAATTCAAACATCAAAGAGACCAAGTTAGATGATTGACATGTCCTTAAAACATAACAGTAAATGTAGTATTTGATCTTACCATAAACACTGTCAAAGGAAGTATTGATTTTTTAAGGAGGAATCTTCATAAAATAGGTAAAAAATATTGAATTCTATTGTGAAAATTATTTTGTTGATGATAATGATGATTGTGAATGTGGTTGCAATGATAATGGTGATGATAATAATGGTCTAGTTCAGTTCCATATACTAGTTTCTTCTAAACTGTCAATTGTTTCTTTGAAAGTATTTACGGTAACAGTATAGGCAAGCTCAAAGACTACCTTTACTGTTATTCAAAGGACCTGTCAATCTCAGTAGCTTTGGCTCTCTTTCCTGTCCAGATGTTTTGCCACACACTTCTGTATTTTGTAGTACTATCAGGAGAAATGTCACGCAAGTCAGCCTGTCCAGCTGGAGCGACTAGTTAGAGTCTCAGCATATGCTGATCAGCACTTGTTTTGTTTGCTTCAGCTTAAAACAGGAAATCACAAGTCAGTATTTGAAACTAAAAAAAAATATTCTAAATTCAGGTTGAAGAAAATCCTTGCAGAAAAGGTCATTATATTAGTGACTGATGTAGTTTCAGCGAATCATTGTTACTAACTTGACATATTTCCTATTAGATCTGACAAGCAGTGATCGAGAGAGTGAACATTTTCTCCGTAAGATCAACAGAGCGCGGTTTGCCCTGGCGCGGACAGAGAGTATCCGGTCAGTCAGTAAGAGTTTGTGTGGTAAACCACCCTACAGGAGAGCTGTGTCGGTACCCATGCATCTACTTACAAAGTCACCCATTAAAGGTAATGTTAGAACATTATGGTATCGCAGACAATCATATAGATGTTATCAGCTTACTGGTAATTTTAATGTAAGTTGCATGTGTTCTCCAATTTTGAAGTATTGTAGGGCTAACTATAAATCATTTCAGGCTATCTGACAAGGTCCAACACAAACCTACCTGTATACTTGCAGAGAAAAGCTAGAACACTGAAATTTCAAAGTTTTGAAGAGGAGGCATTGTACTACCTGTGACGAGAAAAACAAAGACATCAATGAAATGCTGTTTTTCTCATGATGCGGCTCATAATTTCTACAGACAAAGATAAAGACAAGGCTTATACGAGACAGCAATCCGCCCCACAGTTCAGACTGGCTAGGTGTGCCACTGGCAAGGTCACGCTGGGAACTATGGGAAACTCGGTCTTCCAAGGTGAGGATTTAGCTTTTCATTTAAGCAGTGCTTTGCTACTTAGTGTTGTTAAAATGATACAAATCAATAAGTTTTCTCACTGGAAAGTAATTGAATAGATGACACAATTAAATATAAATCCCAACACAGACACCAGGCAGGAAAGATAATACCGTACAAAACGTCACAAAAATGTTACAACTCGCATGAAGTACAAAAATGTTACAACACGCATGAAGAACAAGATGACTATCTCTTTCGCTACAAGGTAGCCGTTCAGCTAGCCTCAACCAACTTAACCGAATACAAAACTGAAATGTGACAAGTACAACTGAAAGGTAGACAAAATGAACAGAAAAAATCACAGCAGAACCAACCTGGTCAGCAAGGGGTAAGACAAAACCCTAGAAAACCAAGGTCACCACAAACCAAAGGTGGAGATACTGTTTGGATCACATACTTCTGATGGGCCAGTGGATTTATTTTCAAAACTAAACTAAAACAATAATTCATGTAAAACAACTTATATTGAGCTGCAACCCTAGCTTGTGTAAACCAGGTCTGAGGTATACGAGACTGGTCAGCAACAGAAAATGATGAGAAGCTTGAAATTTCAGATATAGGGAGTAGAAGAAATGCATTTTGCATAAAGCTAAACAAAGATGCTGATAACGGTGTGGGTTATTTTGTTGCCAGGTGGTTACCTGAAGGAGTTTACAGATGAAGAAAGTAACTTTACAGCCATCTTACAGAGAGCAATGGATCTTGAGGGGGTGGATAGGGAGACTGTGTATCAACTTGTCTCATTACTCATGAAGGTACCTAAGAAGTCAATATGCTTAAACACCTTTGCAGTCTCATTTTGGGCAGTTTAAAATGTTTTTTTAAAATAAAGATAAAGGCATTATTTCAGTGAGGAGAGGGAAAAGTATGATACAGCCCTTTTCACTCGAGCTTGCCGTTACAGCATTTGTTTTACACAAGAACACCACATGTTCTGAAGATCTGAATTTCTTTTCATGTTGTCCACAAAGACATCTGGATTGATTGATCTGCTGATTTGAGAGACAGTTTCAAACTAAATGACCTTTATAATGGCGTGCTCAAATGAAATTTTTATCTTACTATGTGGAATTTTGGCCATGTAGATACCAATAGGTAAGGAATTTTGGACATGTAGATACCAATAGGTATCTACTAAAATTAATAAAATTCAGCTTTTGTTCCTATCCTATTTCAAATGTGTGTTCTTAATATGCAATGTATATGTTGTGTAAAGAATTTGGAATAAAAATGCACTTTAACCAAACAGTTACAATGTTTTGATCAGAAGAGGTGACAGCATTACCTAAAGATAAATGCTGAATAGATTTTCAGAACACCTGGCACCTGGGAAACAAATATATTTCAGTTCTAAAATGGAATAAAAAAGTTACCTGATTTACACAAAAACTTGATTGACCTAAACGCTGAAACGGCAAGCTCGAGTGAAAAGAGCTGTAAGAAGATAAAGGGTACACTGCAGAGAGATCTGTTAATGATTTGAGTAAAATATACATCTGCACTGTAAAACCCCATATGTCATGTGAGTCTTTGTGCTTGTCATTTTGTGTCAACAATTGACTCAATAATACAGTATGCAGGCTGTTTTGTTGTGTTGATATGAAACCCTTTAGGTCATCTTGCTTTAAGGACTTATGGGTGGTCACTGTATATACATAATTGAAGATTTACCTGTATAAAAAAGCATTGTTTATTTTGTCAACAACGCTACATTCTTTAGCATGCTTTATCATGGGACTATTGAATATGTTGCAAATACATGGATTTGTGTATACATGATTGTGGAATGAGTGTTCAGCTCAGAGCAAGTGAGTCATTTTTCAGTTACTTCCGGGTTGAAATCGTCGGACCCATTTTTCTTAGCTTTTTGAAAAAAATAAAACAGATTTTTCGATGTAGTCATTGACTTCAATCATATAAGAACCTGAAACAAAAGGCATGTCATCTTTCAGCAAACAATAAGCGCACACGAGCCGCCCCAAGTTACCCACTTTCAGAATTTTCCAGAAAAATATGTTTACACTAACTTTTCCTAGAGAAATACATTTCCATGACTCCAAAATAACCCTTTATTTGTCAGATTATGTATCCTAGACATTTAGGCTTTGTGTAATTTTTATTCAAATGCATTCCATTTTCCAGGAAATGGGTCCCACGAAAACTAGTTACATTTCCAATTTTACACCAAGCTATTTAAAATTTTAAAACAATAACTATATTGAGTAATTCCTAGAATCAGTGACGTCTATTAGCAATAAATACACATCATCATTTGATTGACAGATTCAAGAAAACAGTAGATTTCTGTTTTACATACCCCACCCACTCATGTCAATATTGATAAATCCTTAACTCTGATCGAAAGTGTCATTCCTTGTTGTTGAAGCTCAGACATAACCATGTTTTTTACACAATCCTGTGTGTATTTTCAGTACATGGTAAAATGTGGCAAGAAACAGAATGTTGAAGAAGGTACCAAGGCAGAGGTAATAGGTTAACCATTATAGTGTACATTAAATTTATACTGCCCTACAATCCATACCTAGGCCCTTAAAAGCAAATGGCAGTTTTTATCATATTGCAGACTTTTAAGCATCTCCTTGCATGGAAAAGTCTCTGGTCAAATATTCAAATCAATTCCTGCAAACAGATAATGTTTACAGGAATATTTGGGTTGCCAGTGTTATGTTGAAACTCTTTTTCAGAATATTGTATTGAGGCATTTGAACGTGTTGCTAGGCTACAACCAATCAGAGAAGTCCTTCAGTGTACCACCATATAAACTGAGGTAAGTATCATGTAACCGAGTCGTCTTATAGCTAAGGATGATTATCTCATCTAAATTTCCTACTAGTAACTGTGTGCGGTAGCTCAGTTGTTAGTATGTCCAATTAAGGATTGAAATTCAGATTTTAGCTTTCACTGGATGATGAAAAACATTAGGCTGTTTTAATGTCTGTGAAGCCCGAAGGGCTTCTCGGAGACATTAAAACAGCTAATGTTTTTCATCATCCAGTGAAAGCTAAAATCTGAATTTCAATACTTATATTTACATTTTATATTATCAATCAAGTATCAGATTTTTAATTGCGCATATCACCGTTCATTTTCATGTTATTTGACATCAAATCCGACTTAACGTAATTTTGGAACAGCCAAAACGTCAAATTTTCGCGCCTAACGTCATGGCGATACGCGACCAACGTCACGACAACAAGAGTAAACAAACATCGTCACTGGATGGGTTTTGACGTCGCCTCGCCCATAGGCGTGGCCTCTAGATCACGTGACATAATGTTTTTCATCGGGAAATGAAGAACATCAAGAAAGATACTTTCATCTAGGGCGATTGCAATAAAAATGTAAATATTTCATATTGAAGCAGATCCAAGGCATAACTACTGTCTCACACATTTTAGTTATGAATTTAATCTAAGGCAATTTTCTTGAGAAGAAACTGTATCCATTAGTCATGTTAGTGGTGAAATAAATGTGGACACTATGTGCTGGTAACCTTCCTCTGGGAGGCTTGCACTGTAACAGTGTGGTCAGGTCAACTGACCATCTTGACATAACCTTAGCTGTTGACCATAGGCATAAAGCATCAAATCAGACTCATCAGTGTAAGAAGGGTGTTTACTAAGCTGAAATTGATTTTCTGAGATGATAGGAAATATTGAATGCAAGAACAGAAATGCTCGTGATATGAGCATTAGACTACAAGTCTTAAATAGATCACCCTATTTATTTCATATTTTTTTGTTTGCATGTTTTCAGGACATCAGCTGTGTTTAATGCTTATCTGGCTGGAGTTCCCTTTGTAAGTACTACAATGAAATATATGACACTATTTTAAGGTGTTTATTCTTTTCAGTTTCTTATTTAGCCGTTTGCATTCATTGATATTATATCGAGCTGATTTCTAGCCAAGGCAAGAGGTACAGTTATTAGCTAAGAGGATTGTTACGCAAGAACATTTAGATTGAACACCATGTCCACCACAGTGTAAAGATTTTGTCAAAAGAACGGACACTAAGAACTGGTAATTAAACTAAGGGCCAGAAATATTTTTTGTGTATAAAAGTTAAGGTCTTGTTTAGTAATGCTCATTTCAATCATCTATAGGTTTTGGACAGAAATTTCAACCTTGGGAACAAGATCCTACCCATCACCCTGCTCCTGCTGCAGTATGGCCCCTCCCCCCAGAGATACGCCAGTGACTACCAACCACCCAACTATACACTGTGGTACCTAGAACCACACACCAGGGTATCATGGCTACAAACTTTCCTAGTTATTCTGTACAAGGTATTTACTGTAAACTGATTTATTTTTGTGAGGATGAATAATTAAAATGGGTGCAGAAATGTCTGATTTGATATACTGCTCATTATTTTGCACAGACCACCTCCACAATTGAGAAGTCTTCATGGCATATTAGTTAAGCCCCTCACCTTGTAAAACCAGCATCCTAGGTTTGATCATAGGCTTCTCCAGTCCTTCAGATGAGACTTTAAATCTAGGTATGGTCTCCATATGGATTTAGCTGTTGAGTGGGACATTAAACCCTGGCTCAATAACACAATCAACAACATCAACTTAAAAAGTGATGGACATTTCAGACTGTCACTGCAAATTAACAATTCAATCAATATATGAGCCGCCTCATGGGAAAACCAACAGTGTGGTTTCCGAACAGGTCTGACACAAACCGGCCTGTACTATCACAGAAAAGAGCTAGAAGCTTGAAATTTTGGATTTAAGTAGGAGAGGAATTGTACTATCCGAGTAGCAAAAACAAAGGCGCTGATCAGCTTCGCGGTTACCGCGAAGCTGATCTGCGTCTTTGTTTTCGCCTATGCAAATTGTTGGTTATCCCATGAGGCAGCTCATATATTGTGATGGCTGAATCTGTTTAGTTGGATTTCAAGCAACAAAAAGCACCTGTTATAATCTATCTTTCAGTACCCAATCAGCACATCCCCTGTATCTGCTATAGTACAGACCTTGGTGAGACTGGTGGTGAACACAGTAGAGGCGCAGCACCATCATTGTAAGACTCATGAAGATGGCATACCACCCAGTCCTAATGTACCCAGGAGCAAAGGTAAAGGCCTAGGGGATTTAAGGCCTGATTTCAGCCTCATGCATTGGTGAAAAATTGAATTTTGGAATTTTGAGGAGAAAAGTATTGCAAATAGCAGGTATAGGTCCCTGCTTATAATTCGAGCACAACTATCACATTCTAATTACACATGTTGCCATGGCAACACTCCGAAAAGCATAGAAATACCACTTTTTGCAATTTTGGGCTTATATTTTTCATCATTTAACATCATTTGCATCTACCGACCCATGCGATTATGAAATAATTATGAAATATTATCCAAAAATATTGTATGCAAAATATCATTTTGTTCGTCCTGTGGGCCGGCACTTGTTCAGAAATAGTCAAAAATAGACCAAAAAGTGCAAAATGTGCTCTATGTATGGTTTTTCTGAGCATTGCCATGGCAACACTTGTAGGATAAATAAAGTACTTGTTCTGGTTTTTAGGAATAGTTTTCTTTTTTAAATTCCAAAATTTATTTTTTAGCAAAATCTGATGCCAAAAACAGGCCTTAAACGCCCTAGGCCTTTGTGCAAATACATGTATTGTAATGTTTAAATGTTCAATAACTTTACCTGAGGCAGAATGCCATGGCTAGTGGTAGCGCACTAGGTTCTGAAGCGATACATATAAGTTTTATCAACATTTGCATGACTCAAGAACATGCACATGAAATAGTAAATAAATAAAATTAGAGTTAAATTGTTTGTATATTTGATCTAATCCACAACATTAACCCACAACTATGTCTGAATCTTTTGAATCATACCAGTAGTTATGAGAAAAATGTCTCATATACTTGAGGAACAGTGGATGCCTCCAGTGCATCCTTGATGAAAACAAAGAAAATTGATACATCATGAGTGTTTAATGACTAAGATGTTTCTCTTAAATCATTAGTAGTGTTTCTGAATTCAGCTCGTTACAGGACATTCTGCCAGTTACCTGAGAAACTTCACATAGTTGAAAGTAAGAGTGGATGATGAATTTAGCATGCTTATAGGCCCCAGTCATTCCTAAATACATGTACATGTATCTGCTGTGGGATTTAATGAATAGCAAAGGATACATTTTGTGTGGGCTTTGTCTGACCATAGCTAAGGATCTATTTGCTGTGTGTTTAATGAATAGCAGGGAAATATTAGATTAGAGCTGGGTGCTGCTGTAGTTGGGTTGAGAAAATGATTCCTGGCATGCAAGACATTCCCAGTACTGATACCAATATCAGGAATATCCTATAGTTGAGAATCCTCTTGAATAGTTTTTAGCTGTTTTAAGTTGCCTCTTTCTGATTCAATGAATGAAAAATTGAAAAGATAAATACCAGCTTAACATTTCTCATTGACTATACATGTATACCTTAAAACTGACTAAACACTTAGCTGTAACAATGCTTTTATTTCAAGTTAACCACCAAGTTATAGCTCATATAACCTTGACCTTTCAGATTCTGCCAAGATCGAATTCAGTGACCTTGAAAATATCCAAGAGCCTGAGACCCCACCCCAGAGTCCCACCAGCATAGAGGAGTTTCAGATAGGCATGCCTGGAGACCAGGAAATTACTACCTTTCTCTATACAAAGCTATAGATCTCATGACCTTGACCTTTCAGATTCAGCCAAGATCAGCATCAGTGACCTTGAGAATGACCTTGATCTTTCAGATTCAGCCAAGATAAGTATCAGTGACCTTGAGAATATCCAAGAGACTGAGACCCCACCACAGAGTCCCACTAGCATAGAAGAATGTAAGATAGACATGCCTGGAGAACAGGAGGAGACAACTATCCTCTACACCAAGAAACATGAGGAAGAGATAAAGAGGAGGGAATCTGAGGGACTTGCTGCGGGGAAGGAGCATGGGGCCACGATGCCTCGGTATCAGAAGAAAGGTCACAAGTCACCAAGGAAACTGGTACACTACCAGGAGGGGGAGACTGATGGGGCAGAGAAACATGCTGATCATAAGGTGGGTGTTAAAGGTGTTCAAACTTTGTCAGCTATTATAGTCTATTAGGTTTCCAGGCACAGGGGGATTGGGTTCAGGGTTGAGGTGGGGAATGGCAAAAGGGAACATTTCATAACGTTAATGCTTGATATACTTCTTTTGAATTCTACATTTAGTACATGTATTTGATTGTTGGCTTCTCAACATAGTTGAATTCCATGCTTTTAATCTTATAATGTGGTAATAAACAACTGGACAAATGAGCCGCATCGTGAGAAAACGGGATTATGGCCTATGCGAAAACAAAGGCGCAGATCAGCTTCGCAGTAACTGCGAAGCTGATCAGCACCTTTGTTTTCGCTACTCAGATAGTACAATTCCTCTTCTACTTATAGGTAAAATTTCAAGCATCTAGCCTGCTTCTGTAACTGTACAGGCCGATTTGTGTCGCACCTGGTCGGAATCCCCGAAGACCGGTTTTCTCGTGTCGCGGCTCAAATGCTCACTCTAGCTGTCCTTCACATTCCAGCATGGTAAGGACAAAGAGAGACCTTTAAGTGTTGAGGAGAAGATGGTAGAACAACTCCAGGAGTTTGAGAATGTTGGTGATAATCAGCCTGGAGCTGTTGTCAGTCTTATCAAGTGAGTTGGGTTTCATGTTTCTTAGGGCAAAGAATAAAAAGAATTAATAAATTTTCACTGGTTCAACCATGATATAGGGATTATAGGGATCAACCATGGCTTAATTCAGTGTTCAAACATTTGATGGATCACTAGGAAGGCATTTAAACACAAGGTGGCAGGCCGCATGTTTAAACCCCTTCCGAGTGATCCACTGACACAAAACATGGTTGATCGCTATTCTTGCATTTTCACACTAATTCACTTAAAAATTCTTGAAAATAACATTAACAACGTCAAAACTTACCGAAAACGGCAGAGCTTCTTCAATGTTGGCCATTTTGTTTCTAGGGAACATAGTGACGTCACATCGCCTTGATCAATGACGTTGGCCAAAACCTATGTTCAAACAGCACTTGAAGTTTATGATTGAGCATGGGTTTTGTTGTTTTAAACTAGTTAAAAACGCTTCAAACATGTATGCGCAAAATTGCGCATAGATATCTATGCAAGAATAGACATTTGAATTGGAAACTAGGGGCGTGCGATGGCCTGGTAGTAGAGCTTCAAATAAATCCAGAGGTCCTGGGTTCACTCTACACTCGTGGTATTTATTACATCCTTGAACAAGACACATTAAATTCCCAGAGTACTGGTTACAACCCAGGAAGTGGTCACAGGTGGCTCTCTCCCAACATGACTGAGAAACTGTTGACTGGGACATTAAGCCCCAATTCAAACAAACAAACAAGCCAAAAAGAGTGTAAAGCTTTTTTAAACTGACAGTTCTGGATAAGAACATTATCGTGCCTAACCTAATGAAAATCGTAAGCAAAACAGTTGACCAGTGGAAAATCAAGTTGATAGTGTCATTGCAAAACTTAGCTGAGTCATTAATGAATTTCACTTCTTCACTTTAAATGATTTCATTAAGAGTTGATGTAAACCAAGAATGTTTATATACTGACTGACAAAAGAAACTCTACACCCTTAAAATTGTGATTTTGTGTAAAACGTAGAAAAAGAGTGTGTTTTCTCTTGCCCCAATAAAGCCCCACTTTATAGAGAAGGTCAACACTGGTGTGTCGATAATCTACACCCCAACCAAGGAATGCTATAGGCGCTTTTACAAAAACCTGTTTTTCGTGGTTTAATTGGCACGATAACGATAATCTTCAAATTTTGCAACACCTTTGCAATCTACACATTATCAGTGTTCAGACAAACACCCTACATTTGACTTTTGAATATTGCTGTAATGTCACTTCTCAATAACGTCAGCAGTTAGCAAGCCATTGGTGTGCTCGGTGGTCTTCCCCTAGGTTATGACGTCATACACTTCAGTATACACCAAACCACAACAAATCAGCTTACAAGCATGTTTACAACAGCCTTGACCACAAACGACCAACAAAGATCTCAGAGTCCATGAGTTACGTCACAAGTGCGTGATCACTACATTTGATAACGTCATTTACGCATAGGCTATGCAAATGCTGTAACGATTGCAGCAGATTGTCCCTGTTGTCGTTGGATTAGTTCGAGAAACATTTTTTGTTGACTTGCAGCAGTCGGTTCACGTCCACGTATTCCAAATCGTGCTCCTTTTCTGACGCAACGTCACTTACGTCAACGCATACAACACAGACTTTCTCAGGCGAAACAACAGCGGTGTTACTCCCGGTGTAACCCTAACAATACCTGTCGCCAAATCTTTAAAGATGGAGCTCTTCTGCGATCTTTGGATAGAAGGGTCCGTAAACGTCAACATAGGCCACAGGCGCTGAATTACCTGCGAACTGCCTTAACGGAATATTCGTAGTGCAATTGCGTATTCCACATTCGTCAATTAACCGTCAAAAAACCCATAAATGTATCGTCGAAGTGTGGTGTTGATTGATAAAAGGGTGTTTTGCCACTATTTGGATTATTGTGAAATGCGTTTTGCGGGTAGCTTGACGTTTGACACCATTTTAAAAAATCTGAAGGTGATGTCAATTTCAAATTCATGTTGTGAATTGCAATATTATCCCTTGTCAATCTAATCAAATTTGTTTTGAAATAAATGGGATAGATTACGGCAAATATCTTAAAGAAATCTGTAGCGTTTCTTTTGTCCGTCAGTATATTTTAATATGAGAATTTATGTTTCAGGAATCTGAATATATCTGGTAGCCATACCGATGCATCAAGTAGTAAGGATGGTACAGGTACTACCATCTCTGAGACCAGTAAAGATCCAACGTCAGAGGATATTGAGAGTGCAGAGGAGTCAGAGAAGACACAGACTACGTCAGATGCTGAGTCGGCTGGGGATCTGACTTCAGAAGTGAAAGGTAAGTTAACAGTGAAGTTCTCTGAGGTCTGTAAAGACGGAATGTCAAAAGTTATAGTAAATGCAGAGGAATCTAAATTTGGAAGTAAATAGTAGCACTGTGTATAACCGTACAGTGAGCCAAAACGGAAGTGACACATACTGTACGTAAATACATCATTAGTGCCCTTAGGATTTCTTTTGGTAAGTGATCATTTATATCGATGTAAATTAAAATTCAGGAAACAAATCTAAATGCGGTTTTCAGTGTTGGAAAGAGAATTTAAAACTTAATAAGCGTATATGGTGCTTATTGTGATTTTGTTTACGCTTTCCAGAGTATCTTGTAAATTAAGTGGCAAATCACTGACTTTTCATTTTTATGACCCGTCAAATCTGTGTTTTGAAGTCCATTATGAGTAACTGAGTTCACATATTTTGATCAAACCAGTGATGGATGATAAGAAAATCATTTGTGTTGAAGCCCTACACCATGGTATTCCCCAAGTCATTAAACTCACCCGGGTATTCACCGAGGAATTGCACGCCTCCCTTCCGATCGCCTGTACGACTAGTGACAAGCGTACAGTATCACTAGTTAAAACGTATCAAGAAAAAAACTGTACGACTTGTGTCATCATTGAATTTTATTTTTAGCGGATTTCGCCCATTTTTGTGCGTATTTATATATAATATGTTTTGAATATTCCGTTATCTCATATGCAGATTACATGGATATACTTTTTGGGCCAACATGGATCGTATATAGCCACATACCAAACGTCACAGTGTGGCAGCATAAATGTTCAATTTCTGCTTTGCCTGCACCTACATGTATCTATCAGTCAATAGAGTAAACGCTATAGTAGAAAACTCGAAAATCTAAACTCAACATCGGCCTCAATTACAATGGTTGTCACCGACCATTTATCGGTTTGTATGTAGACAATACCACGTGATTCTCAGTAGTGAAATAGTTGACTATTTTATGCTTGTATATATCCAAAACCATCGCTTCAACTTAATCGATAGCAATGACAAGGTATTATCCCCAAGAGAGCGATTTTAAACCACTGTCACACTATCGTGTATCGACTCATGTATCTACGGCGTATCAAGATACGAAAGGTACGTCACGCGTACGTCGTACATACGTGAGCTTACGTAGCTCATACTCCTCGATACGTAGCTCATACGCCGAGGTGCTACGTTTTTTATGTGTGCACTTAAAAATGCGTAGCACGTACGTGGCAGGTCCGATACGCCGTACATACGTCACACATACGTGGTACATACGAAAGCAACGTGGCAGGTACGCCGTAGATACGTAGCGCATACTCCTGATACGCCACACGTACGTCGCGGTTAACATGCCATGTAACCGTGACGTATGTACAGCGTACCTTTCGTATCTGTTACGTATGTGTGACGCATGTGTGGCGTATCCTCGACTCTCGTTTCGTATCTATGGCGTATCAGCGACATACGTGTGGCGTATCTCACGTATCAATGGCGTATGTGCTACGTACGTTTCGCTACTGTGGAGTATGTGTGACGTATTAGGAGTATAAGGAATATTTTGTGGCGTTCCAAGAGACTCTTAATGCTTCTATTTAAATGTTTTCGTTTTTCCGAAGTCATGAATCAGATGTTTCTCACGGTTCGGGGTGCCGTGCAGGGTACTTTCAGGGCTACGCTTGGTGTAGCCTCTGCCTTTGTTCAAGTCGTCTTACGACCAGGATGGGGAGCTTGGAGATGCCCCCCCCCCCCACACACACACACACCTCGGGTTTTTTCTTCAGTGTTAATATAGATTATCTTGATTTCTCTGGTGGTATCTTCGACCTCTGATAATTTATAACTGTTCATGTAATGTGCAAATTGCACGAGCTAAGTGAACATAGCCATTTGTTCTCATATGTATTAAAAAGCATGGTACAGAACAGATACACCACAGATAAGAATGGAACGTAGTACATAGGCCGTAGATACGTCACGCGTACACTTCATACGCCTTACATACGTCACACGTACGTAGCACATACGCCTTGGTACGCCGTACATACGAAAGTGAAATTCCATATGAATACAGATCTATACGTCACTGATACGCCACGGGAACGTAGCAGGAACGTCACACGAGAGAGAGAGAGAGCTATGATGCTAGTGCTACCATCACTTCTACTTAATCGATAGCAATGGCAAGGTATTATCACCAAAAGAGAGAGAGAGAGAGAGAGAGAGAGAGAGAGAGAGAGAGAGAGAGAGAGAGAGAGAGAGAGAGAGAGAGTCTGTCGTTAAAAGCACTGTTCATGTTGAAACATTTTATCTTATTAATTAAAAATTATAAACATACAGTTGAGAGCCCGGCTTAACATTGGAGCAAGCTTCCATCCACAATCTTCACAACATCGTTTTGACGTCATGGTAACCCAATTAAGAAGTTCAACTGTGTAGAAAATTGAGGCCACGTCCCGACATGACCATAGCTGTTCACTGGGATGCAAGCCATCAATTCAAACAAAAATAAAGTTAACATTGTCACCGCCAGGTAGCGCCCTAGGTCTTCAGTCTACTGACAAGCGGCATTTGACCGATGCTTGCTAGAATGCAAAACGAACGGTTGGACTATAAGTACATTGAAGATACCAAGTTGCCATGGCAATATATTCTGGAAAATATTTATTTTATATGCATTTGAGGTCACCAAATTTAATTTCTTACATGGACAGAAACCTATAATTATAGTTCCCATAGAGTCCCATTGTAATTGCGCCCAAACAAGACTCATTCATATGCTTCACAGCTCATAGTGGACCCCAACACATTCAGCAGGCGAGAGATTGCCCTACAACACAAGTGCAGCAAAAGATAGGGTGTCAGTCAGCATCTTAGAATCAGTGTAGGAGATGGTTAAACATGTATATTTTTTCAGAACTATTCGTACAGACACGAAATGTGTTAAAGTAACTACTCGTACAGTTGTTGGCAACAGGGCGGCTGTTTTCAAAAGCCAATTATTTACATGTTAGAGTTTCTGTGCCCAAATAGTGTAAAGGGTTTTTGTGATAATAGATTATATGTCTGTTCTAGCAGCAAAACTTTCCAAATTGTATATCAGAACATACCTTTCTAGAGGAAAATTTGTCGTGCTTACGGGCGAAAAATAATAAATCTTAGTGATTTCGTGCATTATATGTTGATTTGCAGACAGATACATCGTGTTCGGGTGTTTTGAAAATCATGTGTGAAAACTATGCTTAGTTCGCTATTCAAAACCGAAAACCGCTTTTAAAAGTGTCGCGTGAAAGTGAACTTACCTCGATATGAAAAACGTGAGCGTCTTTGATTATCGCTAGGAACTAGTGATTATTTGCGTACAGTTGGTGTCACTTCCGTTTTGGCTCACTGTACGGTTGTACACAGTGAGTAGAGGTATTGGTCTATTGTCACAAAATTTGCTAAAAGTTAGGTTTGTAATAAAATCTTATGGTTAGCAGGCTCAAATGTGCATGTATCAGGACTACTTTTCGAGCTTTCATTACATACAGTTTAATAATATCTGGATGGAAAAAAGAAAGACATAATTGAGCCACCTCGTGGAAAAACCAACAATGTGGTTTCCGACCAGGTCCGACACAAACCGGACTGTACAGCTACATAAGCAGGCTAGAAGCTTGAAATTTTGAAGTTAAGTAGGGGAGGAATTGTACTATCCGAGTAGCGAAAACAAAGCCTCGAAGCTGATCTGCGTCTTTGTTTTCGCCTATGCAGATTGTTGGTTTTCCCATGTGGCGGCTCAATTATTTAAAAGAGAAAGTATCATACAGTATATGGTTTGTGTTTGCATCGTAAGTTAACAATTTTTCTCAGTGTATCAATCATATGTTTGTACAGAGAAGACAAAGACATCTAGCCCGAGGTCTAAGGGTGGTATGAAGCCAAACTATCGTCAGAGAAAGTCCCGTAAGACAGGCCTATCTACTATAGAGCTACAGAAGAGATTTCCTGAGCTGGCTGATGACACTTCAGAGACTGATAGATCTAGCACTAAAACTGGGTAAGGATTTTAAGCTTAGCGATTTCCACCATCTCCATAATACATGATGATCTTTTAAACTGCTTTGCCATTCTATTTTAACTTTAAGAATTGAGCATTTATCCAAAATACAGGTACAACAAAAGCAGGGACAAAGCTATGTTATGATCCTGAAACACTTGGCAGATTTCCCTATGCAGACTGAAACAGTTCGAGTCTCCATGAAAGCATTGATTTGAATTTACTTAACCATTACATTGATACATTCAAAGTTACAAAATAGACAATATTTTCATATTATTTTGTTTGATATTCTAGTCGTAGACCAAGGAAAAGTGATTTACTGTCCAAACCAACCAAGAAACCACAACAACCAAACCGTTACAGTGAGAACACAATGGTAGAGAGATGTCCTGAGTGTAACGCTATACTGGAGCAGTATGATGATGAGACAATTGGATTGTGTATTATAGTGCTGGCAACCTATATTCACAGAGAACCATCATTGGCCACACCAGTATTGCTGGAGAGCTTGATTGCTGTGTCGAGGTGGGTTGAACGCATTTGAGCCTGTGCATGAGAAAAACAACAATTTGCATAGGCGAAAACAAAGCCGCAGATCAGCTTCGCGGTAACCGCGAAGCTGATCAGCGCCTTTGTTTTCGCTATATGGATAGTACAATCCCTCTTCTACTTAAATACAAAATTTCCAGCCTCTAACAAAGTTCTGTGACTGTACAGCCCGGTTTGTGTGGGACCTGGTCGGAATCCCAAATTGTTGGTTTTCTCACGCACAGGCTCATTTAAGAATGTCTTGAGTGTAACACCACTCCGGTAGAATAATGACAAAACAGCAGACTTTAACTAACAAGTTTATGCCTACAAGATTTCCTCAGTAAAATGTAGTCCAAGGCCAGATGATTTACAGGTTAACCTTGTTAGTACTCGCGTCAATATAACACAATGACCGGTATAACATGCCTGCTTGGACCAAAAAAAATTTGATTATGGGAAAAACAATCTCAAAAAAGAAGGTTTTCATTATTGCTCTCTTGGAACAATAACAAAAGTATCTTGAGACTTGATTGAACGGATTTCCCCACCTCCAAACTCGAAGAGTAAATGTTGAAGTGAACTAGAAACGTCCGTTTCTTTGAATTCTTACATTTTCCATAAAATTCTCAAAACCATTTCTTTATTTTTCAGGATTGCCTCTAGCAGCCCCTACACATGGCAGACAGAGAGGTAAATAAATCGGCAATATTTTCTCCAACAAGCTGGGATATAAAAGAAAATCTTTTACTACTTGAGAAATGAATTTGACATTTGAGCCTGTGCATGAGAAAACCAACAATTTGCATATGCGAAAACAAAGGTGCAGACCAGCTTCGCGGTAACCGCGAAGCTGATCAGCGCCTTTGTTTTCGCTACACGGATAGTACAATTCCTCTTCTTCTTAAATCTGAAAGTGCAAGTCTCTAGCCTGCTTCTGTGACTGTACAGGCTGGTTTGTGTCGGACCTGGTCGGAACCCAAATTGTTGGTTTTCTCACGCACAGGCTCATTTTAAATAAGATAGTTACTGACCAAGTATGGCTTTTTTGTGCCAACTAATGTAGAACAAAGAGAAACAATGCAAAACTGGTGTGCCTTGAATTTGTAATGTAAAATGGTAAATTTTGTGAGTCCTGTAAGAGCATGTATCTTATGAATAATGTTTCAATTTTCCCAGCAGTGTAATGGTCCCAGGTAACAATGTGAGTATAGCAAGACAGTTTATCAGATGTTGTCTACACCAACTGGCACCCAATGGAATATTCCCCATGCTGTTCCAGAGTAGCTTTGAAGGTAAGACATACTATAAGGCCTGCATCATGATAATACCAGATTTGTCTGTGCAAAAACAAAGAAGCAGATCAGCTGTGCATCTACACTGATAGAATAATCACTCTTAAAGCTGAAATTTCAATCCTCAAGCCAGTTTTTGTCGGACCTGGTAGAAACCCTGAAGACTCATTTTCACGCATAGCGGCTCATAAAGTACATGTTTCTGTGAAGTGTTTCAGTGTCCAAAAATACAGTAACATGTACTTTATGAGCCGCTATGAATTTGAGATTTACATATTCTTTTGTAGTTTGTGATTTGGCATGTAATCCTTCATTCCCACATAGGTTTGATTAATTTTCCAACTCAAATCAGTGGCTGTGATTTGGCATATCATCCTTCATTCCCACATAGGTTTGATTAATTTTCCAACTCAAATCAGTGGCTGTGATTTGGCATATCATCCTTCATTCCCACATAGGTTTGATTAATTTTCCAACTCAAATCAATGGCTGTGATTTGACATATCATCCTTCATTTCCACATACGTTTGATTTAATTTTCCTGCTCAAATCAGTGGCTCTGTCGGGTTTTTAGGTTTCAGAAAACTAATACAATTAGTATGGTGAGTTTACACCATGATTCAAGTCCCAAGATGGTGTAAATGTGACCATAAGAAACGAGCCGCCCCATGAGAAAACCAACAGTGTGCATAGGCGAAAACAAAAGCGCAGATCAGCTTTGCGGTAACCGCGAAGCTGATCAGCGCCTTTGTTTTCGCTACACCTATAGTACAATTCTGCTTCTTTCTGAATTCAAGCCTCTAGCCATCTTCTGTGACTGCACAGCCCAGTTTGAGTCAGAACTGTTCAAAAACCACATTGTTGGTTTTCCCATGAGGGGACTCAAATTATAGTTACTTTAGCTCTGGTTTCTGTAAACTTTCCAGACAACCAGTTTCTGAAGACAATAGCCGCTGCGCTGGTGGACTTCAATGAACTACCTTGCCATGCTGCTATACACTATCTACTAGAGGTAAATTATAATGTTCTATTTGGCTGTTCTTTTTGACCTACATTTTAAAACAGTGAATGGTCACTGATGTTCAACAATGCAAACTGTTGAAATGAATTCTCTTACACAAACATTCGCTTTGTTGAACGCATGATTGTTCATACAATGTTTGTTAAGCTTCATGTATAAAAATTATGACCAGTGAAGTTATTCTTAATGTGTATATTTACTCTGAAATTTGCTAGCAGCTTATATCACTTCTCAGAGTCACCTCACTGTTTTCAACAACTTAATTTCTATGATTTTAATGCTATATTTCAGGGTCTAAACAACACCAGGAGCCTATCATCAGACAACATCCACCTGCTATTGGACAACCTCTCCACCTACATGAACTGTATCTCCCTGGAGACCAGCGCCGCCATGTGGACTAATATACTGAACCAGTTTGACACATTCTTTGCTCGACTGACTGAGATCCTGTCTACACCATGTGACATGACGTCAGTACTGAAGATTATTACATGTCTGTTGAAGGTGTCTGGAATCAACAATGCTAAGGTATGCTGTTCTAATGTCTTATCTTGATACAAGTTGGCATTTAGATGCAGATTAATTAAGTTATAAGTATCAGTGGTAGACAAAATGTTTCTTTAGCCTTTACACCGGCCACTGCGAACGCAAAGTGTTTTAGTTTGACAGGGTTTACAAAGATATGAGCCGCCTCGTGGGAAAACCAACAATGTGGTTTCCGAACAGGTC
Organism: Rugalucina vietnamica; assembly: GCA_964017185.1. NCBI lineage: Eukaryota > Metazoa > Mollusca > Bivalvia > Lucinida > Lucinidae > Rugalucina > Rugalucina vietnamica. Next base: position 65,279,489 of record OZ024872.1, read on the forward strand.
CGACACAAACCGACCTGTGCAGTCACAGAAAAGAGCTAGAAGCTTGAAATTTCGGATTTAAGTAGAAGAGGAATTGTACCATCCGAGTAGCGAAAACAAAGGCGCTGTTCAGCTTCGCGGCTACCGCGAAGCTGATCTGCGTCTTTGTTTTCGCCTATGCAGATTGTTGGTTTTCCCATGAGGCGGCTCATATTATGATGTACCTACAGTCAAACCTCTATAAGAGCGCCACCTTTGAGAGTAAGCTAAACTGGCTGTCATACAGAGGTGTCTGTCTTATCAAGGGTCAGTCAGAAAGGCCAGCATGGCAAAATAATATCACCATTTTCCAATATCTGAATGCATATTTTTAATGACAGAAATTAACAAGGCCGAAACACTCCATATTTCACACTCCGATCGCATAAAAAATGGGACAAGGTTCGTATACAAGCATATTTCGCAGTGCAAAACTCACAAATCACACCAAAACCCCTAAATGTTCCATACGATCGCCACAAATTACTAATCGAGTTTTCACAGACAAAAAAACGAAACTCCGACGCGATTTTCGCATCGCAGGGAGTTGGGCCCAGGATTGCATATTCGGATGAAAAGTTGGAATTACATATTTTGGAATCAATTGATAATCAGAGATCGCAAAATTACTTACCGATTTGATTTTTTGGCCCAAAAACATGAGATGTGTCTTCAATGAATGAAACCAAAATAACAGAACTACACACGAGATTATGCGAGACTACGCGTGAGTGAGTAGCCAAGGTGACAACAGGTTTTTCCCCAAGACACAATAACAATTTCACACGTTTACGCACAAGGTTGGATTATTTTGTAAACTTTGTGGTTGATCAATGATTGTGGATCATTATAGATAATTGGAGATTTGCTCAGGTAATAATGCGGCCGTCTTATGAAGAACAATTGGCGTTTTGGGAACGAAAAAACTGGCCGATGGCGATTATACCGTGCTCTTATAAAGAGACATTTTATTGGGAAAGCAGTCGGTAATGTTTGAACTGGCGCTCTTACGAAGGTGGAGCTCTTATAAAGGTGGCCGATTCGGCGATTTTTACTGTATATTCTGATATATGATTTGACATTTTCAGCACATTTTGGAGCCATTTGCCAAGCTATTGAGTATGACAGTGACCAGCTGTAGCTTCAACCTTCAGCAAGTCCTAGATATGTGTGCCCTCTGCAATAGGGTCTTCTCTAGGGTAGGTAACTTGTTTTATGTTTATCCAGTAAATTCTAAGAATCTGTTTGAAGTATACCCAAGTTCATGCATTATATCCCTCTCTTATCATATGGCATACCAGAAATAATGGGTCCTAGCTTCAAACAAAGAGGGTGCTGACAAAAGATTTCCATTTCAATTCCATAAGATAGGAGGATCCAGACTTGGCCCCACTTGTCCCTTCTTAATCATAAATTTTGTCTAAAGATATGGAAGATATAGAAGGATATTTTAGTATTAAACAAAGATTGCTGCTCTTTGGAAAATGTCATAAAAATGATTGGAAAAGAATTGAATTTGAGTGTTGGGAGAATTATTATGGTGGACTTAGCTTTCATGTATGGCTACATGTTGTCTGCTGACATTTCAGGATCGTGACAAAATGTACCCTCCAGCTTGTACAGGCACTGGAGTTCAAATCTAATCTACCAGATGGTGTTATAAAAATGTTTGACCATGTTATAATTAGGTTGACCTGTAAATGTTTTCTGTTGCTATTTTTCAGGATCGAGACAAGATGTACTTGACAAGAACAGTGATTTTCCAGCTAGTACAAGCTCTGAAGTTCAAGTCTAGTCTACCAGATGAGAACCTACTTCTGCTGGTTCAGGTAGGCTATAAAGCAAGACTTTCTGATATGATATTAAGCAGCATCTCTAGGCTGTAGAATAACTTAATCAAAAAATGGTAAATGTCAGCCTTCTCCCGTCTCAGCTCAGAAAAATTTAAGTAGCTTTAGGCAAAATCAAAGCTGAAACAATTAAGTAGCTATTTAATATACAAGGAACTTGCTATGAAAAAGATCTAAATAGAAGTGACTCTTTCCCCAATGTTGTGCTCACAGTTTCCACACATGTGTACAAGATTGTTATTTTACATGGCCTAAGAATTTCTGCATTACAGTTTGTGGTGTTGGACGCCGGGGGAACCATCGGTTCAACCAATATAGTGAGTGAGATAGAAATGCTAAACCACACACATGCCCACACACTGATGTCAACTTGTGCTGCAGAATGTACAAGACAGTAGCTAAATTATGTTCTTTATATCTCTGTTGACAGTTTGTAGTGTTAGACGCCGGGGGTACCATAGGGTCAACCAACATTGTTAGTGAGATAGAGATGCTATACCATACACACGCCCATACACTGATGTCGACCTGTGCTGCAGAATGTATGAGGCAGTACCTGAACGACTGTGTAGAGTTTGTTTGTGACCTACATACTATATCAAAACTAAAGGTTAGTTCAGACAGCTATATATCAAAACAAACGTCATATTTTGTATGCATATCAGGTTTGACAAAATCTAGCTTTAGATTGATTTACAAATTAACAACTGAGTTATGGCCCTTGATGGTTGTCAAGAATTTTGTTTCGTTAACAGCTTCAGAATTAATTGACAGAATTTGACCAAATTTTGTATGCATTCAATTATGAACAAGATCTAGCTTGAGATTTTGTCGTATTCAATTTTCCACAAGCATTTTTCTTGGCATTTCTATGGCACAAAAAATGCACAGAGTATGACAATAGTCAGATTCTCTGACAATTCTAGTTCGACACGACGTGGGGGAAATATTTGAGCTGTCTCATGAGAAAACCAACAATCTGCGTATGCGAAAACAAAGCCGCAGATCAGCTTCGCAGTAACTGCGAAGTTGATCAGCGCCTTTGTTTTCGCTGCATGGATAGTACAATTCCTCTACTTTCTAAATCCAAAATTTCCAGTCTATAGCCATCTTCTGTGCTTGTACAGCCTGGTTTGTGTCGGACCTGTTCGGAAACCACATTGTTGGTTTTCCCACGAGGCAGCTAATTTCTTGTATGCCTATCTTTACAGAACAACTTGAAAGGTGGTTGTAACAGTCTGAATGAGGACACACTGGGTAGCCTTGTAAAGTCTGGTATGGCTCAGTATATTGCCCTGGAGATTACACGAGGGAATGGTAGTGACAACAGGGCTATAGCGAGATATCTGCCCTGGCTATACCACCCACCTTCTACTACACAACAAGGGTAGGTAGAAAATTATAATTTGAAACTGGTCTCTTTGGATAAAAGGGTAATAAATATTGGGAATCTTGGGAGTTGAGATTTCGGCGGAAGAAAATGCATGTACCTATAAGAGTTCTGGTATTGTCTTTAATACAGCCATGCTTCTTTACTCTCTGACTAAACATCAGAGTGTGGCGGCCCCCGTGGCCGAGTGGTTAAGAGCGCTGATATTTCATTACCGCACTTAACCATTCGATCATCTCACCGCTGTGACTGGTGTGGGTTCGAGCCCCGCTCTGGCCACATGTGAGACAAGCCAAGTTCTGCTTGCGGGTGTGTCAGGTGGTTTTTCTCGGGGTTCTCCCGTTTTCGCCCCACCTACTGATTGGATTGTTTCATATGAGCTGAAATAATCTTGAAAGGGACGTTAAACTGAATCAAAAAAAAAAATAAACATCAGAGTACAAAATAGCAAAAGAGGCTCAATCGATAGCTCTATGACCTATTGGATCTTATTTTAGCATAAGTATTACATGACTTTTGTGTTGATTTTGTAGTAACACCCAGGAAGTGGTGATTCCATGGCAGCATGACTGAAAAATTGTTGACTGGGATGTTAAGCCATTGCAATGTACCAAACAAATCTGAAAATGTTTTTAACATCTAATTATTCAAATGTTTCAGACCAAAAGAGTTCATAGACTGTATTGGCCACATCCGACTGTTATCCTGGCTCCTGATTGGTTCCCTGACCCACACGGCTATGACAGAAGGGGCGGCCCCTATCACTTGTCTCCCCCTGCCACTAGACGCCAGCACCTTCATAGCGGAACATGTCCTGGTCATCATGACTGGATTTGCAGAGCAGTCAAATGTAAGTTTCCTCGTTTTGTTCCAAACTGAGCTCATTACGATATGAGCCGCCTCGTGGGAAAACCAACAATGTGGTTTCCGATCAGGTCTGACACAAACCGGCCTGTACCATCACAGAAGATGGCTAGAAGCTTGAAATTTTGGAGTCAAGTAGAGGAGGAATTGTACTATCTGTGTAGCGAAAACAAAGGCGCTGATCAGCTTCGCGGTTACCGCGAAGCTGATCTGCGCCTTTGGTTTCGCATATGCAGATTGCTGGTTTTCCCATGAGGCGGCTCATATGTTTCGATGATTTTGAGTATTTTCTTGAGTATGGTATCATACTGTTTGAGTATCTGGGAAATATTGCTTTGTAACTGTTTAAAATTTTAGATTTTGTATGAAAGAATATTTATGATGCCTTAATTGGATTCCTAGCACAGGACTGAGACATTCAAATTATTTGAAGTATAAAACACTGTCAGAATATAGTTCATTATTTAAAAGGTTTTTGTGTTTCAGCAAGAGTCTTATGCCAAGATTTTGTTTTTCAGAATTCAGTTCTACACATGAGTTCACTGTTCCATGCTTTCTTCCTGTGTCAGGTAAGTTTCCTAATATTTGAAGAATTATGTATGAAAAGTGCTGCATCCTCTGAAATCAGCATATGTATGATAAACAAAATAAAACAGTCACTTTGTGAAATGGCCTTTACGAAAACATGCTTTAAAGCGTCAAAATGAAAATTTTCAGAAAAAAAAATTGATATTTTTCTTATTTTTGCTCAAAACATAGATTGTGGGTACACGTTAGAACCACCTCGGCGAGGCAGTTCTAAAGAGTACTCACAAATTATGTTTTGGAGCAACAATAAGAAAAATAGGTATACCCCTGCAAACTCCAGTTTTTCTATATAATAGTGGGGTTCAAGGGTGTATACTTTTCATGGGCATGTTTTCCTGATATAGAAGTAGGGTTTAAGGGGTTACTTATTGCAGGGACATTTATTAGTGATGGCTGAGTAGATTCTCCTTTACCCTTCCAGTTTACCAGTTATCACTTCCAAGTATTATAGGTTAAAACATTTCAAATTTCTGAAATATGCATGCAAATGCCTCCAGAGTAGTCAATATTAGATCATTTCAGATACCGTAGTTTGGCTTAAATGTTAAACACACTTGACATGAACAACCACTTATCTAGCATCAAATGCAAACCTCTTTTCAATTCTCTTTGCAGTTATGGACCATGTACTGTGAGAGTGCTGCAGCGCAGTATAACAGCAACAGTGAACAACATATGACAGCCTCATTCAATGTGATGGACTTCTGGGCCAGAGTCACCCCGGGGATACTTCAGCTGCTCTCACACTCTAAAGTGGTACAGTATAAAAACATCTACACACCTCAGTTTTGTTTATAAATCCTATTAGTTAACTTAATAGGCTTTTAATAGTAATTGGTCAATTTTTGAATAGTGCAGGCTGTTATAAAATTGATGCGTTTTGCGCTGTAAGTTGAGTTCTAAGGATGATAATAGTTTGTATGGTCAGGTTTTACGTGTATTGTCAATCCACAAGGACAAATATTTAAAAGTTTTATGTTCATACACTCAGCGTCAATGAAAAGTTACCAGTAAATAAGGTTCAATTAACACACGACAATATTTGATTCATTCTGAAAAGAAAACATAGAATGCCATCCATCATTATTACTATTGAAAAGGTGCTCATCACAGCCGAAAAAATTATAGGCAGTCCTAGACAAATGTCAGAAGCTTCCATTGAAATGTATGGGGAAATGCAGAATTTGAGTACTACCTAAAAGTAAGATCCTCAATTCCGACAGTGGATGGAAAAATTTAAACCAGTTTGATGGCATTTTAACAGCGGACGTTAGTTGCATGTGAAGACATGACGACTTGTGAAAATAAGACTTTCTAGTTCTCAAAAAGTTCGAAAATCACAAATTGCTTTTGTTGCATGTGCACCGTAGTTCCAGGTTTAGTGGAACTGTTGAATGTCTCTAAATAAATTTGCTGTTAACCAGAATCATGAATGAAGCTACAATGTTTGAAAGAAATTTTATATTTTTCAAAATATCGAAATTTTAGTGGTGGTAACGTTTCATTGACGCCGAGTATATATCTTAAGCAATGCTGTCATGTCAAACCATTACATTCATTTGGTACTCTTTTGCAAAGTGTGGCAAGTTGATACAGGACCAGAATATGGCAACAAAGATTTTTGAAATTGTATATACTGTATGTATCTGTTTAAATTTCCTGCTATCAGGATAAATCAACTCTTGAGGTTTGCTGTACTGTTGTTCATTTTTTCCAGGCAAAATTCTTGTGTTTGTTTTATCTGCCTTCCATGTCGCTTTGATAGAATTTGTGTCCTGTTCTTGTTGATGTAATACATGTGGTGTGCCTCATTTTGAAAACACCATTAATTAGATACATGTACTACACCTGGACCTCTTTATAACACGGTTTGTTACAGCACGATTTCGGATATAACACTGATCATTGTTGGACCCCATTTGGACTACTTTTGCTATATGTCTATACATTTTACTATTGTTATAACATGGATTGGATAGCTTGCACGGAAATTGACTTGGACCCCAGCACTAGTGTTGTAAAGAGGTTTAGGTGTAGTTATGTCCCCCCAACCGAAGGTGGGGGACATATTGTTTTTGGTGCAGATCCTGTCGGCGTCCGCGTAGCTTCTTTCCGACGCGATATCTTTTGAACCAGTAGATGGATTTTGACCAAACTTGCGTAGATACATGGTTGGGAGGTTGGAAAGAGTTGATTAGATTTTGGTGACCTTGACCTCATTTTCAAGGTCACCAGCCCATGAAAACTGATCAAATTAGGTTTTCCGACGCGATATATTTTGAACAAATGAATGGATTTTGACCAAACTTGCACAAGAGCATTGTTGGGAGGAGGCTCAGAGTTGATTAGATTTTGGTGACCTTGACCTAATTTTCAAGATCACGAGTCCATAAAAACTGTTGAAATTAGTCTTTCCAACGCCATATCTTGTAAATCAATTGATGGATTTTGACCAAACTTGCACAGGAGCATTGTTGGGAGGAGGCTCAGAGTTGATTAGATTTTGGTGACCTTGACCTAATTTTCAAGGTCATGAGTCCATAAAAATTAGTCTTTCCAACACAATATCTTGTAAACCAAATGATGGATTTTGACCAAACTTGCACAGAAGCATTGTTGGGAGGAGGCTCAGAGTTGATTAGATTTTGGTGACCTTGACCTAATTTTCAAGGTCACGAGTCCATAAAAAATGTTGAAATTAGTCTTTCCAACGCAATATCTTGTAAACCAATTGATGGATTTTGACCAAACTTGCACAGAAGCATTGTTGCGAGAAGGCTCAGAGTTTATAAGATTTTGGTGACCTTGACCTAATTTTCAAGGTTGTGAGTCCATAAAAACTGTTGAAATTAGTATTTCCAACAAAATATCTTGTAAACTGATTGATGGATTTTGACCAAACTTGCACAGAAGCATTGTTGGGAGGACGCTAAGAGTTGGTTAGATTTTGATGACCTTGACCTAATTTTCAAGGTCATGAGTCCATAAAAACTGTTGAAATTAGTTTTTCCGATACGATATCTTGTAAACTAATTGATGGATTTTGACCAAACTTGCACAAAAGCATTGTTGGGAGGAGGCTCAGAGTTGATAAGATTTTGGTGATCTTGATCTAATTTCTAAGGTCACTAGTCAAAAACTGTTGAAATTAGTCTTTCTGACGCTATATCTTGTAAATTGATTGATGGATTTTGACCAAACTTGCACAGAAGCATTATTGGGAGGAGTCTCAGAGTTGATAAGATTTTGATGACCTTGACCTCATTTCCAAGGTCACTATTTCATAACTGTTGAAATTAGTCTTTCGGACGCGATAACTTGTAATCCAATTGATGGATTTTAACCAAACTTGTACAGAAGCATTGTTGTGAGGAGGTTCAGAGTTTATAAGAATTTGGTGATCGTGACCTAATTTTAGACAGGGTCCAAAACAAGTTTAAACTACCACACCATACAGAACAAGATGGGCATGGTGTCTTCCATAGAAAAACTTCATATCACAAGGTAACTACACTTCAATTACTAAACGGTTTGGGGGACATAGTTTTCCTCAGAAAACACTGTTTTAATTTTATTTGCTCATATACTTTTTTATATGTACAACTGAAGTAACCTTTTTTCACTTCAAACTGTGACGCATGTATGGCCAATGTAAGATACACTTTGCTCATTACATGTACTATTTTTCCTTTGCTCAAAGAATATGATTTATTATAACAGTAAAGCTAAATCACTTGACAAATTGGAGACAGTAGAAGAGAATGGTACCAACCCTGTAGCCTTTGCTGTTTACTCCCCATGAATTGATGTAGCCCAACAAATTACTTTCCCCCACCTCCCTCTCCTGTGTGTTTTAAAGAAGTTTATGGACATAAATGAATTTTATCCTGGAAGAACTAGCCAAAGAACTGTCTAGATATATGTTATATTGTTTTTCATTCCCATTGGACTGTTGTTTTGTGTATTGTTGGTCAATGTCCTTGTATTGTTTGTCATCGTTTCAGCCAGTTAGATAGGGATTTTTTCTTTTTCAGAATAAGAAGAGATGCTGCTTATTTCAGTTTTTATAGTAAATGCTGCTTCCGATAGCTTTTTCATTAGATCACCATCATGATAAAACCTGTTGCCAACCAGTCAGAAAATATAAGCTCAGTTAATAACAAAGACCAGTATTAATAGGGAAATGAGCCGTCCCATGGGAAAAGGCGCAGATCAGCTTCGTAGTAACTGCAAAGCTGATCAGCGTCTTTGTTTTCGCTACACGGATAGTACAATTCTTCTACCTTCTAAATCCAAAATTTCTAGCCTCTAACCATCTTCTGTAACTGTACAGCCCGGTTTGTGTCAGACCTAGTCGGAATCGAAATTGTTGGTTTTCTCACGCACAGGCTCAAATTAATTTTTTTTCAAAATAGAATCAAGTTGTTCTGTCACAAGTTGTTCTATCTCGGCAGAGAACAACAAAATTGGTGATGAATATTGTGCTTATATTATGCTGAGGTTAATATTTGGATTTTCATAGGCTTTAACAGGTTTTTGGTGATGTAGATCATTTCATTTTTTCCTTAGAGAATAGTTTCTAGAGTTTATAGAGAAATGTTAGTGCTTGATAGATTGTAGGATTTAAAATTTCAGGAACACATGAAGATAAATGATTTGTTTGGCTCTGTATATTGCAAAACGGTTTGAAATTGTAATTGTACCGAGCCTTAAGCTAGTATCTCACTGGCATGCAAATTTCTCGCGACTCTTTTGCGAATTTTGTCGCGGACTTTCGCACGACATTCGTGCGAGTGTCATGAGAATTTTCTTGTGTCGCGAACTAGTCGCGAACTGGTCGCGAAGTTTTTAAACATGTTGAAAAATTTTATGCGAATTTTTTCTCCAAAATATTTCGCAAGACTGTTGTGCGACTGTCGCGTGACATTCCTGCGACTGTCGCGAACTTGTTGCCACGAAATTTTTGCGACACTCGTACGAATGTCGCGCGAGTGTCGCACAACGGTCTTGCAAAAACCTCGCGACTATCCGGCGAGAAAATAAAACTAAGCAACATTCGTATGAATGTCGCGCAACACTCGCACGAATGTCGTACGAATTTAAATGAAAATAAGTTACCTTCGCGGGATAGTCATGAGACACTCTCACGAATGTCGTGCGACAGTCGCGCGACTATCGCACGACAGTCACGCAATATATTTTCAAAATTAGACCGAAATTCTCGAATTTGTCGCATAAATGTCTATTCAATGAGATTGCAACGTGAAAATTGTGTTTATATGGTTTATCTTTGTCGCGAAATAGTCGCGAACTAGTCTCCAGTTGTCGCATTCCAGTGAGATAGGGGCTTTACTAAATTCTGTTATACAGTAAAGAATATTGCATGTAACAGTCTCAAAAATTGATATGTATTCTTTTTTTTTACTTAATTTTCAGAACTATAAGGTTTGTAGGTCAGAGCCAAAATATTTTGTTATATTTTTATCATATTAAAAAATAAAACATAAACTGAAAGTCCCTGAAATGTATTTTTATCCACATATCCATAAAAAGGAAAGAATAAAAATTGAAAATGGCCCATTTGACTACTTACATGTCTCATATTGTTTTTGAGGTTGTTTGTAGTCCGATTTCCAGCTATCCAGGCAGCACTCATAATTCAGAATGAACTGAGGCATCTTAAATTTTGTGACAAGATTATTTTATGCTGTTTTAGAAATGTAAAGTTATGCCCCTACATTCTGCACTGTTGGCCCTTAGAAACAACAACAACAAAAAAACTGGTATAATGATAACACAGTGTTAGATTATAATTTTCAATGATCTTATAGTTGGCCGAGATGGTTAATCTACATTTCCTGAGCCTGATGGAAGCACTACAAGAATGTAACTCCAGTGTACTCGCTAAGGTAATACATTTACTGTCATTATATGAGCCACCTCGTGGGAAAACCAACAATGTGATCTCCGAACAGGTCCGACACAAACTGACCTGTACAAGCACAGAAAAGAGCTAGAAGCTTAAAATTTCGGATTTAAGTAGAAGAGGAATTGTACTATCCGAGTAGCGAAAACAAGGTGCTGATTAGCTTCGCGGTTACCGCGAAGCTGATCTGCGTCTTTGTTTTTGCCTATGCAGATTGTTGGTTTTCCCATGAGGCGGCTCATATCAAATTAAGCCTACCTCAGGCTTGGATTATTTATTTGACTTACCAGTATGCATGTGAAAATGTACATGGATTCTAAAAGCTCGAGTAAATGAGCTTCCTGAAGCTTCACTGGTTCCAAAATTTATTGTCATTCATTCTAAATAAGCAAGAGCATTTAAGTTCGTGTCAATGTTCATTACTATATTGAGAAGTCAGCACCATTCCACTTTTGTTTGTTCTTTCTCATATGGTCAGTATCTCTCAATGTTCATTGAAGCAGATAGAGGTAGATGTGATTTGTTAGGTTTGAAAGTTTTATTTTGAGCTGTACATGATTTTTTCCTGTTTAATTTCAGCTATTTCCAATGTGGACCTCCATCCTATATGCTTACCATGGACAGGTAAGTTGATAATTGCAATTCACCATGCATGCCCTTATAAACTTAGATCAAGGAATTACATCCATAATTGCAATAGAAAATTGGGCAGCAACGTTGTTACAAGGATAAATGGCTGTAGTGAACTTGAATGACCATAGTAACACTAATGAATTCCATAAAATACCAAATGAATTATTTGTTTATATTAAAGTTTAGCGTCCCAGTCAACAATTTGTTCTGTCATGTGGGATGTAACGACCGTTTCCAGGGTAATGCAGTGTCTCGCTAAAGGACACTGCAGTACCCAAAATGGGGATCAAACCTAGGACCTCTCGATTGGTAGTCTGATGCTCCACCATGGTCCATCAGGCTACCGCGGTCCTGGAAATACCAAATAAAACATGCAAAACTACTTGTTGCCAGTGAAACGGTATGAAAATTTACAGAGGTATAAATTGCTACTTTACTTTTTCAATAAAAATGCCAGCACTTCAGATACTTGTTTAATTTATAATTTCTAATTTCTCCCAACAGTTACCCGGTCATCTCCAAGTACGTCTGCAGTCGGTCCAGAACTGGCAGCCACCAGCGCCCTCTACTGAACAGACATCAATTAACTCCAGCATTCTGCTGACCTGGCTGAAGAGAATTCAGTTCAAACTGGGTCAGATTGAAGTCCAGTCGTCTGCTGTCACACAATTTTATACAGTTTAGATCAGAACTCCATTCAACCGAGTAGCGTCAGTTAACTATTGTAAACTCAGTACAAAAAGAAACGCAAAGTTTTGATTTTTATTTTTTCTTGTAAGTATAATAAACTGGTCAAAATATGTTAAGCCCCAGCTGAAATTTTTCCATAGACTTACTGTTAAAATCTCCAAATTTGTTTTGGCATAAGTTTTCACTGAATTAACGATTTTACATGCAATTTTCAGCAAATAAGCTCGAAGTATTCTTCTATTAAATAATGTTAGTTAACATAAATGCGACTCTCTTAAAGCTTTTCCTCAGTTAAAATTTCTGATCGTTTTTCAGAACTCCTGGTTCATTGATAAACATTTCTCTTGGTGATAAAATCAAGGTTAAGACAATCGATATCAATTTAGAACAAGTTTGCTACTCCTCCGAATACAATTTTTAGACGTTCTTAAAAGTTTGCAAATTTTGATCAAACTGTTAGGTGCATGACATTTTATGAACAGTATACAGCTGTGTTATAGATAGTATTGTTCTTCAGAAAGACATTTTTACTCAAATCATTTGCAGCCAAGCCCGATTTTTTATTTATAACACAAATTTTTAAAGTGTACCACATTGACCATCATTTTGAGCCATTTAGTTTTAGCCACTTATTCATGTTGTTGACCATAGCAGGATTAGCAGCCAAAGTTAGTCTGGGTGACTCACAAACTCAATTCTGATTTATGAAAAACAATCAATGATGAATTACCGTTTTAAGAAAAAAGTGATCATTTATAAGTGTTTTTTAAAGGAATAAAAATATTCATCACCACAAATTTTTGCAACTTTTTGTTTATGGATCCCCTTTGTTGACACAGAAAAACATAATGTTTTTGTGTTTGCAAAACTATGGCATTCAATCTGCTGGTAGGAGACATGTTATTCTTTGTTACCTGTAAATTTGAAATGACTATCTTTAAAATTGTACACATTATGACAGAAAATATACGTTTTGCGCTTCTTTATGTACTCAGTATATTGTATTGACATGAAGTGAATCATTTTTGATGTCAAAGTGTCTGCTATGACAGTTTTATCAAGTGTATATTCAAACTCTGCTCTACTGAGCATACATCAATGAACTCCAGTATTCTGCTGACATGGCTGAAGAGAATTCAGTTGAAGCTGGGTCAGATTGAGGTGAGTCATCTGCTGTCACACAGTTTTATACAGTGTAATGGTTTGTGAAACTCTATCTTTCACTGTAAGCAATTTTTATGTCTCCCCCCGAAGGGGTCAGAGACATATTGTTTTTGCCCTGGTCGTCTGTCCGTCTGTCTGTCACAAATCGTGTCCACTCTGTAACTCGAAAACGGTGTAAGATATCACGACGAAACTTCACAGGAATATTAACCAACATGAGACGACGTGCAGAACACAAGAACCGTAACTCTGGATTGCATATTTTTCGAGTTATGGCCCTTTGAAATGGAAAAAAGCAGAATTTGCACTCTAGTCGTGTCCGCTCTGTAACTCGAAAATCGTGTAAGATATCATGATGAAACTTCACAGGATTATTAACCAACATCAGACGACGTGCAGAACACAAGAACCGTAACTCTGGATTGTATATTTTTCGAGTTATTGGCCTTTGAGGGAAAATAGCAGAATTTGCGTTCTAGTCGTGTCCGCTCTGTAACTCAAAATCCGTTTAATATATCTTGATGAAACCTCATAGGATTGTTAACCAACATGAGACGACATGCAGAACACAAGAACCGTAACACTGGATTGTATATTTTTTGAGTTATTGCCCTTTGATGGAAAATAGCAGAATTTACATTCAAGTTGTGTCCGCTCTGTAACTCGAAAGCCGTTTAAGATATCATGATGAAACTTCATAGAATTACTAACCAACATTAGACGATGTGCAGAACACAAGAACCGTAACTGATTGCATATTTTTTGAGTTATGGCCCTTTGATGGAAACTAGCAGAATTTGCATTCTTGTCGTGTCTGCTCTGTAACTCGATAACCGTTTAAGATACTAAGATGAAACTTCGTAGGATTACTAACCAACATGACATGCAGAACACAAGAACCGTAATACTGGATTGCATATTTTACCATCTGTGGTAATATTATTGAAGACTAAGCTTGGTTACATGCACTTAGAAAGGGGGGAGACATCAGTTTTCACATAGAAAACAAATTCTAGTAGTATTCTGCTGACATTGCAGATCGAAGTTCAGTCATCTACTATAAAAGTTTAGTTTCTGAACTGTCATCTTATGAATGTGTATAAGATTTCTTTAGTCTCATCTATTCATGGAAAACATTGGGGCCTAGCTTTTTACGTAAAAACCAAAAGCAGTTCAGAATCTCACATGGAATGTATATTTGGAAATGTTGGGATTTATATTGTGATATTAGATTCATGTTTTGTTATGTTTGGTAGATAATTGATGCTTTATGTGATGGAGTTTGCTTACTGGTATTAATCATTGTTAAAACCATGAGCCATATCATAATTGTCATGTTTATAATCAAAACTTGAACACCTGGGGTTTATTAAAATTTTGGAGACAAGAATTGCATCTTAATTTCACATGTTACACAGTAAAAACTTAAACAATGGAAACATGTTTTATCTCTGTATGACTTCTACGCTAAACATGCAGTTTTCAATGAGCCTAATCAAATCATATTTTACAGTATTATGTTTCCTATACATGTACTCTCTACAAAACTGGGTGCTCAAGATTAAGTACATGTAGGTATTTAAATAAACTTTTTAATTATAAGACACAATCACGTTTTGTCTTTATGGATTTTATAGTGTTCAAAGCAGAATGCCAAACTTAATGTTGTATTTTTGACTTCTTGTTATAGATTTATTCTACTGTTTGTGTGCAATATAGGCTTGTTGATATATGGGTAGTGCAATAAATATGTTACTAGTCAAATGTTAGTAGTTACTTTTCTAGTCCAGTATGTTCACAATTTACAGTCTTTCAGATGAGATTTTAAATGGAGATCCCATCTGTATTTGTGCCGTGACGCGAGAAAACCGGGCTTCGGGGTTTCCGACCAGGTCTGACACAAACCGGTCTGTTCAGCCACAGATAAAAGCTAGAATCTTCTAATGTCAGGTATAAGCAGAGGAGGTGTTATACTATACGTGTAGTGAAAACTAAGGCGCTGATCAGCGCCAGCTTCGCAGTTACTGCGAAGCTGATCTGCGCCTTTGTTTTCAAACAGGCAAAAATCGGCTTTTCTCATGATGTGGCTCATTTAATCTCAGCTGGGTTTGGAGCCTCTATCCTCTCCCATTCAAAAAGCATACTTCTGAGCCACTGTGTTCCGGTCTTCAGCTTCTGACCAATGCTGTTCAGCAATGGCAGATTGGTAAGGCTGCAACTGGTTTATGAAGAAGAGCCGTTTTGCTAGCAAAAGCAATGTGTTATTAGTCAAGTTCAAATTTTATATGGGTTTGGAGTGGGTTAAATTTTATTGTATATGGAAAGGAGGAATCATAAAAGAGACAGAAAATACCATGTTCAAACATTTATCACTAAAGCTTCTTGGGCATAGCAGCACGAAATGTAAATCCTATTCAAATAAGATGTAAATCTAACACATACAAAGCTTGTCAGAATAAAGTCTGGATTCTGAGTAAGTTTATTCTTTTTTCATCGTTTTACGTCCCTTTCAAGATTATTTCAGCTCATGTGAGACAGGCCAATCAGTAGGTGGGGCAAAAACAGGAGAACCCCCAGAAAAATCACCTGACACACCCGTAAATAGAACTTGGCTTATCTCACATGTGCCCCATGTGGGGCTCGAACCCACACTGGACACAGCAGTGAGATGATCAAATGATTAAGCACGGTAATGAAATACATGTATCAGTGCTCTTAACCACGCGGCCACGGATGCCGCCATTGAGTAAGTTTGACAAACCTTTCTGAGATAGGAGGGAGGATAGACAGAATGCACATTTGGGAAGCAAACAAATTGCTTGAGCAGGGTGCTCTGTTTTGTGATGTAATGTCCATGTCAACAATGGACAAGGCAACCCCTTCATGGTTATCAAACCAGTATTTTGGGGAGTTGTGTTTTGCTGAAGGACACAACTACACTCCCATTCCAGTCTGATGCTCTAACCACTTAGTCAACACACTCACCAGGCTGGTATGTGCAATATCAGCCACCTCATGGGAAAACTAACAATGTGCTTTTTGAACAGGCCCAACACAAACTAGGCTGTACAGCCACAGAAGATGGCCAGAAGCTTGAAATTTCGGATTTAAGAAGAGGGATTGTACTTTCCAAGAAGCGAAAACAAAGGCGCTGATCAGCTTCGCAGTTACCGCGAAGCTGATCTGCGTCTTTGTTTTCGCCTATGCAAATTGTTGGTTTTATCATGAGGTGGCTCATATAGTGAAACAAATTTTCCCTCAATTAGGCTTTACTTAACAGCAGTAGTTACCAACAATACAGAAAATACATGTACCAATATTCACATACCCTATGATGGACACAGAAACAAACTTTGGAATGTTTCATTATGTAAAAATTGGATTCAAGAACAATTAATGAGAAAACCAACATTTTGCATATGCGAAAACAAAGGGGCAGATCAGCTTCACGAAGCTGATCAGCGCCTTTGTTTTCCCTGTAAAGATAGTACAATTCCTCTACTTTCTAAAATCTTCCGGCCTCTAGCCATCTTCTGTGCTTGTACAGCTCGGTTTGTGTTAGACCTGTTCTGAAACCATATTGTTGATTTTTCTCATGACGTGACTCATATTTATCACATTTTCCTTATAACTGTAATCTATATTTCTGCAAATGGACAAATTCAACAAAATTTTTATCATGACACTAATAACATCTGATTGTGTTGAAGCAACATAGGTCCTGCCTCAACATACATACATACCATATGCAAAAATGTTTCATTTACAGTCTAGGGTGTTTGATAGAACATGTTATGTCCTCAGTCAACAGGACGGTCAGTTGTTCTTAAAACACTTCACTGACAAGCTCTTCACACTACATGTACCTATTAAGCTACTGTGCTCAGTTTGTTCGCAAAGCACAACTACACAAACAAAATGACTTTCTCATGGCTGCAAGTTCATTGAGAATTGAGGTGAAATACATGCAATCACATTTATTATGAAATTGTCCATTGATAACATGATAGATACTCTACCACATGTATACCAAAACCTTGCACATCAATAAATATAATCATTCATACTTCCATTCATGTAAAGACAGTGTCTTGCCAAATTAATTGTATCACATTATGAAGCTCTAGCAGACATTCATTCGATTGGTATTCACACTTTTTTCATTTGATAATAATATGAGCCGCTGCATAAGAAAGCCAACAATCTGCATATATGCGAAAAAGGAAGGCGCAGATCAGCTGTGCAGTAACTGCACAGCTGATCATCTTTGCCTTCACTACTTGGATAGTGCAATCCCTGTCCTTGTTAAATCTGAAATTACAAGCTTCTAGAACTCTTCTGTGACTGCACAGACTGGTTTGTGTCAGACCGAGACGGAATCCCCCAAGACCGTTTTTCTCACGTTGCAGCTCATATAATAATTATAATATGGACCAACATTAGATTCCACAGCATCCCTTGAATGTCACAGGTATTCTGTATCGGCAGTGTCTAGTCTTAGTAAAATACTCCCTGCTTCTTATTATGTACCGGATTTCGCCATTGAAAGATTAAGAGATAATCAATACAAACACCAGGCCCCGAGGTTATAAAACTTTTTTCAAGCTCAGCTCAGCTGAGCATGAAATTTCAGCTGCTCATAAATTTTTAAATAGTCATAACTGGTGGAAAATTCTGGTTCAAAACTCAAAAACTAGTAATTTATCCTGCTCATAAATGTTAATTGTTGGCATTTTAACATTTATGAGCAGGATAAATTTTAGTCTCAGCTGAGTTGAGCATGAAAAAAGTTTTATAACCTCGGGACCAGGAAGTTTTTTATTGATACCTGAGGGAAGAATATTATCAAGTTTCCCATAGAAACACAGTTAGCAGGTAGAACTGACCCAGCCCAGCAAATTTTAAAAGAAATCAGCATGATACATGTACATCTTTAATTATAGTTGGCCTCCCAAGCCCCCCAAATATTTTTCTGTTGGCATTTTTGAGTACATTTTGGCATCCATGCCTAATGTGTACCTTAATGTGTAACAACACACGCTAGGGTGGATGCCAAGTCTGAAAATGCCCCAGAGTCCCAAAAATAGGTCAAAGGTCAACTAAGTGCAAAATTTGAGATATTTCAACATTATAGCAGTATCTTATGAAATATTTTCCTTTTTTTTGTAAAAAAATGCCCCAAATTACATTTAATGTATTTGTATGGTGTAATCAGTTACAATTGTTACAACAAAGTAATGCAGATTTAGGTCAAAGGTCACTTTAGTGCAAAAAAAAATGCTTATTTTCATGCCCTTTTACAATTGCCTATATAAACATCAGTGTCAGTGGTATTCTGATGGGGATAAAGTTCTTTTAGATACTTTTTGTATCAATTGTGTATAGAATATGATCGTAGCAATCATTTGATACCAATTATAGCTATCTGCAGTTTTTGGTTGCTGAGATATTGTCAATTTTATTGATACACTCCCCTGTATTTGTCTGTGTTTTTTTCTCTTATATCTTAAGTTTTCTTATTTTTTTTTGCAGCGGGATAGTCAGTGTGGTCATATATATTATTACATGTTTATACACTATTGTCATAACAATCATTTGATACCAATTTCAGATCTCTATGACTTATGGTTGCTGAGATATTAACGTTTCCATGGGTATACCCCCTCTATTTTTCTGTGATTTTTATCAAATACTTTAAGTTTTCATCAATATTCAAACAACAAGAAAGTCGAACTATTCATTTGTCTTATCGCATGTTTATAGCACATTATCATAGCAATTATTTGATATCAATTTCACCTTTCTATATCTTTGGTTGCTAAGTTATAAAACATTTTATTGGTATACCCCATCCACTTTTCTGTGGTTTTTCACTAGTATTTAAAGTTTTTGTCAATATTCCAAAAACAAGAAAGTCAGAGTGTTTGTGTGTCTCACAACATGGTTATAGAATATTTTCCTAGCAATCATTTGATACCAATTTCAGTTCTCTAGAGCATTTGGTCACTGAGATATTAGCAGTTTTATTGGTATACCCCCTTCGTTTACCAAGGATTTTTCTCCTATATCTTAAGTTTCCTTAAATATTTGAGAAAC
Organism: Rugalucina vietnamica; assembly: GCA_964017185.1. NCBI lineage: Eukaryota > Metazoa > Mollusca > Bivalvia > Lucinida > Lucinidae > Rugalucina > Rugalucina vietnamica. The sequence goes on from OZ024872.1 coordinate 65,298,708, forward strand.
AAGATAGTAAGCTTGTTTATATACTTTATCACATGATTACAGAATATTGTCATAGCAATCTTTTGATACCAATTTCAGCTCTCTATGACATTTGGTTGCTGAGATATATACGTTTTTGTTGATATACCCCCTCTCTTTTTCTGAGATTATTATCTAATATTTAAAGATCTCATCGCTATTCGAAAAACAGGAAAGTCAGATTATTTATGCGTCTTATCACACTATTATAGAACAATATTATAGGAATCATTTGATACCTATTTCAGCTTTCTAGAGCTTTTAGTCACTGAGATATTAGCAATTTTATTGGTATACCCCCTTCGTTTGCCGCTGATTTTTCTCCTATATCTTAAGTTTTCTTAAATATTTGAAACACAAGACAGTCAGCTTGTTTATACACCTTATTACCTGGTTATAGAATTTTGTCATAGCAATCATTTGATACCAATTTCTGCTCTCTATGGCTTTTGGTTGCTGAGATATATGCGTTTCCGTTGGTATACCCCCTTTATTTTTCTGCAATTATTATCTAATATTTAAAGTTCTCATCATTAATCCAACAACAAGAAAGTCAGATTGCTTATGCGTCATATTACACCGTTATAGAATATTATTATAGCAATCATTTGATACCTATTTCAGCTCTCTAGAGCTTTTGGTCAGTGAGATATTAGCAATTTTATTGGTATACCCCCTTCGTTTGCCAGTAATTTTTCTCCTATATCTTAAGTTTTCTTAAAAAATTGAGAAACAAGGAAGTTAGCTTGTTTATATACCATATTACATGGTTATAGAATATTGTCATAGCAATCATTTGATACCAATTTCTGCTCTCTATGGCTTTTGGTTGCAGAGATATAAACATTTCTGTAGGTATAACCCCTCCATTTGCTGTGATTTTTCTCTAATATTATATTCATAAAGATTTCATCAATATTCGAACAAAACGAAAGTCTGATTATTTATATATCTTATTTTGTGGTTTAAGAATGTTGTAGTAGCAATTACTTGATACCAATTTCTGCTCTCAATGGCTTTTGGTTGCTGAGCTGTATTATAAGCATTTCTGTAGGTATACCCCCTGCATTGTTCTGTGATTTTTCTCTAATATTGAAAGTTCTCATCAAGATTTGAACCCCAAGAAAGTCACATTCTTTCTGTGTCTTATCACATTATTATAAACCATTATCATATCAATCATTTGATATAAATTTCAGCTATCTAGAGTTTTTGGTTGCTGAGATATATGCAATTTTGTTGGTAGACGGTCTTCATTTATGTTTTTTTCTCTAATATATGAAGTTCTCTTTAATATTGAGCATTAAGATAGCCAGTTTGTTTATATATCTTATTACAGAATTATAGAACATTGTCATAGCAATCATTTGGTACCAATTTAAGCTCTCTAGGGCTTTTGGTTGACGAAATATAAGCAATTGTGCTGGTATACTCAATTTTTCTGTGATTTTTTTCTATTATATAAAGTTCACATTAATATTTGAACACCAGGAAGTCAGTTTGATATTTAAATCTTATTACATGGTTATCAAGCATTGTCAAACCAATCATTTGATACATATTTCTGCTCTCTTAAGGTCTATCTGTAGCCAAGAAACATGTGGTAATATAGGTGTACCACACTACTTCCTCTGCTTATTAGAGGTGGGGCTGAACACTCTATGATTTTACGTGACACACATGGGCAATAAAGAGATCCTCTGACCAAACTGGCACCCATGGGCATTTGTTCTAAGGGTGCAAGGTACATTCTATAGATATTCCACCCTAAACCCTTCAAATGGCAATTGATTTTCCCTTTGTATATCTTGATTTTCGTCATTTTCATTAATATTTATGAAAATGCAAATGAGATAATTATTATTTAGGCCCATGAGTCATCAACAAATTTGTCAAATAGTATTATTGGTACAGTAACAATAAGCCAAAATGATAGTTTAGGCATGACATTAGTTTTTATGGGATAATTGATTTTAATTGTTTCTTTTTATTAATTTTTTAAAGTTTTAATGAAAATTCATGAATATGCAAATTAGATATTTTCCATTACTTATCATAGGAAGAAAGGGCTATGTCTAAGCTTTAATATGAGACAAAGTTCAATGGTCTAGGATTATAAATAACTGAGATATATTCAATTTTCTATGTGTATCCCCATTATAAAAATGCAAAAAAAATGAATATTTTGGGTACTTTAATAGAACATAGCGTAAAATGCTAACGCTTCCACTGGCAGAAAACAGGGTCTGATAGCTTTTTCAATGTACTTAAATTAGAAAATCATAGTGTAGAAAATTCCCCCTTGCGGGAAGGGGGTATAGGTAGCTAGAAGACTATTAGCTATCATAACAGGTTTTGATATTTTTGCACTCATATGACTTTTGACCTAATTATGTGACCCAGAGGCAGTTACAGACTTGGAATATACCCGTATGAGTTAAAACACTTGTCAATGAATAAAATAAGCACATGTTGCCTTTAGTCAGTTCATGTTTGATTTAAGAAATACTTGTTTATTGTAACGGGTGTTTGTTATTTTGCACTCATTTGACTTTTGACCTAATTCTGTCACCCAGGAGCATTTACAGTCTTGTCATCCACCTCTATGTCTTTGGACACATGTCAAGGAATGACATCAGTACACGTTACCTATTATCAGTCCATTATTTTCCAAGACAATAATGTCTATTTTCATTTTTACAGATTTTTGCTATTTTGCACTCGTTTGACCTTTGACCTTGTTCTGTGGCCCAGGGTCATTTACAGACTTGGCATCCACCCGTACGAGTTTGGGCACATGCCAAGGAATATTATGAGCATAGGTAGAATAATGTACTCAAAAATGCCAACAAAACCAAAACTAAGCCACTTTTTTGGATTTGGACTGCCAAGTATTATATACAGTTACCTCTTAAATGATTTTACAGCATCCTGAAACACCATAATTCATTCTGCTGGTTTCAGTACAATCTGTAGTATGAGACAATTATCAACCAGTAATGGTGAATTTGGTTGACAAAGTTCCAACAGTGAGACTTTCTTATCCAGCTCAGTATCTATAGTGTACCGCGTCTTTGAAAAATTTTTCTTCCCACTGACTGTGTACAGGATTTCATTTCTACCGACTAGTGATAGTAGATACTCTATAGGCCTGGGTTGGTCTAGGATGAGATTTGAGTACAGTACAACCCTGAAATCATCTGAAGTAACCGAGACTCCCTTTGGGTAGACCTTGAGTTCCCAGTCCCAGGTCTGGGCGGGGTAGGACGATGCCCTTGTGGAGAATCTGAACCCCTTCTCCTCCCCCTTGGGACAGCTGGAGTAATTATGGACTACGAACCTGCAGTCCCACCTCAGGTCACTGTAGTTACGGAGCAGGAAACTTGGTCCCATGAAATCTCTGATCACAGCTCTCATTGAGAGAGGCAAGGCCTGGTACTTGTAGGCTATCATGAAATGTTTCTGGAATAGTTCTGGATAAGCTTTTGCGACTTCTGAGGTCTCCACCATGTAGACCTGTTCTGCCGTCATCAATGGGAATCGTATATGCTCCAATATATCCTTCAGATTGTTTTCAAAGTTCAGGGCCCTGTTGGGGTGACTTGTTGAATATAGCCACTTTAAGACAGCATTCCATAGTTCAAACTCATCCTTAATATTCAAGTCTGAACAATTCAGGAATTCAGTAAGCTGATCTTTATCCAAACTGATCCATTCCCTCTCCCACTCTACCGACCCTGTTATATCATCCATCTTTTCTGCCATGGCTCTGATGCATGACTGCACTAGCCGACGATGGTAACATTTGGTTGCATACTGGAACCATACATAGAACACATCCTTCAACTGCAGCTTGGGTATAATGTAGGAACAAGCAAAGTTTATACAGACATTTCTGAGATCAGTTACGTTATACTTGTCGGCAAGGACTAGGACAGGGAGTGAATTCTCCATGTTCAGTTTGATGTGACAGCTATACAGGAACTTCAGGAATCGTGGGAAAACATTGACACACATTGCTTCCTCCATCAGTTCGAGCTCCTGTAACACAAATGAGCCATTAGGCTACAAAAACCAGGCATTATAACCATAGATGATGGCTATAGAAATCACAAAATCTGATTAACAAAACACAAGATTGTACTATTCATGTACATGTATGTTTAACACTGATGTTTAAAGCTGCCAGCTATCATGCACTACCTCTACACTTTTGTTCTTGCACGAAAGGCAAACAGTATTTTTAAGACACTGATTAAATCAAATGTGACAAAGACAGGTGTTTTACAAGAAGATAATTTTAAGTTTGGGACTGCAATATTAAATCTTAAGCCCCCAAATCACACAGCTTTAGATAAACTTACTTTTTTGCCAGAGTCTGCCCAGTCCCCAGTTAACATTCTCTCGAACACATCGCTGGACCTCACCAAGATCAATTTGTGGGCAAAGTATCGGCGACCACCAACCAGCAGGACGATATCACTCAGCTTCTCATTGTTACAGAACTTTGCTTGGTCAGACAGGGCCTCTCGTTCCCGCCCATAGCAGTTGATCCCCTCTGGGCTACTCAGGGCCAAGTTCAATGATGTGGGGGAGGGGGTGCCACTGTCTGCACTTGATGAGCCTGGTAGGACCCGGATTTGCTCCCCATCTTGCTCAAACTGGGGGTTGGACAGGGATTCTGGTAGGGATAGGGGTGGGAGCCGTGGTGGAGATGCCATGTTTCATCTCACTGCTTCCACTGAAAAGATATTCAGATACCACAAATGAGCCATGTCATGAGAAAACCTGCTTTTGGATTGCAAAAACATAGATACAGATCAGCTGTGTAGTTACTGCTGTAACGGTGCTTATAAATTACAGAAACAGAACAGAAGCCTCTAGCGTAAAATGTAGCCATGGCCATGGGTTTCTGTCTAACATCAGTTTTCAATTACAGACGGCTCCCCTAACATTGCGCATATGGCATGTCAACCAGATTTCAAACAATATTGGACTATGAATGCTATTTTCACATTATGTTACACCAACAAGAGTGTACAAGTTTAATTTCAAGACAAAAACGATTTTCCTTCCTTTCTGATTGAATAATTTAGCAACATTACATGATTTTGTTTAATTTTGAAATACTGTGTCATGACATTTTTGTGCCACAATACACAACATGATTTTCTTTGAACTTTCTGGTTTGTAATTTGTCACATGGGTGTCATATGTATTGACAGAAATACAACTGCTGTGGATAAATTGCAGGTTGCTATAAAATATGCATTTGATTTAGCAGTGCGCAATGTTAGGGGAAAAATTGACTCCATTTTTTTCAAGGGGGTGCATATGTTTAAGCCACAATATTTCTAAAGCTAATAGAAATGCTAACATTTCATATTATGATGTTTTAATAATTTAATCATTACGACTTCTCATGGTAAGTGATGTTCGTCAAAGTTTATATTTGACGTCAGACCTGGCATGAAATACCTTAGGTGCACAAAGTTACCGGACTGCATCGTAAAACAAAATTGGTCACTTATTAGATTAAGGGTGTGAATTCCAGTAGTTATATTCATAAAACATTTTTTGTTTAAAAACAACTTCATGGTTTGCCATACAGACATGATTCCTTTGCAGACAAGAAACTGACCAGTTATGTCTTTGACTAAGCTCTCACTGTAAGCAGAATAAAAAAAAAATTTAACAAGAGGGGGATACCCACCCCTGCACTACCCCTGCTGGTGTCTCTGGAACTTGTTACAACCCTATGGTGTTTTAATTATCATGCCGACTGAGTACCTCTTTTGAAAAGTAGTAAATGACCTGGATAAATACACCTTGTGAACCAAGGTCCAGGGCTATTGAGTCAGGGAAACTAGCCAAATACCACAATCTTCACGATCACTGATTTACGCAATGTTGTTGTATCAAAAATGACCACAGATATCCGCTGCTGATAAGTTTTTTAAAAACAATGCAGGGTCCTGTACCTCTTCAAATGCTTGTCATAACTAAGATCATCTGTAGATTTTCAAACCTGGTGGTAGAATTAAATATAAGGGTTGATTGCCTATGTACAGGGTCACAAAAATGCTGGAAAAGGGCCAAAATCACGGATTTATATGATCTTAATCCCGCCATTTTCCACAAAATTGCACTAAACAGCAATCTTAGCAAGATCGCAGTATTTGAAAGTTTCCCTGATTGTCTTCAATTGTATTGGATGAGACAAGTGTATTTTAACCAAAATCCTACCTCTGTATGACCATAGCTGTTGGTGGGACAGTAAGCACAATAAAAATGACATACATTCAAGATCATTCAGCTGAAGAGAGGAAAAATGCCGGAAAAATACAATCAGAACCCTGAGAAGGAAAGAATGATAAATATGCTGAGTACTCTGCTGCCAAGTTCTTAGATTACTTGACAAAGGGTTTAACTAGACAGGTTAATCTAAAATCTTACCCAGCTAAAAATTATGTGAGGTGAGAATGACAAGTGGCGCTAAAAGGGGTGTTACTCTTTGGCACTTTACTGGTTCTCGGCTCTATACAATATTTGCGCTATTATGACAGGAAACCAATCAATAATGGATGCGCCCATGGAAATAATTCCAGCTGTTTTTCAGGGGCGAAAAATCAATAATTTTACAATTAGATAGGTATGTTTGTATATAGTTTTGGTACTCTTGTGGAAGAAATACGTTATATTTTAATTTATCAATAAAACTTTTCACATTGGAATGTGATCTAACCTTTATTTTCAAGCCAAACATTTTTCTTATAACTAACGAGTTTTAGATGGGCACCTATATTCGGACAAATTGTTTTAATCACTACAGATGAACAATTGCTAATCACCATTTACCGCAGCCGACAATTGAACCAGGAACTCTTACCCACTTCTAGTTCCATCCATAAAACTCCGGGGTTTTCCCGTTTTTATTGTGATGTTTATATTGAAAACCCCGGGATGGGCAACTAACAATATCAGTCCATAAATCAGTCCATCCTGGACGATAAACTGGTTGATCTAACCCGCTTCTACAGAAATTACTGTCCTTCTCCGCTCCACTAAATATCAACGTACACCGGATATTGTGATTGTTTTATCGAGGATATTTTGACACATAGATCTATTTTAATATTCTGTTCAGAAAATATAGTGATTACATGGCGTCTCAAAGTCATCCCTTGTGTCACAAACCTGTTGGGAAAAATGCAGTGAATCTACTTGTGACATACTATTGTCTGAATGTTGCACGATGGTCATGAGAATAATTTGCATACAAATCATGAATATTCTGTGAGAATACAAAAATGAGCAACATTCTTATTAAGTCAGAAACTCAGAACATCATCAGACTCTCACACAAATGTTTTGTGCCAGTCATATGAGCACTGTAGGAGTGTCTAGGGAATATGGCACTATAAACATGCAAAATAGATAAACTTGGGCTGTAATTTTCAAATTAGTAACATAAGTATCCATCCAGTGAGACTGCAAGGTGAAAAATGTTGCAAAGTAGCAAATATCTTTATCACCGGCTGCCACATGCCATCCAGTGAGATAGGAGCTTGAAGAAGACTATATGTATGCTCAAATTTGTCAAAAGATTGTGCACTAAGTACAGGTTAGATCAGATAAGGGTTATCAGTCATGCTGTATATGAATTGTAATGTGTTACTTGGATGTAAACCACCCAGGCAATCAAGACTGTGGTATGTTTTAAGAGTTTTGAGTAGGTTGTGATCCAAGAAAAAGTGTATCATACCATTCTTTATAAGACCTAGCCTTTATGTTTTCAGATTTGTATTGAAAGGCTGCCAAACAAGTTGATTTGAATTTGCTGTCTACTTGACAACATGGCATTTCACTCTCTGGGTAGACCTCAAGTGTTACAGTCCATCAGAAAATTCCATAGCAGTTTCAGACGCCTGAGAGTTAGTAGCAAAATTACCTGGTCAAAATGGCAGCATGTGAGAACTTTACATAAATCACAGTCTCATATAACTGTGAATGATACTTTAGTCAGAAATACAAAAGACAATAGAAAGTTTGACCCTGATGTACCAGAATGGACAAAGACTTTCTCAATTAAGGATCCAGAGTTGGACCTAGATTATCTGTTGAAACCAGAGAACTTGCAGGAAATTGGGCAAAATATTGTAAACAGGAAAGGTGTAGGAAATATTGAAAAGCTGGTAAGTATACGACTGGGGCAGTTGTACATGTATGAGTTTTACTTATGTTAATTGACATTTTTATACTGCAACTTGTGGCAAGATCAGAAGACTCACATCATGAATTTTTAATCTAATATACAGACATGTATAAACTCAGTTATTCTTGCTTTTATTTAGGTATATACCTTTTTAGCTCACCTGAGCCGAAGGCTCACAAGGTGAGCTAATAGGATGGCCATGATCCGGCGTCCGTCCGTCGTCGTCCGTCCGTCCGTCCGTCCGTCGTCGTCCACAATTTCAAAGATCTTCTTCTCTGAAACCGCTTGGCCGATCTAGTTGAAATTTTATGTGGAGCCTCCTTGGGTAGTGGCATTTCAAGTTTGATCGCGAAATCCAGGTCACATGACCAAGATGGCCGCCACGCCCATATATTGTAAAAACCACTCAAAAATCTTCTACTCCAGAACCGGTGGGCCGATTTCCACGAAACTTGGTATGTAGCATCGGGGACTTCAGCCCATTGTAGTTTGATAAAATGATGACCCTTGGATGACCCTGACCTATTTTACGGCAAGGTCAAATTTGGAAACATAGGCTTTTACATGGGAAAAAGTGAAAACTATGGATTTTTTGAAAACTATTGCAGCCTGAGGCCTGAAAAGTGGTAGATGCAAACTACTAATGGAGTAGATGAAGGTATGTGATTAATTTAGGTCAAGGTCATCTCTTGACCTTGGCCAGTCTGTCGTCCATTCACACTTTTCAAAGATCTTCTTCTCTGAAACTGCTGGGCCAATCAAAGTGAAATTTTATGTGGAGCATCCATGGGTAGGGGAGACAAAAGTTTGATCGCGAAATCCAGGTCACATGACGAAGATGGCCGCCACGCCCATATATGGTAAAAACCACTCAAAAATCTTCTTCTCCAGAACCGGTGGGCCGATTTTCACGAAACTTGGTATGTAGCATTTGGGACTCCAGCCCATCATAGTTTGATAAAATGATGACCCTTGGATGACCCTGACCTATTTTACGGCAAGGTCAAATTTGGAAACATAGGCTTTTACATAGGAAAAAGTGAAAACTATGGATTTTTTGTAAACTATTGCAGCCTGAGGCCTGAAAAGTGGTAGATGCAAACAACTAATGGAGTAGATGAAGGTATATGATTAATGTAGGTCATCTCTTGACCTTGGCCAGTCTGTTGTCCATACACACTTTACAAAGATCTTCTTCTCTGAAACTGCGCTGCCAATCAAAGTGAAATTTTATGTGGAGCATCCATGGGTAGGGGAGACGAAAGTTTGATCGCGAAATCCAGGTCACATGACCAAGATGGCCGCCACGCCCATATATGGTTAAAACCACTCAAAAATCTTCTCCAGAACCGGTGGGCCGATTTCCACAAAACTTTGTATGTAGCATCGGGGACCTTACAGCCCATCATAGTTTGATAAATTGATGACCCTTGGATGACCCTGACCTATTTTACGGCAAGGTCAAATTTGGAAACATAGGCTTTTACATAGGAAGAAGTGAAAACTATGGATTTTTTGAAAACTATTGCAGCCTGAGGCCTGAAAAGTGGTAGATGCTAACAACTAATGGAGTAGATGAAGGTATGTGATTAATAAAGGTCAAGGTCATCTCTTGACCTTGGCCAGTCTGTTGTCCATTCACACTTTTCAAAGATCTGCTTGGCAAATCAAAGTGAAATTTTATGTGGAGCATCCATGGGTAGAGGAGACGAAAGTTTGATTGCAAAATCCAGGTCACATGACCAAGATGGCCGCCACGCCCATATATGGTAAAAACCTTTCAAAAATCTTCTTCTCCAGAACCGGCAGGCCAATTTTCATGAAACTTGGTATGTAGCATTTGGGACTCCAGCCCATCATAATTTGTTGAAATGATGACCCTATGATGACCTTGACCTATTTTAAGGCAAGGTCAATTTTGGAAACATAGGCTTTCACATGGGAAAAGGCGAAAACAAACTGTTGCAGCCTGAGACTTGAAAGTTGCTAGATGCAGACAACTAATGGAGTCAATGAAGGTAAGTAATTAATGAAGGCCAAGGTCATGTCTTGACCTTGGCCCTAGGTCATTTAAATATCAAAATTAAAATTATGGTTTTCTCAGAAATTGGAAACTATTGCAGCCTGAGACCTGAAACTTTGCAGATGCAGACAACTTATGAAGTCAATCAAGGTGTGTGAGTATTCAAGGTCAAGGTCATTTCATTATGACTTAATACTCCAAGATCAGGCTTCAGGTGAGCGTTCTCAGGACCAATGGTCCTCTGGTTCTGCTTTAACAATATAAATGTGTTCCATTTGTTGACATGTGTACTCTTTGACATATACTTTGTGTCCCTCATTTGTAAACTTCTCGTATCTTACAGACATCTTTGGTGAATGGTGACTTCAGAGATCAATGGTTGAAAGCACAATCTGTGAGTTTATAAAGCTACTTTTTGTAAGAAAAATGCTGGAAATCTAGAGTGTCATTGTTTGACACTAGTATGAGTCTCTGCCTGGTGATAAAAATCAATGGCTCATTATTTTTGTATAGTTTATTATGCTCATCAATTGTTAATGTAAACATGAGATTTCTTTTCCTCATATGACAGCATATTTTGCATGTTTTAAAAAACAAATTCATTATCATAATGCTTAATGAAATCGCAAACCTCTGTTTGGTTAAAGTAGACCAGACTAGGCCAGTTATAAATGGTGCAGCACAAAAAGACATATTTTCATTAAGTTATGTCCTTCAAATTAACAGCTGTAAAAATGGCTTGAATTATTAATTCCTTGTCAGGAATCAGAGAGAGCAGCACTAAGAAGAGAATGCCTAGAAGTGTTGAGAGATTTCCCTAACAGATCACACCCAGATGTGGTAGGTAGTGTACTAAAGCTCAAATGTTAGTTGTATTTCTGAAATATATGATTATATTCTTGTATCAAATTGGTGTAAATAACTTGTAAAGTTCAAATGATACAAAGGAATCATACATGTACTTTAAATTTTCAGATATTTTGTCAGGCCATACATGTAAAAGGCTGGTTGAGCTGGGGATATTTAATAAAACTAAATTATATGGAAAATAATGCAGTGATGTTTAAATTATTTTAATGAGTATATTTTACAGCCAGTAGGTGATGAAGATCAAGCTGCACTTGTGGAACTTGTGGGAGATAGGAGAGGTTAGTATACTCATACACATGATCTATACTGTGACCTAGTGGTAGAGTGTCAGACTTCAAATCCAGGGGTCTTGGGTTTGAACCCAATAGGCTTCTTCTTTTGTCCTCATAGAAGACACATTAGCTCCCCGTAGCCCTGGCTAATTCCCATGAAGGATTTAGCTCCATCCAGTCAACTGGAAATGTTTGACATGTTCATTAAACAATATGGCATGGATAAATGACATTACGAAAACAGGGCTATGCAATATACAAAGATTTTTTTCTGCTGTAAAAATCGAAAAATTTCATCAGAAAATTTTTGATATTTTCTATATTTTTGCTCTGTATTTTTCTATATTTTTACACTAAGGAGTACCCACAACCTATGGTTTGGAGCAAAAATAAGAAAAAGAAGTATATCTCTGTAAAGCCTCATTTTCACTATATAAAAGTGGGGTATAAGGGGGTCATTGACTATTGCATGGTCATGTTTTCATCAGGATAACATGTCAGTGTATTGTATACCCCCCTGAACTCAACTTTTATATAGTAAAAATGGGGCATACAGGGGTATACCTATCTTTCTTATTTGTGCTCCAAAACATAAATTGTGGGTACTCGTTAGAACCGCCTCGGCGAGGCGGTTCTAACGTGTACCCACAATCTATGTTTTGAGCAAAAATAATAAAAATATCAAAAACATTCTACAGAAAAATTTCAATTCTTACATCTTAAAAAATCTTTGTATATTGTATAGACATGTTTTCTTAATTGTCATTATGACTGTCTGGACATAACCTCAGCTGTTTACAGTGGGTGTAAAGCCTGAAATCAAAGCAATGGCGAAGGCTGAGGCAAACTATTATGATGACCTTATGGAAGATTTAGTATTGTTGATACAAACTCACTTCTGAGATAGGAAGTAGTTTTCACAATTACTACTATTTGCAGAATTTGACTTCAAGCCCAAGACAATGGTTCAACTCGGTGACAGACTTGGTATTCTGAGAACTGAGTAAGTATCTCTTTGAAGATTGACTAAAAATAAGATTAATTCTTAGCTGCTTCCTGAGAAAACCAACAATTTGGTTTCTAAACAGGTCCGATACAAACCAAGCTGTACAAGCACAGAAGCAGGCTAGAAGCTTGAAATTTTGGATATAAGTAGAAGAGGGATTGTACTATCCTTGTAGCGAAAACAAAGGCACTGATCAGCTTCGGAGTTACTGTGAAGCTGATCTGTGCCTTTGTTTGTTTTTTTCATGACACGGCTCAACTGTATTCTTTAATATACTAAAACTTGCTTATGTTACAGTCTACTTTGGTATAACTTACAGAAACTAAGTTTTATGTCCAGACTAGTCCGGCCTATGAAAACGCAAAGCTATATATAAGTTGCTATTTCGAAGAAAAAAAAACAACCTTAGATTCTGTATATTTGATGATGCTTTTCTAATGTTGTTCTTTCCAGAAACACTTATCCGACGACAGGGAATTCCACCTATTACTTCATTGATAAGCTTGCAATGTTGGAACAGGCACTGATCAGGTTCACAACAGACAGACTCAAACAAAGGGTAGGGTAAAAGAAGAATTCCATGTTACATACATGGGCAGTGTGCCTTTGTTATGTCAGGATGAACATAAGTCACAAGACAAGCATGTACAGGACTACAGGCCGGGGATTGAACTTGCAAACTCATGATTGTAAAGTGAATATGATATTCATTAGTCAACTACGGCCAATAGTTAGGAGAAAAAGTCATATCAGTACAAACCTTAGTTTTTGGTTTTTGACCAGGTCACAAACTTAAGGGGGATTTTATGAAGGAAATAACTTGCTAGAGGCTTTAAATATTTTCATAGCCACTTTAAGGTTTAATTGCTTATATTTGGGGCTTTGCTGATTATATACACTGAATTTTAGATCATACGCTTTTTCCTGCAAAAAAATAAAAATAAAAATAAATGGTGGTTTGATTTCGTTTCCAGGGTTTTGAGCTGATTTCTGTACCAGATCTGATCCACCCTGACATCATTGTAAGTTCATTTCATTTGTACAAAGATAGGATTTGAATGGAAAAAATGGTGCTGACTTGAAAACTCTTGTAGATTTTATGATGCCATCTTGTAAGATAATAGGTTGTATGGTGTGATGTAGGCTCAGTCTTTGCTGTCTCTATATAGTTGAAGCACTTATTCTGTATGGCAATAGCATTAGACAGTGACAGGCACTAAATATATGACATACATATTGAAATATATGCTTCACAAATAAGTTGAGGATTTTTTTGACTAACTTTGCTAATTGTTAATTTACTTAAAATGTAGAACTGACATTAGGAAAGGAAGAAACCTTTGTATGGTCTGAAACTAGATTTTGAAATTTGATGGTATCCCAAATGTATAACAGTGGATTCAGAAGCATTGCTATGTTTTGGATTCATGACAAATTCGTCAGGTTAAAAACCTGCTGTAAACTTTGTACATTATTGCATACATATGAGCCGCGATGCGAGAAAACCGGTCTTCGGGGTTTCCGACCATGTCCGACACAAACCGGCCTGTACAAGCTCAGAAAAGAGCTAGAAGCTTGCAATTTCGGATTTAAGTAGAAGAGGAATTGTACTATCCGTATAGCGAAAACAAAGGCGCTGATCAGCTTCGCGGTTACCGCGAAGCTGATCTGCGCCTTTGTTTTCGCCTAGGCAAAAATCCGGTTTTCTCACGATGCGGCTCTATTACAGGAGAGTTGTGGCTTCAAGACCACAGGGGAGGTTACTCAGGTGTACAGGTTAGACCCGCGTTACCATGGTGATGTGTGTCTGGCAGGAACATCTGAGATGCCACTGGCAGGTAATGGATTCTATTGGCTGTGTTGTGAGGGCATGTCTTCTGTTGGATTTTTCTGACTAGTTCTGACATAAACCAGCCTGTACAGTCACAGAAGAAGGATAGAAGCTTGAAATTGTGGATTTAAGAGGAAAAGGAATTGTTATATCTGTTGAAAAACAAAGGTGCTGATCAGCTCGGTGGGGGGGGGGGGGGTGGTCATGTATACTAAAAGCTGTGCTTGCAGCCAATTTCATTTTGTTGACTGCTTAAAAAAAAGTTGGATCTCATTATCATTAAGAGCAGATGACTTTACTCTTTTGGTTTCTTCAATTTGATTTCAGGTTATCTTTATGACACTGTTCTCAAGAAAGAAGAACTACCATTAAAGTAAGTTTTGATGGGGTTTGCGAGCCAAACCGACAGGGTAGCTTTAGCTAACTTTTTTAAAAAGGCCAACTATTGTTGCATGTGTATAGCTAGATACAGAAACTTATTATGTTATACTTGTAAATGAGCCGCCTCATGGGAAAACCAACAATCTGCATATGCAAAACCAAAGGCGCAGATCAGCTTCGCGGTAACCGCGAAGCTGATCAGCGCCTTTGTTTTCGCTACTCGGATAGTACAATTCCTCTTCTACTTAACTCCAAACTTTCAAACTTCTAGCCATCTTCTGTGACGGTACAGACCAGTTTGTGTCAGACCTGTTCGGAAACCACATTGTTGGTTTTCCCACGAGGCGGCTCAAATGAGTGTTTAAAATGTCTTTTAGTTTCCTACTAAGTCCTAGATGAAACAGGCTGTACAACTACAGAGAATGACCTCAGGCCCAGCAATAATTATCAAAAATTTGTACATATATTGTCAGTCGATCAGGGCCTTTTTTAAGCTACACAGGTGGTACAAACCCTCTTCTGTCTAAATCCGAAATTTCAAGTCTCTGGTTGTGTTGGATCTGAACAGAAAATGTTTTTCATCACCCGGCCCCAAGGTTATAAAACTTTTTTCATGCACTGCTAAATTGAAAATTTAGGTTTTAATCACTAAATCCTGTAATTTATCCTGCTGGTAAATGTTAAAATGCCAACAATTGTTGGCATTTTAACATTTATGAGCAGGATAAATTTTAGTCTCAGCTGAGCTGAGCATGAAGTTTTATACCTTCAGAGCCTGGTCCATATGATCCTTTTCAGACTTGCTGCTGTGAGCAGGTGCTACAGAGCTGAGACGTCCAGTGTTGAAAATGAGACAGGAACATACAGGGTACATCAATTTACAAAGGTACTGTTGGTTTATCACTGTCAGAATCATACATGAATGCAAGTGCTGATAGACAAATCTGCATAGTGTCATTACGAAAACACGCCCATGCAATCTACAGAGAATTTTTTCAGCTGCGAAAAATGGGAATTTCATTGGAATTTTTTTATATTTTTGCACAAAACATTGATTGTGGGTACACACTAGAATTGCCTTGGCAAGGCAGTTATAACAAATACCTACAATCTATGTTTTTGATAAAAAATAAGGAAAATAGGCATACCCCTGTACACCCCAGAGGAATTTTACTATCTGAGTAGCTAATCAGCTTCACAATTACTGTGAAGCTAATCAGCTTCACAGTTACTGTGAAGCTGACCTGTGCCTTGAATTTCTTATGACGCAGCTCAAATATTTTTGTAGGTAGAGATGTTTGGAGTAACAGATAGTGCCAATGAGACGTCGAGCAATGGTTTCTTATTGGAGCTTGTAGATATACAGAAATCTCTATTCTCAGAACTTGGACTTCATTTCAGGTAGGGAACATTTGTGTTTCTTTGGAAATACATATTCTGGCATATCACTTGTATCACATACCCACGTGACCCATATTATCCCTTGGGAGAAAAAGCCGTATCATCAAATGATTGGCTAATAAAATTATATTCTATTCTATCAATTCGGAGTGCTCAGCTCCTATTGTATTGAGTTCATTAGGTAGAGTTCCACCGACATGTTAGATTTGTTTGTTTGGATTGTGGTTTCATGTCCCAGTCAACAGTATTTTGTCATGTCAAAGATTTGTGCTAGAAAAAGAAAATAAATTTTGGTCATTAATTAAAATATATGATAAAAAGATTATGATATGACAATTTTCATATACCCACATATCAGCTCTAGAACCCTGTATCAGCCCTCAACTCTCGCATCAGCCGGAGGCCGAGGGCCTTCAGGCTGATACGGGAATCTCGGTTGATTCGAGATATTATATGAAATTGTCCTGTAATAATCTCTATGTATCTTTGTTTGCAGAGTATTAGATATGCCAACAACAGAACTAGGTGCCCCAGCGAACAGGAAGTTTGATATGGAAGCCTGGATGCCTGCTACACAGCTGTGGGGAGAGGTAAAATACACAACATGTTTATCTAGAGTAATGCTTCAGTTTTCAAATCAAGAATAGTCCATTCTACATGTATGTTGTAAAAACCCTTTAAAAAGTCTTTTGGAAAGTTGGCATATAACATCGGAAACTAGAGTCCTACAATTTTCTTATAAACCATGACCCTGTGGTGACCTTGACCTATTTTATTAATGTCATTTTTAGTTTGCCTATGCATTGGAAAAGAGAAAACTGTTATAATTTGTCATTTGAAGGGAA
Organism: Rugalucina vietnamica; assembly: GCA_964017185.1. Taxonomy (NCBI): domain Eukaryota; kingdom Metazoa; phylum Mollusca; class Bivalvia; order Lucinida; family Lucinidae; genus Rugalucina; species Rugalucina vietnamica. The sequence goes on from OZ024872.1 coordinate 65,315,570, forward strand.
AAACTAGCAGGAAATAGGCAAATGGACTGAAGATTGATGATTCTGAGAGAAAAAAATGGGCCCCTTAAAGTGTATTTTATACACGCAGATCTGGAGCATTACTGTTATAAATGGCATGTGGAACTTGTTCAAGATAAATCTTATAATTGTTTATAAAGCTTGCTTTTGGATGGTATATTTAGGGGATAACTGTATTCAAATTTTTCATTTTAGGCGGTATATTGTTGGATATATAGGGGGAAATTTTGTTGGAGACATTATTTCCAATCATATGTATGACGATTTACCACCCCAAATGAAAAATTTGAATATTGTTATCCCCATTCTAATGTACTTTTTAACTATAAACTTCGAAAATGAATTATTGTTTACGAAAAGTGGGCGTCATGAGCAACATATAACCACATTTACCAATCACAGGCGGTGACATGTCAGCGGAGCCATAAAACATTATTTCCAATCGTATATGATGATTTACCACCCCAAATGAAAAATTTGAAAATTGTTATCCCCATTCTAATGTTTTTGTTTTTTTTTAACTTCGAAAATGAATTGTTGAAACGTGGGCATCACAAGCGTTAATAACCATGACATTAATCGATCACAACAGGCGTTGCTCATGACGTTGGGTTTCTGATGGTATATCGCGGAATATAGCATAACTTGAACAATAGCATCCCAAAACTAGGCGTTGTAGACATAGTCACTCCATGGCATTTCAGCTTCCATCTGCTAGAGGCCAATAAATGTAGTTTCTTTCCCCAGACTATCAGGGACTGGAATGTCCTCCCTGAATCCATCACTGAAATGTCAGCTGATTGTATTCGCTTCGCTCGTGCGTTCTAGGGACTTATTTCTCCCCCATCCGAACCCCCTGATTTAATAATGTCATTTGGCGGGTCACCAGTAAACTATTCAGATTCAGACATTGGTTTTTACTGCCCCTTACATTGTTTTCAGATCTCCAGTGCCTCCAACTGTACAGACTACCAGAGTAGAAGACTCCATATCAAATACACAGACTCTGATGGAGTAGAGAAATTCTGTCACACTGTAAGAAACAGCTTATTGCTTGATTGAAAGTTAAATTGTTGAATGAGCCGCATCGTGAGAAAACCGGATTTTTGCCTATGCGAAAACAAAGGCGCAGATCAGCTTCGCGGTAACCGCGAAGCTGATCAGCGCCTTTGTTTTCGCCACACGGATAGTACATTTCCTCTTCTTCTTATATCCGAAATTTCAAGCTTCTAGCTATTTTCTGAGCTTGTACAGGCCGGTTTGTGTCGTACCTGGTCGAAACCCAAATTGTTGGTTTTCTCACGCACAGGCTCATATCAAAGTTACAAATGCATTTCTTAAACCCCACTTTTATATAGCAAAACTGGGGTATGCAGGGGTATACCTATTTTTAGCTCACCTGAGCCGAAGGCTCACAAGGTGAGCTTATAGGATGGCCATGATCCGGCGTCCGTCCGTCGTCCACAATTTCAAAGATCTTCTTCTCTGAAATCGCTTGGCCGATCTAGTTGAAATTTTATGTGGAGCCTCCTTGGGTAGTGGCATTGAAAGTTTGATCGCGAAATTTGGGTCACATGACCAAGATGGCCGCCACGCCCATATATGGTAAAAAACACTCAAAAATCTTCTTCTCCAGAACTGGCGGGCCGATTTTCATGAAACGTGGTATGTAGCATTTGGGACTTCAGCCCATCATAGTTTGATAAAATGATGACACTAGGATGACCTTGACCTATTTTACGACAAGGTCAATTTTGGAAACATAGGCTTTTACAAGGGAAAAAGCGAAAACTATAGAATTTTTGAAAACTATTGCAGCCTGAGACCTGAAAAGTGGTAGATGCAAACAACTAATGGAGTAGATGAAGGTATGTGATTAATTTAGGTCAAGGTCATCTCTTGACCTTGGCCAGTCTGCCGTCCATACACATTATTCAAAGATCTTCTTCTCTGAAACTGCAAGGCCAATCAAAGTGAAATTTTATGTGGAGCATCCATGGGTAGGTGGAATGAAAGTTTGATCGCGAAATCTGGGTCACATGACCAAGATGGCCGCCACGCCCATATATGGTAAAAAAACACTAAAAAATCTTCTTCTCCAGAACCGGCTGGACGATTTTCATGAATTTTGGTATGTAGCATTTGGGACTCCAGCCCATCATAGTTTGATCAAATGATGACACTAGGATGACCTTGACCTATTTTACGACAAAGTCAATTTTGGAAACATAGGCTTTTACAAGGGAAAAAGTGAAAACTATAGAATTTTTGGAAACTATTGCAGCCTGAGACCTGAAAAGTGGTAGATGCAAACAACTAATGGAGTAGATGAAGGTATGTGATTAATTTAGGTCAAGGTCATCTCTTGACCGTGGCTAGTCTGTCGTCCATACACATTTTTGAAAAATCTTCTTCTCTGAAACTGCTAGGCCAATCAAAGTGAAATTTTATGTGGAGCATTCATGGGTAGGGGGAATGAAAGTTTGATCGCGAAATCCGGGTCACATGACCAAGAAGGCCGCCACGCCCATATATGGTAAAAAACACTCAAAAATCTTCTTCTCCAGAACTGGCAGGCTGATTTTCATGAAACTTGGTACAGTATGTAGCATTTGAGACTTCAGCCCATCATAATTTGATCAAATGATGATACTACGATGACCATGACCTATTTTACAGCAAGGTCAATTTTGGAAACATAGGCTTTTACATGGGAAAAAGTGAAACTATGGATTTATTTGAAAATTGTTGCAGCCTGAGACCTGAAAAGTGGTAGATGCAAACAACTAATGGAGTGGACGAAGGTGTGTAATTAATTTAGGTCAAGGTCATCTCTTGACCTTGGACAGTCTGTCGTCCATACACAATGTCTTCTTCTCTGAAACTGCTGGGCCAATTAAAGTGAAATTTTATGAGGAGCATCCATGGGTAGCGGGAATGAAAGTTTGAATGCGAAATCCGGGTTACATGACCAAGATGGCCGCCACGCCCATATATGGTAAAAACCACTCAAAATCTTCTTCTCCAGAACTGGCAGACAGATTTTCACGAAACTTGGTATGTAGCATTTGGGACTCCAGCCAATCATAGTTTGATCAAATGATGACACTAGGATGACCTTGACTTATTTTTCGGCAAGGTCAATTTTGGAAACATAGGCTTTTACATGGGAAAAGGCGAAAACAATGGATATTTTGGAAACTGTTGCAGCCTGAGACCTGAAAGTTGCTAGATGCAGACAACTAATGGAGTCAATGAAGGTAAGTAATAAATTAAGGCCAATGTCATCTCTTTATAGGGGAATTCAATATTCGAGCACCAAAGGCCTGTTTACAGTTAAAATCAAAGACAACCCAAAGCTGTTTCAACATGGTACTTCAAAGAGCATGCAATCCCTTTGTAGTAAAAAATGAACTAGGTTAACCTCAGGACAGCAGCATCAGTGAGCATAGAAGTAGCCAATAATAGGCTGCTAAATCTGGTAGATAAACCTAAGTCCCGCCCATATATTTTGTGTGACAGCAGCTGGTCAGTTGAACAGTGGTAAAATCAATTAAATATTTACATGCTTCAAAATATTTAGTCCTCCTATAATTAGATCAAATTGCAAGATTAAATGTTGCTCTTATCTGTTATAATGTGCTTTTGTACCTGTCAACAAAACACATATTTCATGTACTAATCTGAAATAAATTCAGCCTCTGACAAGTGAAAATACAATTGAATCAGAGGTTAGGTAGTTCTTCCTTCAGTGGTAGCAGGTAGGCGGAGCTAAACTTGCACTAAGTAGATGACTATTTAGCTGAATCATTTGTATTGAAACTGAACTGTTATATTGGTGCTATTTTGGGAACATCGAATTCTTTGATCTTATGATGAGACATCATCCAGGTGTTATGTCAGAAAACCACAAAAGGTGCTCCAATATTGAATTCCCCTATACTTTGACCCAAGGTCATTTAAATATCAAAATTAAGATAATGTTTTTCTTAGAAATCACTGGGTTTGGAAACTATTGCAACCTGAGACCTAAAACTTGGCAGATGCAGACAACTTATGAAGTCAATAAAGGTGTGTGAGTATTCAAGGTCAAGGTCATTTCATGATGACTTAATACTCCAAGATCAGGCTTCAGGTGAGCGTTCTCAGGACCATTGGTCCTCTGGTTCTTATTTTTGCTCCAAAACATAGATTGTGGGTACTTGTGAGGTTCTAACGAGTACCCACAATCTATGTTTTGAGCAAAAAAAAAAAAAAAAAAAGAAAAATATCATTTTTTAGCTCGCCTGTACGAAAGTACAGGAAGAGCTATTGCAGTCACGTCGGCGTCGGCGTCGGCGTTCGCGTTGCTCAAATGTTAAAGTTTTTGATTAAAGTTTTTATAAGTCTATATCTCTTGAACATGTTGATGGATCAAGTTGATACTTTGCATGTAGGTAGATATTGGTCTGAAGTTTTATGCAGTGCCATCATGACCCACCCTGGATGACCTTGAGGTCAAGGTCACAGACTTAGAAATTTTGTGTTAAAGTTTTTGGTTAAAGTTTTTATAAATCTGCATCTCTTTAACATGTTGATGGATCAAGTTGATACCTTGCATGTGGGTAGATATTGGTCTGAAGTTTTATGCTGTACCATCATGACCTACCCTGGGTGACCTTGAGGTCAAGGTCACGGACTTAGAAATTTGTGTTAAAGTTTTTGGTTAAATTTTTTATAAGTCTATATCTCTTGAACATGATAATGGATCAAGTTGATACTTTGCATGTTGGTAGATATTGGTTTGAAGTTTTATGCAGAACCATGATGACCCACCCTGGATGACCTTGAGGTCAAGGTCACGGACTTGGAAATTTTGTGTTTGTTTAAGTTTTGGTTAAACTTTTTGTAAGTCTATATGTCTTGAACATGTACATGTATCAAGTTGATACTTTGCAATTTTTATAGATATTGGTCTTTTAAAAGTTTTATGCTGTACCATGACGGCCCACCTGAGTGATCTTGAGGTCAAGGTCATGGGTCATGTCATAGATTTTGATAGATTTAGTGGCAAAGCACAAGTCAGGCGAGCTACGCTGTCCTGCGACAGCTCTTATTTCAGCTGCAAATTTTCAATTTTTAAAGTTTAAGTTTTCGTAATGGACTTGGAAGTACTTCAGATAGATTTTCTAATTATCTTACTTTTTAAAAAATCATAATTAAAGAAAATTTAAAGAAAATTCTGTTGATTTTGTGTTACAGGTGAATGGTACAGCCTGTGCTCTACCCAGAACTATCATGGCCATCTGTGAAAACTATCAAAACAAGGTAACAACATAACTGCAGTTTTAAGGGCATCACTTTTACGGTATTTAAAAAAAATCCACATGAAAAAATGATCATTTACCCATTGTACGCCCAAAAGAAAAGACATCCAGTGACTACACTCATGTACAGTTACCTCCTTTTATACTAGATTGATCTGCTTATTACCTGTTCACATATTTGGGACCAAGATTAGGCCAGACCTCTTATCTGACCAGATCAGGCTTAAAACTGTTTTCTGATGGTATATCTGAAAGATTTTTTGAAGAACACAATTTCAAAACAATCACTTGACTACAATTAGCAAACAAATTAACCAGCATGCTAAGCGTAACTCATTTAAGCCTGGTGTCTTTTTATGGGACATAGGCAAACAGTATAGCCCCAGATGTGAATCCACAGAACACAAGGTTCCATCTGGGGCTATTCTGTTTGCTTATAGGAATTTCATCGAAAAATGAAATAAGGTTTTAAACTCACACCTGAATCCCCTAAAAATTTAAGTGGACTCACCCAGATGATAATGATGGGTGAATCCATTCATCATTAATTGAGCTGCCTCGTGGGAAAACCAACAATGTGGTTTCCGAACAGGTCTGACACAAACAAGGCTGTACAGTCACAGAAGCAGACTAGAAGCTTGAAATTTCGGATTTAAGAAGAAGAGGAAGTGTACTATCCGTGTAGCGAAAACAAAGGCGCTGATCTGCTTCGCGGTTACCGCGAAGCTGATCTGCGTCTTTGTTTTCGCATATGCAGATTGTTGGTTTTCTCATAAGGCGGCTCAATTGGTTAAGAATTAATTCTTACAGGATGGTAGTATAAGGATACCCGAAGTGCTACAAGACTATATGGAGGGTGAAACTGTGATAGGGGTGTCTAATAAAGTACCAAGACTGGAGTGGATGAAAATGACGAAACAAAAAAAATAAATTACCTTTTAAAGCAATAGCTTTGTCATTTGAGCCACCTCATGGGAAAACCAACAATCTGCATATGCGAAAACAAAGACGCAGATCAGCTTCGCGGTAACCGCAAAGCTGATCAGCGCCTTTGTTTTCGCTTCTCGGATAGTACAATTCCTCTTCTACTTAAATCCGAAATTCCAAGCTTCTAGCTGTTTTCTGTGCTTGTACAGGCCGGTTTGTGTCAGACCTGTTCAGAAACCACATTGTTGGTTTTCCCACGAGGCGGCTCATTTATCATCCAGTTTGGGCTAGATTGTGAGGAAACTTGTGTTCGAGGAATCATGCCTTGTCCTGAAGTTATAAAACTTTTTTCATGCTCAACTCAAGTGAAGGTCTACACCTGTCTAGAATGCCTTCAACAGTATATGAGCCACCTCGTGGGAAAACCAACAATGTGGTTTCGGAACAGGTCTGTCACAAACCAGCCTGTGCAAGCACAGAAAAGAGCTAGAAGCTTGGAATTTCGGATTTAAGAAGAAGAGGAAGTGCACTATCCGTATAGTGAAAACAAAGGCGCTGATCAGCTTCGCGGTTACCGCGAAGCTGATCTGCGCCTTTGTTTTCGCATATGCAAATTGTTGGTTTTCCCATGAGGCGGCTCATATAAAGGGTGCAATGTGGCCAGCTCATAAATACTATATAAAATAGCCTAACATAATTAACATTTCAGGTACAAATCGCCAAAATTTATCTTTATTATGTTGCCAACATTAAAATTGTGTTATTATATTTACGAGCAGGAGAAATTTTAGTTATTATAAAAGATATATAACCTTGTGTGACGGTCCAACAAAGTCCAAGCTGTACTGCCACAGACAACAGTAGCATAGTAGCCTAGTGGTAGAGGGCTGGACTCTATTCCTATCAAGAAGTTTAGTGGGGTTCGCATCCTACCAGTGTCAAGCTGTGTCCTGGAGTGAGGCTCTTAAACTTTCCATACCACTGGGAAGTTCACTAGAAGCAGTAGCTCTGTCCCAAAATGACTGAAATATTATTGACTGGAACATTAAACCACAATTCAAGCAAAAGGAGGATTTTTGGTATTATTATGTATACTGTTTGTCCTATGTATGTGTTGCAAAATAGACAGTTACAGATGATAATATGTGCAATGAGTACTGGTAATCTGCTTCAGAGAGGCTTACACCAGAGGAACATGACTTTAGCGCTTTACCTTGATATTAAACATCTCAAACAAAACCATGAAACATGTTTGTTGTGGCGCCAAACAGGTATATGGTTTCTCTTTGTCATGGGTCATTACTTGCTTGATAATGCTTATTATGGTTTCTTTCTAGTATGGTATATGGAAGAATTTAACAGTGTTCACTAGGTGCTGAAATGATTTAAAGAATGGCTATTGGCTGGCCAAATCCACTAATGACAAAGAGACATTATCGACAAGCATTCAGACCACACATTATCTTCCCATATGAGCCGTCTCATGGGAAAACCAACAATCTGCATAGGCGAAAACAAAGACGCAGATCAGCTTCGCGGTAACCGCGAAGCTGATCAGCGCCTTTGTTTTCGCTACTCAGATAGTACAATTCCTCTTCTACTTAAATCCAAAATTTCAAGCTTCTAGCTCTTTTCTGTGCTTGTACAGGCCGGTTTGTGTCGGACCTGTTCGAAAACCACATTGTTGGTTTTCCCACGAGGCGGCTCATATATTAACTCAAAAGTAATACAAGCTGTGACATGAAAAAACTGGTCTTCGGAGTTCTGCCCAGGTCTGACACAAACTTGCCTGTACAGTGACAGAAGACTAAGAGTTGAAAATTAGAATTTAAGATGAGGAGTTGTACTTTCTATGTAGTTAAAACAAAGGTGCTGATCAGCTGTGCAGTCACTGCATAGCTGATCTGCACCTTTGTTTTCTCATTTGTGATAATTTAGTTTTCTCAAGGTGTGGCACATACATGTACATCAAAATGGATATTCATGCTGGAGAGAAACTAATTTTTAAAAACTTGCATCTGATAATGGTTTTATTTCGCAGAAAATGTTTGTGTGGAGGATGATAGGAAAGATATTTTCATGCCAAAATCTTAATCTTACCGTATTTTGTCCTAATAGGACCTGCAAAAAAAAATAAAATCGGTCAACAGATAAAGTTTTATTGGCCAAATTGAATTTTGCATAGGGATTTTGCATTGGCAAGGGAGATAATCCATGATATTACGAACATGGGTTTGTTTGTTTTTTAAATTTTTACTTGGAACATGAATATTTTGTCTCAGGTTAGTCAATTGTTTCATTTTATATTGATTTTGAGCGATCGTAATGAAATGCCAAGAATTTTATTTTTTGCAGGAAAATATTTACCTCTCTTTTAATAGATTTTTGTACAGAAAATCCTGATTCGAAAATGTTTTTGACCAGAACGTTTGTATTTGTCAGTGGATTTTCAAAATTTTTGCTGCACATTTTGTGACGAATTTAATGCTCCAATGTGCCGAGAAAATTTTCATCTAGATTTAAATAGATGTAAACTATATGAAGAAAAAAAAACATTATTGGACACAAGAAAACACTTTAGATCCAGAGTACATTGTTCATGTTGTGTTGTACATACCAGAAAGAACCCATACTCATGTTCATACCAAAAAGAAACCATATTGCATTTGGAACTGCTGTATATTAACTGGGTTCAATATTACAAAGCTCCCTTAACATTAAGGAAGACTTTACCGGTAGTAGAGACAAGTATTTCAGAATCCAAAAAGATGCATCTTAATCATACTGAAATCTTATTGGTTTTATTCTGTAAATGATGTTTTATTTTATACATAATTCTGTATATTTTCATGAAAGCAGTTATTGATTTTAATGTTAAACAAGTCAGAAGTCGTCACCTTAACTAAGGTCTTCCTTAACTTTAAGGGAAGATTGTAATTCTCGGCCCTGGTATCAAGTGGACCCGCCTTAAAAACTTCACATTTAGATCACTATATACACTGCGCTTGGCTTGCAGTTGCCTGTTTATGAGGGTCATGATTATCAGTCCTCACAGGATGCAAAGACCAAATATAAAAATTGTCTGCCTCTCTCCTGTATGTGTTGCCTGTTTTTGGTTGATGCTAACTGGATGGCTACTTTGGTGGGAAAGAGCTACCGGTAGTCATCTTGTTCTCAACATGTGTTTTAGGGAAAAAAATGTTTTGTGAGGTCTTTTCTTACCACCTGGGCCCAGTTGTTCAAAACTAACGACGTCGTTAGTTAACGTTTCGTTAAAATTTCAAACATTAATATTACAAATACACTGTTATTTTTTGTTGAAAAAATGTGAGAATCCTTTGCACTGCAAAGGATTCTCACATTTTTTCAACAAAAAATAACAGTGTATTTGTTACTTTAGCTGATATTTGCTTAACAAATTTATGTCTTTAACGATATTGTTAAACTTACGATGCTTTGAACAACTGGGTCCAGGTGTCTATATTGGGCTTTAAATTGCATCAATTCCTGTTCCCTCTATTCTTATTTTTTTATTATCTTACAGCAGCTATGTGTTCAAAGGTGTTTGCTATGTTTGGCAGATACCTTCTTTTTGATGTTCTAAAGCAGTCACTATGGCATTTTCATTGGCTTACATGGCTTAGTGGTTTAACTACTAGCCTTATCTTCCGGATAACATGCCACATGCAATAAATACCCCCTTAACCCCCACTTTTATATGGTGAAAATGGGGTTTGCAGGGGTATACCTATTTTTCTTATTTTGATCCAATACATAGATTGTGGGTACTCATTAAAAGTACCCACATTCAATGTTTTGAGCAAAAATATTAAACATATCAATTTTTTTCCAATGAAATATTCAATTTTTTCTTCTGAAAAAAAAATCTCTGTATATTGCATGGACAAGATTTTGTAATGTGAACCAGGGGTTGTGTTTAATCCCTACTTCTCAAGTCTTTCTGATGATACTTTTTGAAACATAGGGCTGCCTTTACATGAGCCGCATCATAAGAAATTCGGATTTTTGCCTATGTGAAAACAAAGGCGCAGATCAGGTGTGTAGTAACTGCATGGCTGATCAGCACCTTTTGTTTTGCTACATGGATAGTACAATTCCTCCTCTTATTAAATCCAAAGTTTCAAGACTCTAGCTTTCTTCTGTGAGTGTAAAGGCCAGCTTGTGTCAGACCTGGTTGGAAACCCCGAAGACTGGTTTTCTTGCGTAGCGGCTCATATGACCTTAGCTGTTGAAGATTGGGTACATGTAGTTAAAGCCCTTGCGCCAACTTATTTTGTTGTAACTCTCATTTGCATTGGGTACTTGTCATATTTTGAATGTGCAATGCTAATACTTTAGCAGACCAGTTACCTTGCTCAAATTGGATGGACAGAAAGTGTTGGTGACTTGTAGTTTTTCTATTTGGTCATAGGCTGGTATTTTATTTTTGCATTCTCTGAGCCTTTTAACTGGTTTGGGGGGGGGGGGGGGGGGGGCTTTTTCTTCTTCATAATGTGAGTACCTGCACATTTGGAGGATCATTTCATCCCAAAAAGATGGTTATAGGGAGAAATACTGAACACAAACTATAGAATTGTTTGACAATTTATTGCATTTATTCCCTCAAAACAACAACTTCACAGAATGAATTTCTTGTATATGAGCCATATCATCAGAGAACCTGTTTTACATGTGCTGTTTTACATGTGCGAAAATAAAGGTGCAGATCAGCTGTGCAGTAACTACACAGCTAAACAGCATCTTTGTTTTCGCTTCACTGATAGTACAGTCCTTTTTCTTCTTAAATCCTAAATTTCTAATTTCTAGTTTTTTAAAATAAAGGTGCAGATCAGCTGTGCAGTAACTACACAGCTAAACAGCATCTTTGTTTTCGCTTCACTGATAGTACAGTCCTTTTTCTTCTTAAATCCTAAATTTCTAATTTCTAGTTTCTGGTTTGTGTCATGCCTAATCAGAACCAGGTTTGAACACGTTAAGGCTCATATCAAGTCACAAACAACTGCCATTAAACTCTTAAATTTTCAAATTGACACATTATCTTTGTAATCAAGAACCAAATTGTCTCTAAACTTGCAAATGATGTAGACCTTGATCAGACTGTTAACTCGAGAATCAGTTTAGTCAGGATCTATACTACTTGCTTTGGTATAAATATGAATAAAGTAGGACATTAATGGCAGATTGTTAGAAAAATATCATAATAACATAAATTACTTTCACACTTTCATACTTTTGACTTAGTGCACATTTTGTTCTGAGGACTTTGTGAACATAAAAAATAATACAAAATTTACACAAAACTGTACAAATTAAATAACAACAATTTACAAATATAATAACACACAATATATCATTATCTTTAGACTTTCAGCTAATACAACTTTGTTAATGAGACTAAAATGTCAAAGATATGTAATAGCTGCTTAAAACAGACTTTCCTGTCAGATCATGACCAATGTGTCCAATCAGATCTTTTTGCATTTTCGCTGAGACCAGAATCCCTCCCTTACCTTTTGTCTTAATGACGCTACCAACTGTGGCCACTAATAACAAATCTTAAAAATCCAGTAACTGGCTTTTATTAAATAAATAATAATTTGGAATGCACATAGTTTTTCTCTGATATGTTTAATAAATTAAAAACAAATATTTAAAAAAATATTTATCATTAACAAAAAGAAATTCATCACTTCTCTTTCTTGCTATCAAAACACATATTCTTTGAATTTTTAAATGAAGAAAACCCCTACAAAATTCAAGATCAAAATTCATTTAGTTTCTCAAATTGAATTAGAGTCATTCAGCATCTCAGAAAAGAACAAAAATAATATGCAAAATTCTACGATTTTCGTAATTTCAATATAAAACAGAATATGTAGGTACATTTCAATGAACAAACCAAAAATTCAGCACTGTGTGCCTTCCTCTAACCGTAAAATCATTTGGGTTACTGGACATACTATCACGTTCTTGATGGTCATAAATATATAAACGTCCTGTATCAGAAGCACTTTATACAGCCCTGGGAATGAACTGACTTATGGAATATTTTACAACCTATCTTGTCCTCTGGAATGGAATGTATTTTGCCAGTCTTTCCATCTAGTGCTCTTTCATACATGATATGCAGCGCCATTTTGTCACGTGCACACTGAGTTGTGAGCAGAGATCACAGCGCGCGATTGCACAAGCTTGAATATCAGGCGGTAAAGCTAGCATGTTGGCATGCTTACTGTCCCATTGTACCCTGTGACATGTAATCTCGAACTAGACTTTACAGTACTTGAAACTTTGGCCACGATGAGGTATCTTTGTATTCTAAACAATCTCCGCCATTAGCACGTGACAGTCCTTGTGGCGGAAGTGACGTATACTGATTTGAATACGAGTTTGACATACTGTTCGTCTGGTTTGTCATGACTGGTAACTGCATTGGTCCAAGATAGTCATTTCCGTAATATGATGAAGGTCCGTAATTTTGGTGTGAATATCCGGTGTGAACATTTGACATCGGGTATGAGCCCCGCTGCATACAACTGTTTGAGTACATGAGGTCATTTACGGGTGGAATAGAAGCCGGGGACCAGATGGATGTTGATGAGTTCATACTTCCGTTTGTGAGTGGACTACTGACTGGCGCTGGTTTACTGTAACCTGGTGAGATTGCAGGGGGTGGGGGAGATTTGGACTTCTTTGGTGTCGGCGACTTGGTGCTGCCGTCTTTGGCCTTTTGTTGTTGGCGACATTTTGCTCGTCTGTTCTTAAACCAAACCTGGAAATACAAAACGAAATACTGTTACCATGGTTACCATAAAATACCAACATTTTGACAAAAGAATGAGATGCCACCAACCCTGAATTCGAACTTTAGGCACTGGGCTTCTTTGTTGAGATTTCAGGAACGCAAGCGTCTGGTTTTCTTATACGTTAATATTAAACACGCACCTTTATTTTGAATGATCTAATGTTATACATGGATAAACACTTAAAGCTGAAGCACCCAGGTTGTAAAGCTTTCCTCCTTTCATATGATGAAACCACAGACTATTCAAATGTGTACAATTAAACTTGAACCAAAGGCACCGGAGACGTACACGAGTTGTAATTCTGTGCTTGAAAAGAACATCGGATGGTCAAAAAGAAATTCATGTTCATCTCTACAGTGAATAGGCAAAATCAATAAGTCAATTTCAGTGTCCATTTGAAATGAAATGGTTTCTTTCGACACGCGTACTAAATGACATGCGACATTTTTACCGTACAAAAGCAAACGCACCTGTTTGATAATTAGATATTAATTTCATTTTGAGTTTCTTTAAATTGCTTCAGTTATGAATTATGACATAAAATATAAAACATGATGGAACTAATGCTCTACAAATAGAATTTTCTTTCCTTTATCAACTTCCGTTTCTTAGAAAACGTCGCAGGCCGGCTCGCGCGCAGGCTTTGATCCAGTCGCGACCGTAATGGCGAATCGCTGTCACGTAGCTGACGATATTGCGTAGTTTTCACACCGTGTTCAAAAGATCGGAAGGCCCGGAAATGTTGCTCGTCTTAGCTTCCTACGCTTCTATTCAATGATGGCATGAGATTTGAAAACCACTTTCAACACTTGTTTGTGTCTAAGTACAAGAAATTCTTTTCTCAACGCGTGTATTTTTCTCGAAGCTATTCAGGACTTCCATTATACCGTGGAACCATCTTGCTACAAGCGGCGCTAATGGATTTTCTTTTAAACTGAAAACTAATTTCCCGATAATTTTCAACTTAATTAATACAGAAAGGGCTCAGTATATAAAAGAAATAACTCATTTCGTTTCAGTAATGCTAGCATGAGAATACTCCGAAGAAATTTTATTCCATGTAAAAATATTTTTACTTCAAGAATATGACAGAGTAAACACCTACGGGCCTTTTGCGAAGAAAAAAATAGGTTTGTTTTAAAAGCTTTCAGCGTTTTGTCAACAAAAATACACCCGTTTCTCCTCACTGCGGAAGAATTAAGTTTTACTTTTGTGCCTAAAATGCGAAAAGCTATTGCCTTTTGTCAATGCGGTCCAATTTCTTCCAGTGCGTTGCTTTATTTACCCGTTATACAAATACGGTGTGTCAACAGTACCGCTGGCTAAATGGACATGTACTTCACTGTAAACTTGTTTTCTAATGGTCAATGAAAATATTTTCTTTCCAAACACGGTTTGTTAACATTGTCAAGTATGTCTCCAGCTAAATTAAGTGACTGTGGTCCGGTCAGTGAATAATTCAGAAATTCCTCTAATATAAACGAAAAATTCCTCAAGATATTCAAATAATTCACAAAATGTTGGTGTGGGAAAAAAGTGCCACTCTCGAGGTGCTCAAACAATATAAATTTTGGATTTGTATAGACTTCCGAGCTATGCTTTCGTCATTTTTCATTATTATTATTATTATCATTATCATTATTATTATTATTACCTGTACTCTGGATTCTGGCAAGTTGATTTTCAGCGCCACCTCTTCGCGCATGAATATATCTGGGTACCTTGTCTTCTGGAACAGCGACTCCATGACGTCTAACTGTGCGCGAGTGAAAGTAGTTCTCTCTCGTCTCTGCTTCCTGGGGTTACCAGCACCGTATGGGGACACTGAAAATATGGAAATACAGAATTATCGTTTAATGTCTTCATGCAGTGACAAAAATCTTGCCCATGCTCAGTAGCTGCTATGGTACAATGACAGATCCGTTTGGTGTACGCCCATGTAGATAGACAATTTAGACATACGGGTATGCCGCTTTGAAACGACATCATTTTTGAGGATGGTTGTCAACTTTTATCAAAATCTTTGAGTTGGGTTCTCATTTTGTTGTCTCTTTCTGGCTTTCTGTTTATAGGTTTCTTATTTCATACAGTAGACGCTCGCAACTCAGTAACAGCGAGTAATTTCTGTATAATTGCTTCTACATGACTAGGCTAGCACCGGTTATTTTCTCGTAGATTAGAGATGTGTTAATTTGACCTTATAAATGATATAATATTTTCTTCAACCTCTTCTCTAATTATGTCTCGTTACAGTGAAGTCTTTAGCAAATAAAAGAAGTAAAAGATCATATAAAAGTTAATCTGGATCATTGAGTGAAATCCTCTGATAAGCGGTTTAAAGGATTTCGTGCTTTATGTCCTAAACGTTTTCATCGTAAACTATGTTACGGATATTATGTATTCATAATGCTTATACTGATTTTACAAGCTGGAAGTCTCTATGATTTCATGGGTGGTTGTTTATATGCTATCTTACTTAAATAAAATAATCATTTATTCAGATTCTAATCGTCAATGAGAGAGAGAGAGAGAGAGAGAGAGAGAGAGAGAGAGAGAGAGAGAGAGAGAGTTCAGAAACATGGTACCAAAATCACAGAACATCTTGCATTAGCCTTATTTTATATCCGTGGAAATCACATTTTCAATTCCATTTTTTTAAACTGTCTGACCTTTTTTTTTTTTAAAGTGAACACATGCTACTATCTAGAATAATAAAATGATCGTCTTTTGACTGAAGAATGTTTTTATTCCGCTCAAGTCTCAGCAAATGAATGTCGGTTCGTGACTGCAAGAAAAGGTTTGCGTTCGCTTAAAAAATCATTTGCCTTTCATCCGTATCGTGTACTTGTGTTGTAGAGTGTGACTGAAAATGAACACATTACGAAAACACGCCCATGTTATATACAGAGATTGTTTTCAGCAGTAAAAATTGAAAAATTTCATTAGAATAAATTTGATATTTTTAATATTTGTACTCAAAACAAACAATGTATGTTTTAGATCAAAAATAAGAAAATTAGGTATACCCCTGCAAACCCCATTTTTCTTTATAAAAGTGGGGTTTACGGGGGTATACATTTCACGGACTTGTTTTCCTGATGCGACAAAAAATACCATTTCATTTCGACAAGAAAACTGATTTTGAGCATACTAGGTTTTTTGTGTGGCCATTTTTTTTTTTTTTTTTTTTTTTTTTTTTTTTTTCCTGAAAAGGGTTTTCCTGATTTCTTCGATGCTAAACAAAACTCAGTCTCACAAGAAGGTTCTACTGCGAATCCATATAGTGGCTGCACATGGGTGATTTATAACCATTTCCTTGACAATTTAGCGACGGTTGCTAAAGATTTTATTCCCGTTTTCATTACTGCTGCCCACCCATCAAATGCTGACGTTGGTCGCGGAGACATTTTACAGACTGGTTTTATTCGTTCAAGGAATTTTCGCATATCAAGAATACAAATAAATGTGAACAGTTAGAAAGGAGTTGACATTTTAATTTATTTTCTATATTTATTTATGCACGTTTCTGGTTGAAAAACTTCACTTGAAGTATTGATGAAATTTCAATTTAGCAGTTTCGATTTTCGACGGAAGTTTGTTTGAATAATAATTAGAATTTGGGCTAGAAAACATTTTTCTTCTACATGGCAGGTAGCTTATTCAAATTCAAACTGTGGCGAAAATTCTGCTTCATTTACTCTAGTTACATAAATGCAAATGTTGAACAAAAGCATATGGTGAAAATGAAAGCATCCCTTAAGAATTTAAATGATCTTTTCATGGGCTGCTTTTACCCTTCAAAAAATGCTTCATTTTCAACAGCCTGGTGTAGAAACGCCACTAGAAGCAATTAAAATTTTTGTGAACGATGCGAGCAAAACTCTTTCTTCAATATTCTCAATGTACTACATCATTTTTCAGTTTAATAGAAATGTTTTTGATTATGCCAGGCTGTATACAAGTGTACAAAGCCATGCTATGATAATCGAGCGATACAATTAATTTAATACAAAATCCCGCAGTGACGTACAAAGCGTCGTATCCATACGCGTGATTCGCCCGGCCGCCATTTTGGGCTCCAGCCGTGCCTTGTTTGTATGGTGTGTTTGTGTGTGGGTTATGATGGGTACTCATTACATGTACAGCAATAACCAGGTGTGTGGGATAGGCCAACCTACTTACATAAAATAGCAATATTTCATCCAAAAAATGATGATATATCAATTTGAAAAATTGGTTCTCGATGGGCTACTTCTAATATAAGGTGTGTTTTTGATGATAAAATGTGGGATTTATCTCGTCCCCGTTATATTTCATGGAGCTGATGGAGCTGGCCTATATATAAGCCAAGTTGAGCTTCGTACATACACACAGCCAATGTTTTTTCTTGGAGAAATAAGCAAAATTGTCAACATAAAGATGCATAAACGGATGCACTAATTCATGATCCAAGTTCAACTGCTTTTCATACATTTGGAACAATACTGTAGCGTTTCAACTTTGCTTCCCCTCAGTTTCTGAACGCCCTTTTTGCATTTAAAAAACAAGACACTTTTAACCTGTGTTCTACTGATGCTAAGCATCGGCGAAATAAGGGTAACATTCCGCCGCCGGGTGAAAAAAATGAGGAGATGGAGATAAAAACATGCATATACTTACTAGGATAGCCCATGCCAGGATGCATCATATCTACGCTGGGCGAGGACAGGCTTATTCCGTTGACGCTGTAAGGCGACGCCTTGGACGTCGGGTAGGCCATGTTCGCCATCTCGGAGTGTAGGGTCGGAATGGTGTGGTGTTCGGGTGGCGACCCGTAGTCCGCCTTCAGGTAGTCGGTCTTCGGGTACTCGGGCTTGACGTACGTTGCTTCGGGTATGGCGATCCCGGGGTCTGGAAATAGAATAGAATAGAATATTGTAGAATAGAATGAATTGGATTGATAGTCCTTGGGTTTTCAGAACTTTGTATTTCCCTCCGAATGGGAACTGAATATGAACAGACTAATTCCCTCAAATACCAATTTAATAATTGTTAAGTATGGCTATGTATGGACTTTTGGTTGCCTTTACGGCCTTTCAACAAATAGATGCAAATATTCATTTTTATTTGACATCCATTGTAGGTTTTGGCGTTGATGGCATTTCTTTTGTTTATTTAGAGTACAAAAATGTATATTATCAAAGCCCCACAAAATATTAAAAATAACAAAATTTCAAATAATTCCCAATAAAAACAGCTTTTGTGTTGCTGTCAACTCTCCCCTTTCTCTCGCGCTAAGAGTAAATTATTGAAATTGACACGTGGGGGAAGGTGTTAATGGGGTCATCAAGTTAATTGTTCTTTTTCACAAGTTTTGATGGCAAAAATATTTGAGCCGCCTCATGCTAAAACCAACAATCTGCAGAGGCGAAAACAAAGACGCAGATCAGCTTCGCGGTAACCGCGAAGCTGATCAGCGCCTTTGTTTTCGCTACTCGGATAGTACAATTCCTCTTCTACTTAAATCCGAAATTTCAAGCTTCTAGCTCTTTTCTGCGCTTGTACAGGCCGGTTTGTGTCGGACCTGTTCGGAAACCACATTGTTGGTTTTCCCACGAGGCGGCTCATATTTTTCAAAGCCTTCCTCAAGAGCGAGCTAGTGGTGTGTTTTTACAAGTGACAGTATGGCACGGCTTGTTTAGGAATGCGCGAAAGAACTGAAAGATTTGTCTGCTTTTGCTCAAATATTGAGAAGCGAAAAAAAAAAAGAAAAGAAAGTAAATTCACAGAAGAGAAGAAAAAAAACATGATAGAAAGAAAATATCTAAACGAAAATATTAATAATAAATTAGAGCTACATTTATTGAACAGAATGGTCATAATCATATCATATTCAAATGATTGTTTCTTGTAATGTACGGAAACGACCTTATTGTCCTATAAGCCTTGATCTTTACTTTTGAACGTGAATGCGCCTTTCCTTGCTTTCCTTTTTCTTTCTTTTTCTTCGTTTTATTATTGTTAAGATCCAATTTTGTATCCGAGCATTCAAGCTGGAGCATCTGTATCATTGAAATCGATTCTTTGGGTCTAGTTATGAAATATCAGAGACCAAATAGTGTCCCTCCAGTAATGCAAAACGTTTTTGCTGCGTAGAGCCAAGGGAGATAAGTTTTATCTTGGATTAATATTTTTCGAGGGTTTTATCTACGAACCCAGAAATTAAGAGACCGCAATTGATTTTAACTAACTACATTCGGCTACAATTTGGGATGCAAGATTTTACACTTACATGCGAGCATCATTGTTGGAACATTTGACGATTTTTGGCATCATAAGCACATTTGATAACATTTCAATGATAATTTTCCAAAAACAATTTATAGGTCTAACTCAATTACATAGCAATACAGAATTACAAAACTTATGGATTGATTTGTTTCTCTTATAATAAAGTTAATAGTGTGTACGTTTCAATGAACAGAAAATAAAACATTATATTTGTTCTATTAGATTTTTATTATCGTTTTTATTGAAACAAATATTGTACCTGGACTGCTACAGGGTGATTTATCTCCCGTTATCTCACTGGAATCGTCACTCTTATTTTCCTCCCCTTGACCGGCCATGATATGTTGGTTATAGAGATAACTTGACATCATGTCAGTATTAACTGGTCGTCCTTCGTTATCCAACATTGTGCTATTGTTTTCAAATTATTTTTTATCACTTCTTAATTCTTTTAATTCCAAAATAATTTTCCAAAGTATTATAAGACACAAATTAATTTCCTAATTCGTTAGAATAATATAAAGTCTTGTAGTATATGGTATTTAGTTACTAGTTAAGCTTTAGCCTGAGACTGTAACTAACCCAAATCCCAAGGGTTTATAATAATCCTCCACGTGCTTTCACCTGTTTACATTCGTTAATCCGTAAAAAACACAATGTATAAAATGGTCAATGGGCATGCGCAGTTGTTTAGGTAGGTATAAGCTCCGCCCACAATGTACCCTCCTACATTGTTATTCATAAAATTACCTCATTCGTAAAACTGTGAAAGTAATTATTATGCCTCATACCCCCAAAAATACCATTATTGTTATTATTATTTTATTTTGAAGCAAGAAAATAGCAAAAATCGTCTACGAACTCAAACTTTATTTTTGCGTTTGTCGATGACGCCATCAAATGACGTAGTTATGAATTGATAATTTCAGTCTTAAAGTATTTTTAGTCTATGCATGACTATATTTTTATGTACGATTATTATATGCAGATATTTATGCGAGTCGTTTTTTTTCTGCAAGTTTTAAAATTTGGTTCTAAATTCTAAATTCAGATGGAGCCGAAAAGCAAACGTCTTCCAACCTCTAGACCCTATAAACGTCTCCCAACCACCCACAACGTTGACACAGGAGGTCAAAAGTTGAGTTGTCCTAAACTGATATTTAGATTGTACTTCTCGGCTAATTGTCTTGTCTCACCAGAAACAAGTGCTTGAAGATGAGTGAATGAGAAAACTTTTGGAAGAACTTCTACGATCGAGCCAGTGTCACGTAGTTTTTGTTTGTTTTACAATATTAGCTGGGGCTAACAATGATACCAATAGTCGCAATATATGCCGTACATATCCAAAGCAATTAATAACTGAATTAATGATACGTGTTGTACATGATATAGAGAAACTTACTCAGCATTATTACAAGTATACTTGAAGCCAAAAGTAACAATCTAAGTGCGGGGTTCCTGTAACTTAGCAGTAAATACGGTCTTATCTGATTACAGACAGTCACGGCGCTTCTCCGCATCATGTCCGTGTAATGTTTACCCCCGTGAACCCCACTTTTATGTAGAAAAACTGGGGTATGCAGGGGTATACCTATTTTTCTTATTTTTGCTCCAAAACATAGATTGTGGGTACTCGTTAGAACCGCCTCAGCGAGGCGGTTCTAACGTGTACCCACAATCTATGTTTTGAGCAAAAATAAGAAAAATATCAATTTTTTAGCTGAAAATTTTCAATTTTTAAAGCTAAAAAAAATCGCTGTTTATTGCATGGGCAAGTTTTAGTAATGGCCATATGAATATGGCACCACCAATGTGTGTAGTATTCGTTTGGCTACCATCTACCACGTTTGAATTCTCACATTTAATGTTTTTGAATGATTAAATAAAGAAAAGAAAATTTTTAGACATATTACGACTCAAATTTGAGAACGGAAATTTGTCGTTTGTTCTTTTAGTTTGTACACTTTAGTACGATTGGTTATGTCAACTGAATGTTTAGAAATATTAATGTACATAGCCCGTTCTATGTCAACTTGCAAACATAAAGCACAAACATTAGTCAAGCCAACATTTCACTTTCTACACTTAATTTTGAGCTATGTAATTTTTTAGCTATGTAATTTACTCTCAATTTTCCAGGCTATATTCCTGTTTCAATATTTACCCTTGCTTTTCATTTACAAACACCCCAAAAACCAGGATATAAGATTGTGTCACCAATAAATTGGGGATAATGGAAACAAAATCTTAGTGAAAAATATAACAGATCAGTACCGGATAGGTGTCATTTTGGCATACATCTTATTTGTTTTCTGATTACGCCATGTTTGTTTTAGCGTACTATGCGCCATCATTTACAAATAAAGCACATGTGGAACCTCCTAACAGAGATGTCATTCCGTAGACACAAATGTCACAACTGTTGCAGTTGCAGTCATTTCCGTAACGCGGATGTAGAGTTTTGCAAAAGCAATCACACAAGCAACGTGTAGACTTTTTTTCTAAATTTTCTAAATATACTTGTAAAGGGTGTAAACGCATCATTTAATTAGTTTTTGCCTGCTAAATGCTTTCAAATCATGTGGTAAAGTGCGGAACGAACTTTCTTAACACCCTTTATATGTACAGAGCTAAAATGCAATGCCCAAATTTAAATATGTAGAGCCATAGCAGAACAGTAGATTGTCCTTTCCGTAACGTTACGTCAAATGGGTAAATATATACAGCAAATTTTGACAGGACATCTTCATGTACTCACTATAACAGCAATTGATAACGTTTTTGAAGAGGTTTAACTATTTGCAGGTCTAGTTATAACAACTGTTTAGAGTTTATAGATAATAATTGTCAAATCATTATATAATGTCAAGTCTTCGGAAGTCCAAATGTCATTTAGGTCTGTGGTCTGAGTAGGACCTTGTTTTTATAAGGTCCAGTCTTTATCGCTGACAGTCGAAGTGGTCAATATTTCTTATCTGAGAATGTGGTTTTGGTTAAATTTTCTTTAAGATATCAATAATTTTATATGGATTTTCAATATTTGGGTATCAGTGATGTGAATATTTATATACATGATCTTACTACATAAACATTTATATACTGCATTAATGTTTTATCCTGTCTTTTTTTAATTAATTCGTTCCCTTTCATGATTAAAGTGTCAGACTAGCCAAAAGGAGAGTGGCAATAATATTCTACCTAAATATTAGAGAGAGAGAGAGAGAGAGAGAGAGAGAGAGAGAGAGAGAGAGAGATGGCAACGTGACTGACCTGACTCCTGACTATTCCTACATGTTTCCGTTTCGAAAGTTCGATCCTCGACTTCGATCTTCATGGCGACTTCGGTGGCCATAATTTATTATGTCAGAACACGATATTTGTCAAAATAGAATTTGCACAAATTAACTCCTCAATATTTGAACAGATAGTCGATAGGGGTCGCCCTATCTTCAGTTTGCCTGATAAATCATTTCCTATTTCACAAGTGGCTGACCAATTTGACTAATGTTGATTTTAAAATTATGTTACGAAAACAACAAGAACGTATTATATCACTTTTGTTTCATCATTTTTGCCAAACTAATGAATTTAGAATTACACAAAAAATGAAAAATAGCACAAAACGCTACTTTTACTCAAATCATGCACGTGCAGTTATTCTGAATTCTAGTTTCGCCCCGAGCACGCAAAATGACGTAAGAACAGACTCTTGAGTCAGGTCACCATGCCGTAGGTAACGGTGCCCGTAACGGTTACCCTGGTTCAGATTTCCGTACCATGAACAAGTACTAGTTTGAGAACGGAACCGAAGCCGAATTATATTATTAAGATACTACTATTAATGCATTCAAAAACGACGATAATGTTTTCATAAAATACGGAAATCATTAAACAATAACAGCGCGTTTCAAAGTAGCGTACCAAAAGGTAATTCTGGAAGATGAGAAGTAAAAATGGAATTTTTGAGAATTAGAAACGAAGCATTGAGGTTGGTAAATGATATCCTGAACAAAAAGAATGTATAGAATGTATTAAATATCAAAGATTATTTAAAACATGAATATGACTATTTTAAAAGCATGATAAAACAAGCTTAAATACGAGGGTTGTCGTATACAAGCATAAAAACGAAAGCATAAAATTTAGAAGATACCTACCTGATTTAGATCCATCTTAACCATGTAAGTTTTATCCACAACTTGCCAGAAAGAGGATGGATGCATTGCTTCCTATTCACGGACATAGCGAGCGAGATACGGACTTACGGAAAGCCATGCTATGCAAAACCGTGCACAAGAAGATTATTTCATATGCAATAAGAGTTATAAATAAATCATATTTACCTCTATACATTCAATGGTATTTCTTCTTCCGATTATCTGTGTATTAGAAAATCTTCAAATTAATCCGTAGTTATCACATAAAGTCTTTTTGAAACCATTAAACAACAGTTCTCCTAAGATATTAGCAACTTTTGTTAATTCTTGGTTCTTAACGGCTTAAGTTAAGACGCAAGTAAGGTCTTCTTAAACCAAAGTAACAGCAAATAGTCTTTGGAGAATTATGACGAACTTAAAACACGTCTTAAGCTGCAAAATCAGGCTTACGTTCCTAAAATGCTAGTAAGTTTTTGATTGATCGCATTGATGGCTAAGCCAGTAGAGCAAACTAATAAATATTCGCCATGCCCCTTTGACGCGCCGATAGCCAATCAGATGTGTCGTGAGCTCTTCGCATTGAAAACCGATCAATGGCGGAAAATGATGCGCCGTCGTCACCAATAATGAGGTTTTCAATATGGTGAAAAAATCTTCAGCTCATGATATTTTAATTCAATTTGTAAAATAAACCATATTCCTCAATAAATATAAAACAAGTGTATAATCCCCTTAAATTCAACTTTAAATGATGTTTTAAATGTAGATCCGATTTCAAGGCGGAGAAGAAGCTTTAGAACAATCCAAAGTCAATGATTCCCGTTATATCTAATTTTTTAGACTTTATCCAAAGTAAACTTCTTTAAGCTATTTAAGTAAATAAGATTGTCATCATTGCAGATTGTCACAAGATCATATAAATATGTTTAGGAAGATTTTCTCTAATATATAAGCCACATTTTCTTTATAATTCCGTCAGTGTATCTTCTTAACTCGCGCTAAAACGTGGAACGGAATTATTAAAATTTTCTTTCTGACTTTTTGTATTCTGCAGGATTTTTAAATTCGCAAAACACTTGTACGATGGTCTCTGTAGAGAAAAAAAAACTGGATTGCCTTGTTCTGTGTTTTGTTTACAGGGAATTACCAGAAAGAGTACAACATGGGCACGTCCAGTTGCTTTTGGTTTCCAAATTGCACAAGAGAAGCGAATTGGGACAAGGACGACAGTGGTCATTTTTACTATCAGTTGATAACTTGACGTAAGGTTTGGTTCTAACGGTGTCAGTCTACTTTTGGTGCTCCACAATTGTTTGAGGCCAGAGAATTCGTCTCAGAAGTATGTTACGACGTCAAAAGACTGTCGCTAGCCAGCGTTGCATTACATGAGAAAGTGGATGCGAGAATGGCAGCACGTTACTTGATTTCATACAGAACGCATAGACCATGTACTTCATTCGCCATGCTCGATATAAACAAGAAGACTGTAACTACGAATGTGTGAAGCATACCTTATTTTCCCATGGAAGTTGAATACATTTCTTCTTTTATATTGCTCGCATTGACGTTTTGTGCATTGATACAAGCTTGAAAGGAAAAGTGAAGGGGCATTATCATAAGAATAGCAGTTTGGGATTCAATTTCCTCTTCGAACGTTCCTCAATGTGGTTCGAAATTAGTGAATCTAGGTACGGACAGGGGCCCTACCCCATCATGATGTGGCCCTTTGTCCGGAGATCAGGAGAAAGTCATTTAGACAATAGGGGCCGGACAGTTTTGATGCATCTGTGAAGAGATGAAACGCCGAGGAAGGATAAAGGTCCTTGAAGGGGCCAATTGGTTGTCAAGTGTAATGATGTTGGGCCTCAAAGATCGGAAAATATTTTAGAATATTTCAAAGTAAAATATGACATGAAAAAGACATTTAGTTCGGTTGGTTTCCTTTAAGTTCAAGTATGATTAGGAATTCGTCCGTTCTTGTGGAAGTTTTAATTTTTGCGGTCTTCAAATCCCAAAATTTATGCAAACATGATGATGGAAATTATATCAAACTATACAATTTTAACTTTAACCATACCGTCGTTTTGGTCAAAGTTTTGGCGCCTACATAAAATCAAAATATTCATTGTTTGTTTCAACTTTTATTTCGGCTTCTGTGCTGTTTCGAATTTTAATCACAGAATTCAAGGTTTGAAATTTTCCGCCAAAGAAATAAACAAGAAAACATGAACAAACATGCAAACATTTTGAAAATTCGTTAACCAACAGTCTGAACATTTTACCTGTTTATGTTTGTTGTACAGTTTGCACGCTATAATTAAAAATATGTGAACAATACTTCACCCCACCCACATGATCAAAGACCCAAACCTGTGAACCGACACAGGTTTACAACCTGTACGCGTGTCGGTGATAAACACTAATCCTAATTGCTTGAATAATGAGTTGAGAATTAATTAATCAGGGCATATTTAATCAATCTGCGGCGATAAGCTGATTTTAGAGCAAAAGGCTAACTGTTAAAAGATCAATGGAGGAGCGGATTCATTAATCATTGTTTGCATATTACATCTCACCTTGGAAATGCAAACTGGAAATATCCGTTTGTTGTTTTCTTTTTCTTTCGTTCTATTTGTTTGTCTTGTATTCGGGAATACAGAAAACATTTTCAAGTTTATTTTATGAAACTGTTTTATAAACTAAAAATTTTGAAAAATTCAGGTACTTTGTTTATTCGCATAACGTTCATTCTTATTTCGTCTACTAACGCTTTTTTTTTTTTTTTTTTTTTTTTTTTTCAAATATCGAAAAAGTGAAAATGGATATGAAAATTATAGAAAAAAAATACACCCAATAGGACATCTGAAACATATTGTCACTTTCTGCGGAAACGCAATGAAGACGAAATGTGACCACATTTCACCCTTTAACCCGTGCACTTCACGTAAGAGTCAAAATTTGCAAATCCAATATATATATATATATATATATATATATATATATATATATATATATATATATATATATATATATATATATATATATATATATAATTCTTTTTTCAACCTTAGGCAGACAAATATGTAAAATCACCCTTAGGCAGACAAAGACCAGACTTAGGCAGACTTGAGTATTTTATTCAGAAACATTATGGCTGTAGTTAAATTAATCCTAAAATAAACTCAGGAAAAGGCTGTTTTAGTATCAAAGGCATGCGGCCATGAAGAACAGATATACATGCTTATGTGTCTGCCTAAATTTCGGTATATACAATTTAGTCATTAAGTAGACCATCATTATGAGGACTATATACATACATCATTCAGTCTGCCTAATGATGATCTTTTACTAATTAACTTCATCCAGGTTGCTTGATTAGTTGTTTTGGCTGTTTTAACATACAATTTGGCTGCAGTCATTGCAGGATGAGCAGCGAACCAAACCACACTTTTCTTGAATCTTTATAGTCTGAAGCAAGAAGGGTAGTACTAAGTACTGGGAAATGAATAGTTTCAGCCAATAGGATAAAAGACATTAACAAACTATTCCATGAATATAAATTTACAAAAATTAATTCATGAGAGCAGTTCTTTGCATTGAAAATTAAAATAATAATAATTATGATCACATTAAAACATATACAATAAAAACAAACGGACAGACGACGACAAACGGACGCCGGATCATGGCTATACTCACGGCTTAGTTGAGCAAATGATAAAACGAAAGCCTGGAAATTTTGTTCAATTCTTTATTTAGGTTAACAAAGTTAACAGCAGGAG
This sequence comes from Rugalucina vietnamica, assembly GCA_964017185.1. Classification (NCBI taxonomy): domain Eukaryota; kingdom Metazoa; phylum Mollusca; class Bivalvia; order Lucinida; family Lucinidae; genus Rugalucina; species Rugalucina vietnamica. The sequence goes on from OZ024872.1 coordinate 65,342,857, forward strand.
GTCATGCATGCATATATATTACAATATTTGACATTGCAATATATAAAGGAGCCAGGGAATGAGCAAATGTATCAAAGCAAGATTCAAACAACATGCCAACTAGTCTCCAATTATTTCATGTACAAAATAGAGATATAATAATAGTTCATGGATCTAAAAGAGATATAATAATAGTTCATGGATCTTAGCAGCAAACAACAAAGGAATTTATCAGACTGTACAGATGTACATTTTCTCATGGCCTGGCTCAAAAGCATTTAATCACTAGGCGCCCACTCTAGTTTCACTCTGGCTACACAATGCCAGAAGGTCTCGACTGTTCCATGGAGTTCACACAACAGCTCAGGGTAACATCCAAGCTTATGGACAAGAAATTTTAATTCAAGAAATGGACAGCTCTCGTAGTGATTTGTCGAGCAACAAGAATGCCACAGAGGTCAATATCGCAACTGCATCTGGCGAAATAATCTAAGTGTGAATAAATATTGTCAATGTGCATGGTGGATGTAAAATTTATAGTCGTTGGACAATGAAGTACAGGTCAAGGTCACCAGGTCAAGTTGTGCTTGAACAGTATGTCAAGGACAATAACTACACAAGGTTTCACCCATCTTTGACATGTAAATTCACAAAGTCGATGGACCATGAAATATAGGTCAAGGTAACTAGGTCAAGGTATGTCAAGGACAATTACTACACAAGGTTTCACACTCACAGCTATCAAAGGTGGAGAGAAACCCCAACTTTGACGTAAAAATTCTAAAGTCGGTGGACTGTGAAATATAGGTCAAGTTCGCAAGGTCAAGGTGCGTGCTTAACGTGGCGTTTTTAACAGACAACATTAGCTCATGAGCTATTATGCGACATAACAAATATCCTTAACAGATACTTACCTGCCTTCTTGTATCTTCCTGGAACTACCCTTTTATTGCGAGCGTCAGCAAGGGAGCTACCAGTACCATTTTACGCCTTTGGTATGGCGCGGCCGAGGATCGAGCCTGCGACCTCCCGATCCCGAAGCGGACGCTCTACCACTTGAGCTATCGGGGCCGTTTAGTGGACCTAAAATATAGGTCAAGGTGCATGCTTGAAGAGTATGTCAAGGACAATTTCTATACAAGGTTTCACACTTGCAGCTATCAAAGGTGAAGAGAAAACCCAGCTTCGAAGTAAAAAAACACAAAGTTTTGAGTTTGTTTGAGTTGATGCTTTACGTCCCAGTCAACAGCAAAGGTCATGTCGGGACGTTGCCTCCATTTTATGGGACTTTTACCCAACATTAGGGTGACATGACACTCAAAATGTGCTTCATAAATATAAACACCCAACAAAGCCAATAAGGCTTATTTGTATGGGTAGTTTGACTAAACCACTTTTCCTGGGCAGGCTCAGCCATGAGCGGTTAACCAGTAATCAGATGGTCGGTCGGACGATTAGAAGCTTTGCCTGGAGACACAAGCAGCCCACCTATTTCTCCTAGGCCCCAATGGGCGGGGACCCATATTCCCACCCGACCTACCCTTAAAACACAAAGTCAGTGGACCATGAACACAAAGTCAGTGGACCGTGAAATATAGGTCATGAAAACCAGGTCAAAGTGAAGGGTATGTCAAGGACAATTACTATGCAAGGTTTCAACCCCACAGCTATCACATGTGAACAGAAAACCCCAACTTCTACGTCAAAATTCACAAAGTTGGTTTATCCTGAAATATAGGTCAAGGTCATCAGATCAAGCTGCATGCTAGAAGGGTATGTCGAGGACAATTATTATGCAAGGCTTCAACGGAATTACGGAACCATGGAAGGACAGTGTGAATCCAGTATAGCCCCACTTTTCCAAAGCGGGGCTATAAATATAAGTTAATATGATCAAAACATCATTTGGGGGCCAAGTGACACAACTGCTATGGATCCTCTCCCATCAAGAGCAGCTCTATAGGATTCTTTATGGGGACAGTTTGGATGCAGAGAGAGAAAATTGAATTTATCTGTATAGAGCAATGCAAAAGCTATAGCCTACACGATCATCATCAAACCCTTGCAGAAACAAATGCAAGGATCAGGCAAGATCTACAGTAATGCCAGCCAGTCAAGAATCCCAAACCTGTGAAAAAATGCATGTTACTAAGAGGGTCATCCAAAAGGTAATGCAAGAATTGTCAGAGAATCTGACCATAGCCCCGCTTCAGGGCATTTCAACCCATAAAAAGCCAAAGGATCAAACAAAACAGTCAAGATATTTAGTAGAAAAGAAATTCTAACTTCAGTCATGGGCGATAACACTGGCATAAATTTGCGAATAATGATGTTTTAACAATCCAAAGCCTGATCTTGTCAATATGGATGTGCATGCAAAATTTCATTTGATTCTGTCAATTCATTCCCAAGATATTGAGCGGAAACGAAATTTTGACATCAATCAAGGGCCATAACGCTGGTAAAAATTTGCATAAAATGTTGGGCAACAATCCCAAGCTAGATCTTGTCAATGTTGATGTGCATGCAAAATTTGGTTTGATTCTGTCAATTCATTCTCAAGATATTGAGCGGAACCAAAATTTTGATGTCAATCAAGGGCCATAACTCTGGTTCAAATTTGCGAAAAATGTTGGGTAATGATCCCAAGCTAGACCTTGTCAATGTTGATGTGCCTGCATAGTTTGGTTCAATTCTGTCAATTCATTCTCAAGATATTGAGCGGAAACAAATTCTGACGTCAATAAAGGGCCATAACTCTGGTTCAAATTTTCGAAAAATGTTAGGTAACAATCCCAAGCTAGATCTTGTCAACGTTGATGTGCATGCAAAATTTGGTTCAATTCTGTCCATTCAATCTCAAGATATTGAGCGGAAACGGAATTTTGATGTCAATCAAGGGCCATAACTGTGGTTCGAAGGAGATAAGCAGCCGTGGAGAAGCTCTGCCATCCAAGACTAGTGACTTTGTGCTGATTTGTGTATTTGTGTATTTCTCGATGGTGCCTGCACAATGTGCCCTTGCATTATCATCTTGTATATAGTACCATAATTATTCTGGACATCAAGGGAGTAAAAGAAGGGCTTATCGACGAGAGTTGGTCCCGTTTCGTCTACTCCCATTTTACCTACTCCCATTTCGCCTACTTTCAACATTTGCTGGATTCCCGTTTTGCCTACTGTGTTTTTTTGTTTGTTTAATTATTATTATCATTATATGTTACAAATGCTTTTATTACATGTATTTTTTCTATTATTTTCTTATCTATTTTTCTGTTTATAATTTGTGTTAGTGTGTGTGAGCAAACACAATTTCTGTTTGCACAAGCCCATTAATCATCGAATTGCCAGTCAATCATAGTGTTTCATATCATTTATTGTACAAACTGTGATTTAAATGTCAAAATAAGTAATTTTATAGTACAAGTATTGTGTTTTAAATGTATATGGACCTCAACGCGACAAAACGTCCCTTTAGACATTCTGACGTTACTGTAAGAATTCAGCACAAAAGCAGGAAAATCATTTCATATACCATTTTTCCATTAATGTTGTAGTTCTAATCCTTCAATTTTCGGATATCAAACCCAGTGGATTTAATACATGTTTATTTTCAATATATGGAGTTATCTGCCCTTGTTTTAGCCTGTTGTACAGTGTATTTACCTTTATGTATCACAAAGGGGTAACCATAGCAACCAGGAAGTCCCGGGATAAGACAAAATAGTTTCGGTACAGTGACTGTAATGATTGTATGCTTCTTTTTAACAATGGTAGATCTACTTCAAGCAAATGCGCACAGTTCAGCCACTATTGACACACTAAATGCATTGTGAAACTTCCATGTCATTCATGAAAATGACGTTTGTGGGCTTCATTGGGGAACAAAGCCATATCTCTGTAAACAAATTGAATATTTCTGTCAAATAAAAACTATTTGGCTCAGGAATCATAACTCTTTCAAACTAAGCTAGTTTCTCTAAGTTAAAATTTTGTCTGAAGGGACATTTTCTTGCGTTGAGGCCCGATTATTACAGGCTTTGGACATAGGGGTACAATGTCATAGAATTAAAGCAAACCCTACAGGGTACCTATGGTCCAAGTATGAATGCTTTCTGGTAAGTTGTTGTCAAGATATGGACCTCTAGAAAACTATCGCATTGTGACGGACGGGAACACAAAAGACCGAGGTGACTACAATAGACATGCACAATATGCACTCCGTTCAGTCATGTAAAAATGCAATGTTCCCCTTAAGTAGAAAAGTGCAGCTAGGGGCTCATGAGCATGTGGAATGGCTCTGTAGCCAAATGAAAAAGACGTAGATCTTTAAAAAAAGCTTTATTCAGCAAAAATATGAACAGGCTGCAAGAAAGGCTCAGAGTTTTGAACTTAACTAGTATCTTTAACCAGAGGACCAATTGTCCTGTAGCTCACCTGAATTATTTTGATAATAAATCTTTTAAAGAAAAAGATTTCACCAGCAGAGATCGAATGTGGATACCCTAAGAGGTTTCACATGAAATTTGACTTCAATCTGTCAAGCAGTTTCGTTTCTGAGATGTCTTTTTAATATTTTTTCATTTTTTCCTTTTGGTTGCCATGACAACCACACAGAATATCTCATTTGGACAAAGGTGGTATATCATGTAGAGGATCGACTTAATAAGGAAAATTTCTGTGAAAGTTTTATCAAAATATATGCAAAAACAGCACTTTCGACCTTCCTGTAAAATAGATACAACCTCCAAGGTCACCATAAGAAATAAACTATGAAGGGACCAGGTACCCAAGGTCATCAGCAGTGGTTACAGTAAAGATTTTTTTCAGGTTTTTGCAATATATTGGCATAGTAGCCATCTTGGTTATGTGACCAGGACTATTCCAAAAACTTTCGATCTCCTAATCCACAGGGTCATAATTTGTATACACATTGTAGTACTCGAGTCATCAATGCTTCATGCAAAGTTTCGTTGAAATCTGTCCAGTGGTTCCGGAGAAGATTTTGAACGGTTTTTACCATATATGGGCATGGTGGCCATCTTGGTTATGTGACCTGGATTATTTATATACACATTGGTTCCCCCTCCCCATAGATGCTTCATATAAAATTTGGTTTTAATTGGCCATGCAGTTTCAGAGGAGAAGATCTTTGAAAATGTGAATGGACGGACGACGAAACATGGCTATACTATAAGCTCACCTTGTGAGCTAAACGGCTCAGATGAGCTAAAAATTGCATCAACCAGTTTGATCTGCTAGCAAGATTAATAATGAGCTCCACAGCTGGTAAACATGTGATACGGACTGGATGACGCACAATGTCATAGAGAATGAAGTTGAGCTGAAAAAATCGAGTTTTCTCTTATAGCTTTTGCTCTATTGACTTATAGGTAGGTGCAGTTCATGCAGAAATTGATCATGTATTGAATGAAAGTAAGATGAGGAATATAGCTTATTTCGTTTTCGCAAACACTTCGTCCCCCATGATTATTTTACAATGGGGATGAAGAGTTTGCGAAAACGAATTGATCGGGATTTCTTATAATATTTTATTTCAATAAATGGTCCATTTTTGCATGGACTGAGCCTATCTATCAGTCAGTAGAGTAAATGCTATAGGAGAAAATTCTAAAATCTAACCTAATTTTTGGTCTAAATCACAGTGTGTGTCACCGGTCATTTATCGTTTTGTGTGTAAACAATACCACGTGATTGTCAGTAGTGAGCTCAGTCACTAGAAAAACGGATTTTGCCCGTGCGAAAACAAAGGCGCAGATCAGCTGTGCAGTAAATGCACAGCTGATCAGCGCCATTCTTTTCGCTACATCAATAGTACAGTCTCTCCTCTTGTTAAATCCAAAATTTCAAGCGCCTAACCTTTTTCTGAGACTACAGGCCGATTTATGTTGCCTTGGTCGGAAACACCAAAGACTGTTTTCTTGCAATGCGACTCAATAATAAGTTCTGTCATGAGAAAACCTGTATCAGGGTTTCTGACCAGGGCCTACAAAACGGCCTGTACAACCAAAGATGGGTTGCGACTAGAAATATTAGAGAGAAGAGATAAATAGTTTAAGGAGAGCAGAGATGTCATTATTACAATAACGACTTCGTTCTTGTAAATACAAAATCAGTTTCTCTCATAAGGACGCTCAATTATGCTACATGAATTTATTCTAAACAGATACAGGGTATTTTTAAATTCTTATTTTATGCATTATGCATGTAGACCATCTATTTTTGCTAATATATTTATGCAAGCCAGTTTGTACTACCAATACATATAAATAGATAACACATAGGTTATTATAGTTTCAAGTAAGTGACTTGAACAGAAAATTTTGAAGTAATTTTTGATCAGTAGTATGCAAATCCCAAAACTTAATAATTGAGCCTGTGCGTGAGAAAACCAACACTGGGTTCCGACCAGGTCCGACACAAACCAGGCTATACAGTCAAAGAATATGGTTAGAGGCTTGAAATTTTCGGATTTAAGAAGAAGAGGGAACCCCCGTGGCCATCATGCATATTGAATAAATAGCTTGCATTATTTTACTTGGTCCACAACCAATAATCCTGAACAAGTGAATTTTCCGCCTTGTCCTGTAAAGTCACCTCTAACACCCAACTTGGCATAACCGTGTAAACATTTTATGCACTTCCTCCAGGAGGGAGCTGTCCCTGGCCCTACTCACACAGTAGGGGGTTCCCATTAAAAACAACCAAGACATTGACCTTCTTTCATATTTAAAGCTTAATATACATGATATATAAGCAATTAAAAAAAGTCAAATGTCCTTCCGAAAAAAAAAATTGAAAAATAATTGAAAAGCCTCGAATAAATTTGTTTCTATTTTTTCTTCATGGTGAATAATCTTTTTTTCTTAGATTCCTTTTGTTCCTCTGTGCGCACAGGAAGTGTCTGTGACCGCCTGGGACTGGCAGACTCGGTTGTAGCGTTGATACGATTCACCCAGTGTACCATCTCAACCTGAGGGTAGAAAATCATAACGTTACTCAACAAGTTTACTGCCAGTTGCACAAAGAGTCTTCAAAACACATACTCCAAAGAAGTTACTTCTTGAAAAAGCTTTAGTCTGAAATTTTAAAATGTCTTAACAAAACATACAAACCTTAGTAAAAAAAATGTTTATGACAAGTGATCTAGGTCACAAAGTCCTCAGAAAATGAAACACCATGCTTTATTCAGTGCAACATGCTCACACCTAAACTCTAAGCAGTTTTGGGGTTGGAAACAAGTTCTAATCATGTTACGTCATATCCCCATAGGAAACCTATGAAATGATATCTTACCTCATCTTTGGCCATGAGGAGGTACTCAGCACCTATGGCAAGTTTTAACCGGAACACATCAGGTCTCTTTGTATAGTAGGCCGCTGGCTGACACTCACCCCCAGCTAAATCCAGGGCTGGCTCATGGCGTATACGAACATTAGGCTCCTAGAAAAACGAAATTATCCCATCTTGTTGCCAAAAATAATTTAAATTTAGAACCGTATATTTCTAAAACATACATGAAAAGGACACGTCATACATAAGCGAAAATCCCTCGACACAGACTTGTGTTTTATTGCAAAAAGGAATTAAAACAATGTTTTCTGAGGAAAACTATGTCCCCCCAACCGTTTAGTAATTGAAGTGTAGTTACCTTGTGATATGAAGTTTTTCTAGGGAAGACACCATGTAAGGTGTGATAGTTTAAACTTGTTTTGGACCCTGTCTAAAATTGGGTCACAATCACCAAATTCTTATAAACTCTGAACCTCCTCACAACAATGCTTCTGAGCAAGTTTGGTCAAAATCCATCAATTAGTTTACAAGATATCGTATCGGAAAAACTAATTTCAACAGTTTTTATGGACCCGTGACCTTGGAAATTAGGTCAAGGTCATCAAAATCTAATCAACTTTGAGCCTCTCCAAACAATGCTTCTGTGCAAGTTTGGTCAAAATCCATCAACTGGTTTACAAGATATTGCAGTGAAAAGACTAATTTCAACATTTTTTTATGGACTCGTGACCTTGAAAATTAGGTCAAGGTCACCGAAATCTAATCAACTCTGAGCCTTCTCGCAACAATGCTTCTGTGCAAGTTTGGTCAAAATCCATCAATTGGTTTACAAGTTATCGAGTTGGAAAGATTAATTTCAACATTTTTTATGGACTCGTGACCTTGAAAATTAGGTCAAGATCACCAAAATCTAATCAACTCTGAGCCTCCTCCCAACAATGCTTCTGTGCAAGTTTGGTCAAAATCCGTCAATTGATTTACAAGATACTGCGTTGGAAAGACTAATTTCAACATTTTTTATGGACTTGTGACCTTGAAAATTAGGTCAAGGTCACCAAAATCTAGCCGACTCTGCGCCTTCTCGCAACAATGCTTCTGTACAAGTTCGGTCAAAATCCATCCATTCGTTTACAAGTTATCGCGTTGGAAAGACTAATTTTAACATTTTTTATGGACTTGTGACCTTGATTATTAGGTCAAGGTCACCAAAATATAATCAACTCTGAGCCTCCTCCCAACAATGCTTCTGTGCAAGTTTGGTCAAAATCCATTGATTGGTTTACAAGATACTGCATTGGAAAGACTAATTTCAACATTTTTTATGGACTCGTGACCTTGAAAATTAGATCAAGGTCACCAAAATCTAATCAACTCTGAGCCTTCTTGCAACAATGCTTCTGTGCAAGTTTGGTCAAAATCCATCTATTGGTTTACAAGTTATCGCGTTGGAAAGACTAATTTCAACATTTTTTATGGACTCGTGACCTTGAAAATTCGGTCAAGGTCACCAAAATCTAATCAACTCTGAGCCTCCTCCCAACAATGCTTCTGTGCAAGTTTGGTCAAAATCCATCAATAGGTTTACAAGATATTGCATTGGAAAGACTAATTTCAACAGTTTTTATGGACTCGTGACCTTGAAAATTAGGTCAAGGTCACCGAAATCTAATCAACTCTGAGCCTCCTCCCAACAATGCCCTTGTGCAAGTTTAGTCAAAATCCATTCATTTGTTCAGAAGATATCGCGTCGGAAAACCTAATTTGATCAGTTTTCATAGGCTGGTGACCTTGAAAATTAGGTCAAGGTCACCAAAATCTAATCAACTCTGAGCCTCCTCCCAACAATGCTCTTGTGCAAGTTTGCTCAAAATCTATTCATTTGTTCAGAAGATATCGCGTCAGAAAACCTAATTTGATCAGTTTTCATGGGCTGGTGACCTTGAAAATGAGGTCAAGGTCACCAAAATCTAATCAACTCTTTCCCCCCTCCCAACCATGTATCTATGCAAGTTTGGTCAAAATCCATCCACTGGTTCAAAAGATATCGCGTAAGAAAGAAGCTACGCGGACGCGGACGCCGACGCCGACGGGAACCGCACCAAAAACAATATGTCCCCCACCTTCGGTTGGGGGGACATAATTCTTGATTGTTTGATGTATTGCTTTCCGTCCTTTTAAACAGCTCACACCCCAACATGACCATAACTGTTTACTGGGATGTAAAACAAGTAGCCCAAGGGCAACGATCGCTCACCTGAGGGATCTTTGAAATATAGAAGCTCTGGGCCTTGTGGTTTCAGAAAAGAAGATTTTTTTAGTTTTTCCCATTGTAAGTTTATGGAGACTATTGACCCTGGGGCGTGGCCCAATTTGACCCCAGGGGCATGGCTGGCACAATTTATGTAGAGAACCGTTAGCCATTGTCGTATACCAAATATCAAAGCTGAGGGCCTTGTGGTTTCAGAGAAGAAGATTTATGATTTTTTTTTCATTAAAACATGTATGTTGCCATGGCAACCAGAGTTCCAGTTTGATCTGCTTAAAAGCAATATGCAACCTTTCCTACTGCCCAATGACGCTGTGTAGATCCACCTACTGGCTTTGGGGATATTGAATTTTAAATGGTTTTCTATAGTAAGTCTATGGAGACTAACAACCCCTGGGGCGTGGCCACATTTGACCCCAGGGGCATGATTGGCACAATTTATGTTAAGGACTAACAAACATTGCTAACTAACTATAGAAGCTCTGGGACTTGTGGTTTCAGAGAAGAAGAAATTTTAAGTTTTTCCCATTGTAAGTCTATGGAGACTATTGACCCCCGGGGCATGGCCAAAGTTGACCCCAGGGGCATGGCTGGCACAATTTATGTAGAGAACCATTAGCCATTGCCACATACCAAATATCAAAGCTGTGGGCCCAGTGGTTTCAAAAAGATGATTTTTGATTTTTTTCCATTAAGATTTGTATGTTGCCATGGCAACCAGAGTTCCAGTCCGATCAGCCCAAAAACAGTATGCAACCTTTTCTACTGCCCAGTGACACTGTGTGTGTAATTTGAACAAGATCTGCCAACTGGCTTTGGAGATATTGATGTTTGAATGTTTTCCCATAGTAAGTCTATGGAGACTATCGACCCCCGGGTGTGGCCAAATTTGACCCCAGGGGCATGAATGGCACAATTTATGTAGAGGACCATTAGCCATTGCTACATACCAAATATCAAAGCTGTGGGCCTTGTGGTTTCAGAGAAGAATTTTTTTTTAGTTTTTCCCATTGTAAGTCTATGGGACCTATCTGTTGCCATGGAAACCACAATTTTGATACAATATGCTCCAAAACCTAACGAAATCAATCCCTCAGTCAAATGATGGTTCACATTAAATTTGATCAAGATCGGCCCATTAGCTTTAGAAATATTCTTCTTTGAAATTGTGGACGGACGGACGACGACGACGGACGCCAGACCATTAGTATACTATAAGCTCACCTTGTGAGCCTTCCGCTCAGGTGAGCTAACAATAAATCAAACAAACAAAAACTATTTTTCACAAACGCAAGTCTGCGACGAGAGATTTTCTCCTATGTGTGACAAGGCCTTGACGTCAGAAAGTAATCTCTCAATTAAAATTCACTACTTTAGGTTTGGCTTACCATCCCCTTCAACAATTTTTCAGTCGTCAGAACGTAGCCACTGCCTCCGGGGTTTTAAGCCATTCATGCCGAATGGACTTTCCCATCGTTATCATTTGGACAAGTCTGCTTCATTTTTAGGGACATCAGGTGTGATTTTGAAATGTTATTCAATTTTTCCAAGAAAATCTTCAAAGCAAACAGAATAGCTACAGATGGGACGCCGCGTTTTGCGGCGTCACATCTGGGGCTATACTGCATGCCTCTGTCCCACAAAAAGGATGCCAGGCTAATATGAGTTAACCACTACACTGGGGAGCTTAAAGTGTGATTCTTTTCTGAGTACACTACACAACAGACAAAGGTTCATTTCAATCCAAAGTCTGTGCTCTACACTCCCATGCTAGATGTTTGTTTTATAAATTCATTGACATCTGAATAGTCATGCAGCGGCAATTCATATTGTGATTATCTATTGGGATACTATTTCTGGTGTCACTAACCTGTTTAGCATGTTTCTGGTCTTTATAACATGACAATGACGCTCCATCTAGCACTACATATACCTTGTCCCAGTACCTACAAACAGTTACATTCATGGTTATTCACATTTATGACCACAAATCTTTTTTTCTATTTCCCCTTAAAATGGAGAAGCAAGCGAAGAATTTTTGTTGTTATCAGGGGAAAGGACCTGCAAATTTGACTAGAAACCCAGACTACCCCATTTCAATTTTTGAGCTGCCTCGTGAGAAAACCAGCAATCTGCATATGCAAAAACAAAGACACAGATCAGCTTCATGGTAACCATGAAACTAATCAGCGCCTATGTTTTCGCTACATGGATAGTACATTTCCTCTTATTTAGGCACACATTTTATAGTACTCAACAAGAATGTCACAGAGGTCGATATTGCACCTGCATTGGGCCAAAAATGCAAAGTGTGAATATTTCTTAAGTTACTGGACCATGAAATATAGGTCAAGGTCATCTGTTCAAGGTGTGTGCTTGATTTGTAAGTCAAAAATAAATTACAATGCAAGGTTTCAACCTCTCAGCCATCAAAGATGCAGAGAAACAAAACTATGACATGAATATTGCTACAGTTGCTTGACCGTGAAATATAGGTCCAGGTAACCAGTTCATGGTATATGCTTGATTGGTATGTCAAGGGCAATTAATATGCAAGGTTTCAACCACGCAGCTATCTCAGATGCAGAGAATCAAAATTATGACATGAATTGTTGACAGATTGACGTACAGACACACACACTGACGGAAATTTGAACTCCTATATCCAATCCTGCTACGTACATGCAATAATAAAAATATTCATCCTTTTGCAGGCATTCTATAGTACTAACACATATATCCATCATTAGGCAGACTCATATATAAAATTATACTCATCCTTAGGCAGACAGTTTGTATTTCATTAAAACAGCATTAGGCAGGTACGAGCATGATGTAATCAGATTTTAGTTCTCTCCCATCAAACCATCTAAAACAAACAGTCTATTAGGGCTACTGTCTCACCTTTGACATGGTGTCTGTCTCTTCTTCCTGTGTGAGTGTTTCTATGTCTGTGTCATCGTGGTTTCCAGATTCTGGCTTACCAAGGGGCTGAAAGAGTACAACTTCATTATCCCTTTTAGTTATTATGCAAGGTTTCAACCTCACAGGTGCAGAGAAACAAAACTATAACATATATTGCTAAAGTTATTGGACTGCGAAATATAGGTCAATGTCACTAGTTCAAGGTGCATGCTTGATTGGTATGTCGAGGACAATTAATATGCAAGGTTTCAACCTCGCAGATATCACAGATGCAGATCAACAAAACTATGACAGTTGGACGTACGAAAATTGAACTCCTATAATGCATCCTGCTACGCAGGTGTGTTAATAAAATTATTCATCCTTATGCAGACATTCCATAGTACCAACACATATATTCATCCTTAGGCAGACTTATGAGGGTGGTTTTCAAAAAAATGAAGTATTTTTCAATATTAAAGCTGGACTGATAAGCTTTATACATATAAGGTCTCATTTATACCTTAAATGTGTGTTATCAAGGTGTCAAACTCCATGCAAAATTTCATAAAAAAAGATGGATCTATACCAGAGTTATTCAGCAATATATACCTAAAAATGTCACAAGTGCAACGTTTTAGCGTGACATTTTGAGTAGTAAGTCATTTTCAAATGGTCAGAAAACAATTATCTGATTACCTAACAAAACAAAATCTCTAAAAAGTTACAAACAATTAGGTACTTGAGAGTTGCCAATGAAACATGCATGTATTTCGCCTTTGTTGCCTCTTCAGCATTTATAAATAATAACCATACCCCTAAAAATAAACTACAGTAAAAATAGCTTAGCTTAAACTTGTGAAAGCCAGTGTTCAATCATTGTAAGCCCTGCATCTTTTGTATGCTCTTACTAATCAAGTCTGATGTATCTGGGTTGATTATCAGAGGTTCTTCATCAAAAACCCTTTCTTATATTTTGAAAAGTAGCTGATCCAATCAGTTAACCATATTTGTCACAAGTGCAACGTTTTGTATTTCTTGATTGACCATATAAGCATATCATGTAAGACATGTTATTTTGCTTTATATTTTAGTCTAGCAGGTCAGAAAGAAACCAACAAAAACAACCCTTTGCCTACAGTATGCATATTGGTTTCTAATAATTAACAAAAGTGATGTCACAAGTGCAACGCATATTTTCTAGTCTAAAAAATTGAGCGCTAATTCCTAACGATACATATTACTTTCACTCTTATAAATTTATATGGCAATCACAGGAAGCATTGTACACTTGTAAGATACTGTTCATCATTAAATACATTGATCATTTGAGTGGTTATGGAAACATTTATAAGTGAAGACAGCAATTTTAGAGTCAAATTTATCAAATAAATGTGTGAAAAAAAATTTTTTTGGAGAATTTTCTCAAATCAATGGCATAGAGTCTAGTCTCAATATAGGGTCTATCAAAATAAGAACAAATTTGAAACACAAAGTGTATGTTACAAATGTAGCACTACTTATAAGGTATATCACCAGTTTTGAAAATAAACAACAAAAAGCACATTAACATGAAAATCACAAAAATGGGCGTTGTCAAACAGATTTGATTGTTGTTTTCTCTTATTTTGATATCCATAGAAAAACCAGCAACAAAAATTAAAAAGACAAATGCACATCTCAATTTTGACCTAAAATGGGTCAATGTCACACTTTTACTTCATTTTTTTGAAAATCACCCATATATAAAATTATACTCATTCTTGTGTTAAGTCTACACTGGGCCACGGTCTCACTACGTCCTTACTATGTCCTAAAAAATTAAGGACGTAGTGAGGACGTGGTACATCTTGTAAGACGTGTTAGGAACGTAGTAAGGACGTAGCGAAGTCTTGATGGACACGGAGGTCTTGGTCAAATTTTGAACATGCTCAAAAGAAACGTGGCGAGGACGGGGTGGAATTAGAACACAGTAAGGACGTAGGAAGGACGTGGTAAGGACGTAGTAGGAACTTGTAGGACGTAGAAAGAACGTGGAGCATGCGATGCAAATTTGTTGCAGACCATCAAGACCTCACTACGCTTCTACTATGTCCTTGATATGACCATCAAGTTCTCGACAAGACCATGCCTTGCTTCTTGTACATCCTTACCGCTTCCTAGAAGACTGCACTACGTTCTTATCATGCCCTAGCGGTTCCTAACACGTCCTTGGTAGGTTCTTATCACGTTCACACCAGGTTCGAACTACGTCCTCTACGTTTTATTAATTTTGTATTAATTGTCCCGTACCCTCAAGCATTTGCTTTCGCTTTTATTTAAACCATATCGAAATCGAAACATGAACAGAGAAGTACTCTTGCAACTAGCTCTCCTTCAAGGACACCATGCCTTACTTGGTGCACAGGCTGCACTTGTGCTATTTCACAGAAGGAGGAATAGAAGGACAAGATCTTGTTGGGTGCGCCCTTGGCTATGGCATTTTCTTATTGCAGTTTCAAGCTGTTTCGCAACTTATCTGACTCTTATGTTTTACATCAGATTAATATATTTACAGTTAGAATGTGCTGGAAACGTAGTTCACGCGTGGTATGAACTGCTTGGTCTTTGTGAGGACGTAGCATGGACATATTGGAAACGGGATGACCTTGGTGAGCGCGTATTGAGGACGTAGTGGAAACGTGAAGAATGTATTAAGGATGTGGTACGGACGTAATAAGGATGTGGCGGAGACGTAGTAAGGACGTAGTGGGAACTTAGAAATCCGAAATTGTTTCATTTTGACCCCGTCCTCGCCACGTTCTTGAATTTGTAGAATGTGGTAAGGATGTGGTGAAAACGTGGTCCAGTGTAGAAGTAACATTAGGCGGACAGTTCATTTTTCATTAAAACAGCATTAGGCAGGTATGAGCATGATGTAATCAGATCTTAGTGCTCTCCCATCAAACCATCTAGAACCAGAGGACCAATGGTCCTGTAAATACTCACCTGAGATCTGCTGTATATGCCAATAAACATGTTTGAATATTATGCCAAATAGCCCCAGCAAATGGGAAGATGACTTAAGCCCTGGGCTATTTTTCAGAATAATCAATATTGAACTATGTTGACCTTGTTGAAAAGTAGGTCAAGGTCATCACAGGGTCATGATTTATATAAACACTGTATTACTTGAAGTCATTGATGCTTCATACCAAGTTTTGCTGAAATCAGTCAACCAGTTCTTGAGAAGATTTTTGAAGAGTTTTACCATATATGGGCATGGTGGCCATCTTGGTCATGTGACCTGGATTATTTATATACACATTGATTTTCTCTTCCTACAGATGCTTCATATAAAATTTGGCTTTGATTGGCCAAGCGGTTTCAGAGAAGAAGATGTTTGAATATTATGGCAATATTCATGTATATTGCCCCGGGGTGGGGGCAGATGAGCCCCTGGGGCCCAATTTTTGTTCAGAATCATTACTATAATATTCAGTCCTACTGCTCATTTTCTGCAAAATGTTTCCTTTGAATGACAATTTTAACAATTTTCCCAATTCAAATGCATATGCGACCTATAATGACCTTGCCATAAAATAGGTCAAGGTCATCATAGGGTCATGGTTTATATACACATTGTAGTACCCGAGTCATGCCAAGTTTCATTGAAATCGGTCTAGTGGTTCCGGAGAAGAAGATTTTTGAAGAGTTTTTACCATATATGGGCATGGCGGCCATTTTGGTCAAGTGACCTGGATTATTTATATACACATTGATTCCCCCTTCATACAGATGCTTCACAGAAAATTTGGCTATGATTGGCCAAGCAGTTTTAGAGAAGAAGATGTTTGAATATTATGATAATATATATGTATATATTGCCCTGGGGTGGGGGCAGATGAGCCCCTTGGGCCCAATTTTTTTTCAGAATCATTAATATTCAGTTCTACTGCTCATTTTCTGCAAGATTTTTCCTTTAAATGACAATTTAACAATTTTTCCCATTCAAATGCAAAGGCGACCTAAGTTGACCTTGCCGTTAAATAGGTCAAGGTCATCACAGGGTCATGATTTATATATACACATTGTAGTACATTAGTCATCTATGCTTCATGTCAAGTTTCGTTGTAAATGGTCCAGTGGTTCCGGGGAAGATTTTTGAAAGTTTTTACCATATTTGGGCATGGCAGCCATCTGACAAATGACCTGGAATATTTATATATAATACACATTGGTTCCCCTTTCCCATAGATGCTTCATGTAAAATTTAGCTTTGATTGGCCCAGCGGTTTCAGAGAAGATCTTTGAAATTGTGGACGGACAGACGATGGGCGGACGCCGGAGCATGGGTATACTATAAGCTCACCTTGTGAGCCTAATGGCTCATGTGAGCTAACAAACAGTCTATCAGGGCTACTGTCTCACCTTTGACATGGTGTCTGTCTCTTCTTCCTGTTTGAGTGTTTCTAGGTCTGTGTCATCCTGGTTTCCAGATTCTGGCTTACCAAGGGGCTGGAAGAGTATTAATAACTACATGTATGATGTGAAATGTTGACAGACGGACATACAGACGAAATTTGAACTCTAATATCGCATCCTGCTACAAGGTGCTATAATAAAAATATTCATCCTTATGCAGACCTCAAATAGTACTAACACATATATTCATCTTTAGGCAGACTCATATATAAAATTATACTCATCCTTAGGCAGACATTTCATTTTTCATAAAAACAGCATTTGGCAGGTACGAGCATGATGTAATCAGATTTTAGTGCTCTCCCATCGAACTCAAATATCGCATCCTGCTACACGGTGCTATAATAATAAGAGCTGTCGCAGGACAGCCTAGCTCGCCTGACTTGTGCTTTGCCACTACATCTGTTAAAGTATATGACCCATGACCTTGACCTCAAGGTCACTCAGGTGGGTCATGACGGTACAACATAAAACTTCAGACCAATGCAAAGTATCAACTTGATCAATCTACATGTTCAAGAGATGTAGACTTATAAAAACATTAACCAAAACTTAAACACAAAGCTTCCAAGTCCGTGACCCTGACCTCAAGGTCATCCAGGTGAGTTGTGATGTACAGCATAAAACCTCAGACCAGTATCTATCAACATGCAAGAATCAACTTTATCCATCAACATGTTCAAGAGATTTAGACTTTAACCAAAAACTTAAACACAAAATTTCTAAGTCTGTGACCTTGACCTCAAAGTCAACCAGGGTAGGTCATGATGGTACTGCATAAAACTTCAGACCAATATCTACCAACATGCAAAGTATCAACTCGATCAATCAACATGGTCAAGAGATATAGACTTACAAATACTTTAACACAAAATTTCTAAGTCTGTGACCTTGACCTCAAAGTAACCAAGAGTAGGTCATGATGGTACTGCATAAAACTTCAGACCAATATCTAGCAACATGCAAAGTATCAACTCAATCCATCAATATGGTCAAGAGATATAGACTTACAAAAACTTTAACCAATAAGAGCTGTCGCAGGACAGCATGCTCGACTGCTTCTCACCTTTGTCAAACATAAGGCCAAACCCGATCAGTAACCCAAAGCATTATGCTCATATATCTTTTTGCCTTGATGCAATAAGGCAAAATCACTGAACCATAAAAGTTAACTATAACTACCTAAGATTTAAAGGTCTCACTCATATTGTGAAAAGAAGTGTGTTCATATACCAACTGAGTGCCAAGACACAAGGCAAAATCACTGAACCGTGAAAAAGGTCACACTGACCTATAAGTATTGCAGGGTCAAAGGTCTAGTGATACTTACTCATAATGTGAAAGAAAAATGATCATATACCCATTCAGTGTTGAGATATAAAGCAAAATCACTGAACCATGAAATTAGGTCATAGTGACCTATAAGTATGTTTGGGTTAAAGGTGTGGTCATACTCATTCATAATCAGAAAGAAGTATGAAAAAATACCAACTGAGTGTCAAGATATAAGGCAAAATCACTGAACCATGAAATTAGGTCACAGTGACCCAGGAATACTTTACAAAGGTATTGTCATACTCATACATATCGTGAAAGAAGTATGTTCATATACCAATTGAGTGCCGAGATATAAAGGAAAATCACTGAACCGTGAAATTAGGTCATATTGACCTAGGACTACTTTAGGGTCAAAGGTCCTGTCATACGCAAACATAGTGTGAAAGAAGTTTGTTCATAAACCACTTGAGTGCCGAGATATAAGCAAAGTCACTGAACCGTGAAATTAGGTCACAGTGACCTATAAGTATATTGGGGTCAAAGGTCTGGTCATACTCACTCATAATCTGAAAAAAGTATGAAAATATACTAATTGAGTGTCAAGATATAAGGCAAAATCACTGAACTGTGAAATTAGGTCACAGTGACCTAGGACTACTTCAGGGTCAAAGGTATTGTCATACGCATACATACTTTGAAAGAAGTTTGTTCATAAACCATTTGAGTACCAAGATATAAGGCAAAAATCACTGAACCGTGAAATTAGGTCACAGTGACCTATAAGTATATTGGGGTCAAAGGTCTGGTCATACTCACTCATAATCTGAAACCAGAGGACCAATGGTCCTGTAAACGCTCACCTGAAACCCGAGATATATACCAATAAACTTGTTTGACTAGAATGGTACTATGCATGAATATATCACCAGGGCCGGGTCAGAGCAACCCCTGGAGTCAATTTCTTTTTGAAAACATAAAACTGCAGTCCATTTGCCAATTTACTGCAAGTTTTGCCCTTCAAATGACATTTTAACAATTTTCCCCATTCAAATGCATGGGCGACCTAAGTGGACCTTGCCGTAAAATAGGTCAAGGTCATCCAAGGGTCACGATTTATATAAACTTTGTAGATGTCCCATTGCCTGATGCTTCATGCCAAGTTTCAAAATCATAGGCCTTCTGGTTCTGGAGAAAAAAATTTTTTAAAGGTTTTTGCTATTTATAGCCATGGGGACATCTTGGTCATGTGACCTTGACCATTTATATACACTTTCAATCCCACTTCCTAACAATGCTCCTCATAAAGTTTGGCTTTGATTGGCCAAGCAGTTTCAGAGAAGAAGATCTTTGAATATCAGTAAAATACATGTATATTGCCCCGGGGTGGGGGCAGACAGACCCCTGGGGTCCAAATTTTTTCAGAATCATCAATCTTAAGTCCATTTGCCCATTTCCTGCAAGTTTTTCCCTACAAATGACATTTAAACACTTTTCCCCATTCAAAAGCATGAGCGACCTATGTTGACCTTGCCGTAAAATATGTCAAGGTCATCCCAGGGTCATGATGTATATAAACTTTGTAGAGCTCCAGTCACTGATGCTTCACACCAAGTTTCAAAATCATTGGCCTTCTGGTTCTGGAGAAGAAGATTTTTAAAGTTTTTTTCTATTTATAGCCATGGCGGCCATCTTGGTCATGTGACCTTGACTATTTATATAAACTTTCTTTCCCCCTTCCCAAGGATGCTCCATATGAAGTTTGGCTTTGATTGGCCAAGTGGTTTCAGGGGAAAAGATGTTTCATTATTATGAAAATATACATGTATATAGCCCCGGGGCAGGGGCAGACAACCCCCCAGGGGCTAAAATTTTCCATTTACATTAATCTTTTGTCCATTTGCCTATTCCCAGTAAGTTTTACCCATTAAATAGCATTTTACCATTTTTTCCCATTCAAATGCATTGGAGACCTAAGTTGACCTTGTCGTAAAATAGGTCAAGGTCATCCTAGGGTCATGATTTATATAAACTATGATGGGCCTACGTCCCCGAAGCTACATACCAAGTTTCTTGGAAATCAGCTCACTGGTTCTGGAGAAGAAGATTTTTAAAGGTTTTTGCTATTTATAGCCATGGCGGCCATCTTGGTCATGTGACCTTGACCATTTATATAAACTTTCGTTCCCCCTTCCTAAGGATGCTCCAAATGAAATTTGGCTTTGATTGGCCAAGCGGTTTCAGAGGAGAAGATCTTTGAGATTGTGGACGACGGACGACGGACGCCGGACGGACGCCGGAGCATGGGTATACTATAAGCTCACCTGTGAGCCTTCGGCTCAGGTGAGCTAAAAAGTATGAAAATATACTAATCGAGTGTCAAGATATAAGGCAAAATCACTGAACCATGAAATTAGGTCACAGTGACCTAGGACTACTTCAGGGTCAAAGGTCTTGTCATACACAAACATACTTTGAAAGAAGTTTGTTCATAAACCATTTGAGTACCGAGATATAAGGCAAAATCACTGAACCGTGAAATTAGGTCACAGTGACCTATAAGTATATTGGGGTCAAAGGTCTGGTCATACTCACTCATAATCTAAAAAAAAGTATGAAAATATACTAATTGAGTGTCAAGATATAAGGCAAAATCACTGAACCATGAAACTAGGTCACAGCGACCCAGGAATACTTTACAAAGGTCTTGTCATACTCATACATATCGTGAAAGAAGTATGTTCATATACCAATTGAGTGCCGAGATATAAATGAAAATCAATGAACCGTGAAATTAGGTCACAGTGACCTATAAGTATATTGGGGTCAAAGGTCTGGTCATGCTCACTCATAATCTGAAAAAAAAATGAAAATATACTAATTGAGTGTCAAGATAAAGGCAAAATCACTGAACCATGAAATTAGGTCACAGTGACCTAGGACTACTTCAGGGTCAAAGGTCTTGTCATACGCAAACATACTTTGAAAGAAGTTTGTTCATAAACCATTTGAGTACCAAGATATAAGGCAAAAATCACTGAACCGTGAAATTAGGTCACAGTGACCTATAAGTATATTGGGGTCAAAGGTCTGGTCATACTCACTCATAATCTGAAAAAAGTATGAAAATATACTAATCGAGTGTCAAGATATAAGGCAAAATCACTGAACCATGAAATTAGGTCACAGTGACCTAGGACTACTTCAGGGTCAAAGGTCTTGTCATACACATACATACTTTGAAAGAAGTTTGTTCATAAACCATTTGAGTACCGAGATATAAGGCAAAATCACTGAACCGTGAAATTAGGTCACAGTGACCTATAAGTATATTGGGGTCAAAGGTCTGGTCATACTCACTCATAATCTGAAAAAAGTATGAAAATATACTAATTGAGTGTCAAGATATAAGGCAAAATCACTGAACCGTGAAATTAGGTCACAGTGACCTATATGTATATTGGGGTCAAAGGCCTGGTCGTACTAACTCATAATCTGAAAGAAGTAAGAAAATATACTAATTGAGTGTCAAGATATAAGGCAAAATCACTGAACCATGGAAAGTAGGTCAACCGACCCTTACCGTCATGACACACAAGTCAGTGTCAGTAAGTCAAAAGATGAATGACCAACCATCCTCCTAAGCTGTTTCTATTTAGAAATAAAAAGAAAGAAAAAATTCGGAGAGTTCTAGATTTTGACCTCTAGCCCCGCCCCCCTGACTCCGACCCAGAGGTCCGATGTCATGGAACCTAAAGTGTATGAAGTATGAATGCTTTATGATAAGTTGTTGTCAAGATATGCCTCCTTGTAAAAGTTTCACACCAGTACATCTATTTTTTAGTGGTACTGCTTAAAACTTCAGACCAATATCTAGTAACATGCAAAGTATCAACTCAATCCATCAATATGGTCAAGAGATATAGACTTACAAAAACTTTAACCAAAAACTTAAACACAAAATTTCTAAGTCCGTGACCTTGACCTCAAGGTCACCCAGGGTGGGTCATGATGGTACTGCGTAAAACTTAAGACCAATATCTAGCAACATGCAAAGTATCAACTCAATCCATCAATATGGTCAAGAGATATAGACTTACAAAACTTTAACCAAAAAAAACTTTAACCAAAAACTTATACACAAAATTTTTAAGTCCATGACCTTGACCTCAAGGTCACCCAGGGTGAGTCATGATGGTACTGCGTAAAACTTCAGACCAATATCTAGCAACATGCAAAGCATCAACTTGATCCATCAACATGGTCAAGAGATATAGACTTATAAAAAACTTTAACCGAAAGTGTGATGCGGACGTACACGTAAACGTACACGTACACGTAAACGGGGACGACCGAGGTGACTACAATAGCTCTATGCACTTCGTGCAGGCGAGCTAAAAATATTCATCCCTATGCAGACATTCAATAGTACTAACACATATATTCATCTTTAGGCAGACTCGTATATAAAATTATACTCATCCTTAGACAGACATTTCATTTTTCATAAAAATAAGCATTTGGCAAGTACGAGCATGATGTAATCAGATTTTTGTGCTTTCCCATCTTCTCTACCTGTGTGAGTGTTTCTAGGTCTGTGTCATCCTGTTTTCC
The DNA here is from genome assembly GCA_964017185.1 of Rugalucina vietnamica. Lineage (NCBI taxonomy): Eukaryota > Metazoa > Mollusca > Bivalvia > Lucinida > Lucinidae > Rugalucina > Rugalucina vietnamica. The sequence goes on from OZ024872.1 coordinate 65,365,673, forward strand.
AGATTCTGGCTTACCAAGGGACTGGAAGAGTACAAATAACTATGATGTGAAATGTTGACAGACGGATATACAGACAGACAGACAGTTGGACTTATGAAAATTGAACTTCTATAGTGCATCCTGCTATGCAGGTGTGATAATAAAATTATTCATCACATATATTCATCCTTAGGCAGACTCATATATAAAATTATACTCATCCATAGGCAGACATTTCATTTTTCATTAAAAAGCATTTGGCATTTGGCAGATACGAGCATGATGTAATCAAAATATTCTCAAGTTGCTCTTGAAGGATCTCAGTTTTAATATTTTATTTATTTTTTTTTTATTATTAACCACCAGGCCACGGAGGCTTCTGGTTATGTGATATAAAATCAACCAATGATCCAAGAACACTCAGGCTGAAACCAGACGCTAGAACACTTAAAGACACTGAAATGACCATGACAATGAATATCCACATACCTTCATCGTATCTATACGTTGTCTTTCAGGTAACAGTAAACATCTTTTTTCATTCTTCCCATTGAAAAGCATATCATATTTTGACATTGCCTTAAAAAGTCAATTTCAACGAAGCATCATTTGTACAAACTATGATGAGCTGGAGTCCCAAATTCTATAGACCAGATGCCTATACTATAAGCTCACCTTTGGCTCAGGTGAGCTGAAAAGCAGGTCTGAAACAGTATGACTAATTAGATGCATAATATTGAACAGGTCATAAAATCATACTAACCACAATTTCTGTCCATTATACATGTAGAAAAAGTTTGTTGTCTGCCCCTTTTTTCATTCTATATTCAGCTTCTTCAGAGGATATTCTATCACCTACATACTCTAGATAGCAAGAAATCACCATTGAACTGACCATTCTTGTTTGGAAAAAACGCCGAATCCTGAAGTGTATAAGGAATTGAAACCATGAAACCAATGACAGCTTCCCTTTGGTCAATTAAATCATATCGTCGGCCTAAAGTACAAAATGCTGAACCTGCAGTTTTTTGCAGATTCAGTTTTTCAGCTTTTTGACCTTACAGAATCCTGCGTCCCGCAGCACTGATACCTAGTCTTCTAGCCAATCAGAAAGTGGAAAAAATACCATGTGATAAAATGCTGAACTCTGTGTGGTGATACAAACAACCAAAACTGCATTTTTTTTAATTATTTTTTTTGCTTCTCTTTAAAAGCTTTGAAACGCAGGTTCTGTTTTCGACATTCTTACAGACTCCCACATACGCAGCGGTGATATCTGGTCTTATAGCCAATAAGAAAGTGGAACAGAATGTAATACACTGTTAATTTTTTTTAAAAAATGTGAGAAATCCTTTGCATTGCAAAAAAATAACAGTGAATGCAGGGGATTGACATTTTTCAACAAAAAATGACAGTGTATTAGTGTATTTGCTTTTGTAGTTGGTATGTACTTATCAAATTGATGTCTTAATAATTTAATGACAAGCTAATGAAGTTTTGAACAACTGGCCCCTGGTAGCTAATCGAGATTCGTTACCAGACTGTCAGACATCAGTTTAAGGATAAGCCGAAAATCATGACCCTTGGTTTACAATGCAAGCAGCCCAACCACTAAACCAGTACTCTGTATTCAGTCAGGGACAAAACCTAAACAAGTTATAAAAAAAATAACTGAAACAAGTTATTAATACACTTTAAATGATCTCCCTTTCCAAGATGTTAGAGTTCACTTTTCTTGGATATTTTTTTCAGATCAAAAAACCACTTATATAAGTTATGCTTTTATTAGTAATTATGACAATATTAACTTGAATAGGTTATTAGTATCATTACCCCACTTGTCTTTGAAGTACCTGCGTACCACTTTTTAGACTATGCGTACTAAGAAATTCTTTTGTAGTAGCTACATTAAAGTTACATCATCCTAGGAAAATTGTCTAGACATGTGCCAAAATTCTTGTAAGGTGGGAACAGATGTTTTAAAATCAGGGATTTTGCCATTCTGATGCAAAAAAAATGCATAGAAAACTGAAATTTTCAAAATCTTAATGGTATATACTAACTTTCAGCCATGTGAGTATAAAGCTCTCATCTTGCTGCATCTCCCATTAACATTTTAATTATGTAAAACCCTGCATATTTCAATTAAATTAAGAAAAACTTCACATATTTTGACTGATGCAGGGAAAATGAAAAATAACTTGTTTCAGTTATTTTTTTTATAACTTGTTTAGGTTTTGTCCCTGACTGGTATTAGGTATAAAAGTCTACCTCATGGTTATGATTCATGAAAGCTGATTACTATATAACTAGGACCATTTACCGTACTAAATCATTTTGGTCATACCGACCCGAACAACGCCCAAAGACTTTTGCAGCTAGTGTTTTTAGCCCTTTTTTATTTGCATATAGTTTCATTTAGATTTTGTTTGTTTTGTTTTGTTGTAGCTTTACGTCCCGGTCCACAATTTTTCAGTCATGTTGGGATGGAGCCACCATTTTTGGGTAGTTAACCAGTACTGTGGGGAGCTTCAAGTGTCTTGCTCAGGGACACCTTACGGCGCTCGTGGGGATCAAACCAAGGACCTCTTGCTCCGGAGTCCAACCCCCTACCACTTGAGCTACCGCGCTCCCTGATTTTGATTTTAAGATTTTTTTAAGTCCAAAGAAAGTGTTAATTTAATCTATGCCATAATCATTTCATACATTGTTCACTACTTTTACTCAGCTTTCATTGAAGAGCTGTTACAATACAGTTTACTGAGTTTATATATATATTAAAACATTGCAGTTTAGTCATTACTAAGAACCATCCAATGTGCCTTCCAATGACCCAAATTATAACAATGCACTGAATATATGAGCCGCATCACGAGAAAAACAACATTCTGCATATGCGAAAACAAAGATGCAGATCAGCTTCGCTGTAACCCCGAAGCTAATCAGCGCCTTTGTTTTCACTCCATGGATAGAACTATCCTTCTACTTCAAGTAGCATATAAGCCGTTTATATGCCACTTTTTCTACTTTTAATACCCTAAATTCAAATCTCTAGCTATTCTCTGTGGCTGCACAGCCCAGTTTGTGTCAGACCTGGTCAAAAACCACAATGTTTTCTCGTGTCGCGGAAATACCTTTATAATCGGATATATATTTAACCTCAAATCCCTCCTTGTCAATCCCAGCCTGAATGTAAAACTCAGCTTCGGAATCTGGGCACAAACGTTCCAGCTGCAATAAAGCATTAAATAAATTGAATGCATAAAACCAGTTCAAAAAAAGGAATATTGAAAAATCTATTCCGACATATCAGAGTTCTTGTGGTTGTGCCGTGTGGCGGCCCTAAAAAGTCTCCCCGTACATCCATTTAATGCTCTTATTTTTCCAATCCTCAGGGATTGCTTGCAATCAGTTTGCATTTTAGATTTAAGCCCCCCAGTAATTTTATATTACTGACCGTTCCAAGGCGGTACTTCTGTGGTGGTTCTATTTGTTTTATGTTGTCTAGTTGAACTTTTCTACTTTTTTAACCTTTTGTGCGTTTTCATATTTTAGTTAAGTTCAGGTAGCTGAGTGGCCGCCTAGTGGGAAATAGCCGCTCACTCGGCTTACTATATGTTTTCAAAGTACTAGAGTTTCAATTTGGTTTTTTCCCACCTCGGGTTTTTGGGGTAGGACTTGCTTTCTGATTGCGCCTTTTCCTGATCGTTGCATATTGTTACCTTTTTAAAAAAGTACCATTTATCTTGTGGCGGCCGCCATGGCCAAGTGGTTAAGAACGCAGTTTCTTAATCACTCGATCATCTCACCGCTGTGTCTGGTGTGGGTTCGAGCCCCGCACTGGGCAAAATGTGAGACAAGCCAAGTTCTGCTTGTGAGTGTGCCAGGTGGTTTTTCTCGGGGTTCTCCCGTTTTCACCCCATCTACCAACTGGTACCATCTACCAACTGTCTCATATGAGCTGAAATAATCTTGATAGGGACGTAAAACTGAATTTAAAAAAAAAAAAACATAAATCTTGAAATTGTCCAGAAAATACTATTTAGAAAGATTCCTAATGCTTACCAGAGCACCAATGGTCCTGTAAACGCTCACCTGAGATTTGGTATATATGAAAATACTTTCATACCTGCACTGGGACAGGGGCAGACAACCCCCTGGGGACAAGGTTTTTTCATAAACACAAATCTTCTGTCAATTTGCATATTTCCCAGCAAGTTTCCCACAACAAATGTCATTTTACCAATTTTCCCCATTCAAATGCATATGCAATCCAAGTTGACCTTGCAGTAAAATAGGTCAAGGTCATCCTAAGGTCATAAATTATATACACATTGTGGGCCTTGAGTCCCTTATGCTACATGCTAAGTTTCAAGATACTCAAGGCTTTTGGGTCCTGGAGAAGAAGATTGTTAAAGACTTCTACCATATATGAGCATGGCCCCCATCTTGGTAATGTGACCTGGATTATTTATATACACTTTCATTCCCCCTTCCTATAGAGGCTTCCTATAAAATTTGGCTTTGACTAACCAAGTGGTTTCAGAGAAGAAAAGGTTTGAATATTTTGGTCATATACATGTATATATAGTCCCGGGGCAGGGGCAGACAACCCCCTGGGGCCAAATGTTTTTCAAAAACACAAATTTTCTGTCCATTTGCCCATTTGCCCATTTCCCAGCAAGTTTCCCCCATCAAATGACATTTTACCAATTTTCCCCATTCAAATACACAGGCAACCTAAGTTGACCTTGCCTTGGTATTATAATGGGAAAAAATGAAAATTGCCAATTTCTGCCTTCTCTTAGCAGATATTTAAATTTTTTTGCAGAAATGTTAATTGAGTAGTCCTCTATGTTTTATAAGATCCAGGTCATAGCATGATACTGCACCAGAAATTCAACAATTTCCCCAAAATAATTGTGATATTTGAAATTGTCTCTATTGCTAAGTTTGGCTTTGTTTAACATTTACTCTAAGTATGTATTTTAATTTTTCTTAGCTTTTGTTTAAATCTATTGTTGAAAATAAGTGAGTATGAATATAAATGTTTCTGTTGCTATTCAAAACTGTATCTCAGACACAATTTATATACCATTTTCAAGTGCAAACATCTGGCTTCTAAGTCAACTTAACCGCTTATCTAAAAGCTTCCCTTTCAGAGAGAATTGTGAGAAACACAAAATACCCCGAATTTCGAATTGCCACAAATTTCGAATGTCCCGCCATAATCTTTTTTATTCAGTTTTACGTATCTTTCAAGATTATTTTTCTCTCATATCCAGACCAATCAATTCTTAGGTGGAGCGAAAGAGGGATACCCCGCGAAAAACCACCTGACACACCCGCAAGCAGAACTTGGCTTGTCTCACATGTGACCCGCGCCCAGAGTGAGGCGCGAACCCACAGCGGTGAGATGATTGAATGATCGAGAGCACTGAAGTCAGCGCACTTAACCACTCGTCAACGGGGGCTGCCCCGCCATAATGGGTAAAGTTTTTTTTTTACTAAAGATGAGAAGCTAGGCAGCTCGGGCTCTGCAAGGTCTTTTTTACCCAACCACACTGTTGTGCACACTATGCAACCCAAAGCCCGTTTCCCAGATACAACAGTGATGAGGGTTGCCTGAGGTGGAAGAATGCCGGACAAATCTCGGCGCCTGTGAAACCACCGTTTCTGCCCACAGGTGCTTGAATCATATCCTAGACCCCCCCCCCCCCCCCCCCCCAAAAAAAAAAAAAAAAAAAAAAAAAAAAAAAAAAAAAAATCCAATTCTTTTTTTTTTTGTTCTGAGATGAAAAAAAAAAACACTAAAAGTGTTATTTTTTAATATTTTTTTTCATTTCAGAACAAAGAAAAAAGAATTGGATTTTCTTTTGTTTTGTGGGAGGGGGGTCTACGGTATGATTCGAGCACTGTGTTTCCGCCTGGCGACAGCCAGACCACATGCATACATTTCGACGGGTTAATGCACCTATCAGTATTTTCCCCAGAGGGGTGGCGGCGGGATTACCCGGGGGAATTAGAAAAAACAGGTGTCTAATTCCAATCCCATCAGCCCATGGGCTAATTTTTTGTGTCCAAAATCCCCAGGGCAGAGAGTCAAATTTGGTATATCCCTAATTCAATACAGAATTTCTTGGACTTGGGAAGTATCTATTTTCCCTCCCCACCCCCCTCCCCCCCCCCCCTCTGGGGGGAAAATACTGATAGGTGCATAATTCATTTTATTCTGAAAAACTTTTGCCGCTAGGGATTCTCTGATCTGCCGATGTAATCCGAGACTTCTCTGACATTAAATAGCCTTCGATTATCTTGACTGGCGGCTATTACTGTCAGACCTTTTATGGGTTTGCAGCCAGAGAAGACTCGGGTTACTGCCGATGCTAGTTGCTACTGTATCCTAGTGTAAGCAATAATCACGCACATAACACTTCCTGGCTCAATTAAAATACTAGCATAGGCCAAACAATTAATTTATCATTATTCTTACATGCATTCACGTAAGTCCTTGCTCCATGTCAAGTGACAATTTAAAAAGCACCTTTTCACATGCTATATCCGACTTTGGAAAATCCCATACAAATATGACGGCTTGCTGTCTACGTCATCAAAAGTCATTCACTTCAAAAATAATTAAATCTATGGGCAGACAAACGCACAACATGTCTGAACTACATTGCAATTTCAAACTAAGTATTTTGGCCAAACTGGAACCAAATTTCAAGTTTGCAACTGCTAAATCTTCTAAGTAACTGGCATTTCAACACAGACATAGTAATTACACAAAGGGAAACCAAGGTTGGGACATGTGAAGATAATTGACTGCTCATTCCATCATTATCGTGAAGTATATATCTGACTAAAATAAAATAATTTGGCTGCAATAGAAAATAAGGCTTTTCAGCAAAGTTACTATGCCTGATTTATTGATGCTGCCTGTTCCTTGATAAATATTAGTTGTGATGAACTCGTAACAGTGGTCAATGAATATTATCATTATTTTGATTGATTTCATATAAGAGATAAGGTAAGTTTAGCTGCCCATACATTTTTAAGTAGGACAAGTAATCATAAAATGTTGACATGATTCGGTAGCCCAGATGTTAACGAACACAGAAGACCAACTGTCAAAATTTTAGGATGATTGGAAAAAGTATTATTGACTTGTGTTGAGTTTCAAAATTTTGGGTATAAGAAAAATGTAACAAAAGTGACACCGTGTACATGATCTTTGACCATAAACCAATCAAAAGATTGGATAATTTCAACTTAATAACTCTGAGCAAAAGTAAAGAGCATGTGGTCTCTAAAAATAAATGTGTTACATCATCACATTTTGTGTGAACAGGAGGAGATGCATGAGAACAAAGATGCGTGATTATTGTGTAGCGTGAAAAAGCAGCTGCATACTCGTAGGATAGTTCTACACATCCCGCGGTTTCGAACAGCTCTTGACTCCGTATGTTGCAATGAATCCCCAAAATGTGACAATCTGCAGTAGATTGAATGAACATACAACAATATTTACATAATGAAACACTTTTTACCCTTTGATTTATGGCGTGAATTACTATTCAGAAAGAAGAAAGAATATTGTTGTATCCATTTTTTTTAATGGCCGCACTTGTACTTTGCAGAGTGACGTCACAGATTTTTATTGTATACAAGTAATATCTTTATAAAAAGATGTGTCAGCGAGGGTTATTAAGACAATAAACTTTTCAAAATTATGAACAAAATGCCGTAAAGCTATCAAATATTACATCTAAAATTTCACCATTTTTGCATTATCGGCTGGTTTCCTGCTGACAAAAATCAATATTGGAGAAACAGGTAACCATGCAGAACCCCCCTCAGGGGGGTTGGTGGTTACCTGTATTTCTAATATTGATTTTTTAAAGCTGGGAACCAGCGAATAATGCAAAAATGGTGAATAATAAGGATAAAATAGCGACAACAGTGTTCACTACAGCTACGTTCAATGTTTGGTTCCGATTACCGGAATAAGGTCCGGCTTTTACCCTCGATCAGAATTTGAATTTTGAATCAATTAACTGATAGGTCACAAAATTTCAATTTCATAAATATTCTATTTTTTTATATTTTGATATCGTCAGTATGAAGTAAACACGAGAAAATGAAGTACCATAAAGTAAAAAAAACATCATATGCTTATCTTGGCTTGAGAAAATAGGTTTATAAATGGTCTGCCTAAGCTGCAAACTAACATTCTTGAATTTATACATTGTCAACTTTTAAGACTTCTGAAACCGGTATTGTTTTTTAATCAGTTTTCAAACAACTCATTGAACTCATCAGAAATAATAAAAATACATGGAAAATACACAAAAAATGCACATCGAATCATTAATGTTATAATGATAGCCGTTGAAGTATAAGGCAGACTCGATTTGGTATGCCTAATTTCCCAGTCTGCCTAATGCCTATATATAGTCTGCTTAAGGTTGAAGTTATATATATATATATATATATATATATATATATATATATATATATATATATATATATATATATATATATATATATATATATATATATATATATATATATATATATATATATATATATCTCATAGTTGATGCCTGCGACATCGAACTGGACGGAACTGGCCAAATATTACTGTCACAAATTGTCAAATAAGAAACGGCACGGTATGTGGAGTCACAGCTGTGTTGACGGCTCCGGTCCAAACCCGTCATGCTGAGCCACGACAATGCTTTCAAAGGTCAAAAGCTGGAGAATCATGTCGTGAAATGCCAAAGAAACCGAGTTTGTTTACGGGATCCATGTCGTTTTGGTAACGGGTCCACCCAGGGGTCATATCGCTCCTGTCCGAACGGCAAAACTTCATAAAAAGTCTTCTAATTGTTCATAAACTAAAATCGGCTTAATATTTTTCTAATCGCCTTAAAATAGCAGTGGGTCAGGGTACATTATTAATCCAGGATTAGTAAAACTCCGAAAAAGTATTGTCTGGGTGTCTTTTAATGACAGGCGTGGAATTTTAGAGACTATTTTGCTGAGAGACAGAACAATAGCTTTTTAGCAATATTGTTCGATGTAAAGATAAAATATTCAAAATGACAAGGCAATATAATGGAAATGGAACATGTATGGTCAAGCTTTTGGCCAATAATGCCATTGGTACCATGTAAATGGTCCGTGTTAAGACTTTCTATGTAAGTTGCTACAAAAATAAAATGAAAATTGCTGCCAATTACGGCGAGTTTGTATATTAAAAGCATGTAGTGATCTCTCTCGACTGAACGTCACATCAATGTGCGAGGGAACGGGGGTTACAGCATTTACGTCATTGCAAATGTAGGCTATATATAGTTCATCTTGACCATCAGTAACAAGAAAGCTTTTGCAAAAGCAAATGTAGGATATATAGTTCATCTTGACCAAGAAGGCTTTTGCAAAACCTCTTCGGTCTGCCGATTTGCAGGTCATAGGGCATATCAGTTTTGTCAAAAGTAGATGAATAGGAGCCTGCATAGGCTTTTGGTTTTGTTTGTATTTGCGAATGATCTGAGCCGCATCGTGAGAAAACGGGATTATTGCCTATGCGAAAACAAAGGCGCAGATCAGCTTCGCGGTAACCGCGAAGCTGATCAGCGCCTTTGTTTTCGCTACACGGATAGTACAATTCCTCTTCTACTTAAATCCGAAATTTCAAGCTTCTAGCTCTTTTCTGTGCTTGTGCAGGCCGGTTTGTGTCAGACCTTGTCGGAAACCCCGAAGACCGGTTTTCTCGCGTCGCGGCTCATCTGATGATGTAGAACCGTATCCAGACCGATTTGTCGCGGGAACCTGCATACGTTGATTTCCAAGTTGTAGCGTTAGGGGATTGGGTTGAAGATGGCACCTGTCCTCGTCGGTATTTTGTGAGGACACGGTTCTGTTTATACAACAATTAAAGCCATACTAGGCCATAGATAGAGCATTAAACTGCAACAGATAAGATTACTTTAATCTCGTCAAGTTGTTTTTATATCGTTGCATCGGTATATTGCTAGAATCACAATTGCATTTATACAAATAGATACCGATATCAGATGGATTATCAGGGATTTGGATAAGTGTTTTGTCAAGCTTATTGAAAACTATTTTGATGAGCACACCAAAAGTGCACAGTAAAAACAGAAATCATCCTTTCCATTTTAAAAGTCGCACAAACATCGCATAGATACCATAGACCGGAAGTGGATGACCGCTGTTTGCTCCCTCGGACAGTGGTGCCATGACAACAGCCCTTCTGGATATAACTGAAGAGAAAGCATGCGATAAGAATGGCCGAAGTATTTTCATTACATTAATAATTATTCATATTATATGGCACCAAAACAGAACTTGTGATCTGATTGGACCTGCTCACCGCTTTTCTTCTTTTCTCCCCATGGTGGCTGAATCAGTAACCTTCTAGGCATGAAAATGTATTCGTATTACCAAGCTTTATAAATATCGTCGGTATTAGATAAATAAGATGCGCGATTCCACCTTACCTTTAATTTAGAATCGCCAATCTGCTCGCCTGAGCAGCAGTCCCGTCCATGTCATCAACGCCATTCTTTTATGGCTTTCCAGATAATACATGCTTATGTAGACATCACTAATTTACGAAGCACCACATACCAGTATTTCTCTTGACGAGGCCATATTTTACCTTTCAGAGAAGTCATCGCAAGGTGGGAACCGAGATAATTATAGATTGATCATTTCATTAGGTCTGTAATGAGGCGGCTTTAACTTCAAAGTCAATAAACTACCACGTATGTACCGTTAGAAAATGCGGTTTAATTTCAATTTTATATTCATAGATTCCTGGCACTTCCAGCAAATGATAAGTGTCAAGAAATGATTGGAGGTAGGCGTAGTTTTGCAAACGACGGTATCTGGCGTGAATGAGGTTCTGTTGTTTCTAGCCACTGTACATTTTTCGGACAGGATCGATTTTGTCTCTAAATTTATCAGTTCCTGATCATTGGTTTGCAGTCTTTGCTTTTCAGAAATAACGTAGCTTTGTTAGTAACCATGGGGGGGGGGGGGGGGGGGTACTCCCATATTAAAACAGTACGGGTAAAGCGGTAAAGCCCCCCATTTTGAGTTTTATTAGCTCTGAATGCACCTACTGTTTCAGTTCGATTAGCTCTAAAAGCACCCACTTTTTCTGAATGCACCCATTTCCCCCAGTTCAATCAGCTCTAAAGGTACAACTTTTACCGTTCTTTCAGCTCTGAAAGCACCCACTTTTTCAGTTTGATCAGCTCCGTAAGCCGCCTTCTTTTTAACCTAGGGCGGCACATACATACCCATTTTATATGTGAGTACCCCCTCCGGGTTAGTAACTAGCTGATCTTTCTAGCTGTAGTCTTAGATGTTTTTGAATGTTTAACTTTGGTATCAGAACTGCTAAACTGCGGCACCATATGCGCAACAAATGCATGTAGACCTATTTGGTTTACAATGGAACCAAAACGCAAATGATGCAGGTTTAATCACGACCAACGCTTCTCACTTGCCACGTGCATCGCAACTTATGGTCGAGTGCGATCATTTGCATGCCTGCCACCTCTGCGCTTGCTCTGCGCTTGAACATTGATGGATCGGGTGCTGGAATACATAATGGCAAAAAACATAAAGTCTCTTCATGTAACATGGGTACTTCAAGCAATGAAAGCATTTCCTTCTTGCAACTTGCCATGCCGGAATTCCAGCGACAACTGAATAACTGGATCTAATACGCAAGCGTATTTGACGAAAAGCGAAGGCGTCGTATATAGAAACGATTCCACCGGCAACCCGTGCTACTACAAAGAGACAGCTTCACGATCTATAAGTAGCATTTTAATTAATTATGCACATTTACCGTTAGATCTGCAATCCTCATGTAACGGCACCATCAAATTCTGATTAATTTCATTGTACTAGGTGTTGCTGAAGCCAAGGCTCCGTTAAATCTCATCGGCTAAGAACCCTTTGAAGATTGCGGTAAAACAACCCTCCTAATTCACTCAACCTTTCACCCAAAATTAATTCCTAATACCAAAATATTGACCCTAAATTACATGAATTAATTGTCATGAAATATGGATTCCCAGCAATATGTTTCGTCTCAAAATTTCCGCTTTTAATTTGCGCATCCGCCATTAACGGTTTTCTAAACGTCTTGATAGGGGATGTCATAGCATGCTGACTTTTCAATCTTCTTGGATTTTCAAGATATTCTGCCATCTGTCCACGCAATGTTTTCGCTGTCGTCTGCAAGGTTTCACTGTCGTCTGCGAGGTCGTCTGCTAAAACATCACATGACACCGGGGCCCGGGAGTCAACTTCAGGGGTCAGAGTGTTAAGAGCAGATGCTCAGGATAAGCTGACTTGTTTTTCCGTCTTCCACTTGAAAGGGAATTCCACGAACTTTCAAGCTGGAAAATAAGGAGAATTCGACAAGAGTTTGCATGGCAATGATAATGGCAAAAACATGAGGAATGAGTTTAGAAGTTGTAGCGCAATTTTTGTTCGATCTTACCCCCTCCACTCATATCTACAATTCTTGTCTATTGGACATCGCCTAAAATGTCTTGAAGGACAAGAAACAATTGAGCCGCATCGTGAGAAAACCGGATTTTTGCCTATGCGAAAACAAAGGCGCAGATCAGCTTCGCGGTAACCGCGAAGCTGATCAGCGCCTTTGTTTTCGCTACACGGATAGTATATTTCCCCTTCTTCTTATATCCGAAATTTCAAGCTTCTAGCTCTTTTCTGAACTTGTACAGGTCGGTTTGTGTCGGACCTGGTCGGAAACCCCGAAGACCGGTTTTCTCGCGTCGCGGCTCATATAACCCTAGCTGTCGAGCAATGAATTTACCTGCAGCTATTAGTTTGAACTCTGTCCATTTTATGTATTTAAGTTTCTCAGTTTTTATTTTAAACGGCAAAAATCTGTGAAAGAAAATCGCATCTCAAAATCGAAGTCAACCTTTCGAGCTTCTTGGAGCTTTTTTTACTTCATACGCACCTGGGCGACAGGTATTCACAGTTTTTATTAAGTCATATATTCTGCCTCTTTGAATAAAATCTCTCGTTCTTCGGTGACGTATCAATCCAAGCATCCATTCTATTAGTTTAGTCTTTTCAAACCTTTTCCAATACATTTATGTAATTCATTGGAAGTTTTAACGAGTCTGCATTCAGCGAGGGGTAACGACCGACACTTCATTGAAATTCACACGAAATAAATTTTTGATGTCTTGGTTAGAGTCATTTATTTCTAATTTCAACACCGTATGCTCACCGCCACCAAGTGAAAGGGCACATAGTTGAACCACAATGTCAGCGAAAATTCGTCTTGTAAAGAGAGTATGCATCTGTTTTGTGGTACCTGATTCATCTAATAGTATGTCGATACCTACAGGCGAGCCTTTAGCTACAGTTTCCAACATCTTTTGAAAGACCAACGCAGATGTATCTCTGGAGTGGAGTACCTCATAATTTCGGTCAAAACTTTATTTTCAGTAAGGATATTGCAATGATATTTTGGTATAATTCCTGAATTACATAAACCACATTCTGTGAAAAAATATAAGACAGCCAGATGATGATGCCAAAAACACAGAGAAAATGCCACGGTCATCTCATGCAATGATGTAGGTGACAGCCAACCATTACTAAAGTCAAGAAAAAGACGCCGTTCTGATTCAACGCGTACATGGAAACTTTTCTTGGCGTTTTCTAGAAAGAAAGGGTACCCCAATATAGTTTAGTACTATGAATGGCTGAGGAAAAAATAGTAGTGAACCTTTGTGATCATGGTGATGGTATACATTTCATTGGTCTTGCCAATGTTGTACCCACTCAGATTAGAGCCAACTTCTAGAGATCTTCAAGAAATTCCAAAGTAAATGCCACAGCCGAACAAGCCATGCCGGTTGAAAATAATTACAATATCACTGGATATGAATAGACAGTCGCCGTAGAGTATATAGAAAATGATATTGTTGGCGTTTAATAGAGACATTTGTACACACGGTTTACATTCGTTTTGAAGAATATGTATTTTGTGACACCAACAATGATATTAGGAGCGATGAGTGGGTTTAGCTTGATTTCCAAGTTTAAAAACTAATTCACGAGCAAAATGGGCTCGCCATTAGTACATTAGCCCGCCCAGAGTCGTGTGTATATGCCTGAATTAATTCAATATTTGACTTTCAAAAGTTATATTACGTGTTTGAAGGCCACACACATATTAGCATGACAAACACTATAAGGCAAATTGCAGTGGAATGAGTACACTCTAAGAAACGAGAGGGCTAGCCAGCAAGACAAACCAGTAAACGAAATAAATCAGTCATATGTACCATCTAATAGAACGGAGAGGTCGAAAATACACAAGACATCTGTGTACAAGACAAACTTGATGACATAGGAAACGTCCAACTAACAGTACACAAAAAGGTTGAATCTATTCAGCACAATATATAGATCACAGTTCATTAAAATTGTGAGGCATGCATTTATTTAAATTCTTCCATGTTAGAAGTGTCTGAAAATGATGTTCTAAACATTCAGCTAATAAAGGGGAGAAGAAGAGTTCATATTTAATGCCGTGAGAAACAATCAACAGCAACATTATTCTTGTAAGCTGTCTGGGGCAACACTATGTGGAGCACAATTAGACACATCCATAGAAACACAGTCAGACAGCAGCTGAAGCTGTTTACCTTAGTTAGAACATTTTTTTTTATTGCTTGGCTTATGGAGTAAGTCTCAGTAACCACATATTGCGGTGGTATTTGATCTCCCAGGGAAAGCCAGCTACTATGATCCACTTCCCATGTTTGGCTCGATGGCATCTAAAATGCTTCCACTGAAAGGATCCAAACCAAGGTTCTGCATGGCCAAATGCCATGTAAATGTCTTGAAATGATGTGACTATCAGATAGGTTATTGTTAGACTATATTTCCATTGGATAGCACAACAGGTACTGTACATTCTGACTGTGAACTGTCTGGTTTTGGTAGCCCAGGGTTCTCCATCGTCGGGCAGCTTACTCAATCTGTGAGTCCTGGTATTTGAGTCATCAGGATGTTTATCATGATTTATTTGTTTGTTCTTGATGATTCATTGACTAGTTAGAGATTCACCACGAGGGCCGAAGAACTAACTAAATGTTATGAACCACTGCAGAAGCTGAGGGTGAGGTTAGGCGCCTGTAAAACCGGTTTAAGCCCGCCAGTAACTTTGTGTTACTGATCGTTCCAAGGCGATACTTCTGTGGTGGTTCTTTTTGTTTTATGTCTTGGTGTTTAAATTTTTTTTTGTGCTGTTGGCGCCTTATGTGTGTTTTCATAGTTTTAGTTAAGTTAAGGTAACTGAGTGGCCACCTATTGGGAAAATAGCTGCTCATTCGGCTTACGATATGTTTCATGGTATAAGTGCCTGATTGTTAGTTTGGTTTTTTTCCCCACCTCGGTTTTTGGAGTGGGAATCTTTTTCTGATTGCGCCTTTTCCTGATCTTTGACTACTTTTACCTTTTTCTTGAATTCTTGTTTCAGAAGCGAAGTTTTTATGATTGTTCCGATGCCTGGGCATTACTTGCATATTCAGTTACATCTACGAGTATTCTGAGAAAAAGACTTTCCGAAGAAATAAACACTGTTCCACAGAAAGCAAAACAGTGACACTATTTCGAGACAATTACCTTGTTAACAATAATTTTCAGTTTCTTGAAAAATGTATAATTTTGTTTCCATTTTCTTTTCTGGCATATATTTAATATCGATTCCATGTAGATTGTATTAAGGGATTATAAATTACAAAGCATTCAAGCCGCATGAGCTTGCATCAGTTATCGTCTGCAAGAACCGAATTAGCCCGCCATTCGTTCAATATTAACGGCTTACAATAATGAAGACACAGAAAACAAACTGAGCAATATTATCTGGAATTTCGAGATATCATTCAATTTGCAATAGAAAAGAACTGAAACGTCGAAGCATTCTCCTCGCAGACGAGAAAGAATAGATGCTAGCAGAAGATTTCCTTATCGGCTGTGAACATTCCCGCGAGAAGAGGTTAGCGTCTAATAAAGTACGGCGATATTATCGATAATCTAAAGGCGATTGAAATATATCTTAATCATTTTATCCATCTGGTAAGGAATTGTAGCAGAATTGGTATCAAATATGGAATTCTTCCAGATTCTGACGGCGGCTTTGTACAAGAAACTTAAAGTTAGTGTTTGATACGCCTTATACAGCTGTTATATGTTCTTGTCACCCAACCAACGTGTAATTACTTGAGCACATGTACGATAAAATGGATAGCTCTTTCCCTATATGTGTGTAAATGTTATGTGATCAACTATGTTATTAATCTGGTTACCCATTTATTGCAATGAGGTGTAAACAGTATCATTCCCGTTTACCATATCTTGTATTTGGTGTAAATATTACAATTCTGGTTCAAACCATTTATTTTAATTGGTTTAAAATGTATTATG
Organism: Rugalucina vietnamica; assembly: GCA_964017185.1. NCBI lineage: Eukaryota > Metazoa > Mollusca > Bivalvia > Lucinida > Lucinidae > Rugalucina > Rugalucina vietnamica. The sequence continues at coordinate 65,382,182 of OZ024872.1, forward strand.
TTTGTTGGCCATTTATTGTAATTTGTGTAAATGTTATTATTCTGGTTAAAAGTATTGTAATTGGTATAAGTTTTATGATTCTAGTTAACCTTTTATTGTAATTGGTGTAAAATGTATTATTCTTGATGACCATTTACTGTAATTCGTATGAATGTTATTATCCTGGTTAACCATATATTGTTATTGGTGTAATTGGTGTCAAATCTATTATCCCTGCTTACCAGTTAACGTAATTGGTGTAAAGGTTATTATTCTGGTTAACCAAATACTGTAATTGATGAAAATATTTTTTCTGGTTTACCTTTTTGATTGTAAATGGTGTAAATGAACGTTCCGGAAAACCATTTATTGTAATTGGTACAAATTTGTTTTCCATTTTTGTGTGTAAATAGCTTGATGCCAATATTTTGGTCAGTCATTTTGACAAGTAATCAGGGTGATACTTGCATTTCATACTGACTTTTAACTATGTTATTTTAGTTGGTGTATATTTTTTTTTTACCTTGCCATTCATGTATTTGTATTTTTAAAGCCATATGTGTTTGATTTTGGTCAACTCTTTATTGTAATTGGTTGAAAGTGCTTTCTGAGCAACCATTCGTTGTAATATTTATCTGCCCAACCAGTTATTGTACTATGTGATGTTTATTTATTGACATACTTCTAAACTGTATTTAAGTAATTGATTTTTTTATTCGTATAAATGCTATAATAGCGTCTAAATATTTTAGTAATTGGTGCCAGTTTGGTATACCGTTCATTGTACTGTAATTGGTAATTTGTAATTGGTTATTATAATAATAATTACGAGTACGTATGATTATTATTATTATTATTATTATTATTATCATCCTCAGCCATTTTATTGTAATTACTTTAAATATTATTACAGCCAACCCTTTATCGTAATTAATGTAAATATTTTATCATTTTAGCCACCCTTTTAATGTAATTGGTGTAAGTACTACTATTATTATAGCCAACCTTTAATGTAATTGGTGTAAATACTACTATCATTATAACCAACCTTTAATGTAATTGGTGTAAATATTATTATTATTATAGCCAACCTTTAATGTAATTGGTGTAAATATTATTATCATTATAGTCAACCTTTATTGTAATTGGTGTAAATATTATTTTATTTTATACTTTACAGTGAAAACCAATGTCTATCAAAACTTGATAAAATTGGTATTTTCATTGATATGAAATTTCACTGATATCAAATCTCACTGATATCAAAAGTCACTAGTGACTGATATCAGCCTATATCTTCACTGTAGATTTTGGATAACTTCTGACGTTTCCATTTACTTGACGTCATTAAATGTGTCTCACTTCAGAAATTCAAACGCCTATAACTCCGTTATTTATGAACGAAAACATAAAGTGTGGGTATTCATTTTCTTAGTTAGAACATAAGGAACAATGTGGTACGAATTTTTTTTTTTTTTCAAAAATTTTTGGTTTGTGCATTTTCACCGCCTGCCTTGTGTATTGGAAAATGCCCGTGTATTGTATAAAATAAATAGAAAATTTTCTTTTTTCGGTGAATACCAAATATATTTCATCTCGTGAGTTGAAAACATAAAAATTTTCACTCGATGAAATATATTTGGTATTCACCTCAAAATAGCAAATATCCTCTTTATTATAGTCGACCTTTTATTGTAAGTGGTGTAAATATTATTATTATAGCCAACCCTTTATCGTAATTGATGTACATTTTTCATTATTTTAGCCAACCTTTTATTGTAATTGGTGTAAGTATTTTATTATAGCCAACCTTTTATTGTAATTGGTGTAAATATTATTCTAGCCAACCTTTTATTGTAATTTGTGTACGTATTTTATTATTTTAGCATACCATTTATTGTAATCGGTGTAAATATTTTTACTATAGCCAACCTTCTATTGTAATTGGTGTAAATATTGTTATAATATTGCCAACCTTTTATGGTAATTTGTGTAAATATTATCATGGCCGACCTTTTATTGTAATTGGTGTAAATTTTATTATTATAGCCAGCCCTTTATTGTAATTAGTGTAAATATTATCATTATTATCATTTTAGTCGCTATCCTTTGGTCCTTTCCACCGTGTAACAGTATGGCAAGTTTGTTTGTTACCTTTTCTTTTCAGTTTTTGGGTTTATGACGGACTTGGCACTATCTTATTGTTTATCGTTTACTTTTTACGTGATATTGCTCGCATAGATTTAGGAAAAAATGATTTTTTTTTCTCAATATTTTCAGTGAATAATTAAAACACCGAAGAATGCGTGTTCTAAATTTATAATCAGCACCATCCCAAATATGGAGCTTGTTATGAATGGGGCAGTAATCAAGCGTGAAGTGTGTTCGATCACTCGACTGCTCCTTCATGAATTTTGAATTTTTGATCTCATTTTCTATGTAGGCATATTGCACAGGCAGAGCTTCCAGTGAGGCTGTGGTCGTGACTATTGGAGTATACTGGATCAAATCATCAGGAAAACATGTCCGTGTAATGAGTACCCCTTATACCCCATTTTCATATAGTAAGGCTGGGGTATGCAGGGGTATACCTATTTTTCTTATTTTTGCTCCAAAACATAGATTGTGGGTACTCATTAGAACCGCCTCGCCGTTCTAACGTGTACCCACAATCAATGTTTTGAGCAAAATTATTGAAAATATCAAAAATTTTCCCATGAAATTTTCAATTTTTGCTTTTGAAAAAGAGCTCTATATTATTGCATAGGCAAGTGTTCGTATTAGACATTTTTCACTTTTGAACGTAACTGCTGCTGGCGCTTGCGGTTATGACTTTCCGTGTGATGGGGAACGACTCGTGAGGGCATATTTGAGACGAAGACGAGGGACGATATGAAGAATTACTTAGTGAAAACTACCAATAGCCCGACGAAGACGAATTAAATAAGACATGCAATAAATGCTTTAGCGTAGGACGTCTAGCTCTGTAGCTCAGTAGCTAGCGTGCTTGGAATTGAAAGCGAAAGGTGCTGGGTTCGAGTCCCGGACGCATCACTTTTTTCTTTTCTTTATTTGTCTCTCTTGTGACAAAAAAGCTTTGGAAATAAAACATATATTATCAGCTGATTATATTTTTGGCAAATGCAAGAATCATGAAATGCCCTACTACATTAAATTCTTAAATCGTAAAGGAATTGAAGTTTGAGACGGCAGCCCACATGTATATTTTCTCTTGTATTGGGAGCTCGATCGTATTTTTGGTATAAGAGCTGGTCTATCCTCGCGTCAATATTTCTTTCTGGGAGACATGAAAATATGAATAAACTGAAGGCTTGTACAGGCATAATGTGGCTAGGATAAGGATAGCCATCCTGAACGACTTAAAAATGTTTTCCGCGGACGTAGGCACTAACTCAAACAGTACACTGTATAGTGTACATGTAAAGATATATGTATATTTATTAGGTGTAAGACCTACAGTTCCACGTGCTGTCTCGTGAGAGAACATAATTTATTTTGGCATGTTTATACATGTACTTCAAACAGATACTCGAAATCTTAATGTTATTTATACGGTTGATGTTTCGTTTTGAGTCCATTAGACAATCATCTGCAAGTCATAAGTGCGATATCCTAGCTACATTTTGCATAGACATAGACCTTCCACAGTATTTCAGCATTTTGAATGCGATAATTACGATTTTTGGGATGTTTTTTCCAAGTCAAAGGCTTTCTTTCTGATCCTCCTTTATTCTCTTGAACTATGCGTGATGTTTATCTGGGTGAATTCAAATAAATACGAGTATAAAACAGTATCATTTTCAAGAAAATGAATGTTTATAGACTGAGAAACATACAGTTCGTTTTTTCATAACATATCTTGCTTACCCTAAAACAGGACGACAATATTCTTTATGCGAGCACACACACACACACACACACACACACACACACACGCACGCACGCAAGTTCCGTAGATGACTTCATGTCGCAGTGGTTCAGTCAGTCGCTTCGTAAAATCACATGTCGAGAATAAGTACGTACATGTAGTTGATATAAGACTGGTACAAAATTATTAGGGAGCGCGGTGGCGTAGTGGTAGGGCGTCTGACTCCTGAGAGGTCCTGGGTTCGATCCCCACAGGCGCCAGCCGTGTTGTGTCCTTGAGCAAGACACATTAACTCCTTACTAACTGGTTAAACCCAGGAAGCGTTGGCTCCGTCCCGACATGACTGAAAAAAATGTTGACTGGGACAAAACAAAAAAATGAAATAAATAAAAACTTAAAACCTATATGCATTGGTAAAATGCAAAAATAAAGAAATCCAGACAGCAATTAAACATATAAATCGTAAACAATGTTATCATATGCAATGGTAACAATGATTATTGTTGTCTTCCCGTTTAACTGTCTGATTCTACCAGAAGTGGCCTTTGACACGACATGTTTACAAAATTGCATCATCAACTGTCATGATTGCCATTAAAGATACATTACGCGTTCAACGCGAGTCGGCCTTACAAATGCTTGGCGCGAATAAAACAGCTTCCAGTGCAGAATATTATTTTTTGACACTCGTGTGTATAACTAGGGATCGCTTGTTCAATTCTGAGCTGCCCATGGCTTTATGGTGACACTATAAACCGAGATCCCGTCTGCATATGACGATAACTGTTGGTGGGAAAACAACTATCAACTATTTGTTATCGCCATGTGACTTTCAACATACTGGTGCATGTATATACATGTAAGTACACTGGTTCTGTTTAGCTACATTTCACATGTTTTTCGTGAACACACAGAATTCCTTTTACATGTAAACATGGCAAGATTTACGATTTGAAACATTTAGTTGATCTTTAATTTTATGTGCAGTTTTTTTTTTTATTCTACGCCATACAACTTTTTGACACATTTTAAGTAATATCGAGCATGGTCTGTTATCCTCATCAGGATAACATGTCCGTGACATGTTTACCCCATTGAACAACGCTTTTATAAAGCAAAACTTGAGTATGCAGGGGTATATCTAGTCAGTTTAGCTCACATGAGCCCGGTGAGCTTATAGGATGGCAATGCCCCGTCGTCCGTCCGTCGTCGTCTGTCAACAATTACCATGATCTTCTTCTCTGAAACAGCTTGGCCAATCAAAGTTAAAACTGTTTGCGGAACATTCTTAGGAAGGGGGAACGAAATTTGCATAAATGGACCAGGTCACATGACCAAGATGGCCGCCTTGGCTATAAATAGCAAAAACCGTTAAAATGTTTCTTTTCCAGAACCAGAAGGCCTATGATTTTGTAACTTGGCATGAAGCATCAAACAATATTAAAAGCACTACAAAGTTTGTATAAATCATTTCGCTGGGATGACCTTGACCTATTTTACGGTAAGATCAACTTACATGTAGGTCGCCCATGCATTTAAATGGGGAAATTAGTTAAATGTAATTAAAAGGGTGGAAACTTGCTATGATAATACAAATGGGCAGATTTATTTTTATGAAAACATTAAGACCCGGGTGGTTGTCAGCTCCTGCCTGGGGGGATATATACATGTATATGACTATAATATTTAAACATCTTCTCTGCAACCGCATGGCCGATCAAAGCCAAACTTCGTGGAAGGGGAACGAAAGTTTGTATTAATGGTCAAGGTAACTTGACCAAAATGGCCGCCATGGCTATAAATTGAAAAACCTTTAAAATTGTTCTTCTTCAGAACAAAAAGGCCTATGATTTTGAAACTTGGCATGAAGCATCTACAACGTCTATATATGACCCAGGGATTACATTAACCTATTATAAGACAAGGTCAACTTAGGTTGTCTATGCTTCTGAAAACATAGATTGTGAGTATTCGTTCTATCTTGTGTCCACGATCTATGTTTTGAACAAATAAGAAAATATCAAAACTGTTGAATTGAAAATTTTCATTTTTATTTTTTTTCAACTTAAAAAAAAAAAAAAAACACTGTATTTTGCTTGATAAGGTTTTGTAATGATATCGTCATGATATAAGGTACCGTTTTAGTGCACATGTATTACACATGCTGACGGAAGATCTACAACATTTGATCATTCTCAACCTTACTCATTCGGACCCATCTTTGCGTCCGGAATCGGGCAAGCATATAAGCACATAAGCTTCTTACTCAATCTGAATTTAAATAAGTAATAAATTGAATCGGTTTTGTTGATTTGAGCGTTAATCCAACAGCAAAGGTCATATGGAAACGAGACCTCAGTTTATAGTCTCATCCGACAGACTCAAGAAGACCCGGATCAAACCTGCCATCTCTGGTTTATAAGGCACGTGAAATAACCACTGCACCATAGAGGCTTGCTTGATAGGTTCAGTATAAACTTTATCATGATAGAAATTGTTTTTTTAAATGTTAAAAAAGGACAAAAGCACGCATGCCCTTAACACCAACTGCGTTCGGCTTTCCAAGCTGCAATGTGGTTTGATAACTGATCCGGCTTGATATGATCTTTTTTTTGTCGATGGGCCCTAGGACAAAATTTCAATAGCCAAACACAACACAATTAAATTTCCCCTGTTACATGTATATATATTAGAATCATGAATGGCGGTACGTTTGTATAAAAGGTCGGTAAATGGACACGTGAAATGTCTGCGTGGTATACTGTACATGAATATGAGCCGCCGCATGGGAAAACCAACAATCTGCATAGGCGAAAACAAAGGCGCAGATCAGCTTCGCAGTAACTGCGAAGCTGATCAGCGCCTTTGTTTTCGCTACACGGATAGTATAATCCCTCTTCTTCTTAAATCCGAAATTTCAAGCTTCTAGCCTTCTTCTGTGTCTGTACAGCCTGGTTTGTGTCGGACCTGGTCGGAAACCCAAATTGTTGGTTTTCTCATGCACAGGCTCATATGTGTATTCGGGTATTGTCTATCAGTGTCAGCACCATCGTATATGCTTGCGATACAATCAAAGTCCTTACAACAAAGATTGATGCAACATCACACAACATGTGATAAAATGGATTAAAACAACCTTCAGCGCAGCAATATCGCTTTGGCAACTACCAACACCAAGACAATGAACTCTTCGCCTTAGGTTGCTGCCCAATTGATCAGTCTTACAATCAAGGGTGACACAAAACCAAGTTCTGCTTGTGGGTGTGCAAGTTCGTTTTCTCAGGGTTCTCCTCTTTTCCTCCTGTTACTGATTTACCCGTCTCATATGAACTAAAATAATCTTGAACGGGCCGAAAATTGTATAAAAACGCATCATTATGATCAGAAATGAGCACAATGAGACCCTTATCTGTAATCAAGTAACAATAGAATGACCAAGAATCTATACAATTAAATTTCCCATCCTAACATAGACACCAGGCGGGAGAGACATGGCGGTGCAACACATCACAAGCAATTTAACAACAGGCATAAAAAAACAAAATTACTAGCTCTTTCCAAACAAGACCAGCGTCCATTCTGTTAAAAGGGACAATACACGAGGCAATAATCTTAAGAAAACACGTGTCAATGTGAAGACTGTATACACCATTATTTGTGAAACAAATGAATAATTTGTGCACTTTGACAGAATGTGTAGTGTCCAAAATTGCTTCTACGTGTATGTGAAAATGGCGAACATCAAAAGTAAACTATGGGGCGACTGAAACACTATGCGTCCTCTACGGAAACACTTTAGAAACTCATGAAAATAATATAATTGTGTTAGTTTGATTTTAATTTATTTATTTGAATTCAACCAGGTGAAACAACACGCATACTATCACACAGAATAAATGAGGATCAGAACGAAAGCTTATGTCTTGCCAAATTAATTTTCTACATCGTAACCATCGCACTCGATATGGCAGAAATACTGTTGAAAGTCTACAATTAACAAAAACAGTTGTGTGGCTAGGCATATTGTAGCTACATGTAGGGTATTGCCCCCATCGCTCTTCCTACTGTCGAATGGACTCAAAACGAGACATCGACAAAATAAACATCGTTCGCTCACGAGATAGCACGTGAAACTGTAGTTTTACATCTAATACGTAATACACATATATCTGAACATGTACCGTGACTATACTTTTTGATTTGGTGTCTTGTGTATTTGTTAAAATTCAGTTTTACGTCCCTCTCAAGATTATTTCAGCTCATATGAAAAGCGCCAAACAGTAGGTGGGGCGAAAACGGGAGTACCCCGAGAAAACCCGCCTGGCACACCCGCAAACAGAACTTGGCCTGTCTCACATATGGCCATTGTGGGTCTCGAACTCACACCAGACACAACGGTGAGATGATTTAAGTGATTATGAAACAGCGCTCTGAACTGCTCGGCCACGGGGGACGCTTGCGTATTTTTCTAATCATTAGAGGCGGTCAGTTTATCCTATCCACATTATCTGTACCATGCAGGAAATAAATGTTGACGTTAGGATCGGTCGCTGATCCGTTCTTCTAATGACGATCAATATCTCGGCTTCCAACAAGACCTATAAAAAACCTATACATGCGGTCTGCCTTCTCACTAGACAGTTTAATCCAGAAACTTACGATTCTAGTATTAAATGCAGCATTGCATTTTGTGATTCTTGCATTTGCCAATAGATAAAATTTTATTTTCTTTTTTCCTTTTATTTTATTTCTTTTTAATTTTTTAAGCTTTAATGTCACAGGTGCGAAAAAAGGAAGAAACAAAGAAAAGGAAAAATAATTTTTGTCCTACCCGGACTCGAACCCAGGACCTTTCGATTCTATGTCTTACTCTCTACCTACTGAACTATTCAGCTAGGCGTCTTGGACAATTTCGTTTTTTGCGTGTCTCATTTAATACACCTGCGGTGGGCTGTTGGTAGTTTTGACTAAGTAATTCTTCATATCGCCCCTCGCCATCGTCCCAAATATGCCCTCACGAGTCGTCGCCCATCACACACAAAGTCGTAACCGCTAGCGCCAGCAAACTTTACGTTCAAAAGTGAAAAATGTCTAATGGGAGCTTGTTATAAATGGGACAGTAATCAAGCGTGAACTGTGTTCAATCACTCTGCTGCACCTTCATGAATTTTGAATTTTTTATTTTATTTTCTACGAAGTTGACATAATATATAGGCAGTGTTTCCAGTGAAGCTGTGGTCGTGACTGTTGGAGTATATCTGATTGATGCGTAGCACTGGGTCAAACTTACAATGGAACTATACGCCCAACCTACTTAGACATTAGGCACCTTAACCCATTTTTGACGAACAAACTTTTCTATCACCATCATTATACATATTATGTAGGAAAATGAAATAAATAGAAAACACAGATATTTTGTTGTACTGGAAAGCAAAATCAACATAAAATACACAAATTACATATACATGCATAAAAATATGAAATATTTATAATGATTAACAAACGCCATCATGGCCATGCAATGAAAAAAATCCAGACATGATGCCAATAAGACCTGAAGAAAGCATTTTAAAGTTCTGTAGGAAAACCAGGTTGAGCAGTTGTGTACATGCGACAGGATTCCTGCCTTTTCGTCAGGAAACAGTTCCAAAACGCAAACATATATACGAGTATTTGACGAGGCAAAGTTGACACGACCGACGAAATATTATTGTGACGATATGACTATATCCGGCTCATTGTAAATCCAGATCTACGCGCTCATACATTAATTTCGCAAACATTACATTTTTCTGGTCTTATAGACCACCATCGAGCTCTAAACAATACACCTCCCTCATTACAATCTTTTAGTGGCTTCCCATGGATTTATTCCTTCATCTGTTTAGCATATTTTGAAACTGAGCATGTACGTGTCAGCTCTGATTGACACCCGGGCACACCAGACAATATGCAGGGGTCGGGGGTCATGAGTCGCGACTGAAACTTCACGAGTTTTACTATGTGTCTCATTTTAATGAGTTTTCACTAAAAATCCTATATTTCCATCCATTTCCACTTTTGACAGAAAGTGTATCATTTTCACCGGTTTATATTAATTCCTCTAAAGACCATATTAGCGTACACGTGTATGAACGTTTGCACGTTGACGCACACGAGATGATATCGACTTAAGTTTAATATATTCGCTGACAGGAGATCGACAAAAGGTCTTTAAAGTTTAAAATTCACGAGAGATATTGTGTGTAAATTAGTCAATAATGAAGTATCAGTTTATCTTGAAATTAATTACATATTAATTAACTGGCTGCAGAACGCATGTCGTCAAGAAAAGATCAATGAGCAATGCTGCAAGAATATCGTTAGCAACAATTAACTCGGATGTTGGCGTTAAAAAGGTGTAATGCTGTCAGTTTTGAATTATGTAAATTTTCACGGGTATGTATCAAAGAACTTCTTCCATTGATTCTTTAATCTGTGACACGATGTCAATGTTTGACGTATGAGCCGTCGCCAATTTCACTTTTTTCTGAATTCATCTCATGACGAGTAACATTTCTTTTATAGAGAAAAACGAAACAAAAGCGTACTTGTAATAAACAAGTTCGTGTTTAATTTTGTAATGGTAAAAAGAAAATGACGGCAGCACTCTTGTGCTCACGTAACAACTGACTGATACAACTGAAAGGAGGGAGCGCGGTGACGTAGTGGTAGAGCGTCGGACTCCGAATCGAGAGGTCCTGGGTTCGATTCCTATAAGCGGCACCGTGTTGTTTCCTTGAGCAAGACACATTTACTCCCTACAGTGCTGGTTAAACACAGGAAGCGTTGGCTCTGTCCCAACATGACTGAAAAAATGTTGACTGGGACGTTAAGCCTCAATCCAAACAAACAAACAAACAACTGAAAGGATATTTCTGACACATGCTGTAACAAAAACAATACATCCGCAAATTGAAAACAGCCCAACAAAAGTAACCCGAAAATTGAAACAGGATTTCCTAATTTCCGAGTAGAAGGGGACATTATGGCACTCAATGTCAACTCAAAACTCAAGTGTTTGACTCTATTTGTAGAAATCAACACCGCAAAAGCAAATATTTCACGTTGCGCAGTGCTATCAAGGAAGTGAGTACTTTGCCGGATGTTGACAGAAAATAGCTCCGGAGACCAACACGGAACTGTGGCACTTTTATGCGTTATATATCGCACAGGACGTGATCAAGTGCTTGCCAGAAATAAACTTGAACGTGTTCTAATGCGACACTATCGAGATGTGGAAGCGAACATAATGATAGAATTCAAAGAAAAGGTTACACCTAAGCGGGGATAAGTACATAGAACCAACAATGTTATAAATTGGAAAAAAAAAATCGGAAACAAAGCGATGGAAGAAAAGTGGAGTTATGCTCCATGATTAACAAAATGACAACATGAAGTCCAGGACAAGAAAAAAGTTTAACAGCAAGCAAACCACATGAATCTGAACCGCCAGCTTCGAATGTAACATTTCGGGTTCAATTAAATATATCTTATGCACCATCAACCGTATGTCGCCCAAGTTTCCTTCCTTTAACGAGTGATGTTTGAGATCTGGTGTTGAAAATTCAAGCACCCCGCCGTCCGTCCTCGGTCACAGAGTTTATACACCCACAGTAATGCGTGAAATGTTTTGTTGGTTTCAAAGAGTTAAGATCAAAGTTTGACCGAAGATTTTATCTACTCGTATATTTTTCAGCAATAAGAGTCAGAGGGGTGACTCAGAAAATGCCTAATTAGAAGAATACCGAGGTCGATAGTAACCATGATACAATGTCTGACAAAATATACTAAAAGTTTGTAATGCAAAGGTACAAGTTGGCAGGCGCAATCAGAAAGAAATCCCCACTCCAAAAAAACCGAGGTGGGAAAAACTAAATTGACAATTAGGTACTTATACTTAGAAAACATATCGTAGGCCGAGTGAGCAGCTATTTCCCAAAAGACGACCACACAGTTACCCGAACTGAAAGAAAAATATGAAAACGTACATAAGGTTCAAGCAGCACAAAACTTCGACTACAAAAGATAAAACAAACGGATTCACAACAGAAATATCGCATTAGAACGATCACTGGGGCTTAAATCGATTTTACAGGCGGCTAACCTCACCCCCATCTTCTGCAGTGGTTGACAACATTTAGTTAGTTGTTCGGTCCTCGTGGTGAATCTCTGACTAGTCAATGTATCGTCAATGAAAAACAAATAAATCATGATAACTACCATGATTAATCAAAACCGAGGACTCACAGATTCAATAAGCTGCCCGATGATGGAGATCCCTGGGCGCCGAATAACGTACTGAAAACCGGAGCAAAAGAAAAACAGCAGTTGAACCAAGTCAAGAACAAGGACGTTGTTGATGTAGAACCATGATCATATAATCATCCGAAGTACCTTGCAATTTAGGCTAGCCCAATCACAGAAGTCATGCAAATGCTGAAGAGTCAGAAGACACAAAGTTTTAGACATTTTCTTAACATTGTAACACAGAAAGAGGTTTAAATGATACCCTACCGTGAGTTTTGATCAGTTTATAGTAGACTTTGGTGAAAAAGAAACAAAGTACTGCGAAGTTTTATGCGCCTTTAACTGTGGAGGTAGAACCTTAGAGTAACAGATAGGGCACTTTTCATGTACATGCATTTGGAGACAAATGAATTCGTATGAACATCAATTGATCACGTATCAACAAGTAAAACTTCTACCAAGGTTTGGAAAAAACACGATGTACATTCAACATTACATGTATATGAGGACCTCAACTATATTGACACCAATCAAAATAAAGAAAAAATGACACCTTTTGAAGTAGACACGGGTCATATGTAACAAGAGTATCACTTACTGTGTCGTGTGCCATTTGAAAGTTCAACCAGAAACATGTTTATCTAATCCGCTCCAAAATCCCAATTAGGAGTCAATTAGACTAGGTAAAGCTATTGAGCGGAATAAAGGACCATATTTGTTAGGCAGAATTGAAAAGGCTTAGCTTCGGGTAAACTTGTTATACAGCTAAAAATATGGGCCACACACAGCATGCGAGAAACGGGCGTGGATCAATTACAGAAGAAAATATGGTCAATATAGACCAGTTGTAAATAAACACTGAAGTACAAGTTATAGTCACAAAAAGAGAAACTAAAACAGGAACCAGCATCGAAGAGTACGTCTACAAATTAATGTTACGTGACAAAAGCATGCGGTTATGGTGAACAAAAATGATGTGGGATGGGGCGAAAAATTAAAGAAGTTGGGACGAGGGCTAGTATGCATCTATCAACACGATTTACTCGGATACCATGACGCAAATTCAAGTAAACTGAAATTTGATTGTTGCACACATAAGAGAAGAACCAATATATCTATGAGACCGTGTAGACAAAATACAGAACAAGATTATATACTACAAAATATTTAATTCCACCCTAGTGGCTGTATAAGATAATGTTCAGCGTGTGGCATCGCTGATTACTGTAAACTGTTTCCTTTAAATTCATTTGTTAATCAGGCTCTGGTCCAGAAGTCTGAAAAGAAAAAATGGAAAATAGCATTTCATATCAACGAATGAATTATGTACCAGTATTATGACATATTCTTGGAGAAACAAGTAAAAGCAGGTGGCCCAACTAAACGATGGTGACCGACAATACATGTGTTTTAAACAAATAGTGATGTCAACTGGTCAGTTGGCCAATATTACTTCATCAATGCCATTTGAATATTAAATTATGAAAAGAAGGAGCTTACGTCAACGAAATGATGGCGGTTTCACTTCCAAGTCAGTTCCTCAACTTGGCTTAAATAACAGAGATGATATCTGAACAATTATGTGCCAACGGTTTGCAACTGCTCTGACAGATTAACCGTGCCTCCACGTCGTCTTTTGTCTGTTCCTTTCACTGTATCGTAAAGAATTGTCATGCCAGAGCATCTATCGCCGTACCATCTGAATGCGTACTGCGCTCAACGAAAAGGGGTCTATCTTGCGCGTCTAATTTCTCCATCTGGACAACTTGGTCCACTTTTGTGTAGATGTTTGAGGATCTGCACTTATAATTTACATTTCTTGCCTTTTGCCAAATCTAGAGGCTTCGATATCTTCTGTTTTTTTTTTTTTTTTTTTTTTTTTTTTTTTTTTTTTTTTTTTTTTTTTTTTCATTTCCAGTACAGAAAGGGGAATAAAATGTTCAGCGTTATTTGGAAGCAAAGTTTATATTCTTGTCTCACTATGTTGTCTACAGTTGAGAAAGAGCGGCTTTTGTGTTGGATATCATACAAACTGAAATAAAATCCAAAGAAAAAGTCGACTTCGACATGGTGCCATACTCTTGTTTCTAAAGATTCAGCAGTTATTTAGCCTGCATAAAACTCTTCGGCACCTTGGTGCTACATTTGTCGAGTCTTGTTGCATTTTCAATCTATTGAACTAGTGTATTTGTGGCAATATGCACACGTAATCTTCTCTAGCATTCCTTGTCCTCTTTGAAAATATTTTCAGAACAATATTTATAATTATGATTCATGACCACATAGCGGTTTACCCAGCCTTCAATTTGTTTACTAATGCTAGCATACCATGGCCCGTCCTCGATTATTTTAAGGTTTCACTTCTAATTCATTACTGTACAATTACGAGTTCAAAATGATATAGCGTTTCAATTATTTCATCCCGAGTGTTTTCACCCTTTCAGGGTGTTTGGTCATTTATGTCAAAAGCTGTTGAAATAAATATCGTCCATTAATAAGCACGATTCAAGCCGAGCATCCAGAGGTTTGAAGAGGTTCTCCTGTTACCGCCATGTAAACATTGACTGATTGAGTAGAGGTCAACTGTACAGGGCTAGCACCTGGACCTGGCTTAATTGGATCGGCCAGCTAGCTGGACATGCGGGTTTTTATGTAATTTTGGTAATAAAAAGTGTGCCTTGATATACCTTTTTATGTCACATATTTTTTCTTCGTTTGGATTGATTTGTACATCATTCGTTTTTAAATGTACACCTTACAACTGATCTTAAAGGCGGCTAATGTAATCGGTTCTTGCAGTTGACTGATTGTCTTTTTTTTCTGATTCGTTACCCAGATGTATACCGCACGTTGCAGTGTGTGTTAAGAAGCACTGCTGCATACTGTCACACTTTACTCCCTCTTTATTAGGCTAGGCAAAGTAATAAGTATCCCCAACTGGCATCATTCGCGAACCTGGAGTTGTGGCCCACTTCTACACACGATTAAATAATTTGAATTCTTATTTTACAGATGCGTCATTCACATTCGGGTCAAAGTTGATGTTTGAACCATTAAAATACAAATGCTTTTGAAAATAGCTTTGGCATCATTCCCGATTCTTTAAGACTCATCTTGTACTCGTCTTGTCGGTTGTTTCTGTGTTTACTACAAACTCAGCAGACGTATCACCGTTGGTATTTTCTTCAATCCCCAAATGAAGCAGAAAAGTGACTTATTTAAGCTCCACAATTCGCCTCTCTAATAGCAAAAGCTTCCACTTGATCATCGCCCTGTAATTTTTGAATTATATGTTTATTCTTGTCCTGTAAGCGGCTTATAGGCATTGTGGACCAACAAATAATTTTCCCGTTACATTAATACTTGAGGTCTCAGTGGAGTTTTAAATAGTTCCTAACATTGAGATCTGTGTATTCCGTTTAAAATACAAATCCTCCTTTTCATTACAACTGTATAATACTATTATGCATCAAAATCAGCTTAATATTACAGTTAGACACACTTTAATTAGCAGAATAGGCTACTTATGGCCATAATCCGTCATATTCCACACAAGTTCACATATAGAATAGGTAGGAAAATGACTGAAACTTGACGTCGGCGAATTCCTTCACCGGGATATTGTCGTCTGCTTTTCAGATCTCGCCGCCATTTTGGGATTTTCACACGGTCATGTAGATCATTACGGGGCATTAGCTCTAAGTCTGTGGGAAGCTTATTGTTTAAGGCTTCATTAGCGGTGTTAGTAAACACAGAAATATTTACTTAAAGAATGTCTACATCATACAATCACATCTGGACTAAATTCTTTTCGTATCTGTTCGGTAACATCTACATGGGGGCTTAACTTCTTCAGCTCTTCGTACAATTAGGCATTGAAGAAATCTAAAATACCACGAGGAATTCCATTTCGATAGTTTGGTAGAGGCTTGTAATGAACGGTATCTGCTTAAAGCACATAAATTGTTAATGGAAAGATCTCTAAAGCTCCTTGTAGTTTCTGCTCTAATTTATTCGCTAAGTCGACATTTTACATAGTTCTTGTCAGTTTCTCTTATTTCTTGCTCGTCGCAATTCTGTTTTAGTTTGCGGAAATCTGAGCTGTGATATATCAACTTTATTGTCCAACAAATGCTTCTTTGAACGAGCCTTGCAAAACTTGGAAAGAAACTCTTCCATTTTCGCAGTGGAAACATTTGTGATCTATCTGGATTGAGGTTTGTAGAAACGGCGACATGTAAATGGGCCATAATTAAAGTTCCAACACGCAGGAGTCTGAGGTATTGACATTATTCCAAAGATTGCATTGAAACATGGGCATATCTCAATTATAAATACAGCGATAATGTTTGGCCGGATAGATTGCATTGGTTCCACAAGTTTGAGTCTTGTCATTGTTGTTTCTGGCTCTTTCTAGAAAGCACTTATTCAGGCCTATAACATGGAGATGTATCCGTTAAAAATACTTTTGGCTCAGTTTCTTAACGCAAAAACAGCGGATGCAAGTACAGTCCCGAAATTCTTTCAACCAATTTTGGTCAGCGGGGACATTATCACCGCATTCGGTCCACAATTGGTCATCATTGGGTCATCATCACTGTCATTAGCGCTAGTGGAGGCTCATTCACATCATAGCACACCAAACTAAAGTGACCACAAACACTCGGACCATCTAAATTGTCTTTTGATATCTTGGTCATCGGACCAAGATGACCGCCGGTCAACTCTCGTTTTCTCTCTGATCTCTACGGGATTCCTTACAACAAGTAACCAAGGGCACGGCCAAAGGAACACATCACACGTCTCTATAGAGTCTCCATTTCAAATGAAGTGTTGTTGAAATGATCGGCCACCAGGGTGTTGAAATACACCCAGAAAAGCCTCGGAATTTCTATTCAATGTCGCTGTAATCAACACTAATGTGAATGATATGGCTAATCATTACCAACTAACAAGATCTTCCCTACAACCACTAACATCTTTTACAAA
The DNA here is from genome assembly GCA_964017185.1 of Rugalucina vietnamica. Lineage (NCBI taxonomy): Eukaryota > Metazoa > Mollusca > Bivalvia > Lucinida > Lucinidae > Rugalucina > Rugalucina vietnamica. The sequence goes on from OZ024872.1 coordinate 65,399,331, forward strand.
TGGCTACCGCAACTAATTTATCCCTTTATTTGCGCCGTAAACAGGGGCTCCCGGGATGATTCATGCTGTACCTCTGTGCCCAACAAATTTACGCCACAGAGACCATACCTTTGCTTTGTCATTACTGGTCATTTCACGTCAAGCGTAAGTATGTGACGTAATTACACCTACAAATTTGACGCCATTTTCAAACGGTTTGTCACCTTCTGAATCTTCAAGGCGAGCTGGTATTTTCCGCTTCCGGTTGAATAGATGATAAAGAAAGTCGTAAAGTCCGGGCTATAAAAATTAAACGAGAACGCACTATAACTACGGACTAATAGGACTTATCCCTTGATCAATCCATAAGCCTTTGTCGGGGTCATCGCCGAGTCTGGGCTTCGATCCACCAACATGGCATTAGACAGAAAGCAAACATAAAAAGTAACCCAAACGGAGTCTAGTTAAACACTATGCACACAGATTGCTGCATATGTTTTTCTTAATTGATCAGGATTTTTAACACTACCTGAATGTGTAGGATAAAGGCACATGAATTAAATATTAAGAATAAGAACTTTGATAGCATGATTTCTCACACTGACCAAAAAGCAAGCGACATTCGCAGACACTGTGACTGTAAGGAAATGGCCAGGGTAAATGTTTTAATTGATATACCACGGTACGTGTGACTACAGGAAGAATAAATATTTATCCTTCACTCCATCCGAAATATTTGTTTTTCTTGTGTCCATTGTTCAACTCTATTGTCCACCGACGCTCAGCAGTGGGGTAGTGAAAATACGTTACGAAAATAATGTCAACGGCCAATGTCAATACAAGTATACGAAAAACAACAATCTCAGCCAAATATAAAAACGCCAGTGTGCCTTTTTGTCTCTTCGCGGTCGGAATAATGGACTTGTGTTGTTTTGAATATTTTAGTTTACTTTTAAAGTTTTAAGGCACGGCATGAGTAATAGACTAAAAATGGAATATTTTGACAATATGAAAACGTTAAATTTTCAATATTTTCATTTCTACGATTTTTACCACGATTGTGGTTAGAACTCAAGGTTAACTGATTGATCAACGTTTAATCGCGGTACCAGAGAAATATGACAAAAATGTTCCAAACTGAATGCGCTCTCTGAAATGTCAGGTTGCATAAAAACATGCAAAACTTGTTAATGTAATTGCTGATTTGCATCTTAATTTGCCGCGGTGGTTGAAAATGCTTATAAATATGCATGCTGTAAATTTTCAGAATTTCAAGTCGTAATCTTAAAAACAAACACACATCTATTATCATATTTTCATTAATATGCTCATTTAATTCTTCGAGAAAGAATCGTTCCTGACTGTCTCAAAATAAGCTTGAATGAGCCTGGAATTAATGATTACATTGAACGTAATCAAGCAAAAAATACCAGTTACGTGGTCAAATAAGGGATAATAATTGTACCAGCAATCTTGAAACTTTAACATGGTATAATTCTGGGGAAGATTTGAAGTTAAAGTATAGTGAAGATGTACAGTCGCTAATAACGAACCATACAGCATAACCATGGATTTCAGTTATCATAAAACATTAGGGAGAGAATATACCCAAGGTTAAATGAGTACCAAACAAGTCATTTTAACCAAAACATATCGCGTAAGAAAAGAACTCTTAGATTTCCACTTCTTAGACGTGTAGTATTAAACTGATTAGTAATTTTACCACGTTACACTACGCATGCCATAGATCTTTCTGTAAAAATTTAAATGAAAAGAAAAATCATTTTAATTTTGCTGCTGCGTTTCAAGTCGTGTTATGTCCTTGGTTAACCCTAACATCTTCATTTAACGAAAGAAAACTCATTACAATTTCATTGACAGCTCCTTTAAATACCAATACTCTAAAATCAAAGTATTAATAGCATAAATTTGCATCTTAGGAAGCGCATACTCATAAAAAATTCATGACAAGTCGTACCAATTCGTCAAAATTTCAATGCAAATAAAACGGCTCGTAGCGGACGACCCAACCTATATTGTGTCTGCACAAATACAATGTTCATGTTTGACGTCTGGTTTTGGTGTAAAAGAAGGCTGCTGAAGACAACTAGCAAAAGAGAGTGACATTTATCTTTTGTGTTCTGCGTAGAAAAAGAACAAATTTGTCAGAATATTAATTTACTCGGACAATATTGTGAGGGAAAAAAGTTAATTTGCACACAAAAATAAACAATACGAGCTGCTTTACATGTAAAATGTGCAAAAATATTGCTGTATGAATAAATTACTGTCCAAAATAGTGCTCATTATTGCTCTTCGCTGCCGTATAAATTATGATTTGTGCATTGACCCTTTATCGTGAAGGATCTGGAACTTTCATTTATTTTTCTTTAAATTTCTAATAGCACCAACAGTTTCAGCTTTGTTCAGACATATTGTGGAACGAATTCGGAGCAAAGACGAGTTTAGTGTCCAGTTGTATCATGGACAAGATTATGATAAAAATATGCTGCAATCACCGAGAAATGTTTTAACCGAATTCCGCTGGCTTGAAACTGGGCTTTAGGAGTCACACAAGGTAGAGCCGTACTACTAAACGATTGACCTGGAGGCGTATGCCTAAAACGATGCGTGCTATCCCACAATTTTGTCAAAGACAACTTTAAAATGCTGATGTTGCTGATAACACTTTTCTTGTCAGTGTTCTCCTTTCTTGGGCAATGTTATAAACGGAATGATAACTGTCATCTTAATTAATTTTAACTTTTCTCCGATAATGCCACCCTTTGGCATAAGTTAGCACGTCATTGTGATCCAATGCTAGCAAAAATGAGCCGCCTCGTGGGAAAACCAACAATGTGGTTTCCGAGCAGGTCCGACACAAACCGGTCTGTACAAGCACAGAAAAGAACTAGAAGCTTGAAATTTCGGTTTTAAGTAGGAGAGGAATTGTACTATCCGAGTAGCGAAAACAAAGGCGCTGATCAGCTTCGCAGTTACTGCGAAGCTGATCTGCGCCTTTGTTTTCGCCTATGCAGATTGTTGGTTTTCCCATGAGGCGGCTCAAATATTATCAATTCCATTTACTTCAGTCAGAAAAATTATTTAACAAGGATAATCCAAGATTGTCATTTTAATTGTCTATTAACGGGAGGGTGGGAACGTGTGTGTTTTTGTCTTCCCATCACGCAGTTTGTTAATTGGGATTACCGATTCCAATTCGATCCATTTGTTTTCCAATTCTCAGAATTTTACGCAATTTTTATGCTCGTTATGTTAGGTTTTGGCTGGTATTGAGGCCACTCGAATTACAGGAGAAATTTGGTCCGTTCGGTCAAGGCTTTTTGGAATAATTTCAAAATTTTCCCTATCATCCTGTCCATGAGCGACTCTTGGGGCTTGAATAATCAGCGTCGTTAGGAGCAAAAGCTGGACATGATCTTGGCCACATTGATCACAGAGAATTATTATTATTATTATTATTATTATTATTATTATTTTTTTTTTTTTTTTTTTTTTACATTTTCCAGTGCTTATGAAACGCCTGACATGTCCATTCTTTGTAAACATTAGTATTTGACCAGATGGTGGACAGACGAGAAGCATCCTTACCAGAGTTCTTGTACGGGAGAACTTTTTGCGAAAATCATCTTTCTTCCGCGGGGAAATTGTCCAAGAATCGCTTTGCTCTCTTCTTTATGCTTGTTTGCAATTTTATCAAAGGAAGTTGCCAGTTTCTTTCAATTTTTCAATCACAACTACAAACGTTCAACACGTGCGATGTCGCTGAGTTAACACTACAGCAAAGCGCATGCGTCGCGCGGCACGTGACGTTTGACGAAGCACGTGCCGGTCAAAGTTCCCGACATAAGGCTTATGTCGTTATGGAGTTTCGTCTTGTCACATCAAATCTATCTGTATTAAGTACGTTGACTTTTCTTGCTAATAACTGGTCATAAAACTAATTAGGCAAAAATACTGCTTGTCGGAAGATGTCGATTTCAAAACGGATTTTAACGATCAAACATTCAATTACCGATTCACGAGCTGGTTAAGACTAATAATTAACATGAATTTTGTAATCAATAATGAGTTAAAAGGCGAACTGGTTTTCAGACTCCTAGTTTTAAATCTTTAATAAATATACCCATGAACAACTATGATTCGGAATTCAGTTACTCCAAACCAGTGCAAAGGTGTGCGCAACAATGTCCTCAAACAAGCTAAATGGGGTCCAGGGAGTGCCACATTAATTTTCAGTGGTTCGTAGCTGAAAATTGGTCCAAATCTTTACTGAAAAATGTTTTTTGAGAACATTTTCACCTGGTTGTGGTGACTGAAATTATTGATTCACTCCACACTTGCCTACCCCCTCTTGCTAATTTTACACCTGAATGGAGTTGATTGACATATTTGAAGGGTAGATTTCAATTGAAGCCCTCAACTGAAGTCACACCTGAGAGCCTATTATTGCTGAAGCTGGGGGTCCAAACTTTTAGGCTCTGCTCTAAATATTTGGCATGGCAAAGATGGTACATGTACAATGTTTGTTGTTCTGTTACTAACTAAATTTGTTTGCATGCATGCACTTGGTATGCAAAGATTTTAAGAATTTTATTTTTATTTGCTATTACTGCAGCTGGTGGTGTGCCATGTGGCGGCCGTAAAAAGTCTCCCATACATCATCCATAGTGCAGATTATATTTTCCTTTTGGTCCTTTGAGATCAGAGAGGGTATTTTGAGAAATCAGAAAATTCTCTTTGGCTCCATGTTGCCAAATCTAAAGGGTCACTGAAGAGGCTTAAATAGCCGAAACCGCGGTATGACCCAGTGCCTTTCTCATCAATATGCTCACTGCTCTTAAAGGATTTCAGTTTTATTTTTAATTAATAGGAGCCTACATGAAGCCCAATTTAACAGTCAGCCTAAGCTTTATGCATGCCCAAATAAAATACCCTTGAAGAATCCCTTTAATCAAAGATAAGGAAACTAAATAAGGAATTTGCAAAAATATTTTAACATTTTAATCAGCTTTTATATATAAGCAACAGTGATCACAATAACAATCAATAACAATAATATCAACAACAGCAACAAAGGCAGAAGGCATTTGAGCTGCCGCACCAGAAAACACACATCTGCATATGCGAAAACAAAGACGCAGATCAGCTGTGCAGCAACTGCACAGCTGATCAGCGCCTTTGTTTTCGCTAAACAGATAGTACAATTCCTCTACTTTCTAAATTCAAGATCTCCAGCCTTCAGTCATCTTCTGTGCTTGAACAGCTGGGTTTATGTCAGACCTGTTCGGAAACAGCATTGTTAGTTTTCTCATGATGCAGCCCATTTGTTCATAGAATTAGGTAAAATCTTGGATTAGCATTATTATAAATTTGAATTAGTGACATATCTTTACCATAGGATCATTTTTATTTTGTTCATTACATATGCAGGTAGAGTATATTTGTCTGTTTTGTGGTTTAACATCCCAGTCAACAATTCTCCAGTCATGCCAAGATGGACCAACGACTTATTAATCAGATCTACCGACTGTTAATTTACCTTGCACAAGTACATAACACAGTGCCTGTGGGTATCAATCCCACAACCTTTCAATTAAGAGTACAGCATTCTATCTGGTCTACTCTTAGCAGCCAGATGTTTAGAATAAGGAATTTTGTGATTATGTTTTTAAGAAACGGAGTCATCACCCAAGCAATGGTAACACAATTTTAATGCTAATGATTAATACATAAAATGATGTTTTCCCCCAATAAATTTACATTGTTCAGTTCAAAATAAACAGAGTATACAGACAGTAATGGTCTCATAATGCATAAATAGTAAACACAAAACTAATTCTATGAATATTGCTTTTGATTAGATCTAATGTTATAACAAAATTATCTGCATGAAGAAATGAGCCGTTGCATGAGAAAACCAACAATTTGGTGTTCCGACCAGGTCTGACACAAACCGATCTGTACAAGCATAGAAAACGTCTAGAGGCTGGAAATTTTGTATTAAGAAAGCACAAGAATTGTACTATCCGTGTAGCGAAAACATAGACGCTGATCATCTGTGCAGTTACTGCACAGCTGATCTGCGTCTTTGTTTTCGCATGTGCAGATTGTTTGTTTTCCCATGCAGCGGCTCAAATAATATGTGTCAAGGAAAAACAATCAAGTTATAACAAATGAAAACTTATTAAAATTACATGTATTACCTAAAAATTACTATTTTTGTTTGTTTAAAATTAATGCTTTACGTCCCAGTCAACAGCCAAGGTCATGTCGGGACATTGCCTCCACTTTATCGGACTTTTACCCAAAATGAGGATGTCATGACAGCCAACAAGTGCTTGAAATATCCAGCCAACCAAGCCAAAAAGGCTTATAGTTATAGGTATGGAGGGTTTGACTTGAAACCACTTTTCCTACTGAGCGGATAACCAGTAATCAGATAGTCAGTCAGTAGCGAAGCAGCTTTGCCTGGAGACATAAGCAGCCCATCCATTACTTAGGCCCCAATGGCTGGGGGCCCTAAAAATTACAATTACTATTAGTTAACAATGTCAAGTGCTTATCTTTTCACCAACTGTGAAATATGTGTCTGACCAAGGTGTTAAATTTGGAACGAACACAAGCATGGCGCTATAAAGTTCAAGATAGAAATCCTGATGACATTATCTTAAAATTATGACTATTCATATGTACTATTTCAAGCTGTCTTAAAGTTGAAAAAGCTAACAGCACAACGATAAGATCTATATTAACATGATGCTGTGCATGCATTATATACACATTACATTTACTGGCACTGCAGAAGGTACATTGATGGCTGAGGGCTTATAAGACAATGGTATCACAATAAAGTTGATCATATATACAGAAAGCAATATAATACAATACAGGAATAATCTGAAAATGGTCAAAGATTAGTTTAATCTATATATTAGTGTTAAAATGCACAGTCAGTAAAGGTTATCATCGCTATTTATCACTATCAAAATGACTCCTGGTATACTCATTTTGCAACTTGTGTTTGGGAGAACCCAATTTTCGAAATATTTTCAAATCTGTTGCCTCACAAAGTCAGTGTTCTCATTAATGTTGTAAACACATTCTTTTCTTGTAATTGTTCTAATTTTTGAACTGACTGTGCATGTACAGTATTATTCTACTAAAATACGAAACAATAAGACCATCTAATCTTTGAACATTCTCAGGTTGTTTAAAGCTTTACAGAACTAACATATGAGCCGCATCGTGAGAAAACCGGATTTTTGCCTATGCGAAAACAAAGGCGCAGATCAGCTTCGCGGTAACCGCGAAGCTGATCAGCGCCTTTGTTTTCGCTACTCGGATAGTACAATTCCTCTTCTACTTAAATCCGAAATTTCAAGCTTCTAGCTCTTTTCTGAGCTTGTACAGGCCGGTTTGTGTCAGACCTGGTCGGAAACCCCGAAGACCGGTTTTCTCGCGTCGCGGCTCATATATTCTTGTATCATCTAATTAATACAAACTTATTTAAACATAACAGTAAATATTGCACCAAAGCATTAGATGCATTGTTTTAAGAGTTACAATAAATAAATACAAAATTACAATAAGGCAGAGAAGAGCACCTGATGATGGCTTAGTGGTAAAGTGTTAGATTAAGGATCAAGAGGTATGGATTCAAACTCTACTAGCCATCACGCTAACATGTCCGTGAAATGTATAACCCTCATACTCCACTTTTATATAGCAAAAAAATGGGGTTTACAGGGGTAAACATGCTTTTTTTCTTTATTTTTTTGTCCAAAACATAGATTGTGGGTACTCGTTAGAACCTCCTCGCCAGGCAGGTTTAACATGTACCCACATCTATGTTTTGAACAAAAATATTGAAAATATCAAATTTTCTGAGATGGTGGAAATTTTCAATTTTTACAGAATTAACCAGAGGACTAATGGTCCTGTAAACGCTCACCTGAGATCTGCTGTATATACGAATGTTATAGAAAATAGTCCCAGTTTAGGGGCAGATGAAGCCCTTGGGCCATTTTTTTTTTCAGAATAATCAATATACTGTCCATACAAGTTTTTCCCTTCAAATGACATTTTAACAGTTTACGGTTACCCATTCAAATACATAGGCAACCCATGTTGACCTTGCCGTAAAATAGGTCAAGGTCATCACAGGCTCATCATTTATACATACATTGTAGTACTTGAGTCATCGATGCTTCATGCCAAGTTTCTTCGAAATCGGTCCACCGGTTCCGGAGAAGAAGATTTTTGAAGGGTTCATACCATATATGGGCATGGCGGCCATCTTGGTCATGTGACCTAAATTATTTATATACACATTGATTTCCCCATTCTATAGATGATTCACATGAAATTTGGCTTTGATTGGCCATGCGGTTTCACAGGACAAGATGTTTGAATATTATGGTAATATACATGTATAATGCCCCGGGGCTGGAGCAAATGGGCCCCTGGGGTCCAATTTTTTTCAGAATCATTAATATTCAGTCCTACTGCCCATTTCCTGCAAGACTTTCACTTTAAATGACATTTTAAAAGTTTTCCCCATTCAAATGCATTGGCGACCTTTGTTGACCTTGCTGTAAAATACGTCAAGGTCATCAAAAGGTCATAATTTATAAACACATTGTAGTACTCTAGTCCCCGATGCTTCATGCCATGTTTCGTTGAAATCGGTCCATTGGTTCAGGTTCATGTGACCTGGATTATTTATAAACACATTGATTCCCCTTTCCCATAGATGCTTCCTATAAAATTGGGCTTTGATTGGCCAAGTGGTTTCAGAGAAGATCTTTGAATATTTTTGTAATATACATGTATATTGCCCCGGGGTGGGGGCAGACCAACCCCTGGGGTCCAAATTTTTTTCAGAATTACCTACCTTCAGTCCATTTGCCCATTTCCTGCAAGATTTGGCTTTCAAATGACATTTTAACAATTTTCCCCATTCAAATGCATGGGCGACCTATGTTGACCTTGCCGTAAAATAGGTCAAGGTCATCCAAAGGTAATAATTTATAAACACATTGTAGTACTCTAGTCCCCGATGCTTCATGCCAAGTTTCGTTGAAATCGGTCCAGTGGTTCCGGAGAAGAAGAATTTTGAAGGGTTTTTACCATGTATGGGCATGCGAGGCCATCTTGGACATTCTTGGTCATGTGACCTGGATTATTTATAAACACATTGGTTCCCCCTTCCTATAGATGCTTCATATAAAATTTGGCTTTTATTGGCCAAGTGGTTTCAGAGAAGAAGATCTTTGAAAATGGTGGACGACGATGGACGGACGACGGACGGATGCCGGATCATGGCCATCCTATAAGCTCACCTTATGAGCCTAACGGCTCAGGTGAGCTAAAAATTGCTACATACTGGTATATTGCATGGGCATGATTTTGTAATGACTGAATTGTGTCCTTGAGTCGTGCCCTTTAATAGTGCCTTTATAGTTGCTTTTTTGTTAGATAGCACCCTAGATAACAATTTTAGTCATTTCAAGACAAGGCTACTGCTTCCTCTGGATTAACCAGGACTCTGGGAATTTAATTTATCTAGCTAAAGCTTTATTAGGACACAACACAATGCCAGTGGGGTTAAAAGTGACAGCCTCTCGAACCAGAGTCACTTTACTTTATAAACATAAATTTAATGAAATAATCCAGATCAAAGTAATGCAGAGATGTTCACAACATGGATTTACTTACCAGAAAATCATGGCACTTTATCTGTTTCATAGGACTTTTCTCACAGGCAGAATAAAAATTGAGCCACTTAGTGTAAACTTAGTATCTTTTGATTGCTCTACACACTATATGTAAAACTGGCTACCACAGAAGTTGACCAGGGGCTTGAAATCTAGAGCTTTAAAAAGCAGCTAAATTGTACATTGTAGTTAAACAAAGGCGTTTATCAGCTGTAGGATTTCAAAGCAGCTGATCTGCAGATACAAAAAGCAGTTATTTGCAAGATGCAGTTCAATAAACTTCTTTTCAACCAAAATTGTTTGATATGTATGATTTTCAATTCTTGTCACGGCTGCTGAAGTACCCTTATTCCTTAATATCTGAAAGCTTGGTATATTACAGACTATCACATATGAGCCGCCTCATGGGAAAACCAACAATGTGGTTTCCGAACAGGTCCGACACAAACCAGCCTGTACAAGCACAGAAAAGAGCTAGAAGCCTGAAATTTCGGATTAAAGTAGAAGAGGAATCGTACTATCCGAGTAGCGAAAACAAAGGCGCTGATCAGCTTCGCAGTTACTGCGAAGCTGATCTGCGCCTTTGTTTTCGCCTATGCAGATTGTTGGTTTTCCCATGGGGCGGCTCATATCATGGTGGAAAGGTTATCACAGTACATTTCCCATTCAAAGTAATGCCAATACACTGCTTGTGAATTATAAGTGGAAAGCACAGTGGCCAGGGATGAGTATCACTGTATATGGTGGGGTATCACTGTATGGTACAGCTTTTCTCCTCTTTCAGTATTCCACCTTCTTTGATCCTGCTGTCAAGCCTCTCTTCATCTTCAATCCTGCAATTATAGACAGAGCATAAATATACAAAGAAGCATGGGCTATCAAATTAATAAACTTAATTATAATGAGGGCATGCTAGACACCACCACTTTAATGGAAGAAGACAATTATGGGCCCAAGAGTCAAGAGACTATACAAGGCGTCAAGAAAGTTTTTTAGCCCTTGCAAGTACATGTACCTACAATTTATAGTTTGTGTAGTTAAACGTTATCACAATTCCATTTCTGAACACTCAGACATCTTATTTTTTCATGCAGCAGTCATTTGTATCCACGACCCCCTCATAGCCAGGCTTTTAACTTTTCAGTTTTTAAAGCCCGGCAAAAAGCCCGGCTCCACCTGGACAGATTTGTGTTAAAATCCCTGCTAAAAGCCCTAGCTCCCCAGAGGCTGACAACAATGTGGAACTACAGCTGAGAGTTGTTCTAATGAAAAAATATGAGAGTGAGTCTTGAATTTCTGCACGTAAATGTACAGGTACATTTGCAAATTAAATAAGGACCATAAAAGTTAATTAAAGGTAAAAAAAACAAAAACAAAAAAAACCCAACTAATATCTGATTAGAATTAATATGATCATGCATTTGCGGGAAATCAAAACACCAGCACATCAGAGGTTAAATCCCGGAACTTTAGCCCCGCTGTGTCCCTGCTATCCAAGGCCCTAGGGGGAGGGGGGGGGGGGCAGGTATACAAATGACTGGTGCATTATATCTACAGATACTCAAGTGTAAGCAGAGACAAACTTCTGGAAAAGAGCTGTTAAGCTGTTAATACAGTTTTTGTTCATTGAATTTATTTTCAATTCAGTTTTTGGGGAAGGACTTTATATTCTGAATTATTTTATCTTTCTTGGATTGTTCCGTAAGTAAACACCAGAGATTTTCCTGGCACTAGAAATTTCTTAGTACAGAAGAGCTGTAGCAACAATATATTGACACATGGCAGAATACAATCAACTGCGATGAGTTTTAATTTCTACCAACCTAATTTTAACTATCTAAAGACCTTTAATCCCTCGCTTCAAAACAGAAAATTATCCAGCTATTTGCATCCTTAATAATATTCTCAGGAATCAGATATCTCGCAGACATGAAAAATCTTCATTATACAGTGAATGAAGCAAATTGTAATGAAGCAACCATGCTTTAATGACCTTGTATGTTTTCCGTTATGATTGCATTGAGAGTGAAAATGAACCATATGTTAGGATAAATGATCCATTTTCCTCCGCAATATCAAAGAGTGGAAAGTCCACCAACAGAAGAATTTAACATCTAAGGAGAGAGCACTGAGGCGCTAGTTATGAGTTATGTTAATGACAAAGACCAATATCTAATGATATTAATTTTATTTCCCTTTCAACTTCATATTTCAATTATCTTGTATACTTCTTATACATGTAATTATTTTCCATCAATGTTTTGAAGAGATACATTTATAATGTTTGATGATTTTGAAAATTCATCTTAACTTCTGAATTTTGTAAAAAGGGAAAAAGAAAGTGGGGTTTAACGTCCAACAAACAGCCAGCAACATACAGACATTGGACCTCAGTCTAATGTACCGTAATCATTCTAATTAGCACACATGCTCCGATAAGCGCACATCCTGGTCATTTCTGAAACATTTGTGCATACGCCCATACTACTCACTAAAATATTGATATTTATACCAATTTTACACATTAATACCACATTAAAATGTATGCTTAATTGATCAAACAATACTTTGTGACGTTTGGAACACTACATTGATATTTTTGACATGGTTATTACAGCAGTCTATATGTTGTTTTCATTCGTGGTGTGCGGCAATTGCAACAATATTTTGTTACCTTAACTTTAAGATATTTTGAATGTGTGCACTGTGCGTTAATGAGAACGAATACCGGTATGGTATTATCCAAAAGACTGGAGAATCTAGGGATCTAACCTATGACCACTGGTTTACAAGGCAAATGGATTACAACAACAAGGCTTCACAGACATGTTTTTTTGCAAACATATATGGAACTGTTAAATATGTTTATACAGGTGTGAAATGTAAATTGAAAATTCATATTATACAGAAGCATAAAAAAAGTTATGTCATGACTGTATGAATAGCGATTCCAAGAATGAATCACTTTTACATGACCTTAACAGCGTCACAGCATTTAACATCATTTACATCTTCCGCCAACACAATCAAGCTAAATTACATTAAAATTCAAGTGCATATACACTGTTGTTGAGAAAAAATCACCAGTATAATGTGCGAGACTGATTTGAAAGAAGAATATAGGATGTGTATTCACAAATGAGTTCTGCGAGACTGGTTTTCCTGCGACACAATATAAACCAGGCTGTACTGTCAAAGAAGATGATCAGAGGAATTTGGAAGCAAAAAATTGCATTTCCTAAGAAGTGAAAACAAATGCGACTTTCAGCTGCATGATCATTGCACTGCCAGTCTGCGCGTGTTTTCACAGTGTGCAAAATGCACAATTTCCAATGATATGTCTCAAATGAAGTCATTTGTATACAGTTTTGTTTGGTCTTGTTTTTTGATGTACGCTGCAGAAATAATGTGGAAATGTTTCCTTGAAAGATAATGGTATCATTTGACGACTCGCTGAATATCTATTGTACTCAGTCTGCCCACATGCCATGCGCCTAATGAATTGATGGCTGACGGCAACAGAGGGAGAATAAAGTCTTTTGAAATTCATTGGACCGGCTTCTCGGCGAATCTAGGCAATATTGTCTCAATAATATAACTATCGGTTTCCCTACTGCCCAATTACGCTTTCCTTCGACGATGATTGTATTCCTGCATCAAGTTATTAGTACAGGTAATTCAGTGTGTACGCGATCCAAATATAGATGGATAGGTCTATTTGTTTCATTAGGTTCAGGTCTTTAAACTTGCTTTCAAAGTGAGGAATATTATTAGAATAGTTTTTGCACTTTAATGAATTAATTGCTGTTTTTATCAAAGGGAAGCTATGTCATCTCCGTGTTTTTTCTAGAAGAAGTCTTTGTCTGAGAGGCAGGTTGCGTTTTCAGAATATGTTTCTGTCTTTGGCTGTTCCAGGGCAGTTCTGCTGTGATTTATCTTTATATGGTCTGTTAATTTGTTAGTTCTCTGTTGTATTTTTCATCTTTGTTTTTGGTAGATGCTGCTGGATGGCCACCTTGCTGGGAAAGAGCTAGCTGTCTTGTCTTCATTTGTACTGTTATATGAGCCACCCCATGGGAAAACCAACAATCTGCATATGCGAAAACAAAGGCGCAGATCAGCTTCGCAGTAACTGCGAAGCTGATCAGCGGCTTTGTTTTCGCTACTTGAATAGTACAATTCCTCTTCTACTTAAATCTGAAATTTCAAACTTTTAGCTCTTTTCTGTGCTTGTACAGGCCGGTTTGTGTCAGACCTATTCTGAAACCACATTGTTGGTTTTCCCACGAGGTGGCTCATATTTTCTGTTCAGTGTTGCGGACCTTCTCACCTTAAGTGTAGGTTGAGATTTTAAACATGATTGTATAAATTACTTAGCTTTCTATACTTCCTTAGGAATTTTTCAGCACAAATCTAGCAGTAAATGTTTTTAAATTTTCAAGTATTTTGCGTACTAACCTTTCAAGCGATGAAAGAAAAATCGCAAAGAATTAGTGGCAATGCACTTGATGTTATGGCTGACCACATAAAACCATGACAATTCATTGGAGGGTATATTTTGGGTACACCCATGTTACGACCAGAATCACAATGTAAAACACAATGTAAAGCAGCAAACCAAAAGCAGCAATGCTTACACTATCAAAGAAAAGACTAAAGGTTAAAGACTCATAAAATAGACTGGCCAAAGTCAATTTATAGTGGACATATCTCAAAGACAAATCACCGGCAGACCTAACAGAATCCTTATAACATGCAGACAGGAGAGTAATTGATTAAAAATTAGCCACGTCATGAAAAAAGCAAAAAAAAAAAAAAAAAAAAAACAGATTTTTGAATATGCAAAAACTAAGGCACAGACCAGATGTGCAGTAATTGCAAAGCTGATCAGCACCTTTGTTTTCGCTACACAAATAGTATGATTCTTCCTCTACTTATTTTCAAAATTTCAAGCTTCTGGCCTTATTCTGTGACTGTAGACACCAGTTTGAGTAGGACCAAGTTGGAACCCCTGTAGACCGCTTTTCTTGCGTCAAGGCTCAAATATTGATGCTTCCAGAAGCCACAAACAGCTTGTCTGTGACACAGAGTTAATGCCAGTCTATGATTGGTCGAGAGAAGCCAATCAGATGATAGACTGATGCCAGTGACAAGCAGCTGTCTGCAGTGGACAACAAGAATGTATCAATATGGAAAACAGCTACATGTGTTTGATCAGAAATACTGGAAATGGGCACATAATCTCAGAGTCAATATTTACATTTGCTATTTTCCTTTTTGTGGCTAATGAAGAGCCAAATAAGCCCATTTATGTTGAATCTGAGAAGTGAAGAAAGGGAAAGAGTCTGGTGTCTTCTTTCTTGTATAAAGAGGTGAAAGCCATTTAACATGGTCTTTATGAAGGATAAGGTTCAAACCAGAAAAAGGATTAACAAATTCAAGTCCATAAAATCCCATTCACAGATCATTGTACTGACAATAAAAAAAAAAAAAAAAAAAAAAAAAAAAAAATGTACATGTATATGGAGCTTTTGTCTTAGAGGCACTAAGTTCAAACCTAAATAGTCACTGATGGTCAAACTATGCAAAATTATTAATTTGATATTTTTGTATGAAATAATATGATAGGACAGCCATGAAGAGCTAATGAGACTGTAATAGTAATTGCTTGTAAATACCAAATAAATATGTAAATAAACAGTAAATCAATATTCGAAGTTATTCTCTGTAATTTATCCAATATTTAGTAATTGCTCATAAGTCTTAAATTCACAGCGTGTCTGAATCCTAAAATAATGCACCATTAAATCTTTTTTCTCAGTTTTCTGCCATTTCATGTTGCACTCACTGTGTTCACAGCTAATTGCCATAATTGGGCTACAGCTTCAGCAGTTTATGGTGTTGACACAGGGTCAGGTACATAAAACATGGACTGCATGTGCAGCATGGTGTACTGGGAAACAAGATCAATGTTTATGTTGCTGTCACACATGATACCACAACCACATCTGAAGAAGGTAACTGTGGATATGATGAGATGGAAAAAAGGCCAGCTTGAAAAAGCACACATAGGTTAAAACATATAAGTTTAAAATGAGCTTTATTGCATTTATCCCTGTCAAGGGATGATAAAATTGTGTTGCCCTATTCATACACTGATGAGCTTGAAATATAAAATTTCTAAGCAATCAAATACTTGTGTCTTAATGGTGGCGCACATGAAATAAAAAGAGGAAATAAGATACAAAGAAGAGACACTATCTTGATATGAATGCACTACACATACTTTGGCAAAACTGACAATGCATGAAGTAATGTCGTTTCCGTCAACTACTTGTATCTTAATGGCGGCGCAGATGGAATCAAATAATGGAGATCATTTACAAAATAATCATAATTTTGATAAAGACCTATGGGTTAATAAATAGGGTGAATTTGGGGTGTTTTATAAGATTTAAAAACTGACTTTTGACAAAATGGTTTGTGTGCATCAAACTGGCCTGGCTTTGCACTAGTCTTTAGCGGTTGAATATATTTTAATGTTTTCTACATTTTCTTAAACCTAAATGTTGTTTTTTTTCAATTTCATGCTAATAGTCTCAAAGAAGCACAATCATGAATGATAATTAGTAATTAAAAACATTTCATTCTTCATTTCTTGAAGGAATTGTGCAGACACTCAGTCATTTTCACATAAAATCTTCTTTCTCTGATTAAAAGAAACAAAGTGATAATTAATAACAGTAGAGCAACTGTCAGAAATCCTTGTATTCAGTTTAAATAATATTTTATGACCCCTGCATAGTGCACCGACAATGAAATCAACGCGGCATGCTTCCATGCACACATCTTATGACAACTCGGCAGAAAGCTGCACCATCACCGACAATCAAACTGCAACCCTTTGAAATTGACAGGGTATCGCATGACAGTCAGCCATTGTATGAATAAGTTTGTCTTCTAGATTTTTCAGACAAAATCAGCATGCTTACAACAGCTAGGTTGGATATTAGAAGTATTGAAAACATGAATTAGTGTACTATCATATAAAGAGCAACAAATTCGAAAATGCTGATCAAACTGCAAAATGCACAGACTGAATTGCTTTCTTTCATTCGCAAAAAGCTTAAACTGGCTTTTGCTTGATGCATCACAAATGGGCCATATCCGGTGAAATCAGTCAAAATGTTTC
Source organism: Rugalucina vietnamica (assembly GCA_964017185.1). Lineage (NCBI taxonomy): Eukaryota > Metazoa > Mollusca > Bivalvia > Lucinida > Lucinidae > Rugalucina > Rugalucina vietnamica. The sequence continues at coordinate 65,416,242 of OZ024872.1, forward strand.
AAAGTGTCTGTTTTCAGGTGCATGCTTGTATTATTCAGTTGGTACATTTTGACTTGTTGGAATATGTCACTAAAATCTAGCTTTTCTGCCTTAATCTGGCACAAAGTCATGAATTGCATGGCACTACAAATAACTCGAACTGCTTACTGCACATGGACAGCGCACTGCACAATTTTAAAGTGGTGTATCCGATATCACAACTACCTGTTTAGTAATGAACTGCTCTCTTGGGTGACTGCTACACACTGCTAATTATCTCTGACTCCTTTATTAAGGCATATTATCCTATCTGGAAGGCCGCCCCCTTACTGATATATTAGGGCATTGAGAGGAAGGAAAATAACAAATTAGAAAATAATGACAAATGGCGCATGATAAATGCTTTTCAAATCATTAGACAATATGCTAGATACAGAGGAAAAGATTTGCAGTTATAAATGAAGCTTACTCTTGTTTAAGACACAACCATACATTAATATGCCTCTGTGATAAACTTGCATTTTTTTCAGCTGTTAAAATAACAATTTTCATAGTTTTGAAAGAGGAGGAGATTCCCCACCCCCACGCACCCACCCTCATCTAGTGTTTAAAGATACATCCACAATCTTATTTCTCAGTCAAAACAATGAAGTAATGATTACCACTTTGAAAATAATATCAGAGTTTTAGAGGACAAAAATTGTTATGGGTTCAGTATCTATTTCGTGTCTTTCCCACTTGTGTTTGGGTTTGGTTTTCTAAATTAAACTGAATCAATTGGTATTCTATCAATACTTTGCCTAAGCTAATATATCTCAGGTTCTAAGGATAAAAATGTGCAACAGCCAAGCATGTCTCATTGCCAGTAGCATATAAAAGACATGTAATTTGATACTTAAAACGTATGCATATCCTGTTAAAAGTGCAGGTTTAAGTCAAACACACAAAGGTTGACACTTGCAACTTTATGGCACTTGCAGAAATGTCAGCTTTGATACAGTGCCACCTTGATCCACATTATAATTCTTTAAGAGTAGGTGCTAGTTCCTCGTCCTCTATATTGAAACATTATCCCACCTGCAACCTCACCTTACAGGTGTTCTAACTTGCTATATGTGGGATCTCATTTATCAGGCACATGTATGACATCATTTAATGGGTGGACATAAAGTTACAATGAAGCTTCCCTTTTCCCAGGTTGTTTAATTGTCCTATTGAAAGCCTGTTTTATTTGCATTAGTGGAATTAGCCGAATATGGATGGTACAGAATCAGCTTCTCAGCACCTTTGCTATTTTGTTGGCAAAATAATATGTAGTATTATCAACTTTTGTACTGTTTGCACCTTATGTACTTTTTGAACTTTTAGTTAAGTTCAGGTAACTGAGTGGCTGCCTATTAGGAAATAGCTGATCACTCGGCTTATGATATGTTTTCTTTGTTTCCCATCTCGGTTTTTGGAGTGGGAATTACTTTCTGATTGCGCCTTTTCCTGATCATTGCCTACTTTTACCTTTTTTACTAAATGAGCCGCCACATGGGAAAACCAACAATCTGTCTAAGCGAAAACAAAGGCGTAGATCAGCTTCGCGGTAACCGCGAAGCTGATCAGCGCCTTTGTTTTCGCTACACGGATAGTATAGTTCCTCTTCTACTTAAATCCAAAATTTCAAGTTTCTAGCTCTTTTCTGTGGTTGTACAGGTCCGTTTGTGTCGGACCTGTTCGGAAACCACATTGTTGGTATTCCCACGGGGCTGCTCAAATTACTTTGTGACAAAAATGGTTGAGGGAAACCTCACAATTTTCTTAGTTGTCATATATGAGTATTCGAGCCAGATTTAACATTAAATGAGCCGCCTCATGGGAAAACCAACAATCTGCATATGCGAAAACAAAGACGCAGATCAGCTTTGCGGTAACCGCGAAGCTGATCAGCGCCTTTGTTTTCGCTACTTGGATAGTATAGTTCCGAAATTTCAAGATTCTAGCTCTTTTCTGTGAATGTACAGGCCGTTCATCCATAAAGATACCCCTGACCAATACTTACGCTCTTTCCTGTGTATCAAGATGTTGGACCAGCTCATCTCTCTTGTTCACTATAACAACCAACTCCTCTAGTAGTAACTTCTCACGATGTTTCTGGGCCTCTGTCTTCTGCCAGTCTGGAAGTAAAAATGATAATGGCATCAGTTGAAAGCTATTTTTTCATACAATAAAAAAACATACATAGAGGCATTTAATTTGCAAGGGCTTTGGAAACTCCTATGGTCTGATGTTCTCTGATGTTATTCTTCATCTCAGTCAACAGCTATAGCCATATCAGGACAATCACCCTGTGTTTTTCATGGGATTTCTGCCATACAACTTGGATGAATGACGGCAATGTATACCAAGTTTGAAAGCAAGGATGGTCTGATATATTTTCATTTTTACTGGGCAACTGAGTTGAGCTTTCCTAGATAGCTGCAGCAAACACATGCAACCCTACATGTATGTTGTCCTGTAAAGGATTACATGCATAAACTATTAGACTTTCTAAGGGTTAGAGGGAGGTGGGGGTTGCAAATGTGCTGGGATGACTTCAAGCCAAGCTTACATTCCCTGCAATATGAACTGGTGTAAAACATATCAAACAACCCATTATATCACATAAAACATAAATTATCACCAGACACTTTAGTCTAAAAAATCTCTTTGGTCAATATTGTCTTTGACAACTTGTTCAACTAAAGTGTAATTAACACAATTTCTAAAAAGGAATGCCTTTTTACCTCAGGTTGTTGTTATTTAAGCAAGCCAAAAAGGTAAACAAATTATTAACACCTCAATTTTTCAACAATATTGTATAGGAAACAAACTCAAGTGGAAGGTAACAATGTTGTAATATGCTGATTGGGAAACAGTAACATTCCCAAAAAGGTGTGAAAAGAAAAAAAGTAAAGCAATTAACATTAAGTCTACATAAAAAAAAACAAAAAAAAAAAAAAAAAAAACATTGCTTCTCCTCAATACATGTAAATTTTTGCAGTTCAATTTTTTTTAAATTACTGAAGTAAGCTTTTGCTGTCTATGACAACCTAAAGAATGCTGTGGCACTAATTATAATCAAAATACAGCGCTACAATGTTTGGGAAACATTTTTCTCCATCTCATTATAAATACTAAATTCATATTTTTGTCCTTAAATTATTGGAAAACAAGAGTGTCAAAAGACTTGGGCTCTTGTATCAGTTGAAGAATCCTTGCATCAGAGCACAATAATCTTCAAGTGAAATTAACCGTGCCATAATACGAAATCTGACGAAACATACAATTAATTGACAAACAGACATGTGCCTGCCGAAGCACCCAATATGAGGCTAAAAGAATTTCTAAGATGCAATCCTCATTCCGTAAAGTTGTAGACAAAACAGCGAACAATGGCCAGAAACTACGATAGGAGATTTATTTTGCTATAGGAGCAATGAAAGCGGCTTATTGCGTGTAATCCTCTCAGAGATCATGTTTATAGGGAACTCTGTCAATATCAGGCCAAAACAGAATGCCACTGCCATAATCCATTGTTGAAAACTGCTTAAATAAGGCTTAAAGATAAAAGGCAAACAAAGAAATATGTTCAAATAATCATATTTACAAATTATTCACAAAGAAGTGGGTATTTAAGCGATTAAAATATTTATTCAGATGTACTAAATGAATAGTAACAATAAATGGGGTGTGAACTGATTGAAACAGGCATTACAGACTGTATTCTGTGTATTGAAAGTTCAAATGTAGTCATCGCTTAAAACAATTAACCAAAATTTGGAACTTTATGCATACACACGAATAAGAATGAATTTTGCAGTCTAGTACTTTATAATGCAAGGAAATGATAATTTATATTATAATATACGGACATATTATGTTCAAATAATCATGTTTACTAGTTTTCCAAAAGATGGACCTTAAAAATTGAATCAACTATCACAGGAACTTTTATTTTAACTACGATCAGTGTTTCTTATTAAAGCATAAATTTCATTTATCCGAAGTTAGGAAATGTACTTGTCCAATAAGTACCATTACATTGCACAGCATTACATTGCACAGCATTTTTTAATGTTTTTCTTTATTTGGTTTTACAGTTCTTACATTAATGGACCTACAATTTTTTACAGTAGTTCATTTTAATAGTCATACATATATATGTATAGTATATACAATAATAAATCTTGGTTTAGAAAAGTAAAAAAAAAAAAAAAAAAAACTAGAAATAAGTGTTTGTAAAACACTATGCCCCCAACTGTTTGCTTGCCTCTAACGTGGCACAGTTTATATGATTCATTTATTTCATTATTTTTAATCTGTAAATGAAATTTCAAAACCCTAGCATTCACCGTTTAAAAGTTTCAAATTTCACCGAAAAGTGGAAAAATTATCAAAATTTCAAAATAAAATTCTGTAATTTTGTCAAAATTTGAGGTGACGTTCTCAAAAGTTGATCAGGTGATCTACTCCTCAGCCAAAATCAGTATACCAAATATGAAGGCTGTAGTTCAAATACTTTTTGAGATATCTTGAACACAAGATTTTCAAATTTTGTTTTCAAAGGGACATAACTCAGAAAAGGGGCATAACTTGGGCATGAAAAAAAAAATACGGGTCAACTATTTTTTCATTAGGAATCTGTATATGAAATTTCAAAACCCTAGCATTCACCGTTTAAAAGTTTCAAATTTCACCGAAAAGTGGAAAAATAATCAAAATTTCAAAATTCTGTAATATTGTCAAAATTTGAGGTAAAGTTCTCAAAAATTGATCAGGTGATCTACTCCTCAGCCCCAACCAGTATACCAAATATGAAGGCTCTAGCTTAAATACTTTTTGAGATATCTTGCACACAAGATTTTCAAATTTTGTTTTCAAAGGGACATAACTCAGAAAAGGGGCATAACTCAGACATGAAAAAAAAATGGGTCAACTATTTTTTCATGAGGAATGTGTATATGAAATTTCAAAACCCTAGCATTCACCGTTCAAAAGTTAACAGACGCACAGACAGACAGACAGACAGACAGACAAGACAGACAGACAGACAAGCCGAAAGCAATATGCCCTTCCAACCTTTTTCAAAGTTGGGGGCATAAAAACAAGTTCTGTCATAATATAATAATAAAACAAAATATATAAAATCCCAAGGTGCTCAGTAAATTGGCGAGGTGCTTAGTAAATTGAAGTGTAGAGGGTTCCGTGCGACGAGCTTGTCCACATACGATTTTTCTACTCTGCCACATATTCTGATTAAAGAAAAACTACTCAATTTGATAGAGTGGACATTCAAAAGAGCATTAAAAAAACTATGGTTCACTTTATTTGGCCTGTAATGACAGAAAAGCTTTTTTCACTTCCTCTGACCAAAGTCAATATACCGGTACACTTTGGTCATGTCAGAATGTATGCGATGCCTTATCCTATCTCCTGGATAATATTTATATTAGATTTGGAACCAAATTATACAGACAAATTGTTGGAATCCCGATGGGTACAAATTGCGCCCCTCTCGTAGCTGATCTATTTTTATACTGCTATGAAAGAGATTTCATGGACTCTCTTAACCATGACAATCAAGCTGATGTTATCCAGGCATATAATTCGACTTCTAGGTACCTCGATGACCTTTTGAACATTGACAATCCTTATTTTGAAGGCATGGTCGAACAAATTTATCCCCCTGAACTACAGTTGAATAAAGCAAACAACACAGATACCGAAGCCCCATTTTTAGACTTACATCTTTCTATTGCAAATGGATTTGTTTCTTCTAAAATTTATGATAAACGCGATGACTTTGATTTTGATATAGTAAACTTTCCGTTTTTGGATGGTGACGTTCCTCACCGTGCTTCTTATGGTGTATACATTTCGCAACTTATTAGGTTTGCTAGAGTCTGCAATCATGTTGCGGATTTCAATGCGCGAAATAAATGTTTACAGCCACACTTCTTCAGCAGGGCTGTCGGTATCATAAACTTCCAAAAACTTTTTCTTAATTTTATCGCAGACACTTATGAACTTATTTCCAAATTTAATGTTGGGCTAAAGGCCCTTTTACGCGAGGGCCTTTCGGAACCAGAATTTTATGGTGACTTGGTTTACAAATTACAAACTTATAGGAAGGAATGATTTTTCTTTTCAATTCAGAAAAATCATTACGCCTGTGTAAGGCGTATTGGATATAACTTAAATGTTATGCAACAGTCTGCATGCTTAGTTTTTAACCCAATCATGGTTGATAACTATGCTGCCTTCTTTAATTGCACGCCGGTGGGTTGGATGTCAGACTCTATGATGACCCCGACATAAAGCTATTCATTTTAGTTGGTTGGGGCCGGAGCTTCTTGTCTGTTGCTTGGCCCACAGGGGTTCAACTGGTGTTTTTCTTTTACTCCAGAGTTAGTAAGTTATTGGGCACCCAGGGATCTCCATCATCGGGCAGCTTACTCAATCCTCGTTTTTGATTCATCATGGAGTTTATCATAATTTATTTGTTTGTCCATGATGAGTCACTGACTAGTTAGAGATTCACCAAGAGGACCGAACAACTTACTAAATGTTGTGAACCACTGCAGAAGCTGAGGGTGAGGTTAGGTACCAAGCCCGCATGCAGTAAAAATATATTACTGATCGTTCCAAGGCAATACTTCTGTGGTGGTTCTTATTGTTTTCTGTCTTGGTGTTTATACTGTTTTATGTATTGGTGTTTAAAATTTTTTGTGCTGTTGGCGTTTTATGTATGTTATCATATTTTTAGTTAAGTTTCGGTAACTGAGTGGCCACCTATTGGGAAAATAGCTGCTCATTCTGCTTACGATATGTTTTCATGGTATAAGTACCTGATAGTTAATTTAGTTTTTTTCCCACCTCAGTTTTTGGAGTGGGAATCTTTTTCTGATTGCGGCTTTTCCTGATCGTTGCCTACTTGTACCTTCCCATTTCATTTCAAACCAGAAATCAAGGAACTACAGAAACATCAAAGCATAAACAAATGTCAAAGACTGGTGTTCTGCATCAAAGCCCAGCTATTATGCAAAACCATTTCAATTTTCCAGCAAGACCACCTTCAGAAAAATATAGTTCCTTGAAATTAATTAGTTTGTCGGCTGTAATAAGGCTTTTCCTCTCAATCAAAGTTGCTAAAATCCTCGACGACACAAAGTCGACATATAGATAGCGCCGTAAGAAAGGAAGCCCAGTGTTATTAATTGATGTTGGAGCTTAGTGAATCAATTCCTAATTTTCTCCAAGTTCGCCTATTGGAAATGTGTCCGACATAAGCTGCTTACGCCGTAGGATGAGGATTTTATAATGCAATGACAAGAGAAGGCATTTGCTACAAAATTACCCAGAACTTTCAAGGTATTTTTAATGAATTTCATGCTATAAAATGATCTCAAAAGCTGCTAATCAGTAACAAGAAAAATGTCAAAAACACAAAAACAGTATATTAGTTTGCCATTTATATTAGAATCAGAAGAGAGAATGACTAAGTATAATTTATAGGGCTGCTAAAGAGTGCCATATCAGATGAAAGTCAAGATGATCATTTTCAGGGCAAGAATAGATGCATTTCACGAAGATAAACGTGACACACCTTTAAAAAAAGAGCAAAATTGTGGTCACTAATATTTGTCAAAGAGGTGGTCAAGGATTTTTTTTTAATTTGAGCATCCATTGGCTTCAGATATTTCTTAAAAGAGAGCAAAATCTTGTCTAGAAAGGGAAGGAACTTAGCAAACAGCATTCATCAAAAGGATGAGAAATGATCAGGGAAACATTTTTCGCAGCCAATTGAGAATCAGCCACAGACTAGCTAGGTGGTCTACAGCATTGAAAGTCCATAGCAGTACTGACAACCTATACAAATAAACTTTGCAAAAGCTCTTCGATGCCACTGTCTCAATGATAACAACTGAAGTGACCAATATTTTGCAATAGCATAGCTGTACCCGTCTTCTTAAATTATGCTCTTTCAGGCTCTCTCATACTCTAAGTACACCGAGTGACTCACATTGTAAGATAAAGCTCGGCATCAAGTAACCTAGTAGGTCTGCTCTCTGAAGACTTTCAGAGTAATTAACAAGCTAAGAAACCAAATCATGCCTACAACTCAGTGTAATGTTTCAATGAACGTTAAGAACCAAGCATGAAAATCCTCATACAGCAGTTTTTCAGTCAATTAAGAGAGATCAAACCATTATGGGCAACGTAGTAAAAACAATTTTCCACATTATGTGAACAACATTCAATAAGGTCAACTTGTAAATCTCCAGTTTCAACAGTTGGTAGGTTGATTTAGGGGATAACTGTATTCAAATTTTTCATTTGGCGCGACATATCTTCGGAAATTTTGTTTTACGGTGACGCGATAGCGGAGCCGTAAAACATGATTTCCTACCGTATATACGATATACCAAATTAACCCAAATGAAAAATTTGAATATGGTTGTCCCCATTCTAATATATTTTTTTTAACTTTAAACATCAAAAATGCAATATTTTTTTCACGAAACGTGAGCATCATCAGTGACGTATAACCACGTCGTGGACCAATCACAAGCGATATGGCTCATGACGTCGGGTTTCTGATGGTATATCACAGAATATACTGTCGCAAATTTCCAATCAGATGTCGCGTTACATTCTTAAGTGCATTAGAATTGATGTTTAATGTTCCACCAACAGCTAAGATCAAGAGGTTGGACCTCAGCTTAAGGTCTCTTCTAACAGACTGAAGGAGCCCTGGATCAAACCTGCAATCCCTGGTTAACATGGCGAGTATAACTTAACCACTGCGCCATGGAGGCTTCTGGTTTCAACATTTGAGCCGCCACATGAGAAAACCAACAATCCGCATATGCAAATTCACAGACGCAGTTACTGCGGAGCTGATCAGCACCTTTGTTTCCGCAACACGGACAGTACAATTCCTCTACATTCTACATATAAAATTTCCAGTCTCTTATAACCATCTTCAGTAATTGTACAGCCTGGTTTAAGTTGGACCTGTTCGGAAACCACATTGTTGGTGGCGGCTCATTTCTTCTTAGCTCCTCAGACAGAACCACATCTGAAATTTAAGCCTCTTGCACAACTTGTATACCAGTTTGGTTTTAAAAGAGTACAAGACTTTTATTCTAGCTTTATCCAGTTCCTCATCATTGCAAAATACTCTGCCTTTCATTGTATATTTAAATTCAGAGCAAGACTCATTGAAAGATGTGCCAATGTCATCATACCCCTGTATCAAACAGGTAAAGTCAATATGTACTAACTTTTCCATCCCTAAAAAATCTTGTCATTTTACAAAACATTTTCTTTTTTTTCATGATAAATCAGTGAAAACTGATGGTGAAAATCGATGACTCTAATCCCTACTAATCCTAGTTAATTTCATATGAGCAGTATCATGCGATGAACTACTATTTTTGTAAGTGCTAAAACATAGGTGTTGCTGAGCGGTGAAAAAAAAATGGGCAACTGATCAGTTCTTTCTTGTGCGACATAGAAGATGGTACAGTGATGTACATACTCCCTAAGTCCGACTATCTAAAGCCTAGTTTGTGTTAGACATGGTCCAAAAAATCATGAATACAACTTTCTCACAACGGGCTTCACCTAGCGAGTATGTATCCTTTTTGAACATCAATGAAATCATATCAGAAATCCCCATAATAGACCCTGATCAGTCTTGTTACATAGCCTGAATCTCACTCAAGAGTTAGGAGACAAAAATTATTGGAAAGCCAGGGACTAAACATTTTGGAATCAAGGTCTCAGACGAGGCCTGAACGACATTGTACAGATCCATTGATTCCTTTTCTGGATGCATTAGTGAACCCTCATTCATTTTGCCATGCTTAAGTAAAAAATAAGGTCAGAGAAGCAGGGGAATGTCTTCTCTTTACAACTAGAGTAAGTGAGTCGTAAAGCAATCTACATTAACTTTTGTGGTAATATTCATGATGTTTTCACTAATAAATTCACAACATTTTGCACATCTGGATTCTGTGTCAACAGTTTCAGGGTGGCATAACCACCAACATGAGGCAATGTTGTGATGAAAACCGCATATTTTCTGGTACTGTGACCAAGATAGACAAAAATCAGCATGCTCAGCCTCATAGAAAAGCAAAATTCAGACAGCATTTGATGTTGTTTTGATTGTTGGTGGTTCTATGAATGGAAAGAAGTATGTCCTGATCATCAAGTTGTGGCACATTTTTTATATAGGACAACTGCTCATACATACAAGTAATCCAAAGTGCACACAAAAATCAACACTGTGTATTGACCATAATAATGCAACAATTAGTTTTGAAAGTTTATTCTCAAATGTAAGGTTAAGGTGTAGGTTCTTTGGAGTGGAAGAGCTAGTGGATATGTATGAAAAAATCCTCAATGAGGTCCTTCTGACATTAGGTACAAACCGTTTTATTTTTCATGTACAATAATCGCCAAACAAAGAACTACCTAAGAACCAAGAACAGTCCACGGCTACCTAGACTTGTAAATCATTACTGTCCCATCCAAAGATATCTGGGTCTTCAAACCTAATTTAAGAACATATGCAGGTGTGAAAGAAATGAAAATGCACAATCAAATAACGGTTTCTGACAAAAGATGCATGCAATACGATCTTCTACCTGCAGCATATGGGCACACGACAATTGTCATGTTTTTTCTCACGAAAGTTCATCACCAAATGGACATATCCCAGGTACAAAGAAATACTGGACAATGTCATTGTATCCTTTACATGGACAGTCGTTAAGACAGACAGGAAGGCATATTGTAATTGTTTTGACAAGAAAGCGGAGATTTCATTTGGTAAATGGAGCCGCTATTCGCTATATTAGTTTAAGCATGCTGAATGTTTTGTTTTCTACTGTCATTGAAAATAAATGACCGAAAGAATCAGTCAGATTTTACAGATAATTTGTAAAACGTGCTTGGAAATTAAAGATGACTTTTGATGGTTAAGACTGAAAGCTCTAGAGACATGGCTGAAGAAACTACCTGATAAACCAAAAATAAAGTCTTTGTAGGCAGCATTAAGCTTTTTATATAAAGGGGAGTGTTTCATAAATTATGAGTATTCATAAATCATCATGTTTTCTTTACAAACAGGTCACAAAAGACCAAACAATTCCATACAACACTAGAAGAATAGCTGAAAAAACAAAAAGAATTTCTATTGGAAGAAATCGGAAGTTATTCTGGAACCCTCATAATTCATGGGGATGTCTGTGCAGTAACTGAGTTGTACAAGTCATGCATCATGTGACCATATGCTCCCTATTATCTGACCAATCAAACAAGCAGAATTAATCATCCATGATTGAGGTGAGACCAGTACAAGTAAAAGGGACAATAATTTAGAGACAACAAAAAATCTAACAAAAAGAAAGGTGCGCAAGCAGGAAAGACTCAAACCAACATAGAATCTGAGGGAGCCCTATATTATATAACAATGACACATTACTCCAAAGAGTTGTTACCAAAGTCAGATCAGAGTGTAATTTCAGCCTGCCAATGTCAAAGCTGATAGGAATTCTGGTATCTTGTCCCTTGTACGGGATCAATTACCGATGTCTTGGAGAGGACAAAAACATTGACAAACAGGACAATAACAATAACGGTACTCCGTATCATCTTAATTCAGGCTGCAGAAACTAATCATGCAGCAGAGAACCGTTATTATCAATCAAACAGAAGACCCACAAGTGACAGTAATTAACCCAAATAAACCAAATGCCCTACCAGAAAATTATATATTTTTATTCTTTATGACATGATATAATTTAGTTCCTTCTCTTTCTTTTCTTTATTACAAAATGTTTATCATGCCAAAGTGTTTCATACACTAGGCACAAGATGTACCGGACAGATAAATGTAAGTTTAAAGACTTTATGGTATAACAGGTGGGCCTTTTTATTTTAAAGAGAAAAACCTGTAATTCTACCTGCATTTTCGTCTTCAACATGTAATTGACTTGCCGATAATTATCTGCCAGGGATGATCTTTTGAATGAAAACAAAAGGATGCTGAAATGACCAATCACTTGGGATGGTTCTATGAATCAATGAAAATAAAAATAATTGTCTTTAATTTGTTTTTCTACCTTGACTCAAAGAAACTGATTTTTTTTATTGGCAGACATAACCTAAATATGGCAATCTACTGGCGCTTCAGCAAATCATTTTTCCAATCTGTAAATTGGGAAATGTTTGTGTGATTTTTATTTTCAGCAATTTTCTATTCAAGTTCATTTTTTGTGAATTTTTGAATTTGCATGTGAGAGCCAGAATAAATATTTAAAATGTAGTATTTCCATTTTTAGCAAGAACCTTGAATTTACAAGGCAATGAAATTGCAAACATTTTAAAATAAGGAAAATTAAGCTAATATATTTTTGTCATCTACAAAGTTTTCTAAATAAAAATGAGCCGCCTCATGGGAAAACCAACAATCTGCATAGGCGAAAACAAAGACGCAGATCAGCTTCGCGGTAACCGTGAAGCTGATCAGCGCCTTTGTTTTCGCTACAATGTGCAATTCTTCTACTTTCTAAATCCAAAATTTCCAGTCTCTAGCCATCTTCTGTGCTTGTACAGGCCGGTTTGTGTCTGACCTGTTCGGAAACCACATTGTTGGTTTTCCCACGAGGCCGCTCAAATAAAGAATTAATCATACTGAATAGAAGAAAATGGTCATTTTTTTTTACTTCAAAAACAAACAAAAACTAGAAATGCGTGTTTGTAAAACACTATGCCCCCAAATGTATGCTTGTCCCTAAACTGGCAGTTTGTATGATTCATTTATTTCATTCGAATGCAGTCAAATTTAATTTCCTGATGAAGCTGTTTGGTTGCATCTGTTTTGACCTCGATCCAGAAACAGAATGTAAGCTTTTTTGCAGGCGAGTTAGAAATGAATAAAAAATTTAAAAATGGAGTAATTTTGTCAAAATTTGACAGAAAGTCCTCAAATGTTAATCAGGTGATCTTCTCAGCCCCAACCAGCATACCAAATATGAAGGCTCTAGCTAGCTAGCTCAAATACGTTTTGAGATATCTTACACACAAGATTTTCAAAATTTGTTTTCAAAGGGACATTATTCCAACAAGGGGCATAACACATACATGAAAAAATACAGGCCAATTATTTTTTCATGAGGAATCTGTATATGAAATTTCAAAACCCTATCATTCACCATTCAAAGGTTTCAAATTTCACCGAAAAGTGGAAAAATCAATCAAAATTTCAAAATTCTGTATTTCTGTAAAAATTTGACGGGAAGTTCTCAAAAGTTCATCTACTTCTCAGCCCTGACAAGTGTACCAAATATGAAGGCTCTAGCTTCAATACTTTTTGAGATATCTTGCACACAAGATTTTCAAATTTTGTTTTCAAAGGGACATAACTCAAAAAAGGGGCATAACTTGGCCTTACAAAAAAATACGGGTCAACTATTTTATCATGAGGAATGTGTATATGAAATTTCAAAACCCTAGCATTCACCGTTCAAAAGTTTCAAATTTCACCGAAAAGTGGAAAAATCAATCAAAATTTCAAAATGGCATATTTTTGTAAAAATTTGACGGAAAGTTCTCAAAAGTTAATCAGGTGATCTACTCCTCAGCCCCAACAAATGTACCAAATATGAAGGCTCTAGCTTAAATACTTTTTGAGATATCTTGCACACAAGATTTTCAAATTTTGTCTTCAAAGGGACATAACTCAGAAAAGGGACATAACTCGGACATGAAAAAAAATACGGGTCAACTACTTTTTCATGAGGAATGTGCATATCAAATTTCAAAACCCTAGCATTCACCGTTCAAAAGTTAACACACAGACAGACAGACAGACACACAGACAGACAAGCCGAAAGCAATATGCCCTTCCAACTTTTTCAAAGTTGGGGGCATAAAAAAGTAGTCAATTTTTACTTCAAAAACCATTTAATTTATTTTTAGAGATCATTAATTTAAGCATTGCATGTTTCATGACAGTAGCACAAGCTCTCGACCATAAAAATCTCAGGTGCTTAGCTAACATGAAAATTAATTTTCCACTCATCAGGCAAAGAGGCTTACAATTTAATTATGGGGCGGGTATTAAGAAATGACTGGTTATTCTGTCTGTCTATACCAATTTTTTTTTTATGTTGTAAAGACTGAGATTTCCTCATTCCAGTAAAAAGACAACAAGAAACCAAAGACTGGCTGAGTTTCATTTGCTGAAAAAGTGACTTGAAACTGTGTTTTACCAACAGTCTACACATCAGGAAAACATGTCCGTGAAATGAACACCCCCTCATACCCCACTTTTATATAGTAAAACTGGGGTTTGCCGGGGTATACCTATTTTTCTTATTTTTGAACCGCCTCGGCGAGGCGGTTCTAACGTGTACCCACAATCTATGTTTTGAGCAAAAATAAGAAAAATATTAACATTTTTCCACTGAAAATTTTCAATTTTTAAACCTAAAAAATATCTGTTTATTGCATGGGCAAGTTTTCATAATAGACTGATTATTACACTGAAGTACATGTACTGGTATAGCGGTTATAAAATCTCCCTTGTTCAGGTGTGGATCTAGGATTTCTGAAAATGGGGGGGGTTTATATGTATAAAAGTGGGGCTCCTTTGCTTTATATCACACAATTCTACAATAATGATTTTCATAATCACAACTTTCCAATAGAAAGTATGGTATCGGTATGCTATGTTTTTCCTTATAATTTTCCCCAAGAACTGTGGCTTACTTATTGGTACATGTGAAATACTAATTGAATGTTTGCTTTACAAATTTACATGAAGGTCAAAATGTTTTCTTCACATCATTTCCAATGACCAGTTCTGTGTCTATACCACAATGGCCGCTAATCTGTCCTATTTGGGACCTAATTGTGTTTTATTCTTCCTGACCATTTGAGTGAAAACTTTTAGCTTTTCACCTCCCTTTGATTTCAGCACAATGATTGATTTGAATTATTTGTAGTGATTTGTTTATTCTGTGTGTTGATCAGAGCTTGCTTGTTTGCTTAAAGTCTTAAATGTGATATATCATTAATAACAAACTGCAAAAGAACATATTTGTCCATCATAAAAGTTCAATTTTGTACACCTTTGAGGTCTTGAGTATTGTAGAATATCATACTATACAAGGCAAAGCTGTGAACAGCATTGTTGTAAACATGGGCAGTCACTATGTGATCTAAGGTATACAACTCCTACTTGACTGGATACAGGTTCAAGGTGTACAACATATAACATTTTGTATTTTTCAAATAAAAATCTTTTGCTTAAATATTGGAATATTTAACCTTGTACACAATGTTAATGAATATTTCACTTTTCCTATTTGATTCGGTGTTGACAGCATCCAAAAACCTTTTCTGGTTTATGAGTGGTGCCAATGAAACTGCAAATACCAGTCGTATTTCAAGAAAGATTTTTAGATGCAACTAATATTATTGGTCATATATAGCCACCACATCATTCAGTATGGCACTTGCATAGCAAACACAAAGCATTATATGAGCCGCCTCGTGGGAAAACCAACAATGTGGTTTCCGAACAGGTCCGACACAAACTGGCCTGTACAAGCACAGAAAAGAGCTAGAAGCTTGAAATTTCGGATTTAAGTAGAAGAGGAATTGTACTATCCGAGTAGCGAAAACAAAGGCGCTGATCAGCTTCGCAGTTACTGCGAAGCTGATCTGCGCCTTTGTTTTCGCCTATGCAGATTGTTGGTTTTTCCCATGTGGCGGCGCATATAGTATTTTGTTTGAAAAAAAAAAAACAACAAAAAAACTAACATCAACATAACATCAAAATTGCCCACGTAAACACTACACCTCTGCTCTGAAGACGTATTCTCACCTTCAATAGCCATCATGGCCCGTAACTCTCGGTTCAGCAGCTCAAATTTTCTATGATCTAAGGTATATAACTCCAACATTTATGGTATAAGGCATGTAACTCCTACTTCGTAATGTCAGGTACATAACTCTGACATGACTCACCTTCAATAGCCATCATGGCCCGTAACTCTCGGTTCAACAGCTCAAATTTTCTCTCAAGGTCATCTTCTTTCTCTCTGGAATATACAAAGAGAATAATCAAATCCAGTCATATCACACAAAAAAGTGCTCTAGCTATGACAAAGGCTAATCATCAAATGATGGGTTTTCTCAGGATATGGCTAATACAATTCAATACTGTACAAAGTTTAAGAAATAGATCTTTCCTATAAAATTATGATATAAACTTGCAATTCATGAATCAAGTGATAGAAAATCAACATTACGAAAACTTGTCCATGCAATAAACAGATAGTTTTTGAGCTGTACACGTTGAAAATTTTCAGCTGAAAAATGTTGATATTTTTCTTATTTTTGCCCAAAACATAGATTGTGGGTACACGTTAGAACCGCCTCGCCAAGGCGATTCTAACGAGTACCCACAATCTATGTTTTGGAGCAAAAATAAAAAAAATAGGTATACCCCTGCAGACCCCAGTTTTGCTATATAAAAGTGGGGTTCAAGGGGGTATACATTACACGGACATGTTTTCGTGATGAAACTGGATTAGAGGCACTGTCGAGAATTAAAAAACAAAAACATTTATGCAATAAATAGCATGGACATGTTATAATTATGATGCACCAAAGATATATTTTTGAGGCAATATCTTGTACCTCATATGAAATCCGTATCTTCATTTTAAAGAATACATATCCATAGAATTCATACAGGGGTCATTATGATAAATCCTTGTCATTATGAGTTACCCTTGACCCACCCATAAGACATTAATAAGTCTTATGGAATATCCAAGCTCACATTTCCATACTGATGATACCCATGGAAACCTGATGCAGAACCTTTTAAAATGTGAGAATTTATGGAATTCATGTTATATAGATATCCATGGAATTCATATCGAGGTGGCTATGAGTAATCCGGACCCTTTTCTTGAGAGATTTGATAATCCTATGGAATATCCGAGCACATATTTTCATGTTGTGTGTACCAAAATGAAGGTACACACAATATCTGTTTCCATGGAAACCTGACACACGGGAAAAAAATATTCCAAAATTCATCACAAAATACATGCTCTATGCATTCTTCTAACAACAACAGCAAATTCCATGTGAAGCTCGAGGAATGAAATATTCTAGCTTTGCTCTTATGCTACTTATATAGGGGACATTTAGTTCCAAATCAGATTTCTTAGCCGGCATTAGTGTAATGGGTTTATGTCTACAAGAAAATAATATTTTCTCAATATACTTAGGGTATTTTGAAGTTTTCTCAAGGGATCCCTGTATTAAGTTGGGTATTTAGTCAAATACCTCTGATCTCCTAATATATGATGTTTAATAAGCTGAGCCGCATCGTGAGAAAACCGGATTTTTGCCTATGCGAAAACAAAGGCGCAGATCAGCTTCGCGGTAACCGCGAAGCTGATCAGCGCCTTTGTTTTCGCTACACGGATAGTACATTTCCTCTTCTACTTATATCCGAAACTTCAAGCTTCTAGCTCTTTTCTGAGCTTGTACAGGCCGGTTTGTGTCGGACCTGGTCGGAAACCCCGAAGACCGGTTTTCTCGCGTCGCGGCTCAGCTATTACTGTGTAAATAAGGAACTTCTGTAATTCCAAAGAAAGAACCTGATTAACACCATATATACATACTAAAAGTGCTGAATTAAGCTGATTTTCATACTTCAAAAATGATTAAATTCTTAAGAATTATACACAATTTAGAGCTGGAATCGATTAAGATATGGACAAAGTCTATCAATTGACCAAATGCCTAGAAAAAATATTTTGGAAATAGGTAATAAGCAAGAAAATATCTTCAACATTTTCATTTCCGACCATCTTATAGGCGAGCATAAATTGTGATTTCCTTAAAATCTTAGTTAAGATTCAGGTGACTTATTCTTCCAGTAATGCCCAAAGAAGATTGGGGGATATTAAAGCTCAAGAGAAAATCTTCTTGTTCTGCTAAAGCTGCTTGCCTGTAAAGCCAGTAGAAAAACGACTTGAAACACTGTCACTTGACATAAAATTTAAAATGATTAGCAAAGAGTATGATCAGCATGCAGCAAAGATACTGGAAGCCTGGTGAAAGATGCAGGAAACCAGAATAAGTTTCAAGAATTTTTTGTCATATGAGCCGTCTCGTGGGAAAACCAACAATGTGGTTTCCGAACAGGTCTGACACAAACTGGCCTGTACAAGCACAGAAAAGAGCTAGAAGCTTGAAATTTTGGATTTAAATAGAAGAGGAATTGTACTATCCGAGAAGCGAAAACAAAGGCGCTGATCAGCTTCGCGGTGACCGCGAAGCTGATCTGCGTCTTTGTTTTCGCCTATGCAGATTGTTGGTTTTCCCATCAGGCGGCTCATATATTCTTGACAATAAGTAGCTTATGTGTTCTGAGATTGCTAATGGGGACAAAATGGTGCTAGATCTTCCATGTTGACTGGTGTGAGGTTTAAAACTAACTGTGAAGAAAACAATTAGCCCGAAACATTGATGCTGAAGATGACATTCTACAACACTGGACAATCCAAATGTGGAGGCAAACCTTAAATAATGTTTCGCCCATTGTTCTTGACAAAAAGCATCATAACGCTAAACGGAACCCAAATGTTCAAATGGCTTTTTTAAAGCAATTGCTGACTTTTGCATGTCAAGTGAAAGACAGGGTCATTGTTACAATTTGGTACACCAGGGGCCAAGCAAATTCAGAATGTTAAGTATTAATAGAGCAGTATCACAAGAAAACCTGATTTTTGCCTATGCGAAAAAAAAGGTGCAGATCAGCGTCTATTTTTCTTGCTCCATGGGTAGTACAATTCCTCTTCTGCTTCTATCCAAAATTTTAAGCTTCTAGCCTTCCTCTGTGTCTATACAGGCAAGTTTAAGTCAGACCTGGTCGGAAACCCTAAAGACAAATGAGCCGCCTCACAAGAAAACCAACAATCTGCATATGC
This sequence comes from Rugalucina vietnamica, assembly GCA_964017185.1. Lineage (NCBI taxonomy): Eukaryota > Metazoa > Mollusca > Bivalvia > Lucinida > Lucinidae > Rugalucina > Rugalucina vietnamica. The sequence continues at coordinate 65,435,285 of OZ024872.1, forward strand.
GGTAACTGCGAAGCTGATCAGCGCCTTTGTTTTCGCTACATGGATAGTACACTTCCTCTTCTTCCTAAATCCCAAATTTCAAGCTTCAAGCCTGCTTCTATGACTGTACAGCCTGATTTTTGTCAAATCTTTTTGGAATCCACATTGTTGGTTTTCCCACGAGGTGGCTCAAATATGGTTGTGTTGCAGCGTGAAAGGAGTGGTGTTAAATTAGGAGAAAAATTCTCGATAAAATTTATATAAACTTCCTTGTACAGGTTTTGGAATTTTGTACTCATGGCAAGAGTTATTTGAATGGTTTGCATTGTTAACCAATAAAGACACCAGAAGCCTTTATCAGTGTCTAGCACAGCCCATAATTCTGGGAAACACTTAGAAACTTCAATATTCAATTATATTATGGCGGTGTGAAATGGTGATAGAATGCTTAAAGCACTCACTAAACCTGTAATGGGGTAAAACAGAATGTACACCCCTGTTCTATCCTCATACCCAAAGTTCAAGCTTGTGGTCAACATTAGTAGCAAAACAGAACACTCCAAATGTCTTTCTGAAGATTTTTCTGGTAACAATTTAGGATGAATTTATATCTGGCAGCATGCTAATGTGTGTATGTAAATCAGACCCATTATATGGCTAAATCAGGAGTCACAAGCGGAATACCTGATTTTTCATGTTAACCCGTATGACAAATGGACTTTCCCATCGTTATTATTTGGGTGAGTCCACTCTCATTTTTAAGAACATCAGGTGTGATTTTAGATTTTTATTCACTTTTTCGATGAATTTTCTCTAAGCAAACTGAATAGCCCCAGATGGGACACCGCGTTCTGCGGCGTCACATCTGGGGCTATTCTGTTTGCCATTGTCCCATAAAAGGGACGCAAGGCTTAAATGAGTTAAAATGTTACACCCTCGAATTTTATTATGCCAGGATGAACATTTGTCATCAATATGAGAGGCATGTACAAGATGGTTATTGAACCTGCAACCTTTGGATTGCTAAGTAAATACGCTATCCATTAGACTAGGCTTAAACAAAAATTGTAGAGTGCTTATCAGAAACATGTCTATTTTGTTCCTTAAGAAAATCATTTCATTTTTTTTTCTTTCATTTTAAAATTGTTATTTTGATACTCGTAATAATTGCAGCATATTCCATAGGAATGTTCTTATAATGTCAGCTCTTGTCTTGTTCCATTACTGAAGTGAAATGTTGGGGAGAAGATTTTCTTGTAGTTACAAATGAACTCCCTGAAGGAAAGCTAACACCGAGCTTAGTGTTCAAATCTTCTTAACTTCTTAGTGGCCCTATAGGGAATATTGTGTATTGGCACATAAACAGGCATCATATGTCATAAACAGAGAGAATAAATGTGGTTCCAGAATTTTCTGTCACGACAGGCGACAGCGCCAAAAGAAATAGATGACAACTTGTTTTAACCCATGAATGCTTGAAATTTTCTGTTAGAGAAAGTATGAAAGTGCTGTTTTTCAGCAGATTTCTTCAATAAATATGAGGAGTCTGTATAATTTCAAACGGACCAAATAAAATGCAGGAGCAAAATTTTTACATGCTCATTTTTAGTAAAGATTTCATGTTCAAGAATGTTCAAATGCCTACAAATAGTTGGCATTTTAATATAATATCAAGATATAAATGAGCCGCATCATGAGAAAACCGGATTTTTGCCTAGGCGAAAACAAAGGCGCAGATCAGCTTCGCGGTAACCGCGAAGCTGATCAGCGCCTTTGTTTTCGCTACTCGGATAGTACAATTCCTCTACTTTCTAAATCCAAAATTTCAAGCTTCTAGCTCTTTTCTGAGCTTGTACAGGCCGGTTTGTGTCGGACCTGGTCGGAAACCCCGAAGACCGGTTTTCTCGCGTCGCGGCTCAAATAAGCCTGGGCATGAAAATAGTGATTTTATAAATATGGTAGGAGAATGGAAATATTGATAAGAAAAATACTCTAACAAAACGCCTGATCTTTTTTCAAAATTTCTCTCCAATTTCAGGTGTAACAACAAGCAGGGTGTCACTGCTCCACCCTGTTAGAGCAGATTAAGCCCACTGATTCCCCGACAATGAAACTATCATCTGGTATTGTTACAGCATAGAGAAACACATTAGGAAGAGATTTTGACAACTTCCCCTCCACAAAAAAACCTTTTAAGCATGTTCAAACAAATAAATACTTGAGTTCTTCCTACAAGTAACACCTTTTTGTTTACCAATTAAGCGGTTACAAACAATTAATCAGCAATACCAACACTGAAGGTGTCTTGATAATGTCAATTTAATCCTGTATTAGGCCAGGTGTGCTGGGGATTTTAAGAGATTTTTAACAAAAATTGTAAATACGAGGGGCGTTCGGAAAGTTTGAATAATTGTTTGGTCATTCAACTAATATTCATAGTGAAACAAAACGAAACATACCTAATTTAACTTCAACATGTCCTCTATAAATGCTGTGAAAACCAAGATGATGCACAAAGACATAATAAAAATATGTTCATTACAAAAAGGTGAGGTACGGGAATCTGGAGCACGCCAAAGTCAAAATGACGTTGCGAAAACGTCAAACTTTATTTTAATCCCGTTGGCGATGATCACACTTTCTCAGCATAAACAGTATTAATCACCAACAATATCTACGCATTTAATGTGTCTGACCATTCTTTTGTCTGAAGTTTCCATAACCAGTATCAGTATGTGGTGATACAACTCCCTGAGTCTATTTTGCTAATATTCTCCGCTGAATCATCCGATATTTTGCAATTCTTAATGGAACACAATTCCACTGCCCCGCGGTTACTTCTTAAAGCGCCATCAGTTGCTTTTATTCCACTCTTAAAACATGCGAATCATTTGTACATAAATGCTGAACTATATTATTCATAGTTTTCCAGTTTATTTTACCATCTTAAGTGTTTCTGTGTGTGTTTTATGAAGTAAATACAGAAGTTCATAATCTTTTGCAACGCAACGACACAGTTTGACGTCATGGTTTCCCAAGACAACCCTCGTTATAAAGGACCATAACTTCTTTGTGGAACATCCAACTGATTGTAAATTTTCAGGAAGCAATGTCACGTTGTTGAAATATTACAAGACGATTCCATGCTTTTCTCGCGATGAGCAAACACTCAGAAATTATGTTTATTTCTTTAAGACTTCGTTAAAAAAAAGTGATATTTTTCAGACTGCTCCGGGTACCAACGATGACGTTGCCATGACAACCTGTATTTTCGGTTTCTATGGTCACTTTTCTTTCTTTTTTCTACCAACAATTAAGAATAAGTGGACGTTCACGCACATCAACTTTCCAGTACAGTGGATAAAAATTATGAGAGATATAACACAATTACACGAACTTTCCGAACAACCTACGTATATTATGCAATATTAGGAGAAACTACAGCTCAAGCCACAAATGACAGTTTGATAGACCTACCAAAGAGCCCAACCTGATTTAGCAATACCCTGCCCATTATTAAATGCCATGACATTTCGAGATATACATGCTCAATTAAAGATATACAGCTGACAAACGTTTCCGAAGTGATTCCGAACTCAAGTGTTGCTAAAAGCTTATAAAATTGACTCAGCATGGAAAAGGCTTGATTCAGCTGCTCTCCATTTAAAGCGGTATTTGTTCCCTCTTAACTATGTATAGGGCGCCTCCTAAACTCATACACCCACACCAGAAGGTTTCCAAATCATGAGTGTCAACTTCAAAATTGAAACTCTATGGAGTGACATCAGGAAAACATGTCCGTGCAATATATACCCCCTTAAACCCCACTTTTATATAGAAAAACTGGGGTAAGCAGGGGTATACCTATTTTTCTTATTTTTGCTTCAGATTTTACAGCTGAAAAAAATCCCTGTATATTGTATGGAGAAGTTTTTGTACTGATAGTAATTTACTTCCATGCCGATAAAATCAGACCAAATACATGAACTGACAAAACTAAAGCCTACCAAAGAACATGTATCAAAACTGTTACAAACATTTTTGGATCTGAACCATTTGTTAACTGTAAAATAACTGTATATCTTGAATGCCAATTGTCTTAAAACTTTTTATGGTATCTTTCATTCTCTCTTTAAAAATGGGAAGCAATCTAAGTAATCTCCTAGACCATACAGGCAAGAATACATGATGAACAGAACTGTAGTCGGCCAAGTCTGGACTTCAAATGGACAAGATCAGACGTATTTGAAGGTCATTTCACTTGTTAGAGGGTAACCAAAGTCTTAGTCAGGCAGATTAGTATTGTACTGGAAGCGTGTCAAAAACAAACTGAGATAACAATCAAACATTGGCCCACATAGGCTACCAATAAGATGGGATTATACCCCCTTGTCTGAATTTAAATCCCATTGAAGTTAGTAATCCAGTCTTCTGGAAATTCTTCAAATGTTTTATACATGAGAATCTTCCAATAGCATTGCTGTGAAGAACAGTCAGAATATTTTGAAATGAATATGAATTAGATAAATAGGAAAAAAGATTAACTTTTTTTGAACAGGACAGTGAATTCCGTTCCTCATAATGTAAAACAATTTGTCATTTTATATCAAGTTTAGACCAAGGGAGGCAATCCAAAATTAATCTTCATGTTCATTAAAGGCTAAATCTTTTAAGACGTTTGCTGCATATTTTTACAAAAAGAAGCTTTATCCTTACGAGTGGATGCATCTCGAGCTGCTTCAGAAATCAATGTGCAAAAAGTCACCATAATGCCAACTTCTAACGAGCAATACTGTTATTTAAAGCAATCAAATTACATATAGTTTTGGACAATTTTATTACATTCCCATTACTGACCAACTGCCTCCCATCCCTGCTGGCCAATGGCCAAGGGGACATGCCGAGCATTCTCAGGTGTTAAAATAACTGCCCAGCTCAAGTGTTTGTCCAGAAAGAACAAATTACAAACTGGTCACTTTATTGAAATTACTAAGTAAACATCCTTTCAAATTTTACAAATTAATAAAATTCACGCCATTAAATCACAATCACTAGTTGCTCTTTTTTGCTTGTTTTAGACAAATTTGCTTTATAAATGATGTATAACTAGGTGTTCTTGAGAAATTGCGTTCTTGAAAAACTACACCGCAAGTGGTCAATTAAGGGCCATCCAAATATGGAACCAGTTTGGCATTAAGTAACAAATGTTTATTCTAGGTCTTGTACTCGTTAATATGGCATAATATTTTCCTGTGCAAAATTTGGATAGGACAGATTTTGTGTTTAATTAGTCGAGTACAATGTTATGTCAATAAGACACATTTGCAGATGTAAATAGAGTTAGCTTGTATTGGGCGATTTGCTGACATAAATGTGTTTGCTATGGTCAATCATTGGGAATATGAGCTGTGTTACAAGAGAATCAGTCTACAATGGTTTTGACCAGATCATACAAACACCAAGTTATTCCATCACTGAAGCCTGACTGGATTTTACAAAGCAGAGCAACCACTAAATGAGGTAGTAGAAACAGAAGGTATTGTTCATCATTGTGGTAACTGTGCAGTTGATCTGTGTCTATGTTTTTTCAATTTGCATAATACAGGATATCTCATGATGCAGCTCATATATTTTCATACCTCTCTTAATTCAATTAATGTTATATCTGTGAAAACTTTGGTGACTCCAAATAACATGAATTATAATTGAATAATTAATGTAATGTAGTCTGTCAGATTCTCCAGCACCATTTCAATTTTAAGCCTTAAACAATAGCAAACATCTAAATCATTTTGGAAAAACAGGTGAGTAGAAATGGTAAGAGTAACTAAGACAGGGTAGAAAGGACAGTTCAATCAACTGTTTGATTAAGATTGTGGCAGTGTTAGAATTTTACGTCCAACACCTGTCATATAGAGCCAGGACTTCAGTCCAAAGACTTGTCCTACACGCCTACCAAACGATCAAATACTTCCCCACTGGTGCATATAGGAAAATCGATTTGATTGTAACATGGTGAAGGATTAGATGACACAAAAAGGTAAACACGCTTTGCATACTCTGTATTTTTTGCGCAAAATATTTTTTTTTAAGGAAAGAAGTCAAAAATCGAGGAATACAATTCCCCGTAATAATGACTTCTACGCTTTCTATGACAAGCTGAGGTCAAATGCTTCGCGCATTTTGGTTTAATTCATCAAAAACTATATACGAGTAGCTAGAAGACATTGAAAACTCGCGAAAACTGATGATAAATAGGTAGCTAATTTAATTCTGAAGCCGGTCACAAGTTCTGACGGCTATCACGCACACACGGCATGCACAAACAGGTATATTTTGGAAGATTATTTCAGCTGATAATGTAGCAGGACCGAGAAAACCCCGAGGGAACTGCCGAAAATTGTCGGTCAACAATTCGATCTATAAAAATGATAATGAAAATGTTTGCCAAAACAAAATCTTTAACACGCCTCTAAAAGTCTGAAAATGCATAAATGTTCTTTAATTCGTGCTTTTCTGATCATATAGCACCCGCGACCAATGTGGGTTTCATAATTAGTCGTACTTGCAATGAAAATTCATATCAGCTCCAAATTTGCAGGTGCATAGGCTTTCTCTACAAGTAGTATGCTTGCTTACCATTTATATGGCCTCGAACATGTCCAAAATACCATTTTACGTGTTTTTGATTTTCTTTTCAGCTTTGGAATGCACTCCTGGTCGATTTTCTCCGGTGTAGCATTTGATCGTCCGGTGAAAAATTCGATCGTTGAATGTATGTCTTGATTTAAACGCCCTTTCTTAGTGTTGCCGCACGTATTGTAATCAAAACAGACAAAACTCTGATTTAAATAGACAATGTCACGCTGCATTGTCTCACTATATCTTTAATACATGAGTTATTGATCCAATTAGCGAGCAGCGTTATTCTTTAAACATGCAATCTGTGATGCTATGATGAACTGATAAACTCTCGATGGATAGAAACAGCAGCTGTTGTTTCGAGGACGATATCTTACATATTCACAACGCACTGAAATGATCCTGTCATTTTAAGAAACCAATTCCTTCAAATACATAAAACAAACTTCTTTGTTGACAGTTAAGCTTAAATTTTTGCGACAGGTTTATGGGGTTTTAATCCAATCATGAGTGATAACTACACTGCCTTCTTTAATTGCACGCCGGTGGGTCAGGCGTCAGACTCTATGGTTGCACCGACTTAATCTCTAATGTCCTCGTTTTTGATTCAACATGGCGGTTATCATGGTATATGTTTGTCCTTGATGATTCATTGACTAGATGGAGATTCACCACTAGGACAGAACAACTAACTAAATTTTATGAACCGCTACAGAAGTTTGGGGATAGAATATGGCCATGTAAAGTACATTTAAACCCGCCAGTAATTTGATATTACTGATCGTTCCAAGGCGATACGTCTGTGGAGGTTATATGTGTTTTTATTTTTATTTGTTTATGTTTTGGAGTAGAATTTTATGCTGCTTGAACCTTATGTACGTATTCCTAGTTTTAGTGAAGTTCGTGGCCGCTGATGTCAAATAGCTGCTCACTCGGCTTACGATAAGTTTTCTAAGTATAAGTACCTGAGTGTCAATTTAGTCTTTTCCCTCCTCGGTTTTTGGGGTGGGAATTTCTTTCTGGTTGCACCTTTTCCTGATCATTTGCCTCCTTGTACCTTATTTATAGTTTATCATCCTGTCCTTCATCCTTGTTTAATAGTGCCAGGTTAATATAGAAAAGGTAAAAGTAGGCAACGATCAGGAAAAGGCGCAATCAGAAAGTAAGTCCCACCCCAAAAATCCGAGGTGGGAAAAAAATAAATTTCCGAGGTTGGAAAAACCTGAATTTAAAATTGGTTCCTGCAAGGAGCTCCATTTCGCACTTTTTTGTTTTCTTGACTTGACATGATTATATACATAAGAACATATAATACATATATACATATTGAGCTGTGGAAATGTGACTTGCTCAAGGCCACAACAGACGACGCCCCTGACGAGGATCGTACCGGGGACCCTTGGGCCCAAAGTCCGATGCGCTACCAACTGCGCCAGTCCGCTCATGGATTAAAGATATAGTGAGACAATGCAGCGAGACATTGTCTATTAAAATCAGAGTTATGTCTATTATTACTACAATGCGTGAGACAACACTAAGAACATGCGTTTAACAGACATACACAATCCCCGATCGAATTTTTCACCAGACGATCTAATGCTTCACCGGAGAAAATCGACCAGGAGTGCATTCCAAATATGAAAAAAAAAAAAATCCAAAACACTGAAAATGATATTTTGGACATGTACGAGGCCATAGAAATAGTTAGAAAGCATACTATTTGTAGAGAAAGCCTTTGCAGCTGCAAATTTGGAGTTGGTATAAATTTTCACTGCAAGAACGACTAATTATGAAACCCATGTGTATCGCCGGTGCTATATGATCAGACAAGCACGAATTAAAGAACATTTATGCATTTCAAGACTTTTTGAGACGAGTTAAAGATTTTGTTATGACAAACATTTTCACTATCATTTTTATAGATCGAATTGTTGACCAACAATTTTCGGCAGTTCCCTCGGGGTTTTCTCGGCCCTGCTACATTGTCAGCTGAAATTTCCTTCAAAAATATACCTGAATGTGCATGCCGTGTGTGCGTGATGGTCGTAAGAACTTGTGACCGGCTTCAGAATTAAATTAGCTTCCTATTTATCATCAGTTTTCGCGAGTTTTCAATATCTTCTAGCTACTCGTGTGTAGTTTTTGATGAATTAAACCAAAATGCGTGAAGTATATGACCTCAGCTTGACACCACAAGCGTAGAAGTGAATATTACGGGGAATTGTATTCCCCGATTTTTCACTTTTTTCCTTAAAAATGTATTTTGTGCAAAAAAGATAAGAGTATGTAAAATATGTCTACCTTTATGCGTCATCTAATCCTTCACCATGTAACAATCGAATCGATTTTACTATATGCACCGGTGGAGAAGTATTTGATCGTTTGGTAGGCGTGTCCTAGAGACTTGAAGAGCCAGACATAAACTCACAACCCTAGGCTCACAAGGAAAGTAGGCTAATGAATGAGCCACCTCGTGGAAAAACCAACAATGTGGTTTCCGAACAGGTCTGACACAAACCAGCCTGTACAAGCACAGGAAAGAACTAGAAGCTTGAAATTTCGGATTTAAGTAGAAGAGGAATTGTACTATCCGAGTAGCGAAAACAAAGACGCTGATCAGTTTCGCGGTCACCGCGAAGCTGATCTGTGTCTTTGTTTTGCGCATACGCAGATTGTCGGTTTTCCCATGAGGCGGCTCAAATGACAAGAAACAGTGGGTATTGGTTGGTCGGCTGATGTTGTACATCCCATTCAACAGCTAAGGTCATATCAAGAGAACCTTGATTTAAAGCCTCGTCAAAATAAATGGAGAAGCCCAGGCACAAACTTGCAACCAAATGTTTATAAGGTGAGTGGCCTAACCACTATGTCACTCTGATGTCTAAGACAGATAAATGACAAAAAAGTGTAGGGTGGACTATTACAACAGTTAAATGAGCCGCATCATAAGAAAACCACATTTTTGCATATATGAAAACAAAGGCACAGATCAGTAACTGCACAGATATGAAAACAAAGGCACAGATCAGTAACTGCACAGCCTATCAGTGTCTTTTGCTTTCACCACACAAATAATATAATTCCTTCTCTACATATGTACAAAGTTTCAAGCTTATAGTCTACTTCTGTAACTGTTTAGACTGGTTTTAGTCAGACCTGGTCGGTTACCCTGAAGACTGGTTTTCTCATGTCGCGACTCAAATGATTTGGAGAGTGGACACTTACAGTATATTGAGTTGCATCTGTCTCCTGATCAAGGCATTTCTTTTGTTCACCAGTAGGAACCATTCCTGCATTAACTTCTCTTCCTTAGCTTTGTTACTACCTGTAAACAGGGAACCAGTAAATCAACAACCTTTCATATTTATATTTGAGCCACCTCGTGGGAAAACCAACAATGTGGTTTCTGAACAGGTCCGACACAAACCGGCCTGTACAAGCACAGAAAAGAGCTAGAAGCTTGAAATTTCGGATTTAAGTAGAAGAGGAATTGTACTATCCGAGTAGCGAAAACAAAGGCGCTGATCAGCTTCGTGGTTACCGCGAAGCTGATCTGCATCTTTGTTTTCGCCTATGCAGATTGTTGGTTTTTCCATGAGGTGGCTCATTTATATCAATTTCTATGGTATGTCCACTTCAATTTTTTTTTTGTCATTATCAGATGAGATTCTCAAAATTCTTACAGCAGCACTTTGGAGAAATGTTGTTTGCCTACATTTGATGAAAAGAATGTCAGGGTAATATGGGTAGCATTTTGTAAACCAGAGGACCAATGGTCCTGTAAACGCTCACCTGAAACCCGAGATATATACCAATAAACTTGTTTGACTAGAATGATAATATACATGTATATAACCCCAGGGCCGGGCCAGAGCAACCCCTGGAGTCAATTTCTTTTTGAAAACATAAAACTTTAGTCCATTTGCCAATTTCACGGCTACCAAACAGTTAAATGCGTAACCGCCGGTTAAGAATAGAAATCCGATTCACGTCCTTCCGGTTTTGCGTGTGAGGTGCAACAAAAGGTAAACAAAACATACACTACTCGAATCGATCGATGATTATTTTTTAGTACAGAAAGGTATCAAAAATCTAAGAATGCTATTTTGCCACTTTTTTATCATTGTTAGACAGCACCAAAACAGTTTGCAACATTACTCAATATTTTTGGGGTTATTTGTTCCCTCCTTCGAAACAGGCGTTTCAACACGGTCAAAGACAGCAAAATACAACTAAAAATAGGGCAATTTGCGGTTTAATATCAAATTTTTGTGATTATTCCACGACAAATTTTGCAGATATTTATTAAATAAATCACAACTGATGTCTGCCACAGTATTCACTTTTCCCAGGGTCCAACATTTCTGTTTCGGAGGGAAGGAAAATTGGTTAAGCATTTGATCATTAAAATAAGAAGGATTTATCTCTAGATATGTTTGAAAACTTTTGCCTGTTTATGATTTAACATTCTCTGAACAGCGCTTTTGATGAAAGCAAACAAAAAAGCAAATTACAGTATACACAATGCTGTAAGTTTTATCATAAACAAGAATACCATACATGTGAATTATTGTATTGCATGTTTGTTGCCAAAAATGTTTGTATTTTGATATATACCAAGCATTCTCACTGCAAACATTACAAATAAACCAATTTTGGATTTTGTTTTCATTTCCCTGGAGAAGGGGTGTCTATATGTATTAACTAAGTTAATTATTTTTAACATTATCACTCACTAAAATAATGAGCAAAAGGAAGACCAAGGTATATTTAAGGCTTTTGTACATGCAGATTTTCGTTTGTTTGTTTTTTCTTGCACACCACTGTCAGTCAAAAACCCTTCAATAAATTTTATTTGAAAGGGTTAAAAACCATACAGAGATGACGAGACACTGTGATAATTAAATTGTTAAACATAGAACTCGAGAGAGAAACTAAAATACAGGTGGTTTTAATGCCGATTATTTTGCTATCATTCTAATGATTAAATGCATGACCGAAATTTTGACACAGCTTTTAGCCACATATACATTGAAAGCAGTGGTCGGTGGCAAGGAAAGGGTTCACAGAACTCATACAATGTAAAAATCATCTGTTCGCTGTCTTGCCGTCCGTTTATAATGACGCAATCTAAAAATATCCCTATGACTGACCAACATTTTCTTCATGTACAATGCAATCTCAACATGCATTTTTGAGGAGGGAATAAAAATCACGATTATAAGGAAACAAATCTGGAAATCCTTTGGGATACCATGAGATCAATTTATAACTAACAAAATTGCATTGAGAAAATTTTAATAACTTTCTCCAGGTAAAAATAATTTACTTAGATATGCGAGCTACGAACGTTTGTTTACCTTTTACTGCACCTCACACGCAAAACCGGAAGGACGTGAATCGGATTTCTTTTCTTAACCGCGGTTACGCATTTAACTGTTTGTTAGCCGTGAATTTACTGCAAGTTTTGCCCTTCAAATGACATTTTAACAATTTTCCCCATTCAAATGCATGGGCGACCTAAGTTGACCTTGCCGTAAAATAGGTCAAGGTCACCCAAGGGTCACGATTTATATAAACTTTGTAGAGCTCCATTGCTTGATGCTTTATGCCAAGTTTCAAAATCATAGGCCTTCTGGTTCTGGAGAAAAAGATTTTTAAAGGTTTTTGCTATTTATAGCCATGGCAGCCATCTTGGTCATGTGGCCTTGACCATTTATATATACTTTCATTCCCACTTCCTAACAATACTCCTCATAAAGTTTGGCTTTGATTGGCCAAGCAGTTTCAGAGAAGAAGATCTTTGAATATCACTGTAATATACATGTATATTGCCCCGGGGTGGGGGCAGACAGACCCCTGGGGTCCAAATTTTTTCAGAATCATAAATATTAAGTCCATTTGCCCATTTCCTGCAAGGTTTTCCCTACAAATGACATTTTAACACTTTTCCCCATTCAAATGTATGAGGGACCTATGTTGACCTTGCCGTATAATAAGTCAAGGTCATCCCAGGGTCATGATTTATATAAACTTTGTAGAGCTTTAGTCACTGATGCTTCACACCAAGTTTCAGAAACATTGGCCTTCTGGTTCTGGAGAAGAAGATTTTTATAGGTTTTTTCTATTTATAGCAATGGCAGCCATCTTGGTCATGTGACCTTGACCATTTATATAAACTTTCTTTCCCCCTTCCCAAGGATGGTCCATATGAAGTTTGGCTTTGATTGGCCAAGCGGTTTCAGGGGAGAAGATGTTTCATTATTATGGAAATATACATGTATATAGCCCCGGGGCAGGGGCAGACACCCCCCCAGGGGCTAAAATTTTCCATTAACATTAATCTTCTGTCCATTTGCCTATTCCCAGTTAGTTTTACCCATTAAATAGCAATTTACCATTTTTTCCCATTCAAATGCATTGGCGACCTAAGTTGACCTTGCCGTAAAATAGGTCAAGGCCATCCTAGGGTCATGATTTATATAAACTATGATGGGCCCACATCCCCGATGCTACATACCAAGTTTCATGGCAATCGGCCCACTGGTTCTGGAGAAGATTTTTAAAGGTTTTTGCTAGTTATAGCCATGGTGGCCATCTTGGTCATGTGACCTGGACCATTTATATAAACTTTTGTTCCCCCTTCCTAAGGATGCTCCACATGAAGTTTGGCTTTGATTGGGCAAGCGGTTTCAGAGGAGAAGATCTTTGAAATTGTGAACGACGGACAGACGACGGACGGACGGACGACGGAGCATGGGTATACTATAAGCTGAGCCTTCGGCTCAGGTGAGCTAAAAATTCTGCCTTTGAAGAACATGCATGATATAAAATCAATGAACCAATCATGATAAATTACATGGCTTGCATTTATTTTTGATTCATACCAAAAATACTAAAAATACTTTTCACACATCAAAAAGTTATCAATGTACATGTATAAGACAACAATTCAAAAGACCAAGAAAAAATTGGCTTGTTCTGATGTCAAGCAATGAAAACAAGTTACATTGTACACAATGCACCTTTAAGCCAAGTATGAAAACGTTCTGTTCAGTGACTGACTTACGATGAGTAACTTTTACACAAGAGAAAGAACTGGTTTACAGGAATGTGACCGAAAAGAATGGTTGAAAATGCTCTTTCCACATCATGCTGCAGTTGAACTAACAATTTCAAGGAAATGATATTTTGAACAAAATTTAAACAGGACAAAAAAGAAATTTCACCATACAAAGTGAACCAACATTCAAAATTTGTTAAAATAGTGTCAAGATAAAATGGCGAAGAAATGAAAAACAAAACAAGATTTTTTTTTTCTTTTTTTCTTCAAAGAATGATACAAAAATCTTAAACAGAAAAAATCAAATAAGATGTTACCAGCTTTTCTAAAGAAGGAAATGGCTCTTGTGAAAAAGCCTTGCTTCATGGAATGCCTTAACATGTTGCCTATCATATAAAATAGATGGAGTGTTGATATAAGAAACCCTGTCAACGGAGTTTCTAGATTTAAAAGAAAAACAAGCAAATTCAGAGAATTTATGTCCCCCGCCTTAATTGTTTAGTTACACAAATATATCTGACAATAATGTATATCCAAATCACATGCATTTACTTCATGTTACAGTGACAAACATTAATCTGAGGATTATATTCAAACCACATGCAAATCTTCAAATCATGGTCAGGACATCTGTACAGTTTGAAAAGAATCAGAATAAAACTGAGGGAGGAGTTTGCACACAAGGTACACAATGTCCATTCACTTTCATTGTATAAATGCCTGAAAAACGACTAAGTTCAAATTGCGAAAAAGTGTCAAAAATTAACCTGAGGATTATATCCAAAGCACATGCATATCTTCAAAGCATCATCAAGACATCTATAAAGTTTCAAAAGAATCTGAATTAAAAACTGAAGGAGGAGTTGCGCACACAAGGCACCCACTGTCCATTCACTTTCATTGTCAAATACCAAAAAACGACTAAGTTCAATTTGCAAAAAAGTGTCAAAAATTAATCTGAGGATTATATCCAAACCACATGCACATCTTCAAAGTATGATGAAGACATCTGTAAAGTTTCAAAATAATCGGAATAAAACTGTAGGAGGAGTTGCGCACACAAGGTACCCTTTGTCTATTCACTTTCATTATCAAAATGCCCGAAAAATGACTAAGTTCAAATTGCAAATAAAAGCGCTGCAGGCATGCATAATACCCCGCCTCGCAAATTTAATTTAGCAAAAATGTTTGTCAATAAATTCTCAAGATAAAGAGCAGAACAAAATTTTGTCATAAATGAAGGACCATAACTCTGTATACTTCGATAAAATTTACCCATCTTCAATCCCAAACCACTACTTCCTGATTTGAACTTTTATACAAAGTCTGAAGAAAATGGTTGATAAATGCACAACACAGAGGCAGGAAACGAAATTTTAATGTAAATCATGGGCCATAACTCTGTACTTATTTAACGTAATTTATTCATTTTCAATCCCAAACCACTCCTTCCTGATATGAACTCCTATACAAAGTTTGAAGAAAATCGGTCAATAAATGCTCAAGACAGAGTCCGGAAAGAAAATTTTAACGTAAATCAAGGGCCATAACTCTGTACTTATTTGACAAAATTTGCCCATCTTCATTCCCAAATCACTCCTTCCTGGTATGAACTCCTATACAAAGTTGGAAGAAAATCGGTCAATAAATACTCAAGATAGAGCCCAGAAACAGAATTTTAACGTAAATCAAGGGCCATAACTCTGTACTTATATGACGTTATTTACCCATCTTTAATCCCAGACCACTCCTTCTTGGTATGAACTCCTATACAAAGTTTGAAGAAAATCGGTCAATAAATGCTAAAGATAGAGCCTGGAAACAAAATTTTAATGTAAAGCAAGGGCCATAACTCTGTACATATTTGACGAAATTTACCCATCGTCAATCCCAGACCACTCCTTCCTGGTATGAACTCCTATACAAAGTTTGAAGAAAATTGGTCAATAAATGCTCAAGATAGAGCCCTGAAACAAAATTTTAACGTAAATCAAGGGCCATAACTCTGTACTTATTTGACGAAATTTACCCATCTTCATTCCCAGACCGCTCCTTCATGGTATGAACTCCTATACAAAGTTTGAAGAAAATCGGTCAATAAATACTCAAGATAGAGCCCGGAAACGAAATTTTAACATAAATCAAGGACCATAACTCTGTACTTATTTGACGAAATTTACCCATCTTCAATCCCAGACCACTCCTTCATTGTATGAACTCCTATACAAAGTTTAAAGAAAATTGGTCAATAAATACTCACGATAGAGCCCGGAAACAAAATTTTAACAAAAATCAAGGGCCATAACTCTGTACTTATTTGACGAAATTTACCCATCTTCAATCCCAAACCACTCCTTCCTGATATGAACTCCTATACAAAGTTTGAAGAAAATCGGTCAATAACTGCTCAAGATAGAGCCCGGAAACGAAACGCTGACGGACGGACAGACAGACGGACGGACAGACGGACAGACAGACAGACAGACAGACAGACGGACGGACGGACGGACGGACGGACACTCAAACGCAAATTTTTTTTTGAAGGGTATAACATAATACCCCGCACTTTTTTAAGTGGCGGGGTATAAAAAAGTGTCAAAAATTAATCTGAGGATTATATCCAAACCACATGCACATCTTCAAAGCATGATGAAGACATCTGTAAAGTTTCAAAAGAATTGGAATAAAACTGTAGGAGAAGTTGCGCACACAAGGTACCCACTGTCTATTCACTTTCATTATCAAAATGCCCGAAAAATGACTAAGTTCAAATTGCGAAAAAAGTGTCAAAAATTAATCTGAAGATTATATCCAAACCACATGCACATCTTCAAAGCATGATGAAGACATCTGTAAAGTTTCAAAAGAATCGGAATAAAACTGTAGGAGGAGTTGCGCACACAAGGTACATACTCCTATAGGGGGACGGAAGGACGGACGGAAGGACGGACGGAAAGCCAAAAACTATGTCCCTCCGCTTTTCTTCGAAAAGGCGGGGGACAATAACTCTAGATACTTTTCTAAAAGTAAGACATAAGTCGTGGCTGAGCTCTCATTTGTATCATTTACCAGAATCCTGACATCAAGAAACAGATGGGAGGTTTCTTCAGCAAGAAATTGTGGAGTGAAATGTGGTTAAAAGTACAGAATGGCCTGTCACAATCATAGTACATGTATTTGGTGGAAGTCAGTCATTCATAAATCACAGAGTTGATATTCTGGATGTAGCTGTAATGATGCACAGGTTGTGCAAAAGAAGAACACAATTTTTGATATTTTGACTTTTAAATAATTTTTGCTCCATGACTGACATTATTTGTAAAATCTGAAATAATACAAATTAAAGCCCCTCCGTTCTTGGTTCATTTAGTTTATAAATGGAATAAAAGAGTCATGGCCTACCAATATTGTTATGCTGCACAATGGGGATCAGACTCAAGTATTTCAGTCATTTGGTTTCATTTGTTAAAGAGTAAAGATAAACTAGAAAAAGTGCCTTGAGAGGCACGTATACCCCCGCTCATAGCCACCAAGCACCCCTCCCTACCCCCTATCAAAACAACCCGGCACATGCTCATCCCTGACATTGAACCTCAAATCCCCAATGAAAGACAGTGCCCTCCCTTATCAAGTACATTTTAGGAATAAGGACTGTAAAGCGCTAAACGTACAAAGATGGTGGAGTGTAATGTTAGAATGACAGATCTATTTTACAGTGGTATACAGAGCTGACGAGTATACCCAATCTAAGACATAAGCACGGACATTGTGGGTCAGGTCCTCATTCCTAGATTGAAATGAAAATAGAAGAGTCATTCTTAAAAAAAAATAAATAAAAAAAAAATGGACTAGATCTTGACCTCTAGCCCCCCCCCCCCCCCAATGCATGAGCCCTAGGGTTGGGTCTAAACCTTATGTGGTACTTATGGTGTATGCATGAATGCTTTCTGACACATGGCTGTCAAGATATAAACCTACAGAATATTAATCTTGGTAACTATTGTATTATATTATAAATGTGTCCTAGATTTTGACCTCCAGCCCCACCCCTATTGTTTGATGCCATGGAATATAATTCAACCCTAAAGGGCATCTATGATCCAAATAGGAATACCTTCCTATGAGTATTAGTTAAGATATTAACTTAGAGAAGAAAAAAAAAAACGCTATGTAAGTAGCACATTTTCAAGGTGACCTAGATTTTGAACTCTAGCCCAACCCCCGCGCATAGACCCTCGGGGCCGAACTCCTTGTAACAAAGCAAACCTTATAGGGTACCTGAAGTCCAAATATGAATGATTTCTGACAATTAGCTCATGAAATATACCCCACTAGAAAACTTTAACCAAAACTTTGACCAAAATTAAAGGTGACCTAGATTCTGACCTCTAGCCCCACCCCTGGGCATGGACCCTGGGGTCCGAACTCATGGAAACAAAGCAAACCCTATAGGGTACCTATGGTCCAAATATGAATGGTTTCTGATCATTGGTTCATGAGATATACACCACCAGAGAAACTTTAACCAAAACTTTTGACATAAATTCTACGAACGTTCCGGAATTACGAACGAAGAAACGAACCAGAGGACCATTGGTCCTGAGAACGCTCACCTGAAGCCTGATCTTGGAGTATTAAGTCATCATGAAATGACCTTGACCTTGAATACTCACACACCTTTATTGACTTCATAAGTTGTCTGCATCTGCAAAGTTTCAGGTCTCAGGCTGCAATAGTTTCCAAACCCAGTGATTTCTGAGACAACCATAATTTTAATTTTGATATTTAAATGACCTTGGGTCAAGGTCAAGAGATGACCTTGGCCTTCATTAATTACTTACCTTCACTGACTCCATTAGTTGTCTGCATCTAGCAACTTTCAGGTCTCAGGCTGCAACAGTTTCCAAAATATCCATTGTTTTCACCTTTTCCCATGTAAAAGCCTAAGTTTCCAAAATTGACCTTGCCGTAAAATAGGTCAAGGTCATCCTAGGGTCATCATTTCAACAAATTATGATGGGCTGGAGTCCCAAATACTACATACCAAGTTTCGAGTAAATCGGCCAGCCGGTTCTGGAGAAGAAGATTTTTTAGTGGTTTTTACCATAGTTGGGCATGGCGGCCATCTTGGTCATGTGACCCAAATTTCGCGATCAAACTTTCGTTCCCCCTACCCATGGACGCTCCACATAAAATTTCACTTTGATTGGCCAAGCAGTTTCAGAGAAGAAGATCTTTGAAAAGTGTGTATGGACGACAGACTGTCCAAGGTCAAGAGATGACCTTGACCTAAATTAATCGCATACCTCCTTCTACTCCATTAGGGCTATTCCAGTAAAACATAAGTACGGGGGGAAGAAGGCACTTTGAATTTTGACCCTCCACCTATAGAAGTGAATTTCATCTCGACTGAGCCACCTACAGAACCGTTCATTTCAATAAAACACCCTCCTACAGAAGCAAAATTTAATACGGATAGAAGTAAATTAAGAGGGAATTTTTAGGAACAGAAGTAAATTTTTGTATTGCTGTTTTACAGAACTGTATTGTGTGATTTTTGTCAAAAGTCATTAAAATAATGTTCTCACTATAATAATAAAGATTGAATACCTATTTTTTGAAAATATATCTTCATTTTATCATCCTGATCAGCAAGCCATGTGGACAAGGAAGCGTGTTTGAATCTCATCAGCTTTCATGATTATTGTGCCTATTTTCAACAATGTGCTATATCCAATTAATCATATGTGTAACGTCACTCTTAACCGTTATCATGCTGAGATCTATTTTTTTCCAATAACGTGTGCCACTGAGTTTTTTTGTTTTTTTTTGCAAAAAATCGCTTTTTCGCCACTTTTCAGGCTTCAAAAAACACTATGTTGCATTTTCCAAAAAGCTAATACTTTGTTGTTGTTGTTGCTTTGGGAGAGCGATACAAGTTCGTATATCGCTACGTTTTGTGTCTAAACATCATTAAATTCATCAATGAGCCGCCATTTTAGCTTTCAATAGGTCTGTAATTGTGATTTCTGACCCAAATCCCGGTTCAAATGCCTTTTCTAGGCTTAAAATGCCAAAAAACAACCTCAATTGCTGACAATTTCCTGATTCAGTTTTTTTTTTGCACACGTCACCAGCGCGAACGTTATAGAGAGCACTCTCACCTTTCTCGCGAGATCAGACGATACCTCATCTTGATCTCTCGCATTTGACGCTTTGAATTGTGGGATATAGCCGATTTTGGCTACAGACGACACACGAAGAAAGCTGGGGCATCCCGCATGAATTTCCCAGATCCCATTGGCCAACTGCGACAGGCCAGTGCGTGAAGCGCTACCTGTCAGCGACAATGCACTCTCACAGGAGGAAAAAATCGAAGTCGGATCGGGCGAACGAAAGGTTTTTAGTCTCTTTAATTTGCTTCTATGCATTGCATTGAATTTTACACCTTAGAACCGATTTTCAACACGAAAAAATACCCCACCTCCTATAGAAGCAATTTTTCTCCAACTCCCACCACGTACAGAAGTATTTCAACCAACGAAGGACCCTACGATAGAAGTTTATTAAAGTGCCGTCTTCCCGGGGTACCTATGTTCAACTGGAATAGCCCTTAGTTGTTTGCATTTACCACTTTTCAGGTCTCAGGCTGCAACAGTTTTCAAAAAATCCATAGTTTTCACTTTTCCCATGTAAAAGCATATGTTTCCAAATTTGACCTTGCGGTAAAATAGGTCAAGGTCATCCTAGGGTCATCATTTGATCAAAACATGATGGGCTGGAGTCCCAAATGCTAAATACCAAGTTTCATGAAAATCGGCTGGCCGGTTCTGGAGAAGAAGATTTTTGAGAGGTTTTTACCATATATCGTGGCGGCCATCTTGGTCATGTGACCTGGTTTTCGCAACCAAACTTTCGTCTCCTTTACCCATGGATGCTCCATATAAAATTTCACTTTGATTGGCCAGGCAGTTTCAGAGAAGAAGATCATTGAAAAGTGTGTATGGACTACAGACAGGCCAAGGTCAAGAGATGACCTTGACCTAAATTAATCACATACCTTCATCTACTCCATTAGTTGTTTGCATCTACCTTTTTTCAGGCCTCAGGCTGCAATAGTTTTCAAAAAATCCATAGTTTTCACTTTTTCCCATGTAAAAGCCTATGTTTCCAAAATTGACATTGCCGTAAAATAGGTCAAGGTCATCCTATGGTCATCATTTGATCAAACTATGATGTGCTGGAGTCCCAAATGCTACATACCAAGTTTCATGAAAATCGGCCAGCCGGTTCTGGAGAAGAAGATTTTTGAGAGGTTTTTAATATATATTGGCGTGGCGGCCATCTTGGTCATGTGACCTGGATTTTACGATCAAACTTTCGTCCCCTCTACCCATGGATGCTCCACATAAAATTTCACTTTGATTGGCCAAGCAGTTTCAGAGAAGAAGATCTTTGAAAAGTGTGTATGGACGACAGACTGGCCAAGGTCAAGAGATGACCTTGACCTAAATTAATCACATACCTTCATCTACTCCATTAGCTGTTTGCATCTACCACTTTTCAGGCCTCAGGCTGCAATAGTTTTCAAAAAATCCATAGTTTTCACTTTTTCCCATGTAAAAGTCTATGTTTCCAAATTTGACCTTGCCGTAAAATAGGTCAAGGTCATCCAATGGTCATCATTTTATCAAACTATGATGGGCTGAAGTCCCCAATGCTACATACCAAGTTTCATGGAAATCGGCCCACCGGTTCTGGAGAAGATTTTTGAAGTGTTTTTATCATATATGGGCGTGGCGGCCATATTGGTCATGTGACCTGGATTTCGCGATCAAACTTGAAATGCCACTACCCAAGGAGGCTCCACATAAAATTTCAACTAGATCGGCCAAGCGGTTTCAGAGAAGAAGATCTTTGAAATTGTGGACGACGACGGACGGACGGACGACGACGGACGGACGCCGGATCATGGCCATCCTATTAGCTCACCTTGTGAGCCTTCGGCTCAGGTGAGCTAACAAATGAACAAACGAACGAACATACGAATGGAAAAGCGAAAACTATATACCCGTCGGCATGAATGCCAGGGGTATAATTAGTTTTGGGCAAACAGTGGAGAACAACATCAGACACACCTAGAGGAGCAGTCTGATTAGTAACTTGACTTCCTTTTTTCTGAATGAGCACTTTTAGAGGCACTTATATAATCAAAGTTACCAAACATGTACCCAATTTCTTCTACCAAAGATTCCTACAGATTTGTACACTTATTCAGAAGAGAGCAATACCATAGACAGACTAAAAGACAGAATTGTTGTAAGAATGTCATTTTCTGCAGATCAGAACATGCTTAGTGGATTAAAATACCTTGAACTATAAAATATGATAGAAACTGCTCAAAATGTCCGCTGTCAGAAGCTACAAAAGGCACAATATATCAAATACATGTGTTGTATGTTAAGAATATACTATAATTTTCAAAATGCTATCTCAATATAAATGCACAAAATCAACAGAGCTTCAACTGAAATAAAGTAAATAAATTTATACCAGGGAAAGAATACATTTATATCATTTATACATCCAAGAAGTGGCAATCCAAAACACTGATGCAGATATCATGAACAGATCAACAGTCATTACTGAAGTCTCAAAAACAATGTAAGTTTTTTTTTTATCAACATTGTTTGATTTCAAGCGTTTTGGGATTGCTACCTGTCTGAGGTGGATGATCAGTAAAGACTGACAGACATTCATGTTAAAAACAGCTGTTTTTATACTTATTATCTCTGCCATTGATTGTGTAACCACTGCATCTTTTAACTGGTCAAATATTCCACCAGTAGATACTAAAACAATACACATCCCATCAGAACATCAATAACAAAATGAGATAATTTTCATGGTGGAAGGGAAATAACTCTGTATAGAACATTGGGGACTGTTAAAATAAAGTCCAACCTCATAATAACACTGATTTTGATATAAATGTCATGTCTTGGCTCTCAAATAGTCATTTTCCTTTTCTGATGCAGATTAACGTCTATTTAACATGAATCTCTTATAATTGAGCCGCCGCATGTGAAAACCAACAATCTGCATAGGCGAAAAACAAAGGCGCAGATCAGCTTCGCAGTAACTGCGAAGCTGATCAGCGCCTTTGTTTTCGCTACATGGATAGTAGAATTTCTCTTCTTCTTAAATCCGAAATTTCAAGCTTCTAGCCTGCTTCTGTCACTGTACAGCCTGGTTTGTGTCGGACCTGTTTGGAAACCCATACTGTTGAATTTGTCATTCAAAGGCTCAATTTTTTTTTTGATTCTGTTTTACATCCCTTTCAAGATTATTTCAGCTCATATGAGACGGGCCAATCAGTAGGTTGGGCGAAAACGGAAGGACCCCGAGAAAAACCACCTGGCACACCCGCATGCAGAACTTGGCTTGTCTCACATGGCCAATGCCGGGCTCGAACCCACACCATACACAGTGGTGTGATGAACGAGAAACAGCGCTCTTAACCGCTCAGCCACGAGGGCCGCCTCTTATAAAACACCCGAAAGTAGTTTTGTACTATTTAAGCAAAGTGCTCTTTTTGATAAATACTTTGAAAGCTTTTCTATTTACCCACCTTTCTCCATAACTTTTCTGAGTTGTGTTTCCAGCAAGGCGGCTCTCCTGTCAATCTGTTGTTGTTCTCTCTCTAAGGCTTCTAGCTCATTATTAACATACTGGTTGGTATCTTTCAAGTTCTGGCAAAGCAAAGCAAATTGTCATTCAGATTTGGAGAATGATCAAAGAGAAATAACTCTTACACTCACCTGTTTATGACCATTCAAAAGTTCAGCATACTGAAATTTGGTCAAAAAAGTAAAAATCTTATTCCGGTCAGCTAGAATAAGCAGTAAAGAACGGCTGTGAAGATGTCTTCATGAACAAATCTTCTTGAGTTTGTCAGGTGTGGGTGGGTGTGAATTAAATTTCATTTCATTACAATTCAGTTGTGCTATGATCATAAATATCCAGTAATATTTGAAGTGATAAATTAAATTGGTATCGTGAAGATTTTGCAGATCTAATGAGACTTACCTCCGCCTCCCGTAGTAAGTCATCAAGGTCAAGAGAATCTCTGTCACTATCATCTGTGAATGGACTAGCCTCTGGAAATATAGGAAAGTGTAGTCATACTGCAGCTGTACTGATACAAGTTTATGAATAGTTAGGTGACAGCAAACTGAACAGACCCAGTAGATTGAGTGGCAGTCAGACGGAGACTAACACTGTCTAGCTTTCTTTGCATCTTTGGGGGGTATTTCTGGACAGAAAGGCAAAGTTATTTCTGGACAGAAAGGCAAAGTTATTTCACTTCTATGTTGATTAAAGAAAAAAAAATGATATTAGAATGCAGACAAATAGAATCCATCATGGGTGTCCAGTGGAGATAGGAAAATCCCAACCCGAGGGTCCACCCGTTCCAGTGGGAAACGAGGCTCGCCGAGTTTCCCACAGGAACGGTGGACCCGAGGGTTGGGATTTTCCTTTCTCCACTGGGCACCCATGATCGATTCTTTTTCTTACATACTCCGATTTTATCCTTTTACCGGTAACGTAACCTGGTACCGTGCTTTAACCCTTGTGACGTTGTGCATATTACGGATGTGACGTCAAATGTAAATAAATCGCTGTCAAAGTCAATAGTGATGTAGTTTTTATTTGTTTTTATTTTAAAACGAGCGTGATTCAAGAATACTCGCTGTGAAAAACATTTCTTTTGTCTAGTTTTGGTGAACGCCATTGCTGCAAGCAGTAGAAACGATCGAATTATATCGCGTGCTTTTCTTATCTTGCATGAGCAACCAAACCAGCAGTGTAAGATCGATTTATCTACCACCACTAAAATACCGGAATTTTTCTATCTTTATGATAGAGGTATGTAAGAAAAAGATTTCTACACCCCGACCCAGTTGTTCAAAATTATTAACATTATTGGTTTGCGATTCATTAAAATTTCAAATATGAATATTACAAATACACAGTAATTTTTTTTGATTTTTTTTTGTTGATAAAATGTGAGAATCCTCACATTTAAGGATTCTCACATTTTATCAACAAAAACTAACAGTGTATTTGCTTATGTAGTCTGCATTTACTAACAAGTTGAGGTCTTAACGATGACGTTAAGCTAACAAAGTTTTGAACAACTGGACCCAGAAAGCAATCTACACCTATTGCCATCATTATCTAAAATTACCTCTGTCTTCAAAGTCTATACTGGTAAAAGATATCTGCTGGTCTGGTCCTATGGCTCTCTTGCTGTTGTCTCTTCTAATCTCTTCTGACTTGGATGGAGCCTGCAAAACATATGAGCCACATCTTATGGAAGTATGATGCCATCTGGGTTTCAAGCCAGGTCCAACAAAAATGAGTACGAAATTAAAAAAACGGTTAGAGTTTTGTTATTCTGTTTTACTAGAGACATAAACTATGCTATACCATACCTTCTCACTGTGCACAGGTTTAGATGGCACAATCTTCTCCTCTGTCACAGGCTCAGGAGATGGGACAGGTAAGACTGATCTTTTTCAAACAATGATCAGGAAAATATCAAAGATGACTGTAATATTCTACCATACCTTCTCACTGTGTACAGGTTTAGCTGGCACAATCTTCTCCTCTGTCACAGGCTCAGGAGATGGGACAGGTAAGACTGATCTTTTTCAAACAATGATCAGGAAAATATCAAAGATGACTGTAATATTCTACCATACCTTCTCACTGTGTACAGGTTTAGCTGGCACAATCTTCTCCTCTGTCACAGGCTCAGGAGATGGGACAGGTAAGACTGATCTTTTTCAAACAATGATCAGGAAAATATCAAAGATGACTGTAATATTCTACCATACCTTCTCACTGTGTACAGGTTTAGCTGGCACAATCTTCTCCTCTGTCACAGGCTCAGGAGATGGGACAGGTAAGACTGATCTTTTTCAAACAATGATCAGGAAAATATCAAATATAACTGTAATATTGTACCATACCTTCTCACTGTGCACAGGTTTAGCTGGCACAATCTTTTCCTCTGACACAGGCTCAGGGGAGGGTAACTTTATATTAGGACGAGTGAGGCTAATCTTCTTTAACTGATGATCAGGTTTAGTTGTACTTATGTCCCCTTCTGACTTCCGCTCTGCTGAATCTCGATCTAAAATGAATGTCAAATGGAGGGTTATTTTGTTACAAAATGATTATTACAAAGGCATAGTCTGTGGCTGTTTCAAAAGCCATACTCTTAAAACAATGGAGATGAAGTGTATGAAAATCAAGTAGTGTCTTTCTGTTTGTTATTTTTTTTAAATCTGCTTAGACTGCTTTCTTGCAAGACTGTAATTTGTAAAATGTCATTGTGTGATAACATTAGCTATTCTTGTAGAGCTGGCTGCAAAGCTAGTGATTTAGGAATGTATGTGCTGAAAGCATTTTACATGTAAATGCTGTTGACAAATGAGCACTATGAAGAAGCTGAGGGCTAAGCAAATTCATAAGACCTGTATAAACTTGGAAGAAAAATTAAAATTCCATACATTAGTTTAATTTATTGGTACAGTCTCCTCTGATACAATTCAAAATTTGACTATGTAAGAGACAACCTTCACCATAATTATTTCAAACAGAAAGAAATTATAAAGTACATGCAGAAGATACTGTTAATTTCCCAAATTCACCTCAATAAATATATAAGTATCTTACTTCAAAGGATAGAAAAGATGAGCATATATGATGATACACACCTTATCACTTATCTGCTTTGTTAACCAAGTGTTATATCGGATGTGCTCAAACCCACATTAAACAGGGTACCCACGCTTTTGTCAAAACCAAATTCCAGGACTTTTACAGGACTTTTCCAGGCCAGATGAGTAATTTTCAAGGTCTGATCACAACAAAATTCCAGGACTTTTCCAGGATCGTCAAATTTATAACTCTTTCTTTCTTTATATACTGCAACACCCCCTCGCGAGGATTACGTGCAGGTTGATTGCGTCTTAAAGCCTGGTGCATAAAGTGTACGGAAAAAGATAAAATCAGAGGTGATAGTGTTCTCGCAACAAGAAACAGTTTTTCTTATCTGAAACAGCGGACCTCGGTAATTGGGAGTAAGGATTTGACTTTGCACGTTCTTAACTTTCAGAAACTATATTTAAACAAACCTTTTCTCGAAATTCGAAAACGCATTGATCCGTGTGTATTCGGACTCCCTCGGCCAAACCGATTATTTCCCTTGTTCGGTTGGGTATGAAATAAGGTCCAACACCAGTAAAAAAATCTCCCATAGGCCGCAATGCAAATTCCCTCACTTTGTGACACTCCCAGCTGGTACCCAACATTGCACCACCAAAAGGTCTTCTCTAACTTGATAGCCCAGCCACATCCCTACCCAAAGGTGCCACTACCTATGGGGGTTGACCATCTCGATTTTCCGGTAATCCATTTTGCAATATACCTATGGGTGGATTCTACACTCTAGAATGGTCCGGATTTTAGTAGGGGGTAGTGTACAAACAGAAGCCTCCGATGAGATATAGTCCGTTTTGGCATGGTGATTTGTGCACTAACATGTTGTATTATGGCGATACTTTGTAGTAAATGCGAGATCTTACACAGAATGTAGGAAATGTTCTCACTATTCAGCATCAAACATGTGTGGATGAAATTTTTAAATGCACTATTTTCGTGGGGTACGGCGGAGTGATATTTTTTTACCGGTGTTCCACCGAAAGCCCCATACCTGCTGTATATAAGACGGTACCGCAAAAAAAAGACCGGAATATAGCGTCGCGCCCGAAAATATGATCAACAACGATCGATATTACCTATTTTATTGTTCACTTGTTCGCCGCTTTAAATCTTACACTTCTTTCTGGGCCTGACATTTCCAGGGCAAACCATATTCCCGGACGATTCACGGAAAAATGATGAAAATTACAGATTCTAGGACTTTTCATGACCGGGAACACCGTTTTACTAATTCCCGGACCTTTCCCGAATTCCCGGTAGCGTGGGAACCCTGATTAAAACATTTCAAGCTGTTATGAAAATAAAGTTATGATTTTGTTTTGTCTAACTTCTTGCTTATAAAACATATACAGTATATAGCTATGGTTATGTCCTGACAGTCACCTTTCAAGACAATCTCTCTGGTGGGCAGGGTTAAGTGCCAAGCAGTTAACCAGTAGACAATTTCTTTCCTTTTACTGACAACTTACATGGAAATAATGAATAAGGATTCGGCAGCCTCCGCGGCCGAGTGGTTGAGAGCGATGATATTTCATTAAATGAGCCGCCTCATGGGAAAACCAACAATCTGCATAAGCCAAAACAAAGACGCAGATCAGCTTCGCGGTAACCGCGAAGCTGATCAGCGCCTTGGTTTTCGCTACTCAGATAGTACAATTCCTCTTCTACTTAAATCCGAAATTTCAAGCTTCTAGCTCTTTTCTGCGCTTGTTCAGGACGGTTTGTGTCGGACCTGTTCGGAAACCACATTGTTGGTTTTCCCAGGAGGCGGCTCAAATTACTATAAATTTACTTGGTTGACAACAGATTCATTCATGTATGGTGCATTATTAAGCTTGTCAGCAGCACAGGCAGTAACATTTGAGCCGCCTCGTGGGAAAACCAACAATGTGGTTTCCGAACAGATCCGACACAAACCGTCCTGTACAGTCACAGAAAAGAGCTAAAAGCTTGAAATTTTGGACTTAAGTAGAGGAGGAATTGTACTAGCCGAGTAGCGAAAACAAAGGCGCTGATCAGCTTCGCGGTTACCGCGAAGCTGATCTGCGACTTTGTTTTCGCCTATGCAGATTGTTGGTTTTCCCATGGAGCGGCTCATTTGTTTTACCTCAATGCTTTTTCCCTGTAAAAGCATATTTCATAAGCCTAAAACATATATACCTCCCCTTCCATAAGCAATATATTACATTAAGTAAAAGCCATTGTTAGTGCAAGCTAAGTAGTGCTATAGTGCAAAGGCACAACATACCCTTCTGACGTACATACAAGTAAGACCGCAGCAACTGGCGTGTGTATAGTGGTACTAGCAGTACAAAACAGGAAATAAATGAAATAACCAAAGAATATATGAGACGTGTCATGAGATAACTGGATCTTGCTTAAGCAAAAGCAATGATGCAGATCAGCTGTGCAGTAACTGCACAGCTGATGAGCATCTTTGTTCTTGCTACACAGATAGTACAATTCCTCTTCGTCTTAAATCTGAAATTTCAAGCTTCAAGCCTTCTTCTGCAGAAACCCTGAAGACCAGTTTTCTCTTGTTGCGGCTCATAGAAATGCACTGTAAGTTGACAATGTATGCAAGCCATTTGATGCATGACAACTTCTCTTTTTTATAGAACATCATATTTCACATACTGCATGATCTGACATCAGAAGATAATCTGTACTGTTTGCTTGCTATTAATAAACTCTTGAATTGTTGCTTTCATGTATCTTAACTTCTCAGATAAATAATTCATTACCAGCTAGCAGAGCTTGGCTGTTACATGTGTGGCAAGCAAGCCTTAACACCTATGCTACATGTATATCTGGGTAGCAAGTATTTGAAATCTTATAAAATTGGCCATCCATTGAAAGGTACAAGTAGGAACAAAGTCATTCAGCATAGAAAGAAGAATTCTAAATGTACTCATTACCAAACTGATCACAGTAAATGCTAATTAATGTTGCCATGTATATTTTCTATGACGCTGTCCCCTCATATTATAATATGATTTGAAATATAGTTGAAGGAAACACATGAAGATAAAATTCAGTGTAATTTATGAATAGAACAGAATGTATATTACATAAGAAGACAAACCAAAGAGTTAGTAGTGTGGAATCACAGTACAACAAAAAACAATCAAATTGCACAACATTCTACAACACAGAAATGAACATGCTTCTCTTCTTTAGTGACTACTGAGACAGTCTTAAATAACTTTTGTCATCACTGCAATTATCAATACCTCTGTACACAACACTTTGTATGAGAAATTCTCAAAGTTATCTTTGCACTTGCAATAAACTGTTCAATATCCACCCCCACCCCCCACCCTTTTTTTTGAAAATCACATGCAACAGACAGCTTCAGGCATCAAATAC
Organism: Rugalucina vietnamica; assembly: GCA_964017185.1. NCBI lineage: Eukaryota > Metazoa > Mollusca > Bivalvia > Lucinida > Lucinidae > Rugalucina > Rugalucina vietnamica. Next base: position 65,465,133 of record OZ024872.1, read on the forward strand.
AGAACAGAAGCTTGTACAGATTACTAATTATCTTAAAATGATGAGAATGCTTTAACCTAACCCTATAATCACATAGTACAAGAAGGACAGTTGGTCATATTAAAGCTAACAGCCATCACAATTCATCTTTATAAGCAATTGATCACACCAAAGTCACTTCACACAACATGTATTCCGAAATCCAAGAAATAATTCAATGATCAATAAGTGGTATATTACCTGCATCTTCTAGACTCATAGTGGTGGGTCTGGACAGCTCTGCCGGGGCGGTCTTGGCTAGCTTGGACTCCACACTCATCTGAGTGACTATACTGGACTCTGGTCTGCCGATACTCTCCCTCGCCTCCGAGATCAGCTTACGAGCCTTCTCTTTTAACCTCTTTTTTCTTTCTTCTTCCTACATTATCAAGTAAACATTACCGAAAATAACCAGCCTTACATGTTACACTGAATAACCAACATGTTTTTCATACAATCATATGGTAAGAGCATTTTAGTCTGCATTCAACTTGGAACACTTGCCAATAATAAGTGAAGTAAATTTACACAACAACCACTTTATATCAGTCTAATTGGCATTAAAGCCAATTAACTTAAAATTTTATTGTAATCTTACTGTTAGATCTTCTGTTGGAGATTTAGGCTTATTGTCCTCCTCTATATTCTGACTAGATCTTTGAGTCTCATTGTCACGTCTTGCCTGCTCCAAAAGAAGTCTCGCTCGCTCCTTTAGTTCCAAATGTCGGGACTTTCTGCTGGACTGAATTTGAAGAAAAGTTTAAATTGCAAATACAGAATCAACCTCCAAAGATAATATTTTGTGACTCAAAAACTAATGACATATTCATACATTTAACATTTTTAACCCATATTTGACGAATGGATTCTCCCATCATTATAAATTGGGCGAGTCCACTTTCATTTTTAGGGGTGTTAGGTGTGATTTTAAATTTTTATCTCATTTTTCAATGAAATTTCTCTGTGTAAACAGAATAGCCCCAGATGGGATGCAGCATCCTGCCGCGTCACATCTGGGGCTATCGCGTTTGCCTATGTCCCATAAAAGGGACGCCAGGCTTAAATGAGTTAAAGAGGTGAGGCCATGATAGTTTGTGTACCATCAATCTATATTGTGAGCAAAAGGTAACAGACTGTAAGAAAAATATTGTACTGATCTATCCTGTACTAATGGTTTGTGTCAAAAAGAAATTGAAGTGCCGTGTTTTTCGATTGATAACACTGGTCACGGGTACCTGTGAGGATTCAGAAGCCTCAGAGCCAGGTGTCGAAGGAGTTCCTGGAGATTTCTCTCTCTCTGCACTACTTCTCTGAAATACAGACACAAAAATATCATATAGAAAGTCTACCAAGTACAATGGGCAAGTTCCTTTTTTCATGATAAAAAGTGTAAAATATCTTTTATGGGACAGATTACTACCAAGAGGTTGGTGATACATATGAGCAGTCACATTAGAGAACATTCTTTTTTGCGAATGCAAAACGGAGGTGCACAATAGCAGCACAATGTGCAGCAGTCCCATTTTTGTTACATTTCTAATAGTAATATCAATATCACTACTTACACTGAAAGGCCCCTACCTACCTTCTGTTGCATTGCTTTGTGTCAGAAACAAGAAGGGCAAATTCTGCGGGGATTTGGCTCATTTTTTTCTTCGTATAAAGTTTGGTGATAGAGTGTCCAGAATATCAAACCAGCCAATCCTTGTTTACCTTACTACTTTTTAAACAGTAAGATATAGATGATGCATCCATTATTTAAAGAAGTGTTCCACAGATTTACCTTTGAGTCTGCAGATGTCCGCAGTCCTGGCAGGTGTAAATCCTTTTTCTTGTCAAGATGTTTTTCTGGTCTGAAAGTTTGAGTTGAAGAAAAAATATTTGATATGGGGAATAAATCTATCAATCAAACTATTAACTCATTGTAAGCTTAAGTTTTAAGTGCTTCAAATAATTAATTTGATACATTAACATGATACATTGCCTTTACAATAGTTAAAAGTATGTTTGAAGAATCAAGAATCTTTATTTAAGCTATTTGGATTGTGTTTATGAATGTTGCTCTCAAGCATTTATATCATCACAAGCAAAGACACTCCAGTACAAAAGAAGTGGTTTAGATGCTAGTACGAGTATCTGATGACATTATATTGTGCATCATTTAACTTCACTTACCTCTGCCCATTACTAACAGGACTAGACCTATCACTGTCATTCTTAGTCCAAATCTCTTCCATAGGGAACGGATCACTAGGGGTAGACACATTAGATTTTCCTGAATATGGGGTATGAGTATCATCATCAGAGTCCGAATCAAATGGGTTATTTAGCTGTTTCTTAGTCATAAGAGTCACTTTCTCCTTTGTTGGTGAAACATCATCCCTAGTTTTATTCACTGCTTTATCGGGTGACTTTTCTTTATTATCCCTAGACAGTTCTTTATCAGGACTAGATGACTTAGTGTGAACACTTTTTTCAGGACTTTTTGACTTTGACTTTTGTCTCCGTAACACAACAGAATCAGTTTGATCACTTCCAGAATTTCTTATGTCTTTAACAGTATGAGTTTCAGAGTCAGGTGTAGATCTTTCAGATTTTACCCTATTTGAGTTTGTATTTTCACGACCATACATTTCTTTCGAAATCATGGCCTCTTGACTCTTATCAAGTTCACCAAGCGTATAAGTACTTTCCCGCGTACTCTGACCAATCTGTTGTATTTCTAGGGTCTGCCCGGTGAAGTGTGACCGTAGCTGATGTAAGTAGGTCATCACGGCCAGTTTGTCGGGAACTTTGAGTAGCACCATGTCAGTAGGTTCTATCACACGGGGGATACCCAGGGTAGCTGCTGCATCAAAGGCCTAGAATAAATGAGCCGCATCGTGAGAAAACTGGATTTTTGCTATGCGAAAACAAAGGCGCAGATCAGCTTCGCAGTAACTGCGAAGTTGATCAGTGCCTTTGTTTTCGCTACACGGATAGAACAATCTCTCTTCTTCTTTAGTCCGAAATTTCAAGCTTCTTCTGCGACCGTACAGGCCATTTTGTGTCGGACATGGTCGGAACCCCCGAAGACTGGTTTTCTCGCGTCGCGGCCCCTTTGATGAAATGTGAGACTGATACATGAAAAAGATTTACAAAATTTTGAAAATTGAAAGCAGGTTGTCTGGTTTTGATGTTAATCACTAAAATTTTCTACAAGTTAGAAAGGAAAATATCTAAAAGCACTTCATCCTTTGTAACTCATTAGACTGACTTAAGGTGAAGAAGTATTACAACAGGAAAACATGCCGGTGCAATATATATCCCCTTTAACCCCTTTTTTATAAAGGAAAACTGGGGTATGCAGGGGTATACCTATTTTCTTATTTTTGCTCCAAAACAGAGATTGTGGGCACTCGTCAAAACCGCCTCGCTGAGGCGGTTCTAACGTGTACCCACAATCTATGTTTTGAGCAAAAATATATAAAAAAATTCTAATGAAATTTTAGATTTTTTTACAACCAAAAGATTTCTGTATATTGCATGGGCACGTTTACGTAACGTTATGCTTAAATGAACTACTGTATCACTATCCAACATTTCAAGTGAAAATTATTTCATGAAACTTACAATTCTGTTATTTCCTTTTATATCATGTGGAGACAGTTTGGAAAATTCTCTGAAATGAAAATACAACACCGTGTCAAATGTCCCCAAAATATTTGATTTCATTGATAAACCTACAAGAATTATAGCTTGAGCAAAGAAAATGCTTGTAGGAACAGCACAGAACCTAATCCAACACGTCTCAAAGAACAATCTCTTTCATTTGCTACTTTTGTATGAACTGGCCTGTTTAAAATTAGTGCATATTACAGCTAAGTTTTATGGTGTTAATGAAAGACATTAAACTTTTAAACATTTAAATAATCACAAACTTAATAATGATACTCACTAGGTCGGCCTAACCATTTGTACAGAATTCCGCTTTTACTGACATGACATTCCTGGTCATTCTGTACTATATTGTACACACGAACAGGGGGGGTTGTTACTCACATGAGTTCTGGTTTGAAATGATGTATGACAGCACAGAAGGCCATTCCATTTCTCCAGGATGTTGTGAGATTTGTGACCTTGACCCCTCTGTAACCTTTGGTGACCTCTTTACACCAATCTAACAGGTCAAGGGTGGAGTCAAAAGCTCTGTGAGGTGGAGAATCACACTAGAAAAATAATGACAATACTTATTAATGCATTTAAAGATAATATACATTGTACTGTAAATTTGGAAGTGCAATGTAATCGCATGACTGTGTGACTTTCACTTTGGGATTTTTCTTCCTGAATTACTTGCATGTTCTTCAATTCATAAGCAAGTATGTATTCAAGAAGCACATATAGCAAATAGTTTATATAAGAGAAAATTTTGAATAGGTAATAGAATTGCCAAAATTTAGACGCAATATTTCCATCGGTATTCCGTTAAACTGCTCCATACCGACTGAAATGGGATATATTCAGCCTTTGGTCGAAAATGGAAATTCAGCAAAACTGTGTTATTCTAACATATGTTAGATCTTTTCTTGCATATATGACATAAATTATAAATATTCTAGTTTTCAAAGTACGCAGAATCATAAAATATTTCATTTTTTTTTCTATGGAAAATTTCAAAGATGTCTATAAATAGATCAGGGGAGACTACTGTAGAATTAGCGACTCAAAGTCGAAAATCGTTTGTTTTTTAATTTGAACGTTTTAGGCAATTTTATGCGTTTACTGGAAGATCTTCAGGACTGGTACAAATACATAAAAAAGACAATACGATTAATAGCAAAATAACATAGCTGCAAATTGCTTACGATATCCGCAATCTGTTCGACATTGGTTTAAATGCAACCTATGCTAAGCTGTCAGGGAAGTGGAACGAGGTACCGAAAAGGAGCGGAGTGACAGTTAGCCCAGTTGATCTAGCCAAAATTATGATCTTACAAACATTTCCAAACTCACTGTATTTTAATTTAAACTGGCCTGAGCAGTCACAGAAGAAGAGGAGAAGCTTGAAATTACCGATTTTGGAAGAAGAGGAATAGTACTTTCCATATAGCAAAAACAATGTCGCTGATCAGCTGTGCAGTTACTGATCTGTGTCTTTGTGACTCACAATGCGGCTCATATCCTTTCCACTACCAGAGCGTATGTATGCGTAATTGCTGCCAGACACTTTCTGATCGACCCTCACGACATTGTTACAGCTTGCATGTGTGGTCTCTTCATATGTTTCGATTGCCCAGTAAGTAGGCTTTAACCGATATGAAGCTTAATTGCACAGTGCATCAAACAAGCAAGTTAGAGGCCCAGAAAGTTGGGGAAAAACATGATTTTTCTGTGTTAAAAAGGTTTAGTTTACCCTGTTAAGTCTGTGCGCATCAATTTTTCCACGGTGACCCCTGCACTGTGAACTTTCAGTAGTCAAAGCAAAATGGCTTACACTATGTAAAAGAGTGGTCTTTCTGCTTTCAATCCCAGCATAAGGCTTGTTTCTAAGACTCACAGAAATGGTTTTATGGATGATTAACAAACCCTACCACCTTTTAATCTGCATTTTGTAAAATGCCTGGTTGTCCTAAGGATATGATCTGATGAGAACCCACACAATAAAACTTTCTCTTAATGAGGTTAAGAAAACGATAAAACTTACAAAGCTAGAGTCTGAAGTCTGAGTATCATGACTACCCAGAGAACTACTGGTCTCATCCTTCTTCAACTTGGACCTGGTAGGAACAAATTAAATGAAAGTGAAATGAATACACAACGTAACTTCATATTGTGAAAATCAGTTAAAGAGATCAAGTGTGGGATGAAGAAGAAACTTGCTAAATTATCAGCATTAAACGTGTTAAGTTAGTTTTAAGTTACCTCAATCATCTCAGAAAAAAAATTTACAGTCAGAAGTCATTTTGGCAGGCATTAAGAGTGATCTAAGGTGAATGCGAAGCATCGTGTCAAAGAAAGCAGCCCATGGAATTCACCATAGACCTTTATTAAACAGAAATCATTTAATAGTATTACCATTTTCACCACTTTAACTCATTTAAGCCTGCCGTCCCTTTTATGGGACATAGGCAAACGGAATAGCCCCAGATGTGAAGCCGCATTTGAATGGGCGTCCCATCTGGGGCTATTCTGTTTGCTTAGAAAATTTTCATCGAAAAATTGATATAATTTAAAAATCACTCATGATGCCCCTAAAAATGAAAGTGTCTCACCCAAATGATAGTGATGCGAGAATCCATTCGTCAAATATAGGTTAAAGTAATTATAATAAGTCCTAAAGTAGAATTTCAACTGTCGTGATACTTACACAGAGCTAGGAGTACTGGCCATACTACTATCTGTATCAGGTTCTGTACCAGGTGGAGTTATTGGCCTTGATCTTCTCTTCTCTTCCGGCGACGGTGGTGGTGTACCCTCATATAGGGGCCGCTCTGGTGCCGGGGCCTTCTTCTTAGGGGATTTCAGGGGCAGTGACAACCTATTTTTGGCTGCAGCATTATCCCCCGTCTCAGTTTTACTCTGAACCGGCAGGGTCTGTGATTTACCTTTATTCACAGGTGGCAATTTATTAGGAGCAGATGGTGCTTTCTTTTTCTTATACCTATGTTGCTTCTCTGATGGTGATACCGCAGGCGAATCATCCTCTTCATTGAAAGGGTTTAGTAAATCTAACACAGAATCAGCTTTAGGTTTCTCTTCCTCAAAGGGATTTTTCGATACCGCACTATTATCACTTGTCTTTTTTATGGCACTGTTATTGCTAGTGGCACTATTTTTGTTAGTTTTTGGCACCTCTTCTTTAAATGGATTAGATTCTGCAAGACCTTCTTCATTTTCCTCTTCCTCTTCTTCAAATGGGTTCAATGGTGGCTTCTTTGGTTGATACTTTTGAAACATTTGGTCTGAAATATGGTTGAATATGATTGTGCTTTTTTTTGTCACATCACGAAAACAAGTCTGTGTAATGTTTACCCCTTTGAATCCCACTTTTATATAGCAAAACTGGGGTTCGCAGGGGTATACCTATTTTTCTTATTTTTGCTCCAAAACATAGATTGTGAGTATGAACCGCCTCGCCGAGGCGGTTCTAACATGTTCCCACAATCTATGTTTTGAGCAAAAATTGGACAAATATAAAAAAAAAATCCTACTGAAAATTTTCATTTTTTACAACTTAAAAAATCTCTGTATATTGTATGGGCATGTTTTCATAATGAATCGCATGATAGGTTTGAGTATATCTCGATATTACCGTAGATCGCTAAAATCATTTTAGATGCTGGTAGTGATGGTTTGAAAAGTCACAGCTATATCTAAACAAAGTGAAAATTGATTCTGTGTCTGGCATCAAATCTTTTACACAAACTTATGACTACTTTTAATTTCTTCAGAATTTCTTCTCGGCAATCCTCATTTTTTTTTTTTTTACCAGGATGTACTACATAAGTCCAATTGAAATACGTCTTTTTTTTTCTTTTTTTTACCAGGATGTACTACATAAGTCCAATTGAAATACGACGTTCTTAAAACTGAATTAAAAAGAGACAACTTTGGAGTAAAAAATAAGCAAACTCAAGAAAATGAAAATAAAGTAAAGTAAAGAAAATAAAACAAAAATAGGATTTCGAACACAAGTAATGCAGGAAAAGAAATTCATGCATAAAACAAAAAACTTTGTCCAAAATGCAGCAAAATGAAATCTTTAATCAATTATTTCAAAATTTTGAGGTTTCATTCTAACAAGCTTCTAAACATTAACTGAGAGAGAAAAAAATTTCATTTTTGTTTCTCACAGAAATAGTGTTATGACCATTTATACAGGTAAATGAGCCGCCTCGTGGGAAAACCAACAATGTGGTTTCTGAACTGGTCTGACACAAATCAGGCTGTACAGTCACAGAAGCAGGCTAGAAGCTTGAAATTTCGGATGAAAGTAGGAGATGAATTGTACTATCCGAGTAGCGAAAGCAAAGGCGCTGATCAGCTTAGCAGTTACTGCGAAGCTGATCTGCGCCTTTGTTTTCACCTATGCAGATTGTTGGTTTTCCCATGAGTTGGGTCAAATGTTATTTTCTTTTTATTATTTTCAGATCAAATACATTTTTTGGAGTCTTATCCTTAGTTTTCTTATTCTGTAGTGCTAAAAAAATGAATTCATCTATGCAGCCGTTGTGAGAACAGCATAACCAATTAACCATATATATCAAAACTTCACTTTCTAAGTGCTTTTTCATTTAAAGTCTAGGTACATGTTATAATGCAATGGTTAAGCAAAACAGGAGAGGAAAGAGCCTGCCAAGAGATTATGGTGCTCATCAATAATGAGCCGCCCCATGAGAAAACCAACAATCTACCTAGGCGAAAACAAAAGCGCAGATCAGCTTCGCGGTAACCGCGAAGCTGATCAGCGCCTTTGTTTTCGCTACTCGGATAGTACAATTCCTCCTCTACTTAACTCCAAAATTTCAAGCTTCTAGCTCTTTTCTGTGACTGTACAGGTTGGTTTGTGTCGGACCTGTTCGGAAACCACATTGTTGGTTTTCCCACGAGACGGCTCAATAATTATTGAGCCCTGTTTTGAGTTGAGGCTGTATCTTCATGATCATGATGTAGGCCCAACCTTGCATAAGAATAGCCAAAGGCTTGAAATTTTGGCATTATAAAGTAGGATAATATTAAAACAAACTGACTAATACAGCCAACCTTAAAGGTGAAAGGCTAGTGGATTGAAATTATAGATTCAAAGGCAGTTGAGTTATACATTCTGTGTCAATACACACGTGGAAATAAATCCCTTTACTTTCGTATTTACGATGCATCAACCCAGGTCGATCGATCAGTGTTTATTTTTAGCTATCGGATTATAGTAAATATTTGACACTGGTAAGATATTTTTAGACGCGTAGTTTCCTGAATGAATATACAACAGAGTATTTCTCGCAACCTTGAAATAAATATGTCAACATTGCAATTCATGTCATTGTCACGGGAACAGATTGAATATGTCAATAGGCTTCCGTAAGGTTCATTACGAAACCCTGTTTATAAATTGTCATATAACCATGATGAAAATAAGATCACTTTTTGATTTGATTTCGAGTTTAACTTCCCACCAACAGCTATAGTCATAAGGAGACGGGACGTCGTTTTATAGTTGGAGAAGCCCGGGATCGAACCTCCGAACCCTGGATTACAAGGCGAGTGACTTAAACACTGCGCCACAGAGGCTTTTAAAAGATGAAAACATTGGGTCCCATAAACCATGATCAGGCGGGGTAATCAACCAGGTCAATCAATTTTTCTAGCCACAATGTTCATGGACCAACACAGCAGATGCAGGAAGAAGACTGGTGCGGCAAGTCGCTATTTTAGAATGACGGACACAGATATCAATCCAATCGTCCTACAATTCTTTTCGTCAGACTTGGTTATGGCGAATTTCAACGGTCCACCATTCATTTGTAACCACAGCTCCCCTGCCTACGGGGAAGGGAGTCGATTGTGACTTTTCAGTTTTCAGTGCCCTGCTATAGACTCCCTAGGGGACAAACTGGAGGTCAAAACCGCACTCTTTGCCCTGCCGTTCACGATAGAAATCTCCCTAGGTCGGGGATCTTGATATCAAAACCCCCACTTTACACTGGCAATCCCTCACCCTTCCACGTAGGTGGGAACGTGCTTACAAATGATTGGTGCATTATGACTATAATCCTTGCATTGTTTATTGTCATCTTCTCGTGACATGCATTGTCCAGCTTTCCTGGGCCAAGAATTACAATCATCCCCCTTAAAGTTAAGGAAGACCTTAGTTTAGGTGACTTTCAGCATCCAAGAACATGCATCAAAAACGGACTGAAATAGTATACTTATCAGTTTTATTATGTAAATTTCATTTTTTTTACACATTTATATATTCATGTAACAGCATTAAATCTTTAACGGTAAAATATCAAGTCAAAATTTGTCACCTTAACTAAGGTGGGCCTTCACTTTAAGGAAGCATTGTAATTCTGGGCCCTGGTATTTAAAGGAAACACAGACCCAAATGCGACCGTTGACACGCCTTGTTTCCTAAATCGCATTTAAATATTAAGAAAATACCAGTGGTATTTTGTCCGCAAAGGTGCTTTGTTTAACTAAGCACATACAAAAGCACCAGGAAAACGTGGCCGTTCTCGGCGAGGCGGTTCTTATGTATACCTACAATGTCTGAAACACAAAGCATGACTTTTAGGGATAACGAAGTACCTATGTGTAAAGGTCGTATGCTGACCTCCGCGGCGTTCTTGTCTTTGTATAGCACCTGATTGTGAGTTTAGTTTTTCCCATCTCGGATTTATTCTGATTTCGCTGTTTCCTGATCATTACGGCCTCTCAATAATATGATATACAAACTGATATTTGAAATCGGACGTGAACAACCCGACATTACAACACCTTTAACATGTATTAAAAGATCAGCAAAACTAAAGCAAATAATCATTAAATGATAAAATCAACTGGACACAGCCTGCGTGGGGTATAAACAAATTATGTATTTAGAAGTCATGATACAATGTTGATGATGAAATTCCGATTTTGTTGCCTACTTCCGATGTCAGACTGACATTTGAAGGACAAATAAAGGTTTGGCATAGGAGGAGCATTCAGATGTATATAGAGTAAAAGTTCAGTTTCAAATCGCTTTCACTGTTAGTCTTTCATCAGGAAAACATGTCTGTGAAATGTATACCCCCATTAACCCTACTTTTATATAGAAAAACTGGGGTTTGCAGGGATATACCTATTTTTCTTATTTTTGCTCCAAAACATAGATTGTGGGTACTCGTTAGAACCGCCTTGTCGATGCGGTTCTAACGTGTACCCACAATCTATGTTTTGAGCAAAAATAAGAAAAATATCAAAATTTTTCCAATGAAATTTTCAATTTTTGCTTTTGAAAAAGTCTCTATATATTGCATGGGCATGTTTTCGTAATGTTTATTTGAGTTAGTGTTTCTTTTACGCAAATTTTGATATACATATACAAAACGCCTGATCATGCGGAATAATAGCATCAGGAACTTAAGTGTAACTACGATTTTTGAAACAATCAAACTTGCTCAATACATGTGAACACATGTTAGTCATATGCACATCGTGCTGGTGACAAGACAGTGTCAAAGAAGTTTGAAAGTAAGTCTTCGTTTTCTATGGCTGCCGTGCGCTTTTTATGGCGAAATTCCATGATATAAAGTAGCCACACGTGAAAGCTTTAATCAGCATGGGTCTATGCAACTTCGTCTTAACACGCAATATGGGATAGTCTGAAACAGGTGCTGATAAGCTATTTGTGTGCAAAAGCAGATGGTCAGACGTTACAATCGCATCATCTTGACACATATTCATGACAAATTCATTGTTAATACCACAAAGAAGAGACAACTAAGCCAGGTTTAGCACCAGGTCGGTACAGATACAATGGGAGCAAGTGTGCTGTACACCGAGTCATTTGTAATCCGCAAAAGGTTACTGTCGTGCGAGTATACCGATATGGGTTTCATGTCTCGGTATGTCGACAGCCGACTCACTTGAATTAACTCATTGTATGTCTGTCGATATACTTGTGTAGAGGACTACCTGTATAAAACCTCGGATCAAATAAACATTATTTTGGATCTGATTCAATCCATATCTACACTGCTTGGTAATATCTGAAAATCATGAATGGTTTATGTCGGAAAATTTAGATAACATGAATATTCACAGACGTCACGCACATTTCAGCATCGAGTCCATGGTAAGCTAAATGCAGTCTACAAATCGGACAATCCCAATCGTTGAAGGCAATGTGACTAGTTGAAACTGAGGGTTTTAAATCTAGATTCCGAAACAAATTGCACAATATTTCCAAATTAATCCACCGACCTTGATGCGTTCAAATGAATAAAATGCATATGTCCATTATGATCAATCCAAACTGACATCATATCAGAGCAATTTTGTTGAATCAGTTTGAGACTATCTAGGAAGATCTTATCTTATTCAATTTGAAACTTGATGACACTGAATACACTGGTCAATATCCATTGTTAAATAAAGTCATTCGTACCTGTCGATCGGTGGCAGATTACGAATAGGCCTATACTTAAGCACTCAATGTTTTGCCATCCAGTGATCTATCTCTGCCCTCTTCAGTAAGATTCTGTTGGTATCTTTTATTGATGTTTTACGTCCCACCTAAACAGTACGGTCATATTGAGACAGGAGTTCCGGGGCGATTTGAGCATTATTAATTATCATAGTCTAAGAATGCGACAAAATTTACATGTAAGAAGCAAACTGTCATCGATCCGAAAATATACTTAGCTGTCACTCCTGTGGGCGGAGTGAAATAGCTAAAAATAAGCACGTATAAAATATCAAGGTAAATTTAAGGTCGATCAATAGTTTATCTATGATATCGACGGTGTATTAAAAGTAAAGGGTTTTATTTCCACGGGTGTAGCAAAAGCAAAGACTTTATCTAAGTAGTTAATCAGTGCTTATTACTTATCTTTTCACATTTTCCAGACCAATGAGACAAACATATGACTATCTGAATACCTCGAGATATGCTAAAAACTGTGCTAAACCAATGCAGTCTTTATCAAATGAGCTGCGACGCGAGAAAACTGGTCCTCGGGGATTCCAACCAATTCTGACACAAGCTGGCCTGTACAGTCTCAGAAAAAGGCTAGAAGCTTGAAAATTCGGATTTAGGAAGAAAAGGAATTGCACTATCCGTGTAGCTAAAACAAAGACGCTGATCAGCTGTGCAGTAACTGCACAGCTGATCTGCATCTTTATTTTTGCATAGGCAAAAATCCAGTTTTCTTCTATCGTGGCTCAAATAATCTCATAATCTGATGGCATGGCTCATAAAAAGCAACCAAACAAAAGCAACAATACCAATATCCGGTTCTAACTCAACATCAACATCATCGTCGGGGTCACCAAACGGGTTACCAAGGTTACTGGTGTTCTCCAGCTGTTTAAACTGGCTGGCCATCTCTGATATCTTGTTGGAAAGGTTAAGGTCATTTTCGTCATCCTCAATATCTTCTAAGTTGCCGATGTCGGTCTTACCGATAGACATCAGACTGGCTACGCTCTGCATGTCTTCATCACTGGGAATATAATGATGTCGTAATTAATGACCAGCTTGCTCTTTAACAGTGAGAGTAGTCAATATCTTGTCAAAGGGTTTGAGCCTTTTTGCACATTTTCCTTCATTCACTTGCAATGGTTTACTACAAAAGTCTGACTAGAGTCAAAAGAGATTTAAGCTATTTCGTATTAAGTCAAACAAAGTGTTTGTCAGGGGGACTGTCGGCTACATATTAATTAGATTTTTCGATTTTACAGCAAAGTAGACACTTGTTATAAATAATTTGTCTGAGACCTGTAAATCACTTTTCTGTAGTAGAAGCTTTTGTTTTGTGGTATAGAAATGTCCCAGTCAACAATTTAGAAAACTTGCAATCAGTTAAGTATTACAAATACTTGTCTTTTTAACTTACGTGGCTTTTCCCTCTCTGAGGAAGGTACAAGAGAGTGTAAATGTGATCTTGGCACCGACAATCTTCTTGGTGAGTGGATTAAGCTTGATGGTCATAGTGTGCTGTGTGGGGACTGGGCTGGCATAGTCCTTCATATTGATAGCAGCAGAGGCTAGGGGCTTTCTTCTGCCACTTTGAGATTGCTGTAACAAGAAAAATACAGATTAGTGCGGGGCAGGGAGGGGGACTTGAGAGTCATGGTCTGCTAAGTAGGGACTGAGCCGGTGTAAGTCTTTCATACTGATAGCTGCTGAGACAAGGGGCTTTCTCCTGCCACTCTGAGATTGCTGAAGCACAAGAAATACAGATAAATGAGGGTAGAGGGAGGGGGTGGGTCAGCTTGATTGTCATTGTTAGCTGAGTAGGGACTGAACTGGCATAGTTTTTATAGTAATAATGGCAGCTGAGGCTAAGGGCTTTCTTCTGCCACTCTGAGATTGCTGAAACAAAATACATTTAAAGGAATAGGTTTACAAACACTATCCTTTATTTCAAAAGAAAGAGATTAGCGAAACAAACATTTTGACACCTCATTTATTAAAATCGGTTAAGTGGTTTTGAAGATATGAAAGTTTTAAGATTCAACAATGGCTGCCTATGGTGGCCGCCATTTTGTTTAGCTAGTCACGTGACCAAAAAGGAAAAAAACGCTTATTTACAGTAGTAGACTTACTTTTTACATTCGAAAACAGATCAGTATGATTCTATTAAGTGAATGGAAAGTATTTCAACAACTTTCATACTTTAATATGCCTGGAAATGGCAGATATTAAAATTCCCTGATTGTGAGTGAGTGAGTCATACCCTCACAGCCTCGTTCTGGATTTGGGCCATCAAAATTTTCAAACCGTTATAATTTATTTATACCTTGGTTGATTTTCATGAAATTTGTTGCAAACTGTTCAGCTACATGAAGGCTTTCAAAAAACGCACACACAATAGTTTGTGGGCCTATTCCTTTAAGTGAGAAAAAAGATTGATCCTACTACAGTTATGCCAAAAATTTTGGGGCTTAACTGCCCATGAATAGCTAAGAATATATGGAGATGTGACTTGCACTATAGCCTGGAGATGCCCATGATCAAAATCACAACCCCTTGTTTAGAAGGTGGATGGCTTCAACAATAAGACACTGAGGCTTCTACATATCATCTGTAAACCATTAACCCTATGTCTAGCTTTAAACTTGGCAAAATGATTCTTTTTTCCTTTCAAAGTAAATGAATTCTTTATCACATTCTGAAGCCTGCTACAGTGTCTTACTGATACATAGTCAATTTTACATGTATCTGGAATTAGTGATTTGGGAAGTCTTTCTATCATGTGCAGACCTGTCAACCTCCTGAAAATTCTAAGAGGGAGATTGTGCGAAACAGTGATTTTTTGACCAAATAAGCATGCGACTTACGCGCGCGTTTTAGGACCTATAAAATTTTAAGGAGGGAGATTTTTTCTTCAGGAGGGAAATTTTTTCCAGGTTTTCAAAAAGACAATACTTGTTATTGGCAAAGGTAGTATACCGCTAGCATTCACCGATACAAAACCCCATGCGCGGATCCAGAAATTTTCATGAGAGGGGGTCCAACGAAAATGGTAATTTTGGTCACAGACGAGGAGGTGTCCAACCCCCCCAAAAATCCCGAATTTACCTTTTTTTAGGTACAATTTTCAAATTCCAGAGGGGGTCCGGACCCCCGGTCCCCCGCTCTGGATCCGCGCATGAACCCTTTAAATAAGGAATAATTGAGACTGTGTCATACCTCGGGTAGTGAAAATTCGCTTGTGCAATTTTCTATAACGACTATGATGCAAAAACCGTGAAGAAACGATGAAATTCGATCGAAAAATCAGTTTCGACATATTTCTAACAACAGCGCGGCCATATTGAGAGTTTTCCCCGACGATCATTAGTTACATGCAATCTGATTGGTTCCAAACTCAACCTAAAAATGTTATTGGCTAATCACAAAGCTTGTTTTATCTTTCACCGGAATTTCCCGATATCATGCTTATAAATAGATCGGAGAATCTCGAATGCGAACGGAGATTGCCGAATACGCTAAAAATAGAAATCGGAACGATCGAAAATTCCCGAACTCAACCGGAAATTTGGAATGACCTTGACTTTGTTTGTGTTAACACGGAAAAACCGGGATATGTTTTCTTTTTTGTTTCGATTGTTAAAATTAACCGGTAGACAGCCCGAAATCCGTTAGTTTGGCTTTTTTTATAGAAATCGGACGGGAGGTCGTTAGTCCATGGCAAAACCGTTAGAATAACGGGATATCCGGGACAATTGACAGGTCTGATCATGTGGGCCTACAATAAACGTTGCTTCTAGAATAAATCTATAATCATACAGATACGAGCCGCGCAATGAGAAAACCAATGTTTTGCACAAAAACAAAGGCCCAGATCAGCTTCGCTGTAACTGTGAGGCTAATCAGTGCCTTTGTTTCCGCTGCACAGATAGTACAATTCCTCTATTTTCTAAATCCAAAATTTCCAACTTCTAGCCATCTTCTGTGCTTGTACAGATTGGTTTGTGTCGGACCTATTCTGAAAGCACCTAGTTGGTTTTCTCGAGTCGCGGCACATATGTTCCATGCATTAAATGACTTACATCTTCTATCACAAACACCCATTCCTTGTCCTCATACTCAGCATGTTTGTTGTCCCGGAACAACGTCACTTGTATCTCAATATTCTCTGGCACAGTCCAGGAAACGAGGCCGGTGTAGGGGTTCCTTATGGTTGGTTCCCAGGTGTGGAGCTGAGAAAAACAATACACATGAAAGAAACTTTAAGTTTGTTGTCTCGGAACAATGTCACCTGGATCATTCTCTGGTATATTACAGGATACCAGGCCGCTATAGGGGTTACTAATGGTTGGTTCCTGGTTTTGAGCTAAAAACAGAATAACAACACTTCCTAGAATTGAGCTGTAATTGAGCCGCCTCGTGGGAAAACCAACAATGTGGTTTACGACCAGGTCCGACACAAACCGACCTGTACAGTCACAGAAAAGAGCCAGAAGCTTGAAATTTCGGATTTAAGAAGAAGAGGAACTGTACTATCCGAGTAGCGAAAACAAAGGCGCTGATCAGCTTCGCGGTAACCGCGAAGCTGATCTGCGCCTTTGTTTTTGCATATGCAGATTGTTGGTTTTCCCATGACGCAGCTCAATTTTGAGAATTTACCATGTGGCCAACAAGCTTATGGTCAACACTAGACTGCATTAAAAGTTGCAGATCTCAGCCTTTAAAACAGCTATATCTTTGCCGCGACATTTGTTATTTGTTCATTTGTTCTTTCAAAGAAAACATGAACAATTCTATCATTTCACAAAACTTTCATTTCTCCACAAATTCTTGTATTTGTAACCAGTCTCAACACAGATACCCACAAGATAAAATTTTGTGGCGGCTATAGAAACTAATGTTAATCAAAGCAAATCACATTAAGCATGTGTGGTCAATTTTACCTGTGTTGATCTTCTTCTGTTCCTTCTTGTCCACACAATACATACTTTGTTGGGCTGCCTACAAATGAAATGAGCCGCCACATGGGAAAACCAACAATCTGCATATGGGAAAACAAAGACGCAGATCAGCTTCAGCTTCGCGGTAACATTAGCGCCTTTGTTTTCGCTACACGGATAGTACACTTCCTCTTTTTCTTAAATCCAAATTTTCAAGCTTCTAGCCTGCTTCTGTTACTGTATAGGCCGGTTTGTGTCGGACCTGGTCGGAACCCAAATTGTTGGTTTTCTCAGGCACAGGCTCATATTTTGTAAAGTTGGAGCTAAATTGTTCACAAACCGTGCACCATCTTGAGCTATCAAGTTAACCTGACATGGGATTTCTGTACAAGATTTTAGGCACTATATAACAGTATTTACACATTTAGTGGACAACTTGCATTTTCTTAGTAGAGTGGGAAAATGCCATTTTGGAAAATTTTTCGATAGCGATATATAACAAGAATGATGAAAGTGGGATACATGTATGTGCAAGAGGTTAAACTTGATTATGAATAATTTAATTGGTGGTTTTAATATCACATGGCTGTCATGTCTGTGAATAATTCAATGTCATTGAAATTAGCCTCAAAAATAGTGCACACAATTGAACTCATGACCTTAAATGACCGTTCATGTTCACTCATTCAAACTACAACCAACCCTTGGTAGAGGAAAACAGTCTACAAAATATGATATGATAAAAACAATGAAAATGAAAACAAAGAATCTACATACAACTGTGTTTAAACTAAGAATTGGTTTGCTCAAGTAGCTTATGAGACAGATCTGTCTCATATGCTCTTGGTTTGCTGCATACATGTTCATAAGTCCAATGGCAAAGGCCAGGCTTAATTTCATTAGACCCTTTTATTAAATTTGGCAAAAAGTGTTAAAGATAAATTTTGCACATTATTCATAAATGTAAAATTACCATTTTTTACTGCTCTCTACCTCCAGCTCTTGGTATGATGCTGTGAACTGGAACTTGCTGGCCGACTTGCCGACCCGCTGGAGTCGCTTCCAAACACTCATTCTGTGCGGCTTGTGTTAGATTTAGGAATGGTTAACATCCTCTGTTCTTGTTTCTTTCATTTTTGTACAGTGGGTAGCATAGCAGGCATCACATTCTGAAATGGAAAGGATTGCTTTAAAAATATACAATCGTGTACTAGGACATCTAAAATGCTGTAATCATCTTAAAATATGGGCACAGGTGGCGCGATAAAAAAAAAGCAAAATTCCTAAGTAGCAGACAGAATGATGGATTTACATGATAATACCGGTATGAAAATGTAAATTTTCATGTTGATGATGGGCATCTACTTCCCCCAAAACATATTCTCTATTTCGGAAGATGTCGATTAAAAGACTACTAAGCAAAATGTAGGCATGTGTAAATGTACGTCAGCACATGTACTTAATTTTGCTCTTCTTGGATCATGTTTCTTTTAAAATCCATAGCCACTATCTGGTTGTCATCCTTTATCGAGTTTGGAAAAAAATGAGCCGTGCCATGACAAAACCAACATATGCGAAAACAAAGGCCCAGATCAGCTTCGCAGAAACTGCGAAGCTGATCAGCGCCTTTGTTTTCGCTACACAGATAGTACAATGCCTCTTCTTCTTAAATCCAAAATTTCAAGCTTCTAGCCATCTTCTGTGACTGTACAGGTCAGTTTGTGTCGGGCCTGTTCGGAAACCACATTGTTGGTTTTCCCATGAGGCAGCTCAAATGTGGTTGCATCTCCATTCATATGTTACAGCAAGTTAAGCAATGACTGTGTACAACATTTGAATCTTCTTTTGAAATGGTGACCCCAAATAAACATCAAAGCACCTTATAAACTGATGGAAATAATGAGCCAGAAACTTTAATATATGAGCCGCCTCGTGGAAAAACCAACAATGTATTTTCTGAAAGGGCCTGACACAAATCAGGCTGTACAATCACAGAAGCAGGCTAGAAGCTTGAAATTTCGGATTTAGGAAGAGGAGGAAGTGTACTATCCGTGTAGCGAAAACAAAGGAGCTGATCAGCTTCACGGTTACCGCTCGAAGCTGATCTGCGTCTTTGTTTTCGCATATGCAGATTGTTGGTTTTCTCATGAGGAGGCTCATATGACATACAGTGTACTTTGAATTTTTTATAGATGCATTACAAAGACTTGCCAATGCAATATTCACTGGTGAAAATTGAAAATTTCATTGGAAATATTTTTTATATTTTCAATATTTGTGTTCAAACCATTGACTGTCGGTACACATTAGAACTGCCTCAGTGAAGTGGTTCAAACGAGTACCCACAATCTAAGTTTTGGATCAATAATAAGAAAAATAGGTATACCCCTTTCACTACATAAAAGTGGGGTTTAAGGGGCTATATATTTCATGGACATGTTATCCTTATGGAAAAAAGCATCTGTCATAATTTAAAATTAACACTGTTATAAAAGATTGACAAACTATCCCTCCATATTTCACACAAGTTGATTCCAACTGAAATACAGCAAACTATAATAAACACAAACAAACAAAAATATGACCATGATATACATAACTTGTTAAAATATTCATATTCACATCCTATGATATACTAGATACAAACTATATCACATTTGATTAAAATTTTGTTCACAATTACGCTGCACCTAAATGGTCCTTTCTGTATGTCAAAATTCTGGGTTCCGAAATCCCAACAACTGTTAGTTACTGTAAGTCACCATACTAAAACATTGGCTAGCCAAAGAAGCCATCAATAACGATCATTTGCTTTGAGATGCCGGTGAAATTGGTAACTAGATTAAGTTAACACATCCAATCTACAGTCTCTGTAACCCAGCCGTGGCAATTAGGTACCTTTGAAAAAGTGGTTAACAAGTACTGTATTTTTATTTACTTTTTGCTGACAAAATATAGGCACAGATCTAGAGGACTCCCTGGAATCAAAGGTAATTTTTAAGAGTTTGAACCAGCCATCTGAGACAAAAAATATTTTTTGACCCCACCCCTAAATTATGGAACCATGCATCAAACAGAAAGTAGGTACATGTAAATGCAAAACAATCAATGGTCTAAGCATAAATAACAATATCAAAATTTTCACAACTTTTCATATACAAATCATTTTTACAGAACTTTTAGAAACGTTAAACCAAACAATATTGCATAGGCGCATTATCATATTGCCTTGTAAACAATGAGTGATGAGACAAGTGTCTGGAAGCTTGTACTATATGAGCCGCCTCGTGGGAAAACCAACAATGTGGTTTCCGAACAGGTCCGACACAAACGGACCTGTACAAGCACTGAAAAGAGCTAGAAGCTTGAAATTTCCAATTTAAGTAGAAGAGGAAGTGTACTATTCGAGTTGCGAAAACAAAGGCGCTGATCAGCTTCGCAGTTACTGCGAAGCTGATCTGCACCTTTGTTTTCGCCTATGCAGATTGTTGGTTTTCCCATGTGGTGGCTCAATAAAGTAACAGGTAACAATATATGGTTTTCCATTAACTGGAAAATTACAACCGTATCAAGTGATCAATCAATCAATATTTAGTGGAAGGAGCGACTGAACTACTATAATCGATCACCATCAGAATACATGTAACAAGTTCATGTATTGACAACCCCCTCACACCCTACTTTTATACAGTAAAACTACATGGGTATACACATTTTTCCTATTTCTGATCCAAAACATTGATTGTGGGTACTCGCTAGAATATTGAAAAATTAATATCAAACTTTTTCCAATGTAATTTTCATTTTTATTTTCCCTGCTGAAAAATTCTCTATTGCATAAAGGGACCAGTGATCGATCAAAAATAGCCATGTTTGATAAATTTGCGGATCAGACATGCAGTGGAGAATGCATGTGTACATACCATATGCAAGCTTGAACCTTCGCCATGTTTTCCAATATGTCAATTTATGACGTCATCACGTCACATTCTCAGTGACGTCATTTTAACACACCCACCATCATACAGCGTGAATCAGGGTCAGGTGGACCAGTGATCGATCACCTTCTTTTTCTCTCCAAAACCGGACTAACTTTGAAGGTATGTACATTTTTAGAAAGAATGATTATTGTTTACCTCTAGCCACGAAACACAGTTTGGAAATTTTCAGTGAGTTAAAAGAAATAAAGCAGTGAAATGAGGTGGTCAAAAAGCATAAACGCCCATAGAAACAATGGAAAACTGTTGTTTAGTATGCAGTAAAGTTAAAAAATTTAGCCAGTCAGAACGAATGCAAGTTGTTTCATCTTGAAGAATTCATTGAACAATCACCACTTTTAAGCAGTACAACTAAGACCCCCTCTTTGTAAAGTGCAAGAAAATCCAAGATAGAAAAGCTTTCCAAAATAAATCTAAATCAGTGTTTGTAAGGTAATATAATGCGCTTTAAGTTGAGACTAGCATTTGATTTACTTCAGGTATCCTTTGAGAATTAATAGCCGATAATCACTAGTTGATCGATCACTGGTCCTTGATCGATCACTGGTCGCCTTACGCTATATAGCATGGACAAGTTTACGTAATGCTATGAGCCAGTGCCCATGCAGTTCCCAGTCTTAGCATCTTTGTCATTAATAAATATTTACATTTCTGATGCAAGTCTCAATGAATTCTTAATAAATCCATAAAACAGAAATACGGTTCGTAGTTCCATGAACAACATCATATCATGCCACGTCACATGAACCCAACAAGAGGACCAATGGTCCTGTAAACGCTCACCTGAGATCTGCTGCATATGCAAATAAACGTTTGAATATTATGATATTTAACCCCAGTGCAGGGGCAGATGAAGCCCTTGGGCCATTTTCTTCTTTTTTTTTTCAGAATAATCAATATTTTGTCCATTTGCCAATTTCCTGCTGGCTTTTCCCTTTAAATGACATTTTAACAATTTTCCCCATTTAAATGCATGGTCAACCCATATGTTGATCTTGCCATAAACTGGGTCAAGGTCATCACAGGGTCATGATTTATGTATACATTGTAGTACTTAAGCCATAATTGCTTCACACCAAGTTTCTTTGAAATAGGTCCACCGGTTCCGGAGAAGAAGATTTTTGAAGGGTTTTTACCATATATGGGCATGGCGGCCATCTTCGTCATGTGACCTTGATTATTTTTTATATACATTGATTCCCCCATTCTATAGATGCTTCACATGAAATTTAGCTTTGATTGGCCAAGCGGTTTCAGAGAAGATGTTTGAATAGTCTGATAATATACATGTATAATGCCCCGGGGTTGGGGCAAATATGCCCCTGGGGTCCAATTTTTTCAGAATCATTAATATTCAGTCCTACTGCCCATTTTCTGCAAGACTTTCACTTTAAATGACATTTTAAAGGTTTTCCCCATTCAAATTCATTGGTGACCTATGTTGACCTTGCCGTAAAATAGGTCAAGGTCATCCAAAGGTCATAATTTATAAACATATTGTAGTACTTCAGTCCCCAATGCGACATACCAAGTTTCGTTGAAATTGGTCCATTGGTTCAGGAGAAGAAGAATTTTGAAGGGTTTTTACCATATATGGGCATGGCAGCCATCTTGATCATGTGACCTGGATTATTTATAAACACATTGATTCCCTCTTCCCATAGATGCTTCCTATAAAATTTGGCTTTGATTGGCCAAGTGGTTTAAGAGAAGAAGATCTTTGAATATTTTTGTAATATACATGTATATTGCCCCGCGGTGGGGGCAGACCAACCCCTGTGGTCCATTTTTTTTCTTCAGAATTACCTACCTTCAGTCCATTTGCCCATTTCCTGCAAGTTTTGCCTTTCAAATAACATTTTAACAATTTTCCCCATTCAAATGCATGGGAAACCTATGTTGACCTTGCCGTAAAATAGGTCAAGGTCATCCAAAGGTCATAATTTATAAACACATTGTATTACTCCAGTCCCCGATGCTTCATGCCAAGTTTCATTGAAATCGG
The DNA here is from genome assembly GCA_964017185.1 of Rugalucina vietnamica. Taxonomy (NCBI): domain Eukaryota; kingdom Metazoa; phylum Mollusca; class Bivalvia; order Lucinida; family Lucinidae; genus Rugalucina; species Rugalucina vietnamica. The sequence goes on from OZ024872.1 coordinate 65,488,257, forward strand.
TCCAGTGGTTCCGTAGAAGAAGAATTTTGAAGGGTTTTTACCATATATGGGCATGGCGGCCATCTTGGTCATGTGACCTGGATTATTTATAAACACATTGGTTCCCCCTTCCCATAGATGCTTCATATAAAATATGGCTTTGATTGGCCAAGTGGTTTCAGAGAAGAAGATCTTTGAAAATGGTGGACGACGACGACGACGGACGGATGCCGGATCATGGCCATCCTATAAGCTCACCTTGTGAGCCTAACGGCTCAGGTGAGCTAAAAATCGTTCATTCACTGTGCACGCGACCTACTGCCATTCATGGCTCCATGAACATCAGAAAAATAAAATTTGTTTCTTAAATGAAAAACATTTTTGAAAAGGAAATATAAATTAATGAATGTACCTTGTATTACAGAAAAAATAAAATACAAAAAAGTTACCGTAATTTCATGAATATAACAAATGAGCCACCACATGGGAAAACCAACAATCTGCAATAGTGCAATTCCTCTTCTACTTAAATCCGAAATTTGAAGCTTTTAGCTCTTTTCGGTGCTTGTACAGGTTGGTTTGTGTCAGACCTGTTCGGAAGCCAATTTGTTGGTTTTCCCTCGAGGCGGCTCAAATGTATCACAAAATGATTTGGTCAGCCTTTAACATGTTTATGTTTATCCACAAAAGGCATGTGAGCAGCATTGTGAGAAAACTGTCCTTCTATATATGCTAAACCAAAGACTGTGTGGAAACTGCACAGTTGATTATTGGTGTTGTTTTGGCTTTATAATCCCTCATTTTCTTATATCTAAAAATGTTAAGCTCCTAGCCTACTTCCGATCATTGCCTACTTGTACCTCTTTCTGTGACTTTGAACAGGCCTGTATCTGTCAGACCTGGTTGACCAAATTCTTGTGACACAGCTCACTCATTTTACAGTAAAATCTGAGAACAAGGAAGGATTTTGTACAAAAATGTTATAAAAGTTTGAGTATTATCACAAGTCTTTACTTCCTGTTATTTATATATTATCCATTTCTCACTACATGGATTTTTATTGAAGCAAATTATTTCAAAATTGCTCATTTCCTGCAAGACATTCCCTTTAAATGACATTTTAACAGTTTTCCCAATTCAAATGCAAAGGTGACCTATGTTGACCTTGCGTAAAATAGGTCAAGGTCATCACAGGGTCATGATTTATACATACATTGTAGTACTTGAGTCATTGATGTTTCTTGCTAAGTTTCATTGAAATCGGTCCATCAGTTCCGGAGAAGATTTTTGGAGGGTTTTTACCGGGCATGGCGGCCATCTTGGTCATGTGACCTGGTTTATTTATATATACTTTCCTTCCCTGATTCCTATAGAGGTTTCTCATAAAATTTGGCTTTGATTGGCCGAGGGGCTTCAGAGGACAAGATCTTTGAAAATGGTAGATGATGACGACGGACGGATGACGGGTGCCTGCCTAGCCTATAAGCTTACCTGTGAGCCTTTCGGCTCAGGTGAGCTAAAAAGTACTTAAGCCCTTTTGGCTCAGGTGAGCTAAAAAGTACTTAAGCTACACACCAGCCAACCCCCACCACACAAATACTCTTTTTTCTGTCAGAAAAATTAATAAAACTGAATTGAATTAATATTAATTAATGGATTTGTTCCAGTCATGTGATTCTCCCGCCAGTTAAAAAAAAAAAAAAAAAATACTGACGTAAATAAGTGTCATAAGATAAAAATATAAAAAAAATCCACATGTCAGGTTTTCAGGTTTTTCATTTTCTGAAACAAATTAAAGACTGCAGTTTTAGTAATTAGTTAACATTGTTATTCAAAGCCCTTTTATTTTAAAGAAGTAGTAAAGCCATTTATTGATAATCAATTTAATAATGTTCTTGTCCCAATTTTGATGGAGGTCAGGGTAAGGAGTTGGCATTTCGAAATGACAAAACTTCACTATGGACAAGCTGAAATGGAATCTGGAAAACTGGCTTTGCCATTTCAGGCTGAAACAAAGGCAAAGCGAGAGAAACCTTATGACAAAGCCAACCTACACCTACGGGCTTATGAAGCAATAAAGACCAGAATGGACAGAACATCTAGAATGTATAACATCCTGGAGTCAACCCTATGTGATAGGACCATGGGGATCGTAGCTTTAGCTGGACATTCAGGTCCAGAGAGAATATTACTAGAGGATCATATTGTCTACATGGGCGATATAGGCTATGGTTATACTAAAGGCGCACCATGCACGTATATAGAGACACACAACAGCCTGTGGATCTCCTAAACCAGAGGACCAATGGTCCTGTAAACGCTCACCTGAGACCTGAGATATATACATGTACCAATAAACTTGTTAGACTAGAATGGTACAATGCATGTATATAACCCTAGGGCAGGGTCAGAATAACTCCTGGAGTCAATGTCTTTTTCAAATCATAAAAATTCAGTCCATTTGCCAATTAACTCAAAGTTTTGTCCTCCAAATGACATTTTAACAATTTTCTCCATTCAAATGCATGGGCGATCTAAAATGACCTTGCCGTGAAATAGGTCAAGGTCATCCCAGTGTCACGATTTATACAAATTTTGTAGACCTCCGTTCCTTAATGCTTCATGCCAAGTTTCAAAATCATAGGCCTTCTGGTTCTGAAGAAGAAGATTTTTAAAATTTTTTGCTATTTATAGCCATGGCGGCCATCTTGGTCATGCGACCTTGACCATTAATATAAACTTTAATTTCCTCTTCCTAAGGATGCTCCACATAAAGTTTGGCTTTCATTGGCTGAGCAGTTTCTGAGAAAAAGCTGTTTGAATATTATGGTCATTTACATGTATATAGCTCCGGGGCAGGGGCAGACAACCCCTGGGCCTAAATATTTTCATAAGCATTTATAAATCTTCTGTCCATTTGCTCATTCCTAGCAAGTTTTCTGCCATTACATGACATTTTCGTATTTTTTCCCATTCAAATGCATTGGCGACCTAAGTTGACCTTGCCATAAAATAGGTCAAGGTCATCCCAGGGTCATGATTTATATAAACTTTGTAGAGCATCATTCCCAGATGCTTCATACCAAGTTGGCCTTCTGGTTCTGAAGAAGAAGATTTTTAAACGTTTTTGCTATTTATAGCCATGGCGGCCATCTTGGTCATGTGACCTTGACCATTTATACAAACTTTCATTCCCTCTTTCAAGGGATGCTCCACAAAAAGTTTGGCTTTGATTGGCCTAGCGGTTTCAGAGAAGATGTTTCAATATTATGGTCATATACATGTATATAGCCGTGAGGCAGGGGCAGACAACCCCCTGGGCCCAAAATATTTTCTTAAACATAAATCTTCTGTCCATTTGCTCATTTCTAGCAAGTTTTCTGCCATTTAATTACATTTTCCTATTTTTTCCCATTCCAATGCATGGGAGACCTAAGTTGACCTTGTCATAAAATAGGTCAAGGTCATCCCAGGGTCATGATTTATATAAACTTTGTAGAGCTCCATTCCCAGATGCTTCACACCAAGTTTCAAAATCATAGACCTTCTGGTTCTGAAGAAGAAGACTTTTAAACGTTTTTGCTATTTATAGCCATGGCGGCCATCTTGGTCATGTGACCTTAACCATTTATATAGACTTTCATTCTCCCTTCCCAACAATGCTCCATATGAAGTTTGGCTTTGATTGGCCTAGCGGTTTCAGAGAAGAAGATGTTTGAATATTATGGTCATATACATGTATATAGCCCCTGGGTAGGGGCAGACAACCCCCCAGGGGCTAAAATTTCCCATTAACATTAATCTTCTGTCCATTTGCCTATTCACAGTAAGTTTTACCCATTAAATAGCCTTTTACCATTTTTTCCCATTCAAATGCATTGGCGACCTAAGTTGACCTTGCCATAAAATAGGTCAAGGTCATCCTAGGGTCATGATTTATATAAACTATGATGAGCCCGCATTCCCGATGCTACATACCAAGTTTCGTGGAAATCGGCGCACTGGTTCTGGAGAAGAAGATTTTTAAAGGTTTTTGCTATTTATAGCCATGGCGGCCATCTTGGTCATGTGACCTTGACCATTTATATAAACTTTCGTTCCCCCTTCCTAAGGATGCTCCACATGAAGTTTGGCTTTGATTGGCCAAGCGGTTTCAGAGAAGATCTTTGAAATTACGGACGACGGACGGACGCCTTCGGCTCAGGTGAGCTATAAAAGCCAATAAAATGCAAAAATAACCCCAAAAATGAACTCGCTGTGCGATTTTGTGTTAATACCTTTGGTATGTAAAAAGTCATGTGACATTGTTTTGACATGTGACCATAATAAAGCAATTTGATTGGTGTGACATAACCTGAAGTTTACCGGTACTCACACCATCTTGTAAACAAACTGAATCTGAATGGTTTACTGGAAATACGCAAAATTGACAATACTTCACCAGGGGGTGCGCCAAGAGGGAAATCAGTCCCTGGCTTTCACAAAAGATGTGAACTTCGACACACGGTCAAACTGGAAAACTGACTGGAAAAAACAATATTTACTTGTTAATTTTGATATAAACGAGATACCCGGGATACTTTTAACTTAATTTTGTGGCAGCAAAAGAGATGGGTATTTGGCAAATTCTAGGATGATTGTGTTCAACGAATTGAAGGGAAACTAGACACTGAAAACTGTCTCTTGGCCAAACTTCAAGATGTTGTTTGAAGCGGCCCGGTAAGGTCAAGAAATATTTCCAAAAGAGGAATTTGAACGGCAAAGAAGAAGCCACTGTCTACTCTCCCAGTGAATCAAAGAGACGCCAACACGTTCCCAGATCCATTGTTAAAAAGCGGAAAGCAGTGACAAACCCAACAAAAGACTGGCCCTTATCCCCTTGACAAATAATCTCAACCTGTTGAGAGCATATCAGAGAGATGATGATTTGCAATATGGTAAGAATTATGCATAATGTTTAGCTTGTTGAATGATGGGGGACTGCATCCCCCATACCCCCTGCTGCCTTTTTTTCTCGAGCATTTTTCTTGTTGTTTAGTAAAATTGCATCAGACATTTTTCAATGCAAATTTTATAGAACTATCAAGGAAAAGTCAAGTAACTCAAAGACATGTGCGAATTTATTTTCATATTTATTCATTTCAATCTATTCTAAGTTATTAAAAATATGAAGGAAAACGATCTGTGCCAAGGTCGCGATGGTTAAATTCATGTCTCAAAACAAACATATTGTCGTGTTACGGATCACTTTGAAATCCATCATGACGGACAGTCCGACATTGTTTGTATGCAGCTGCCTGTTGCTAAGCAGCGACCGCGCAGCAGTAAAGTCCAGGGCACAAGCACTTTAGCCAGAAAAAGACAATTTTTGACCTGGAAGACCAGATATATCACAGTCACAGCTTTTAAGTCAGAATGGGAATTCAAGTAAAGTATTATGGTTTCGTTATTTTCAATAATTGTATAATTTCAAACTAAGAAATATTGACACAAACACTGATCTGGTCACAGTATTTAATCACTATTTGCTAATACTCCTAGATCTCTAGCTATATTTTATGTGACATGGTGATTCTCGGTGAAGCATGTTAGGCAACACTGTACAGAAATTATTGAATACCTCAAAGCTCAGGAATTTTTTGGGAAGAGGCCCTAGTGCCTTTCTAATTGGGAAATTTACAGAGTAAACTCTAAATTTGGGAAATTTAAAAAACATTCATAGTTGATTTATAATATTTTCAAATGTGACCTAGCTTATTAGGCTATTTCATTTAGAATCATTAAATAATAACATATAATCAAAGTTAAACACCAGATATGGGGTAATCATAATCAGTAATTTAATCATCAGTAATCGATTACAATTTTTTGAATAATCATTGATAATCATTAATCACAAAATTTCAGAGTCATTTTAATCATAATTCAATCATAATCATGTTTTATTAGGCCAGTAATCATGATTATTTATGATTACTTTCACGATTACAGCAAAAATAAAATATCACAGTCTGAAAGGAAAGCTCAGTCCCAAAATTGTATTGAACTATTGATGCTGCTTTACACTGGGAGTTATGAACCTCTGTGTCATGCATTTTATATAGGAATCATTGCTTCAAGGCTGGTCTGATATAACCATGTTCCTAGGAAGGCTGTATAGGAAGGCTGTAGCCTTTTACACATACATTGTAAGTGGTTTGCTCAGTCATATAGCAGCTCATTGTTCAGGCATCTAAAAGCCCAGCAGTTTCTCAATCTTTGATAGACAGAGATGAAAAAATGAGACAAGGCAAACATTATGAACAAATGTTGTCCTGCTTAATTGTTAAAGTGTGAACAATCAATTATGAACTTCACAAACAGTCAATTATCTCTCCTTACTCAAACTCTGCTCAAAATTTCCCAACTCTTGAGTAAAGAGTGTCTTAATTCACTGACAATGGCTTTGTGTATCTAAAGGTGATGTGTGCGAAAAACAGCAGTGATTTTATGAGAAGTCTTTTTAAATGCAGACATGGGCCGAAGTTTTTTCATGCTGATGAGAATTTTTGATCTTAATCACAATGCAGGAGGTTTGAGCAGGTTATATGTACGTTTTTTTTTTTCTGGAATGTACATCTTTTTATGTTGAATCAGTTTTAATGAAGATAAAGGATAATATCGCCATGCATTTTGCATTTTTTTAGTCAAAAATTAAAAAAAAAATGAAGTAGAGAATAAGGTTCACAGATCCAGGTACTACTGTCCCTCTAATTAACTACTTAACATCCCAGCATGATCATAGCTGTTGACTTGGACGTTAAGCATCAATTTAAAAAAAAACGAACAAACAAAAAGTTAATTTTGAATTCAGTGGCAGATCTGGGTAATTGCCAGGGCAGTATCATGTGTTTGGTTTCTGTTGTATCAGAGTAAACGCCTAGATCTGGGTAAACAACAGAAAAAATACCCATTTCCGGATCAAAAACAATAACAACAAAATGTAATCAATCATAAAAGTAATCTGATTACTCTGTCAAAATAATCATAATTTAATCAATTACTCTTGAAAAAATGAGTAATCATAATTTAATCATAAAGACTCCTGAATAATTGTAATTTAATCATTACTGATACCCCAGTAATCGCCCCATGTCTGTTAAACACCATTTCAAACAGCAGTTTGAATTTACAATGTATTGAACTGTTAAAAAATCAGCATTGATTGGGAAATTTTTTCTTCAAATTGGAAGAAAAGTCACCTAAATTGCATTCGGAATGGGGCCTTATTTCGGCCCCTGTGACACCGGGCAAAAACAAACATTAACGCTTATGAATAATCAATAGATAAATTGGTTCACTGTAAGAGACACTATATTTAATGACATTTGTACTTATCTAATATACGAGGTATGGCAGGAAAGTTCGTAGACACCATTAGTATTTTCAACACGAAAAGAAGTTCAGTCAAAATGAATATATCTGGGTTTGCAAAAATATTTCATGAGCAAATAGACAAAATTTTATGAAAATCTGACCAACACGACGTCTTCTACAGCCTTTTATGTGCACCTCCCTAACTGGGAGCGGGGCAAGGGTCAACGTCTCAGTGACGTTACTTGAAGTTTATTGCTGTCAGTGCTTTATATATTTGTAACAAGTTTTACCGATGTTTCAAAGTTATTCCACATAGGGTCCTTGGATATCGGTACAATTTTATTATGTGTATCCAGCTGTCAAATGCAGATCTGTGCCAACTGTCCTCATGTTCTCTGATGACCGGTTGAACATATGAAACCGTTTTCATTCGCTGAAAATGTAAGACGAGTGCCCTTCCGCCGCCATTTATCATCTTAGATGATCTATCGGGCATCCAAAAATCAACTCTGCCACTTGTAAACTAGTGACAGACAAGCTGATAGCTTTTATGTTGTTGTTTATATCATTTCCATCGTGTTTGTTGGCCATTTCCATAACAAAAACTCACAATTTTATGGTTATAGACTGTTCTCCAACGTCAACATTACGCCATTTTTTCAAACATTTTTTTCGGACTGCATCTGAAATTTTATTCACAGATATCAAACTGTATTGCCGTCAAGGCCCAAACATTCAGAAAACGTTGTTGATTGAACATTCTTTCAGGATCAAAATATTTTAACGTTACAGCACACTTCCATGCCGTTTCACAAGCAAAAGCAGAATGTGAAAATCGTCACATTTTATTACGTTTTGACACCTGCCCCGCACGGCCCTACCCTCAAGCAGAAAAGTGGCCATACCAAGCGTGTTATTACTTCAAATTGCACAAAATTTCTGAAATATACTCATAAGATATTGCTGCTTGAAATTATGCAAAATGCTTCTTCAACAACGCGTTACTTTTTCTGATAGCTGAAGTGTCTACGAACTTTCCTGCCATACCTCGTATATGGATACTTTTAAAAGACATTTGTGATATCTTAAGACTTGAAAGATTTGCCTCAAATGACAGTTTACTCTGTGTTTAACATGGACACTGGCGATCCGCACGACGGCCGTGCCGATAACACCGCTTATCGGCACGACCGTCGTGCGGATAAGCGGTGTTATCAGCACGACAGGGAAATATCGATATCCAAATGTTAAAAATTTCTAGAAATGGATACATTTTAAGCTGATAAATATATATATTACACTGGCTTCAAAACTGAAACAGAATATTATACATGCAGGATTTTTTTTTACTTTTTAATTAACAAAATTGTAATTTTGCTGAAATTGGCTTACCTGTGAATTTACCTGTAAAAATCAGTCATGCGTTTGCGTAAATGAGAAAGAAATTATGTCAATTATCGTAACCTAAAATTAAAAAAAAATGTGGTAATCCAAAAGAATAAACAGCCTTTGATTTTAACAATGAAGTATGGAAACTTTTCAGTTACACAATTAAAATAATTGCAATGATTATATTTTTCTCTGTCTGCTGTTATTCAGTAAACATCAGCTGGATAAATCAAATCAAACAAGTTTTCTTAGTCATAATTAACAAAAATGTTAATTTCGAATGTATTTCTATATAGCTAAAACCATAATTTATTTATTTAATGATAAATTAATAGTTTAATGCATTCGTAAGCTTGTAAGAAAATCTTATACTCCCGTCGAGCCGATAGCCAATACCTGTAGCATTGGCTATCCGCACGACGGTCGGGCCGATAATGCCGCTTATCGGCACGACCTTCATGCGGATAACGCCGCTTATCGGCACGACCGTCGTGCGGATAGCCTCAGCCTTAAACATGGACAATTTATTTTTCTGTTTGATTTTTGGTGGGGAAGAGTGTTGCGCCAGCCATGACTTGACTCGCTCAAGATACGTTCTTAGGCCAATCACTCGACGTGGTAAAGAAGATCCTCTGCTTCTCCAAGATCACCAACACATTCACACGTCGTTGATGACAGGAGCCCGAGCCAACACCTGCTAGAGACTGCCATTGGGTAAGTTATCAAAGCAAGTACCCACATAACAATCGTGTTGTTGTTGTTGTATATCGATTATGGCATCTTATTGCTGCCTATCAACTCAATGTGCTTTTCTTCACACCTGTTCTTAAGCTCATGTTGCTTATTTTGCGCATGCGCACATACATGCATATTTGCAGAGAAATCGCCAAGACGTTTTGTGTAAAGCTGTTACTTGTAACACAAAAAAATCCAAATTGGATGCTAGGGACAAAATACGAAAAGCTATCTGCATACAAAATACATGAATAAAACATTTAATAACAGACAGACAGTAAGGCTTAACCTAAAGTTGAATAATTCTAGTTTTGTAGTAAAATTTCATCTCTTTTACACTTTCAGGAAATTCCAGACAGAATCGACTGACCTTTGACACCTCATTAATCTCCAAACTTAAGACGGGTGTAAAACAATGATATTTTCATAAAATTCATGTAGGTAGTACATTTTTCGATATTTGAAATAAAAAAGATTTTTTTTTTCGATTTTATGTAAAATTACACTTATTTAGCAAATCAAGCAACAAAAAGAAATGGAGTGTTTGAGATTATTAATAATTTCGGGTCGTTTCGACCCCGAACTCCTGTGGAGTCGATCAATTTCTGATCATCATCTCAGGTGTAAACTATTATAGTTTATTATAGTTTAATCATTTGTTTCACCTCCCATCTCGTCTACTGACATTGGTGGCTTTGTTTTGAAACTTTTCTCCAAGTCTATAATGTGCGGCAGTACTTTTTTAATCAAGATTAAAATATGGGTTGACCTGCTCGTTTGGGAGATATCTGCCAATTTCAACACCTACCAGTGTTTTCGGTATTGGAGCAACCTCATAAGGGGTGGTTCGGTTGGCATTTTTAAACACCTTAAATGACAAGATATCTCCACTAGTTTAAAATTTCCTGTAAGTTAAGACAATATTCTAACCAGAATGATATAAATAACAGCAATTTGACATGATCTGTCAACACCACATAAAGCGTAACATCCAGACTGTCAATCCTAAACTGAAAGAGTCAGCATATAAGACCTATGTCCGTCCCCTCGTTGGATATGCAGCCTCTGTATGTGATCCCTGGCAAAATAAGTACATAGAGAAGATAGAAATGATTCAACATAGGGCTATAAGATCCATATTCAATGACTACAGTTCATCTAGCAGCGTAACTAATATGATGTCAAAACTCTTCCAACACTTAAGAAACCAGAGAAATCTCACCCTGACCATGTCTACAAAATAAAACACAACCTGGTAAATATCAAATTCCCAGAAAATATACACCCATCCATGAAGCCAAGATATACCTTCCCACGCTTAACTATAAATGCTCACAAACAGTCATTTTCCCCAAGAACTGCCAAGCTCTGGAACAACCTTCCACCTGATCTGCGCAATACATGTAGTCCTGATCTCGGATCATTCCGAGGGCTCTTAAAATCACTTTAACCCCAACAGCCTCGCTCAAACCCACTCTATCAAATCGAGTACTTTTTCTTTGATCAGATTATGTGGCAATGTAGTATACACAGTAGAAAAATCGTATGTGGACAAGCTCGTCGCACGGAACCCTCTACACTTTAATTTACTGAACACCTCGCCAGAATTTTTTATTTACCAAAACCGATTTTTATTTGAAGTTTCATACACAGTCTCACAGTATCTTATGACATGAGATTTGATAGCAGTAAGACAAAAAGTTAATACAAGTAATTTAGTAAGTTCAATGGTAGTACGAGAATTAGAATTTGCAACAAATCTAGCTTTATACGGTCTTTTGTGAAGCTTGGGTAGCCAATACATCGTAGAAAGTTTGTCTTGGCCTTCATTGACACAAACAGAAAACTTAACAGGTAATTCGTTCATTCATCACTATCTGTCTCCTTATAATCCCTGGTACCATCAAGGTCCTATTTTAAGGTGTTAATGCAGTGAAGCCTACAAACAACAACTATGTTTGCGCCTTGTTGGTGGAACCAAAACATACTTTCTATGAAATTCTTGGATACCCTGCTTCAAATGCCTAAAGGACGATTTGGGTTTAGGAGGTAAAAGATTATCATTTTGTGAATAAAATTTTATACGTTAATCCACAATAGTGAATATACTTCTTTTCCATGCGTTAAGAGCAGCATCCTCAACACACTCTCGTTTACACCATCGCTTACTGAAAACATTCAATGCAGATGCAATCTCCTCACTACATTTGTCGAAATTAATGTAGGAAGCTTAAGGGAATCTATATTTCGGACCTTTAGAAATAATTTTGCGAATTCTAGAATCCGAAATTATTTTTAAATTTCCAGTTATTATATGTCCAGCGGCTTGATAAAATATTTTGAATCTTTGCAATCTCAAGACTTAGGAGTATTAGCATGAATCAAGTTTATTAAAATTAAAAAAAAGTATTGTTTAAAACAGTAATAAATTAAAAACAATATGGCCCATCCTACCTCCCTTTGAAAATTTTTACTGCTTCCAATGTATCATACTTTTATATTTTATTTCTGATAGGTTAATTACAAGTATATTTGTAACAAATAATAGGCGGTTCTACGTAGGTATAGACAGTGTCACTGATTTATCCTGGAATATGCTTGGTAAATCAATAAAATCAATTCCTTTATTAATGAAAGGAATTTTAATAAAATGCCTAATATGATTAAATTCGGAATCGATAAATGGACGAAGAGCATATTGAGTATAACATCTTTTCAGCAGTGCAGCATCGTACATTTGATGATTTCTGTCGTAAAATCTATTAGCCTCTTTGTCCAAGAAACAGAATAGAAGTGGTTGTTTAAAAGGTCGGCTTTGTGGTCAGGGTCGGTGGCAGTGGATCCGTTTTTCCTCAATGTTTTATTGTATCTAATAAAGGTGTGTGATTTCTGGGTAAAATCTTAGACAATCAAGGTCAGTTTGATACATTTATTTTGGATTTTGTAAAACATGTTTGACACTCACCCACAAGAACTTTTGTTGTTCAGGTATGAAATCGAGGGAATACAATAATGGACTGACGCTTTCAGTTTCCTGTGCTACAGACAACAATGTCCTGTGGTTAACACGTGTCAACTGAAGTCATGTGCGTCCAAGTTAATATCTGTGAATGCCCAATAAATTGTTTGGCTTTCGGTTACCTGTCTTACACATCCACTGCCTTTTTTATCAACTGTATAGACACGAAGGTGTATTATAATAAGCAGGTGATGCTAACTACTCCTTGGCAAATTATCACACTTCCCTTTAGGGGGTCAGTATAGCTCCAGCTTGCTGCTTATTTCTATACAGATCTGGTCAGTCGCTCTTCATGGGTGCAGTAGTGCCGATGTAACTTGACAATTATTGGTGGGATTCTGAACAGGGTCTCCAAACCTCGGCCGGCAATGATCAATGCCATCCAATTCCAACTCATAAAACGCCAACCGCCACATACTTCCTTCTGATTGAAAGAAACAGTCATCTCCCTTAGAGTAGGTACCACGCGACAAATAACTGACATGACATTACTAGACAAAATTACTGAGGCCTTTACATTAGCTCATTGTAGCGCAGTTTACATTTGATCCATATGATATGTTTTTGATGTGTCAAAGTGTTCATCGCATTGGGTTTTGCGTTAACCATCTAAAATACGCATGATATGTTGCATAACTATTGTTCCCAGTTGATTCGCATTAATATGATTAATTTTCTGCTAATATAGCTATTCACTAGAGAGGGATTTAGGAATGTAAATATAATTTCTGGATGTTTGTTTGATAAGGGACTGACTATATTACACTGGAATGAAAGAACAAATATATAACCCTGATTGTATTTCTTGTTTTAGCGATACATTCCCACTGGGCTAGCCAATGTACATGAATTGATTAATTGCGTGTATTATTTGCTCCATTTAGAGCTTTTAGACTGATTAACGACATCAGAACACTAACGATAAAATCTGATGACGGAAAGCCATTCGAGAGCGTGGCAATTACATCTAACATCAAATTAAATTAAGGCGTGCACTTTACCAACAATGTGACGTATTGTCGTTAATTGAATGGCCCAGGTCTGGTTCGCCCAAGTGTCTATGCTCTGAATCTAAAGTTAACTGCTTAATGTTTTTTTTTTTTTTTTTTTTTTTTTTTTTTTTTTTTTTTTTCAACTTTTTGCATTGCAGGACCTGGAAGTATGGCAAGATTTTAATTGGATATAAAGGTACAAGTAGGCAAAGATCAGGAAAAGGGGCAATCAGAAAAAGATTCCCACTCCAAAAACCGAGGTGGGAAAAAAACTAAATTAATAATCAGGTACTTATACCATGAAAACATATCGTAAGCCGAATGAGCAGCTATTTTTCCAATGGGTGGCCACTCAGTTACATAAACTCTTGGATAAATATGTTTCGATAAACTTAACTAAAAATATGAAAACATACATAAGGCGCCAACAGCACAAAAAATTTAAACACCAAGACATTAAACAAAAAGAACCACCACAGAAAAAAAAGTACAAGTAGGCAAAGATCAGGAAAAGGCGCAATCAGAAAAAGACTCCCACTCCAAAAACCAAGGTGGGAAAAAACCAAACCAACAATCAGGCACTTATACCATGAAAACACTTCGTAAGCCGAATGAGCAGCTATTTTCCCAATAGGTGGCCACTCAGTTACCTTAACTAAAAATATGCAAACATACATAAGGCGCCAACAGCACAAAAATATTTTAAACACCAAGACATAAAACAAAAAGAACCACCACAGAAGTATCGACTTGGAACGATCAGTAACACAAAGTTACTGGCGGGTTTAAATCGATTTTACACGGCCGTAACCTCACCCTCTGCTTCTGCAGTGGTTCATAACATTTAGTTAGTTCTTCGGTCCTCGTGGTGAATCTCTAACTAGTAAATGAATCATCAAGAACAAACAAATAAATCATGATAAACATCCTGATGAATCAAAAACCAGGACTCACAGATTCAGTAAGCTGCCCGACGATGGAGATCCCTGGGCGCCAAATAACTTACTAACTCCGGAGCTAAAGAAAAACATCAGTTGGACCCCGGTGGGCCAAGCAACAGACAAGAAGCTCCGGCCCTAACCAACTAAAATGAATAGCTTTAAGTCGGGGCCATCATAGAGTCTGACGCCCGACCCACCGGCGTGCAATTAAAGAAGGCAGCATAGTTATCAACCGTGATTGGGTTAAAAACTAAGCATGCAGACTGTCGCATAACATTCAAGTTATAACCTATACGTCTGTAACGTGTTATGATTTTTCTAAACTGAAAAGAAAAATCATTACTTCCAATAAGTTTCTTAAATTTGTGAACCAAGTCACCATAAAATTCTGGTTCCGAAAGACCCTCACTTAAAAGCGTCTTTAACCCAACATTATATTTGGAAATCAATTCATAGTGTCTACGATAAAATTTAGAAAAGGTTTTTCGAAGTTTATGATACCGATAGCCCTGTCGGAGAAGTTTGGCTGTTAAAGATTTATTTCGAGCGTTGAAGTCTGTAACATGATTGCAGACTCTAGCAAACCTAATAAGTTGCGAAATGTATACACCATAAGAAGCACGACGAGGAACGTCACCATCCAAAAACGGAAAATTCACTATATCAAAATCAAAATCATCGCGCTTATCATAAATTTTAGAAGAAACAAATCCATTTGCAACAGAAAGATGTAGATCTAAAAAGGGGGCTTCGGTATCCGAGATACTGGCTTTGTTCAACTGTAGTTCAGATGGATAAATTTGATTGACCATACCTTCAAAATAAGGGTTGTCAATGTTCAAAAGGTCATCGAGGTACCTAGAAGTGGAATTAAAAGCCTCGATAACATCAGCTTGATTATCATGGTTAAGAGAATCCATGAAATCTCTTTCATAGCAGTATAAAAATAAATCAGCTACGAGAGGTGCGCAATTTGTACCCATCGGAATTCTAACAATTTGTCTGTATAACTTGGTCCCAAATCTAATATAAATATTATCCAGGAGATAGGATAAGGCGTCGCACACATTCTGACATGACCAAAGTGTATACCGACTTTGGTCAGAGGAAGTGAAAAAAGCCTTTCTGTCATTACATGCCAAATAAAGTGAACCATAGGTTTTTAATGCCCTTTTGAAGGTCCACTCTATCAAATCCAGAAGTTTTTCTTTAATTAGATTATGTGGTAAAGTTGTATACAGAGTAGAAAAATCATATGTGGACAAGCTCGTCGCACGGAACCCTCTACAGCACCTCACCAGAATTTTTTATTGACCAAAACCAATTTTTATTTGAAGTTTCATACACTGTCTCACAGTATCTTATAACATGAGATTTGATAGCAGTAAGACAGGAAGTTAATAATTTAGAAAGTTCAGTAGTAGTACAAGAGCTAGAATTTGCAATAAATCTTGCTTTGTATGGTCTTTTGTGAAGCTTAGGTAACCAATACATCGTAGGAAGTTTGTCTTGGCCTTCATTGACACAAACAGAAAACTTAACAGGTAAATCGTTTAAGTGGGCATTTACTACAGACACCGTCTTGGAACAATGAGTAATATAAAATTACCGGCGGGCCTAAATCGATTTTACATGGCCATAACCGCACCCTTATCTTCTGCAACGGCTCTAATATACACACATATAAACAAGCAATAAGGAAATCATAAACCGATTTCACCTAGGCAATCCTGATACAATGTCATATGCATTGATTGTAATGTTTTAGAATTTAATTTATTGCTATATGAATTATTATATTTATATTATGCGAAACGAAATGGCATAACTTTTGGGACACAAATATAAACTTTGATTGAACCAGAATTTGCAGAAACCGATTACACCGTTTAACCTGTAGGCTACACCTCATAATAATTTTCCGCGTTTCGAAGAATAGAGGAAAATTATTGTCTTATACGTTACGAAATACGACAACATAGACTTGTTGGTCACGTGGTCACGTGTTTTGAATTGACCAATAAGAAATTGACATATGTATTTAATGTTAAAGTGTCGCATGTGCGGTGGTCCATGCTTCAGTCCTAGCGAGTTCTTCTTGACGAACGGACACGTCAAACTTTCTTGAGCTTTGCGGCATGTTGAATCCGGAGACAGAGGGGTTTATCCAGTCTAGCGTGGCCCGGGCAGTCACAGAGGCTCAGGGCAACCTCCTGGGGAATTTGGACCAGCTAATATCGTCGAGACTGGATTCGTTCCAAGATAAGATAAGTGAAAATCAGAAAACTTTGGCTGATAGTCAGTTGTCAAAGATTAAAAATAACATTTTGAGCAATGATGGCTATTCTTTCAAGCGTAAAAGCTGTGAGGATCAATACAAATTTAACGCCAAGGTTCTGGATAAGATTCAAGACGCAGAAGCTTTCTTGGAGAAAAGCTCCGACGGTGCCAGTTTAGCGGCTAGAGAAAAGGTTTCTGAAGGTGAACATTTTTTTTTTTTATTTCTTTACAACGAATTTTAATGTTCAGAATAGAAACAGCGCTAATACGCGAGTAGTGTTGAGGTGTATAAATTAGCCAGGTGCAAATGCATATTAAAGTGCGTCAAAAGAAATTCTTTTCAAATCAATAATGTGTAAAAGGATAATGACCACAGGATTTTAAAATGGTAATAGATTGTGTAAAAGTTATTGTCACTTATTGTCACTTTTTGCGGTGTATAATGATAATGTAAATATGTATAACTGTACAAATTTCTTTAGATACGCCCATTTGATGAACAGAAGGAGTGTTTTGTTTTTATTCTACAGGTGATGATATGGAGTTTGAGAGAAAAGCCGTTAATGTATGAAACTGAAATTTTTGATAAAAAGTATTGAATGTCGTTTGTTTATATTCAGGTAAAGATCTGATCAACTATCGACAAAAATTAATCAGGATCGCAGATGAATCAGAAATGGGGTGGAAGGTGGTTCACGAGTACGATGCTCACCCTCTGGCGGACGATTCCGAGGACGAGAAACGGCTGTATAGGGCGGAATCCAGGGCCAACAGGAAAGCCAAGGCGGAGAAGGCAAAGAGGAGGCCCGTCAGGCGGTACAATCCATACAGGCCTGCAGCTACCGTTACCAGTCAGAGTCTTCAACAGGCGGATGAAGGAGCTGGTAGCAGAAAAGCGGGGTTATGTTTCCTGTGTCATAAGCCGGGGCACTGGAAAAACACATGCGAGCTGGCAAAAGGAGCTGTATCAAGTAATAATAAGTTAAGTATGCCTTGCATTGATTCAAATTGTTTGTTAGCATCAGGCAGCCAAGACGAAAAAATCGTAAACATAAATATTTCTGGAGTTTCTGAAACAGATGTTTCTCCCGTAGGGCGTTTAAAGGCCGCAGAAAATCAATGGCAGGAGGCCGGGGCCAATGCATATATTATGCGGGTTATAACAGAGGGTTACAGTATACCTTTTAGGGAGTTGCCTGGTGCTAAGCATTTGAAAAACAATAAGTCTGCCAGGGATAACATGAACTTTGTCAAGACCGAAGTGTCCAAATTATTGCAAAATGGTTGCGTGTCAGAGGTTTTTGAGAAGCCTAAAGTGGTTAATCCTCTCACGGTTGCTTTTAGTAAAACTGGTAAAGAGAGGCTGGTGTTAGATTGTAGACATATAAATGAATTTCTGATACAGTACAAATTCAAATATGAGGATATAAATGTTGCAATGCAAATGTTTGAGAAGGGTTATTATCTGTTTTCTTATGATCTTAAGGGAGCTTATCACCACATTATGATCAAAAGTGAGATGCGTACTTATCTAGGCTTTTCAGTAGACTATGATGGCGTGGATAGATTCTTTGTATATAACGTAGCGCCATTCGGGTTGGCAACATCTGGTTTCATATTTTCGAAGGTGTTGAGGGTACTGGTAGCCTACTGGAGAGGTCAAGGTCACAAGGTAATTATGTTTCTAGATGATGGTATTGGAGGCCATCCGAATTATGAAATGGCAGTGAAACTGAGTCAGTACATAAAAGTTAGCTTGACTGAGTTTGGCTTTCTTCTAGCCAATGAGAAATGTAATTGGACGCCTGTTTTGAGGCAAATATGGCTTGGCTATTTGTTAGACATGACTTGTGGCAAAGTTTACGTCACAGACGAGAGGATTGCTAGACTCGAAGCAGCTATAGAGTCTTGCCTGTATCAAATGCAGGTAAGTGGATCAGGTCTAATGAAAGTAAGGTTTCTAGCTTCCATTGTGGGTCAGATTATTTCACTCCAAACGGTTGTTGGAAAATTGGTCAGTTTGCGCACCAGAGCACTTTATGAGTGTATCTTAGCTAGAGCGAGCTGGAATGCTCCAGTTTTTGTTACAAAGGAGGCCATAGAAGAGCTGGTATATTGGCAGATGCATGCAAAGGTTTTGAATAAAGCAGGCAGATCTATAAAAGAGAACTTGGATTGTGACGTTGAAGTTTTCTGTGACGCAAGCGCTGATGCATACGGTGGGTATTTTGAAGTGAAGGTGTCTGGAGAACACATCAATGAGGGGTTCTGTTCCTTCGAAAATGGAATAAACACGGCCATGAGAGCTAAAAATGCCCTATGTTGCGGCAACGATACTACTGTAAGTTACGTCACATGTGATGACGGTGAAAGCAGTTTGGCACATACGGTTGGTAGTATGGAAAATATGCCTACTGAGACAGGCGGATACATTGATCAAAATGAGATCATTGGCTCTTGGAGCAAAACTGAGGCTTCCAGAAGTTCTACTTGGAGGGAAGCCGAGGCCGTCAGACGAGTACTGGTAAGTAAAGCGGCGGCTTTTAAAGGTAAGAAATTGAAAGTATTTTCTGACAACATGAACGTGAAAAGCATTTTAAGCAAAGGTAGTACAACGCATTGCACTAAATGTCAACGAATTTTGTAGTCAAAGGGAAATAACTCTTATACCAGAATGGATTCCTAGGGATGAAAATCAGAGAGCCGATCATTTAAGTCGATGTTTTGATTGTGATGATTGGGAAGTAACAGATTCTGTTTTTCAGAGCCTAGACAAGCAATGGGGGCCACACAGTGTAGATAGGTTTTCAGCAGATTATAACAATAAGCTGCCAAGATTTAACTCCAGTTGGTGGGTACCCGGAACAGAAGCGGTCAATGCGTTTGACCAGCCATGGTCAAGTGAATGTAATTGGATGGTACCGCCCCCAAGATTGATATCCTTATGTCTCGACAAATTGCAGGTTGATAGAGCACCGGGCACATTGGTGGTACCAGAGTGGAAATCTGCTCCTTATTGGGTCAAATTAGTGGACAGTCGAGGCAACTTTGTGTCCTTCATAGCGCAAGCCGAGGTTCTTCCTTTTCAGAATCTTATAAAGAAAGGAAGGGGTAACAACGGAGTATTTGGAAAACCGATTCTGCCGTTTAAAATGTTAGGCTTAAAGATAAGATTTGAATGATGTGTTTGTTTTATATGTATTGGTTTAAAGACATCCGTGAGGGAGGCTCTACTTTCGGGGGGATGCGGAATTTCGGCAACTACCGAGGACGCAATGTGCGCTTATCTGGTGAATTCTAAGAGTGACGGTACTGTAAGAAAATATTATTCGTATTTCCAAAAATGGAAACGATTTTGTGAGGAAAAACGTTTTAGTTACATGCCGGCGCAGCCTATTCACGTTGCTATATTCTTGACTGAATTAATGGATTCAAAATGTTCATATCACGTAGTATCAGCATGCGCGTACAGTATCAAATGGGCGCATGGTCTATGCGGAAAATCGGATCCAACGAACAATGGATTTGTGCAGAACTTGGTCGAATCGGCTAAGAGACTACTTTCTAAGAAAGTTGTGAAGAAAGACGTAGTAACGACATCAATGTTAAAAGAACTTTGTTTGATATATCAAGATAGTGACGATATTGGAGATATCCGAGATTTATGCATGATATTAGTAGGTTTTGCTGGATTTCTCCGTTACGATGAAATACGCAATCTTAAATGCTGTCATGTCAAGATGTTTGAAAATCACTTTAGTATCCAAATAGAATCAAGTAAAACTGACAAATACAGGAAAGGGGCTGAAATCTTGATTTCTCAGGGGGACAGTATTGCTTGTCCGTTCATGATGTTGAAGAGATACATAGATCTAGCCTCCATAGATATTACTTCAGATCAGTTTTTGTTTAAGCCTATGTTTAGGTCAAAAAGCAAATGCAGTCTCGTATATAAGAACAAACCTTTAAGTTATACAAGAGCGAAGGAATGCATCTTGTTCAAGCTTCGTAAAGTTAGTGAAAATTTAAATCTAGGATTGCATTCATTGAGAGCTGGCGGCGTAACTGTAGCTGCTAATTCCGGTATAAACGATAGATGCTTAAAACGTCATGGTAGGTGGAAGACAGACGCGAGTAAGGACGGTTATATTGAAGATTCTTTTGATTCTAGGCTTGAAGTCTCGAAAGCTTTAGGTTTATGAAGCCGTATAGCAAGCAGATCCAATTTTCAGTTTTGATTTACTGAAAGTCATCTTTCACCGCTCGTGATTTGTATGTCCTAGCTCATTAAAGCTCTCGCTTAATGCAAAACTAGATTGTTGTTGTTGTCTTTCTTAGTATAGTAAGACTAATAATTTTCCGCGTTTCGAAGAATAGAGGAAAATTATTGTCTTATACGTTACGAAATACGACAACATAGACTTGTTGGTCACGTGGTCACGTGTTTTGAATTGACCAATAAGAAATTGACATATGTATTTAATGTTAAAGTGTCGCATGTGCGGTGGTCCATGCTTCAGTCCTAGCGAGTTCTTCTTGACGAACGGACACGTCAAACTTTCATCTTCAAAAATAGAATTTTTGTAGTTCAAATTTGATATGTTGATATTATCTTAAATGTTTGCTTTTTTCGCCAATTTATGTATGTCTCCGGATAGTGCCTCCTAAGCTCATTAAAGCTCTCGCTTAATGCAAAACTAGATTGTTGTTGTTGTCTTTCTTAGTATAGTAAGACTAATAATTTTCCGCGTTTCGAAGAATAGAGGAAAATTATTGTCTTATACGTTACGAAATACGACAACATAGACTTGTTGGTCACGTGGTCACGTGTTTTGAATTGACCAATAAGAAATTGACATATGTATTTAATGTTAAAGTGTCGCATGTGCGGTGGTCCATGCTTCAGTCCTAGCGAGTTCTTCTTGACGAACGGACACGTCAAACTTTCATCTTCAAAAATAGAATTTTTGTAGTTCAAATTTGATATGTTGATATTATCTTAAATGTTTGCTTTTTTCGCCAATTTATGTATGTCTCCGGATAGTGCCTCCTAAGCTCATTAAAGCTCTCGCTTAATGCAAAACTAGATTGTTGTTGTTGTCTTTCTTAGTATAGTAAGACTAATAATTTTCCGCGTTTCGAAGAATAGAGGAAAATTATTGTCTTATACGTTACGAAATACGACAACATAGACTTGTTGGTCACGTGGTCACGTGTTTTGAATTGACCAATAAGAAATTGACATATGTATTTAATGTTAAAGTGTCGCATGTGCGGTGGTCCATGCTTCAGTCCTAGCGAGTTCTTCTTGACGAACGGACACGTCAAACTTTCATCTTCAAAAATAGAATTTTTGTAGTTCAAATTTGATATGTTGATATTATCTTAAATGTTTGCTTTTTTCGCCAATTTATGTATGTCTCCGGATAGTGCCTCCTAAGCTCATTAAAGCTCTCGCTTAATGCAAAACTAGATTGTTGTTGTTGTCTTTCTTAGTATAGTAAGACCACTATATTCGGTTTACCTTATGTACAGTAGTGGCTATGGAAGCTTGAAATCTTTACCCCTGTCAGATTTCAAGCTTGAAATCTTTACCCCTGTCAGATTTCAAGCTTGAAATCTTTACCCCTGTCAATCTTTACCCCTGTCTTTACAATCAGTCAGCGTTTCAGACAGTCATACATGAAATTCTGATTTTAGGCGATTTTATGCGATTTCAATGAAATAAAAATATTCTTTGGTAACATAGAAGCCCCTTATAGAAGTATCTAGGCACAATGGTTATTTGGCGTGTATCGCTCTTCCGAGGCAACCGTACCTCTTTCTATCGTTCTGATCGCTGGTAAACTTAAGAAAGGAATATACTGCAGCATACTATTTCAAGTATCTGCATCACTCAAGGAAGGGGAAGTTCATCAGGATAACATGTCCGTGAAATGAATACCCCCTTAAACCCCACTTTTATATAGCAAAACTGGGGTATGCAGGGGTATACCTATTTTTCTTATTTTTGCTCCAAAACATAGATTGCGGGTACTTGTTAGAACCGCCTCGCCGAGGCGGTTCTAACGTGTACCCACAATCTATGTTTTGAGCAAAAATAAGAAAAATAGCAAAATTTTTCAGCTGAAAATTTTCAATTTTTTAAGCTAAAAAAATTTCTGTATATTGCATGGGCAAGTTTTCGTAATGATGAAATTCTGATTTTAGGCGATTTTATGCGATTGCAATGAAATAAAAATATTCGTTTGTAACATAGAAGCCCCTTATAGAAGTATCTAGGCACAATGGTTATTTGGCGTGTATCGCTCTTCCGTGGCAACCGTACCTCTTTCTATCGTTCTGATCGCTGGTAAACTTAAGAAAGGAATATATACTTCAGCACACTATTTCAAGTATCTGCATCACTCAAGGAAGGGGAAGTTCATCAGGAAAACATGTCCGTGAAATGAATACCTCCTTAAACCCCACTTTTATATAGAAAAACTGGGGTTCGCAGGGGTATACCTATTTTTCTTATTTTTGCTCCAAAACATAGATTGTGGGTACTCGTTAGAACCGCCTCGCCGAGGCGGTTCTAACGTGTACCCACAATCTATGTTATGAGCAAAAATAAGAAAAATACTAAAAAATTTCTACTGAAAATTTTCATTTTTTACAACTTTAAAAACCTCCGTATATTGCATGGGCATGTTTTCGTAATGTGGAATGACACTCCGAGATCACAAAGAGTTTGTACACCATGCAATCGAAACGAATTGGTCGACGAGTTCCATTACTTGCCAAGTTTGAGTGTGAGTTCTTCTTTATAGAAACTAGAAAAATGCATTCATAAACATGTTAAAATCCTAAAATTCCAAACACTTATGACAAGTACAAAGATAAAACTATTACAGCAATTAAGTAGGTTCATATATATTATCTTAAGCAAATTGTTGTGCATTTGAACTGCGCGCGCACCTCAACAAACATTTTTTAAAATTGTATATTTATTTGATCAGTGTTCAATGCCTCATGTATTGTATTGCATACTGTTTGGGAGAAATAAAGTTATATTATGTTATGTTATTATGTTACTGCAATACAGTCAATATCTGCACAAATGATGGAAAATACTGATTTCCTCGTACGAATACACTAACACGGTGCGACACCGCTCAAAATTTATCACTCCGCCGTACATTTGTGCATTTGAAAATTTTGCCTAGGTGAGTTTGACACTGTATTACGAGCACATTTATTTGTGTCTGTTTTATATTTAGTATGCACTGCAAAGTATCACTAGTGTACGACATTTGGTTGTACAAAACACGATCTTAAAAGAGACTATTTTTCGTCGGAAGCTTCTGTCTGTAAACTACCCCCTCCTCCATTGTCGCCGACAGGTAGCGCTATAACACTGACCTGTCGCCTTTGGCTCGTTGCATGCTGGGAATGTCCGCCATGGAATCCATTTTGGAATCCATTTTATGTAGATTATATTAATATAATTTTAAATACATTTTATTTTTGTCTTTTTGTAACGTCCTGTGTTTTACCTATGCACAGCTCGAATGAAAGAAATACATTCTAGTCCAGCAAATTCAAGAAATCTATTAATTGATTCTCGCGAGAACTGAACGGGATTAGCCGATTTTGGCTAAATCCCATAATTCAAAGCGTCAAATGCGAGAGATCTAGGGGGCACTACACGGTTTCCAATGGCCGGTCAAAGTTTTTACGACGGCTACTCAATAAATTACCCCTTGCAACAAGACAAAACATTAATAGTCCTTCATATATACTCACAGTCAATTACAAATAGACCAGCAATTAATCTTAAAGTAACAGAAACAGTCTCTGCTTACTGGAACCATCTCTGTGCAAATGTAAACATTACCCCACCCCCCTTACTAAAAGGGCAATTTTTGCACCAAAAGACACATTTTCCTTGAAGTGTGACATGCCACTTGCACATGCAATGGCCATAAACTGCATACCCATGTGTAGATACACCCTAATGCTTAATTTCTATACACATTTGAATACCTGCCAGCCGTTGACTTATCATAGTAAATTCCACTTCAAAAAATGAGCCATTTTTGAACAGCTGATTTCCGGGGTTGAGGGTAAAATCCAGCAAGTAAGTTCTGCACTAATAAAAAAATACAGAAGGTCATGTGACCTGACAAAAATCAATTTAAATCATAAATAACAACTGCTTGAGTGAAATAAAAGTCAAATACTGCTTCAAAATATTTTTACACACATTTACATACCAAAATGTAGCCATACCCCTCTATATTGACTTTTTTGCCCAGGACAAGTGGGTAAAAACTGTTAGCTGCACCCCTAGATGAGATATCGTCAGATCTCGCGAGAATGCCCCCTCCTCAAATCTGCACCATTCTAGAGGGTAAAACCCAACCCTAGGGTGGTTGCAAAACGGAATACCGGAAAAACTCAACGGTCAACCCCCTTTGAACTAGGCTCGTTGGGTAGATGTATGGCTGAGCTATAAGGCGAGGGGAGTCCTTTTGGTCATAAAATGTTTGGTAACAGCTGGGAGTGTCACAAAGTGCGACAATTTGCATTGTGGCCTATGGACAATTTTTGACTGGTGTCACCCCAACACGTACTCGGATAACGTGATCGGCTAAAAGAAGATTATTTTAACGTTTTGTGGAGATTCTGGAAATGTCGAGAAAGCATTGTCATAAACCCTCTATCTGAACCCAATTACAGAAGCTTAACATCTGAAAATACATTTTCTGATTTTTATAGGGATTCAAAATGAAATGACTTTGGTCATGCAAATTGTCTATTTTTTTCAATTTAAGTAAATCTTAAGACCTTTAATCAGAATAAAAAGATTAAAAAAGGAGGCTAAACCTTAGAATAGATCAAAAGCACGCGGTAAGGTATATGACACAAGTGCCATAAAACTTAAACGACTAGGCGAATTTTAGCTCGAAATTGACGGTTGCAAAAAGAGCAAGTCCATTTCAAACCAGTTGACTTTGTCTTTGCGTAATATCTGCGCTTTCTTTCAGTGTCACAGATTTTTCAATTTCAAAATAAGCTTTTTTTATTTGCATCTTGATTAGCTTCTCACCTGACTTACGATATCTTCTCTTTGCATAAATACCTAATTGTCATTTTGTTTTTTACCTCCGAGTTTTTATGGCGGGACATTGGTTCTGATTGCATCAGTATCTTATCATTCTTTACATTTTCATTTTCCTTTGTGTACGAGACATCACTACAAAGTGCAGATCATATTTTCCTTTTGGTCCTTTGAGATCAGCGAGGGTATTCTTAGAAATCAGAAAATTATCATCGGCTTACATTCATTTTCTAACCGACGTCTAATATATTTGGCCCCTTTTTGATTATAATGGTTCCTGTTGAAAGTTGCAAAATTACAGTAGTTCTCTTTGGCTCCATGTTGCCAAATCTATAGGGTCACTGAAGAGGTTTAATTAGCCGAAACCCATCCCCTTTCTCATTAATATGCTACTGACTGCTCTTAAAGGATCTCCGTTTTATTTTTATTTAACCGATCCCGAGAAGCCGAGTGCTCTTAAAGGATCTGTTTCATTTTTATTTGCTACTGTATTACTGCAGCTGGTGTTGTGCCGTGTGGCGGCCCTAAAACGTCTCCCCGTAACCATCCATAGTGCAGATTATATTTTCCTTTTGGTCCTTTGAGATAAGCGAGGGTATTCTGAGAAGTCAAAAAATTATTATCGGATTAGATACATTTTCTAACCAACGTTTAATATATTTGACCCTGTTTGGCCCATTGTAGTCTTTGTATCGACTATCCCGTTGAAAGTTGCAAAATTACAGTATTCTAACACACCTCGCCTATATAGCCAATGGTAAAAAACGTGTTATATTGTGCAACAATTTCACTGGGCGAATAAGCGTGACGTTACTTTGCGGCATTTGTGACGTCAGCTATCCCACAAAGCAGCGTTAGACGGTGAAACGTCGTTTTAGCGCACAACAAACGTAATAAGTGTGTGTAAATACCAGCATTACAGTCAAATATTTGGCGGGATATCTGCAATGCAATGGCGGAAAGCTGAACGATATCGACGGTTTCAGCAACATTTATTCCGTTTATTGTGTGTTAGAATCGAAATAGATCAGCTCAAGTGCGTGAATTGTTGAGTAATAATTCACTGTTTGTCGGTCAGTTGTAAGAAGATAAATCACTCGCGCTACGCGCTCGTGATTTGATCTTCTTTACAACTGACCTCCAAACAGTGAATTATTACTCAACAATTCACTGCTAGAGCTGATCTATTTCTTAAACTATCTTTGCCTCTTTTGCCAAATCTATAGGGTCACTGAAGAGGCTTAAGTGGCCGAAACCGCGGTATGGCTCATCCACTTTCTCATTATGATCACTGCTCGTAAATGATCTGTTTTACTTTATTTCCAAGACTAGATATTGATATATTGAAATTCTTTAAAGGGGTTTGAGGGTGTCGTTGTAGCATTTCTTTAGGCCACCTTGAGAGTGCTTTCCCTCCTGTAATTCTCAGTGGGGTATTTTATTGGAAAGTCGCTCATCAGGCATTGTAATAGTCAGTCTTAGCTGTGCTAGCGTAAAGACCCTATAGTAGTAACGTGCTTTTCATCAGTCTTCTTCAGGACGTCTGTGTCTGGAATCTTGTCTTGTCTTTTGATTCATGATGGTGGTTATCATAATTTATTTGATTGTCCGTGATGATTCATTCATTGACTACTTAGAGATTCACCACAAGGTCCGAACAACTAACTAAATTTTGTGAACCATTGCAGAAGCTGAGGATGAGGTTGGGACCCTGTAAAACCGGTTTAAGCCCCCCCCCAGTACTTTTATATTACTGTTCGTGCCAAGGCGATACTTCTATCGTGGTTCTAATCGTTTTATGTTTTATTGTCGAATTTTGTACCGTTTGCACAAATTGTATGTTTTCGTATTTTATTTAAGTTTGGGTATGGGTAACTGAGTGACCACCTTTTGGGAAATAGCTACTCACCCGGCTTACGATATTTTCTCTTAGTATAAGTTCCTGATTATCAACGTAGTTTTTCCCACCTGGGAAATTCTTTCTGACTGCGCCATTCTTTGAGCATTGTCTACTTTAACATTTTTCTCAAACAGTTCAAGTGGAAATGATTAAGTCTCTTTGTATAATGTTGGTATACTGTCCATGTCTCTCATTTACAAAAGGAGGGTTGGCAGTACCAAAGCCTACAATATTTCAGCTTGATGGGAAACTTGGTTCCATTTCCCAGACATTTGCAAATGATACTAGCTTTTGCGTGTCTGACAGTCTATTCTGGCCACAAAACAATGGATTTCTCTTGCTTCCTTTCTCGGTCAGAAGTCTGGCATGTCACTAAGTTTGGTCCGGAATGTCTTGCAAATAGGGTTGTATGCTACCTTCTTGGATACGGATCTAGTATCATTTTGATGTGTTTTGTGAACAATGTGCTTTCCCCAAGAAGCATCTGAATTTCGCAGTAATTCTCGCCGAATCAGTCTTAATATTTACGAGATGGACGTTTTCTCAAGTGGTTGCAGATGAAGAATTAACCAATTTTTGAAAATTACAGTTTTCTTCTAGGTCATCAGAACTGAGATTTATTGCACTCAGTTAATTGTTAATGTCATTTAAGAAAGCTTGTCTCATGTTGTCTTGAGACAGCTTTGAGGCATCCAGACTCATAGGGTTTTCCTTGCCTTGAGGTTGACCCACATCCTAGACCTTTCTTTCTTGCACACCAGATAGAGAAATCCTACGTTTTACCCCATGTGAGAAATTCTTATCTCACCCTCGTTATCTCACCCCGGTCGCACCCTGCGTTCGAGTGTTCTTTTTTAACATTGGTTGTATAGGACGTCACGTAATTTTGTCGCTAAGCGCACACGTCACGATGACGTCAAAACGTCTTAATTCAAAATGGCGGACGCCGCGATTGTAGCATTTTTCTGGGTAAATAGTATAAAAATCAAGATTCGCCGCATTACGACGTGCAAGAAAAAGAATCCATCATTCGTGTAAGGTATGGATAGACAAATCTGTCCCTCGGGTCACAGTTTGGCATCACTCGGCGAGCCTCGTGATGCCAAAATGTGACCCTCGGGACAGATTTGTCTATCCATACCTGACACTCATATAAGATTCTTATATTCTTTAATTGCACGCCGGTGGGTCGGGCGTCAGGCTCTATGATGGCCCCGACTTAAAGCCATATATTCATTTTAGTTGGCCGGAGCTTTGTGTCTGTTGCTTGGCCCACCGGGGTTCAACTGGTGTTTTTCTTTTGCTCCAGATTCTCAGTGATGTTGTTTGACACCCAGGGATTGCCTGGCAATAAGTCGCCGGGCAGCCGATTGTATCTGAGAGTCGTTTTTGATTCATCAAAATCATAATTTATTTGTTTGTCCCTGATGATTCATTAACTAGTTACGAATTCACTATACGACGACCGAACAGCTTACTAAATGTTGTGAACTGTGCAGAAGCTGAAGGCGAGATTAGGCGCCTGTAAAACCAGTTTTTGGAGTGGGAATTTCTTTCTGACTACGCCGCCATTTCCTGATCATTGCTTACTTTTACCTTCTTAGGCTGAATTTTCTCATAGCCAGTCGGTGGTCTGTCCAGCAGTCTGCGCCCAATCTGACATGTCTATTTGTTCTCCGCTCTTTGTTATAGGCAATAAGATTCAAGTGTTGGGATCGGAGGTTTGTTTCGATTAGGTAGATGGAGTAGACTAAGTGATTGGAGGATAATTTTCAGCACACTTCCTGCAACACGTTTCTCCTTACTTATGCAACCGGTCCCGAAGAACGTTTAGCCGGTACCCACTTATTTGATCTTAACCTCTGCGAACTGAGTCTTAGTCAATGTAGCACATGGTCTATATGCATGGGGTGATTTTTAAATTTTATTAAATTTTTCGATGAAAATTCTCTTAGCAAACAGAATAGCCTCAGATGGGACGCCGCGTTATGCGGCGTCACATCTGGGGCTATTCTGTTTGCCTATGTCCCATAAAAGGGACGCCAGGCTTAAATGAGTTAACTGACTGTGTACCAATGCCAGCCGCCAAATTTGCCACTCGTGCATGCACAGGTGAGAAAACAGGCTAATTGTGTTCTCCTGCCTGTAGATGTGAGAGTGCGTTTAACTTTTGCGAGAATACAGTTAAACTGTAAAATCAAGTGTCGGAAAATGACTGCTGACACTGACCAAAAACTTGGTTTTTATCTTTCCTTAATACAAGATGGAACAGTGAATTTACACTCTGATACTTATATATAGAGACCGCTGAAATATAATAGAGACCGCTGAAATAATTCTGAAGTGAAATGATCATTTATGTATAATTTATGGGTCATTTTCAAAAAATGTGCACATTTGAGGTAAGAAATGTTAAAAAAATAAAGTATTTGCATATCATCTTATTTTGCGTTTATCACATCGGAAGTGTATATATGAGCTCAGAAATAGCCATATGCAGGCTTAATCTCTGTTCTTTAAGTCAAATTTTACCAGAACCTTGGGTCATTTCAAAGAAACGTCAATGTTGTTACCACTTAAACAATCTTCCATCTAAATGGATTTGTAATCTTATCAAGAAACATAAGTATTTAAGCCATGTTCAACTGACTTAATCATACATTATCGACCTTAACTCACCAGGTTTAATATGAATGTAAGTAACACCAATGACATCGGTAACAACATTGACATTTTGTAACAACATTGACATTAATGGTAACACTATTGACATTTCAACACACAGTGCTCTTTAAATTTTGTCTGGTTATTTTTAGAACACTAAGACTTCAGCTTAGTTCTCATTTCTCATATTCATATGCAACAAATCAACAAATACCGACCAAACCTTTGATGTTATGATGGTCATTTTTGTTACTATGCTGGTCAATGTTGTTACTATGCCAGTCAATATTGTTACTAGTTTTTGGGAGAAAAATATAAAAAAACTATGATAGAATGCTATCTGATAAAACATACATTGTTAAAATGTATACATTTGTGATGCATTAAGCTACTTTTTAGCAATTTTCATATTTCCTGCTTCCAACTTGTGAAAGAAAAAGTCATAATTGTCAATGTTGTTTCCACATAATGAGTAACAACATTGACAGTAACATCATTGACAAAATTTGACAAGTCGTCAAAGCTAGGGACTCTAGATAGATGTTTAAGCACAATGAAAATTTTAATGTGTTTTTGCGCCAAAATGCAATTAAGCATCGACCAGGATTTGAACATTTCATAAGTTAAGACGTTTTTAATGAGTAACAACATTTGACATACTTACCGATCACACACCCAGCAGCCATATTACAATATTCAAAAACTTAGGCATAGTTGCTTTTGTGGGAGCCGTCACGTTTTAATAATGGTTATTAGATGCAAGTGGTTAAAATAAAATTTAAAAAAAAGCATAAAAAACACCATGGTGTATAACTCTAAGACGCGATTTATGACGCAGTAACAACATTGACACGATCTCATGGGACAAGCACTTAAGCCAAGAAAAAACTAATAAAGCCGCTTTGGATATGCTTGAAAATATTTGCAGACGTCTCTTAAATATCTGTCCATATTAAAAATTAGCTGAACCTTTAGCAACAAAGTGACTTTGTCATATTTTTTTCACATCTCAACTACAAGGGGTCAGTGCTGGACAGCCCAAAAGTACTAATATTTGTGTACTCAACAAGGAATTTGGAGGGCTTATCATACAAATGATAAACAAAAATTGATGTTTCAACATGCCCACCATGGTGCCTTTAAAGTAACTAAAATAAATCACATCAAAAGCAGAAGGAAGTATGAAAAAATCTTCACGGACAGAAAAATGCACATTTTTTGAAAAAGATCCGTATATGACCATCTTTACATTTGAGCAACCTCATGAGAAAACAAACAATCTGCATATGCGAAACCAAAGACGCAGATCCTCTTCGCGGTAACCGCGAAGCTGATCAGCGTCTTTGTTTACGCTACGGCATGGACAGTACAATTTCTGTACTTTCTAAATGCAAAACTTCCAGTCTCTAGCTGTCTTCTGTGACTGTACAAGCCGGTTTGTGTCAGACCTGTTCGAAAACCACATTGTTGGTTTTCCCATGAGGCGGCTCAAATTTTATTGGTGGGGTAACTTACCCCAGTAGCATCCATGAAGTACCATCTTTAATTAACAAAAGTGTCTTTTTTATTTTGAAATGCTTCCGTAGTATATGGTACTATGTCAGTCAGTATTCAATTCAACAGAGATTAGTAATAGTAATATAAGAATAGCAATATTCTAATAGTTTTATTCCACGGCAAGAAGTAATGCCTGTTTGGCTTGGTGATAATTCGAAGCTGAAAATTCAACATATAGTTTGATGATCAAAATATATTTTCTGACATTTTATACCACTTAAATTGCAGGCTTGGGATGGTCGACAATTATTTTACTAGTAACTTAAGGGCACACTAACTCCAACGCGTTAAATGTGAAAATTAGGGGTTTTTAACGCGAAAGGACGAATTTTAGAATACGTATCTCAAAATGAAATAAGATTATTGAATTAAATATCCATTAAATATTCATGCGCATCAGTACATTGAAGGGAAAGGCAAGGTTGAAAAACAGTACACCATAAACGGAAGAACTTGTCTAAATGGCTAAGTTTTATCAAAATCGGATGGAAATTAAGAAAGCCATTGGTTTGAATATTCATTAACTTTTGTTAACATCTTGGATATTCTTGAGGCTTTATTATTGATAAGGCCCTAATCAAATATGCATAATCCATATTAAGGAAACATTATTCATCAGGAAAACATGTCCGTGCAATATATACTCACATAAACCCCACTTTTATATAGCAAAACTGGGGTTTGCAGGGGTATTCCTATTTTTCTTATTTTTGCTTCAAAACATAGATTGTGGGTACTCGCAAAAATAAGAAAAAAAAAATCAAGAATTTTCAGCGGAATTTTTTCAATTTTTAAAGCTCAAAAAAACCTCTGTATATTGCATGGTCAAGTTTTCGTAATGGATATTTTTCTGTTAATGTTTGTTTGAATATTTTCTACTACTGATTCACTATCGTTTCTGACCATATTTCACCATATTAGTTTTGAAATACATGTATAAAATTTATTCATTGTTAAAGATTTTTCAGTTTTCGAATAAGATATTCAAAATGGCGACCAAAAGTAACTTTGGTCCGAAATTTCAAATATCAAAATCTCACTTATTTCTTGACCGATTTGAATGAAATATGTGTCAAAATGTTTGCTTTGATCAGTTCTTTAGTTTAAAATGTACTGTTGTTGAATACTGAGCTCTCCTTTAAAAGACATACTTGAAGCTGCAGGGGCTGATTTCACAAAATACATAATATTTGTTTCTTAAAGATCATAAAGGAGGCTACATTGATGACAACAGCGACGCAAAGAAATATACATATAAAAATATTAACAAAGTTGAAATCGTACAAATGTAAATATATAATAGCATGTACCAAATTATGGCTGTACAAATACGATGAGTAACGCAATCTGAATGGTCACGCCCATGGTAACACTCCAAATTTAACTTTTATCAGTTTATATACATGTAAATTCTATGCCTTTCTACGTTTTCTTCGTTTTATCATTTAATTGTTGTCAACATTGATTGTGTCTGCGTTCCCAAGACAAATTCCCTGATTAATCGATCGAACTCTGCTATGGGCGTTCTTCTACTGCCATTCATGCGACACAGAGATTACAATTTCCGGGATAGTAAGTAGCTTGTGTATATTTTATGTGATAGTGAATGAATTTGTAGTAAAGCCCAGTTTAACCTGCGTCATTCCTCTTATCTGAAACCACCTTAACATTGCTATATGAATACCCGCAAATACAAACATACGTGATTTTATTTGATATTGAATTACTGTGTCGATATACTCAGCGAGGAGCTTCAACTGTGGGATAAAAATTCCAATAGACTATGAGATTTTCCCATGTTTATGCTTTATAATGTCAAGCGGAGACTGCTGTTATTCAGGAAAAATATGAACTGAATCAGTCGTTATTCCTCAAATAAATTGAAAATAGCAAAAACTTCCTATAGAGAAATTTAGACAGTAAAACGAAAGACAAACACCAAGTGCTTCGCGTGACATTTTGATTTATAACTTTTAAACATGGAGAATAGTTGAAGATTAACCCAAGGAACAGTATCTGCAACGAAAGAAATTATTTTGCGACGACAAAGGTAAGACCGTTTATCTCTTCCTTCATTCTGTTCATGGAAACTTTCTTCCATTGCGCATGCCCATAAAGTAGTTCCCTCGTGACGTTATTGGCTCAGAGTTCATCGCTATGTATCGATAATGTCACCGCTATCAAACAGCTATCAAAGACATGAAAATGTCCGCGACAAACGTAATGATTCGCAGGCACGCTAATTTGCGAGTCTACCTTAAGAATTATCGATTCGCTTTTCATTTCCCATGATGTTTTTTTTTCTCTTGTTTTCTCGCCCAAGGACAATTTGGATACATTTAACTGCAAATGTATTTGGTAAAAATCAGATTTCAAGAAAACCGCTGAAAAACCGAATCCTCAGTCTAAAAGTTATTGACAAGGCTTCAGTAGCCGAAACCGGGATATGACCCATCCCCCTTCTATTTTATATATTCACTGCACTACATACGAAAACGAAAAGAAATCTATACCTTTCCGACATTGTTTTCGAACTATCGGTCTTCAAAACCGTGAAATTTGAGAGAAAAAGTACATCGACGTCAAAGTAGACACACTTTTTGTTAATTTTCTTGATATTTTTCAAAATATCCACGGTAGGATTTTAAACAAAAAAAAAAAAAAAAAAAAAAAAAAAAAAAAACAAACAAAAAAACAAACAAAAACAAAAAAAAAACCTGATGTTTATTAGAAGAATTCCTTAGCTACAGGTAAACAACGAGAACGTACTTAGTTACCGGCTTCGTTTTCCTGCTATAAGCCTGTGAACAGTAGTAGCCAAATTCAGCACGTTTTACGCGCGACGTCAATTTGCGCCAAAATGATTTCGATGTTATTTAGTATAAAGTGAGATGCTATTAAATTCAAAGTCCCAATATAGACACCAAGTGGGAAAGAAAATACCTCACAAAACATAACAAAACATGTTTTGTTTTTGTTTTTCTTCCGACAACACACTCGAAGAGGATGACTACCTAAGAAACTGAATACCACCACTTTATGTTTTCGTTCACATTTAAAAAAAGTTATAGGCTTTTGAAATTCTAAAGTGGTGTGCAGTAAGATAATGGAAAAGGCAGAGGCAATCCAAAAAAGTTGTATTTTCACATGTAAAATATAAAATATAAACTTTTTTCACATGTGAAATCTCTCTCTCTCTCTCTCTCTCTCTCTCTCTCTCTCTCTCTCTCTCTCTGTGCGAGTGCGCACGTGCGTGTGTGCATTTTATAATTTCATGAAGCTTCTAGAAACATCGAAAAATATAGGCTGTAGTAGAAGACAATGCGCAAATTTTAGCATACCGGATACAAGCCAGACGTGGGTGTTTGCGGTGCCATGCTACATACTGTGTCTGGTATTTTCTTGCAGAGTTTACGTATTCGAGAGAAATTAAAAATGCAATTAATTCACTATTCTGTCATTTATTTCAATTAGGCTATTCCAGTTCCTACTTTGTTTATTTTTCTGATAATCGTAAGAAATTCTTATCTTGGCAAGCAAATACTGCCATCTGAAACCATACGTCCTCATTATAATTGATCTAAGGTGTGCCGGTTGTCTGCATGTGTGTTTGTTTTTATAAAAAAATATTTTCTTTGTTTTGATGGTGATTACCTTATTATGAAATACAACCTGAGGACCAATGGTCCTATAAACGCTCACCTGAGATCTGGGATATATACCAATAAACTTGGCAGACAAACCCACTGGGGTTATTATTTTTTCATAAACATAAATCTTCTGTCCATTTGCTCATTCCCAGTAAGTTTCCTGCCATTTAATAACATTTTCCATCTTTTCTCCGTTCAAATGCATAGGCAAGCTAAGTTGACCCTGACGTAAAATAGGTCAAGGTCATCCCATGGTCATGATTTATATAAAAGTTGTAGAGCTCCATTCCTTGATGCTCCATTCCAAGTTTCAAAATCATAGGCCTTCTGGTTCTAGAGATGAAGGTTTTGCTTTTTATAGCAATGGTGGCCATCTTGGGCATGTGACCATGACCATTTATTTATACAAACTTTCAGTTTTATTTTTATTTCATTCCCCCTTCCTAACAACGCCCTACATAAAGATGGATTTGATTGGCCAAGCGGTTTCAGAGAAGATGTTTGAAAATCATGGTCATATATATGTACATAGCCCCGGGACAGGGGCAGACAACCACCTGGGGACATTGATTTCATAAACATAAATCTTCTATCCATTTGCATACTCCCGGCAATTTTCCCCCGATTTAATAACATTTTACAAATTTTCCCCATTCAAACGCATAGGCGATCTAATTTGTCCTTGCCGTAAAATAGGTCAAGGTCATCCAAGGGTCATGATTTATATAAACCTTGTAGAGCTTTATTGCCTGAAGCTTCATGCCTTCTGGTTCTGGAGAAGATTTTTAAAGGTTTTTGCTATCCATAGCTATGGCGGCCATCTTGGTCTTTTGACCTGGACCATTTACATGTATACAATCAAATTTTCGTTCCCCCTTAATAAGGATGCTCCACATGAAGTTTGGCTTTGATTGGCCGAGCGGTTTCAGAGGAGAAGATCTTTGAAATTGTGAAAGGCGGACGCCGAACGCCGGAGCATGGGTATACTATAAGCTCTACTGTGGGCCTACGGCTCAGGTGAACTAAAAACGAAGTAGGAGCGGTCGCCTCTGCTCTCGGTTAAACCAAGCAACTGCTGGGAAAGTTCATATCGTATTTGATTTTAGAAGCTGGAAAACTCAGGCAGAAAGATATTACCAGTCATCACATACTGATGAGAGCGTTCGTTTTGGGGGTGGTAGGTCGTGGGTTCGATTCCGATGAAAAGAAGCCTAAAGTTGAAGTATGAGTCAATTTCAAAGTTATGTTGCAATGCTCCAGCTTTGTAATGCATTGTTGATATTTGAGCCTGTGCATGAGAAAACCAACAATTCGCATAGGCGAAAACAAAGCCGCAGATCAGCTTCGCGGTAACCGCGAAGCTGATCAGCGCCTTTGTTTTCGCTACACGGATAGTACAATTCCTCTCCTACTTAAATCCACAATTTCAAGCCTCTAACCATCTTCTGTGACTGTACAGGCCGGTTTGTGTCAGACCTGGTCGGAAACCCAAATTGTTGGTTTTCTCACGCACAGGCTCATTTATGAAATTTACGACCAAGATCCGTCTCCATTCATGTTGTTTTAACGTTTTTGTTTTAAATCTTTGATTAGGTGCATACCAAGCATTGTATCTCCATGAACGAGAAACCGCATTCCCGTCACAAAGTCTCAGACAATAGCAGAAATGTTTAATAACTCATCAACAGTGGGTGTTAATTTGCTTATTTTTAAGACATGCTTATCAGACAATCTGTGGTAAAATGAAGCTGAATTTCTCATAATTGAGCCGCGTCATGAGAAAACGGGATTTTTGCCTTTGCGAAAACAAAGGCGCAGATCAGCCCCGCAGATCAGCGCCTTTGTTTTCGCTACACGGATAGTACAATTCTTACTCTACTTATACACAAAATTTCAAGATTCTAGCTTCTAGCTTCTTCTGTGACTTTACAGGTCGGTTTGTGTCAGATCTGATCGGAAATCCAAAAGACCAGTTTTCTCGCGTCGCTGCTCATATTTATGGCAATATTATAACGCAAGTCTTTAACGGTATGTCGGAGTGTTCTTATTTCTTGCTGATCGTCATCGGGTTTGCTTGTCCTTGGGTTCGTCAACGTATTTGCCTGTCCTTTAGCAGGATTTCTAAGTTCTTCAGTATCTGCATCAAAAAAGATAACGATATTTTAACTCCTATACTAAGGGTATGAGCTATGACATACGGCGTGTTGATTATTAGACAGGCCAGGCCATAGTTTGTTCGTCAGTGACATTTTGGTTTCGCTCAGATGTGACTTTTATTTTGTAATGTCCGGCTTTTATTCCTCTTTCAGAAAAGAAATGAAACAACCAAGCCTACAATCTCTCACAATTAACCTTATTAGCTGGACATTTGCACTGTTGGTTTCCCTTAATTGCTGTGATGGAGGTCAAATAAATCCATTAACAACGTTGGACTGTCACTTGAGAGAATATACATACGCCATTTCTAAAGACCTGGTTTCAGAATCTGGAGAATACATGCCGTGTTCTGACAAAGTCACTGTGTATTCATGTTGGGGAAGATGCGATTCATACGAGGTAATGCTTCTAAAAATATCCCAAAGATCGTGACAATGCGTCGCATGTTACTTGTATATATAAGCTGGTTTGACAGAACCATGAGGCGAATTCGAAGAAGTAACCATTTGTTGTTCTTTGTTTTCTATATATTTCCCATGTTTTTCACTCCTTGACTTCTGGGTATTTCATACCCTATAATTTCTGTAGCAACAGTTGCTATTAGAGAAAACTGTAGCCCATCAAATGTTTTACTAAGATTTACTGTTAGCGTTGTTAGGTTTTCATTTCATTTTTAATTCTAACACGGGGTTATCGTTCTCCCCATTGAACCTAATGGAAACGTCACTGTGTGCAAATTAAGAAAACATTTTAAAATGTAAGCATTTTTATTAATCGTGTTAGTATCGGAATATTTTTACTTTTCGGTGATTTTTCTATGATTAACGCGTGATGTTGTCGGCCAGAGTGTGATATTTAACTCATACATCGCAATATGCCCTCCAACATCCCACGTTAATCATGATAATTCATCATAAAGTAAAATTATTTCTTAAATATTTACATTCCTGATGCAAAAGCTTAATGAATTTTTAGCCACAAACAACATCGTGTCACGAAATGTCACATGATCAGACTTGACGTCAAAAACAAAACAAGGCTCTCACCAATGTGTTTGGACGTCGTAAACGTCATCGATACTGTTCCGCTGTTTGAACTTTGGAGTTCATTCACTTTGCACGCGACCCACTGTGGTCCATAACCCAATGAACATCAGAAAATGAAATTCATTTCTTAAATATTGCCTTTGAAACAAATAAATATGCAATGTTTTTGTCTCTTTGTTTTCTAGTTTGGTGATTGGAAAGTACCATATAAAATTAGCTACCATCCTGTGTGTACATATACCAGCAGACGATCGAGACGAGTGCGCTTGCGCAATTGCCATCCCAATCATCCGGAACCTATTCATGAAGTATTTGACGCCGTTGCTTGTAGTTGTAAACTGTGTAATCCAGACTTTACAAGTTGTGAAAACCTAAATGGATAGCAATGAATATGAATGCTGCTTGGTGCAGCATGAGGTGACCTTATGGGTCATCGGGATCACAAACAAATTCAAACAGGTTGTGCATATTAGCTCAATGAGATTTTCATCGTTTGGTTGGTTGTGTTGAGGTTTAACGTCCAAGTCAACAATATTTCAGTCATCGTTCCTGGGTTCTAACCAGTTCTTTAGGTAGATTCGTAGTCCGAAGCTCTTCTACCAGACCAACGCCCATTTTATTGTTTGTTTGTTTCGTTGAGTTATTCATTATCATTCATTTCAAAATTTAGACCGAAAACAATTCTTATGTGACATTTTCATTACGCCAGACTCAACAGCAAACGTCATTTTCTTATAGAGATTAAGCAATCCCATTGTCTAGTTGTTCATTAACTCCCATGGAAAATGCTGAGAAATCGTTGCTGGGATTTCTTGTTTGCTTGTTTGAACTGTAACTTCCCAGTCAACATTTATTTAATGTCATGGCGAGACGTTGCTTCCGTTTAATGGGACTTTTACCTAAAGACATAAAAAGTGCTTCAAATTGACCACCCAGTAAAGCTAGGACCTGAGCGGTTGACCAGAAATCAGGCAGCCAGTTAGTAGTGTATGAGCTTTGCCTGAATGCATCCATCTATTTCTTAAGGCCCCGATGTGCGGGGTCCATATTCCCACCCGACCACCTTTTGCTGGGGTTTCTAGTGTGGCACTTACCAGTTGCTTTAAATCATTGTAAGAAGTGACCAGTGAAATTAGAAAAAGAAATAATCATAGAATTAAAACATCAAGTTCAAAAGAATATACGAGGGAAAATCCAAAATAACGTAAACTTTTGCTGTAGCTTTAACATACGTA
Organism: Rugalucina vietnamica; assembly: GCA_964017185.1. Classification (NCBI taxonomy): domain Eukaryota; kingdom Metazoa; phylum Mollusca; class Bivalvia; order Lucinida; family Lucinidae; genus Rugalucina; species Rugalucina vietnamica. Next base: position 65,528,263 of record OZ024872.1, read on the forward strand.
GATTTATTTAAGAAAAATGCATATTGCATTCAATCAAAACATTCGTATATCAAGATAAGATAAAACAATTACACATTTCGTAAGTATCGCAAACACGCCGAGCCATTTTAAAACCATGGTGACGCATGGGCGGCGCACGCGAATTTTCGGTCGTGTCCTGTGTCATACATGTCTCAATAAAATGTAAAATAGGCATGCAAATCGCACCAAATTTAGTACAGTAAAAGCGTGGCGTTTAGATATTGCTGTATATAAGTTTCAACAAATTTGAGTCATGCGTTTTTGAATTACATGTATCAGTTGTACACTTTTCAGCCTGCATTTAACGTTAAAAACGTCGTCACCAGACACGGTTTAAATGTATGCGATTACTAAAATTGCCGCGATTTTTAAAAACGCCAACACAAACACCGAAAATAACTAAATGTAGAGAAAATAAGAACAGTCAATGAATAAATCAGCTGTGTAAAAATATTGCCCTTGTGATTCGGACGCTAAAATAGCATAACAAAGATGGGAAAAGAAACAAAAATAACGCGCATCACTGGTGACGTAAATGCGTAATGCGCTGACCGTATGCAGACGGCTACGGATGAGGCGATTTTGAAGCAATTTAAAGTTAGAATTTGTTTCGAGTTTGGGACATTGACAGAAAATATGTGAAGTACAGAGCACAATAAGTTACAATTCTTTTATCTATGGTACATGTTGAATAGATGGCCGCAAGCGCTGATAGGAAAATAATACAAACGCCAACGACGTTACGAAATCAAAGCTGACGTGCGCCGGGTAGACCACAGTGACCTTTTTGTTTTTACTGTTGATTTTTAACGAGTAGTTATTTTTGCTTGATATTTTGCCGCAATATTCTAGACACATTCCGATTTATGTTCATGTTATTTTATAAGCATTTGATTGAGCTGTATAGAAGCTACAGCAAAAGTCTACGTTATTTTGGATCATCCCCCGTATATGTACTGTAACTAACAGCCGAGCCAAGCCACAACAAACCCCGTCGGTGGAAAAGCATGCTCATCCACCAAGGGTGGTTTACTGTGCTATATACTCTACACTTACTCGATTTACAAATTTTCGAGTTTGAAATTTGCATATTACTAGCACTCCAGATGCCGCTTATACGTTGCACCAACGTATTTTACCAAGGGAGGCTATCACGTTACATTACTTACCTCCGAGAAGACTCGCCCCGAGTCTTGGCCTGGGGACTACATGGGTAAGGCAACTTCGTTCTGGCAGTTGTCATTATCCCACCGCTGCAACCAAAATGTAACGAACAACCGAGCCAAGCCACAACAAACCCCGTCGGTGGAAAAGCATGCTCATCCACCAAGGGTGGTTTACTGCGCTATATACTCTACAGTACACTTATTGGATTCACAGAGTTTCGAGTTTGAAATTTGCATATTTCTAGCACTCCAGATGCCGCTAATACGTTGCACCAACGTATTTTACCAAGGGCGGCTATCCCGTCACAGTACAATTAATTCAAATTCCATTTAGATATAGTTTTTGTATATTTAACATGCAGCAATTGAAATGCGCAATGACAATCGATAGAGTGATATTGCCTTGGAAAAAAAAAACAAGGATGGTGGTCGCATTGATCATTTTCATTTTTATACATTAGTTATTGCCTTTAATCACGTAATCTAACACAGCATCTCTTGGGTTTATCCTAGTAAATCATCGATGTCATTTATTATTTTAGAAAAACGTTATAAATGAAAATCGTGATTAAAGTGAATCCAAGATAAATAGAATTTTGTCCCCGTATGAGATCGTAGTCATTTATCATTATTGATTGGGAAATGTTATGGATGAAAATCGTGATTAAGTGATAGTGCTGAATAAAAATCAAAAGTAAGAAACGGCCAGGAACTGGTGCAATCAGAAACGAAGGCCGACGTCGGAAGCAACAAAAATTACAAACAGGAACTGATGCATAGGAAATGTAGTAAGCCGAGCAATCAGCTAGTTTCCTAAAGGTGTCCACCCATTTGCCTGACCTGAACTTGGCCTGAACTGAACCGGCCGATGCGGTTCTAACGAGTACCCACAATCTATGTTTTGGATCAAAAATAAGAAAAAAATGGAATACCCCTTTATACCCCAGTGTTACTTTATAAAAGAGGGTTATACATTTCTTTGACATGGTTTCTTGGTGTCATCGGTTCCTTGATCTCAATAGTCACCTTCCTATTCGCTTTGGGCATTCCGTCTTTACTTAAGACATGGTCATGAAAATAATTCTGTGGGCATTCGTACTTTCCCGCCCCTGAAAAAAAGGTATTCGCCAGTTAATGAAGAACAATATGAACTTCAAGGGTTTAATGAAACAAAACAATATCATCCATCTATTGGCACGTTCATCAGTAATTATCACACAAGAACGGATCTGACTTGCTCCTAATTGCTGAAATGGAACTGAAAAAGTAATAGGATTTGAATTTTGTTCGATATTTTCCATGTTGTAGGAATGGATTAATCGACTTTATAAATGTCATTGCCCGGCTAGTACATGTATGTCCGCGTGTTTGAACCGTATTGACGAACATAGTTGTTATGATTGGAATTTTATTCGTTTGTTTGTTTGAATTGACCCGAAGACCCGTTTTGTCAAATCCGCACTCAAATATATTTGGCCTCATTTGGATAGTACTAGTACTTTCTTCTTTGTTGACGAGATCATGCCACTTTGATAGCCTATACAAATCTTTCTTTGGAAGTCGCTCATACATAGGCATTCTTACCCATATAACATGGCCAGTCCATCTTGGCTGTGCTAAGTTTAAGACTGCATATACACTGTATATGCTTTGCATCTCCGCCTTCTTCAAGACCTCTGTGTCTGGAGTCTTGTATTGCCACTTGATTTTAATAGCATTCTCAAAACAGGTTATAAAAGGGAAACATTACTATTTAATTCCCGCATATGATTTATATGAAACTTCCTATGATTCAAGATAATCGTATCCTTGGACTAAATAAAAGTGGGGTGTCACCGGCCTCGTTTCCATGGTATCAGATCTTTTTGGATGTTTCTCGTGCATTTCAGAAAACCGCACTCGTAGCGGACATGTGTTTTAATATACATGTTATTTTCTTACATTTTGATACTATTTGCTCTTAAACTGAGGAGATTACATGCAAAATTAACTTTCCCGCCATCTTTTCAAAGCTGTAAAAAGTACGTATTTTTGCGATATCTCCTAAACTACGCATATGATTTTGATTAAATTACACCAACAGATAGGAAACGTGGTAACCATTTAAAAGTTCAAATAAAAAGTGGGGGTCACCGGATTGCGTTGGAAGATTTAGAGAAAATACGTTCAATATTCCCGCCTTTTTCGTTTTAACGCCAAACGTTGCACTGGCGTCGCGTATGTTTATGCGACGTCATCAACAGCAAAATAAACGTTTTCACATATAATTAACCTCATACACGAAATTGGGTATATCAGTTGCCACAGAACTTCTAAAATAAAAATGAACACTATGTATACCCGCTTTAGGACTTAGTTATGCAGAAACAAACGGAATAAAATTCTACAGCTTGCAACGTCATTGAGTAATATTTACATTTTTCTAAAACCTCCTTAGATGAACCATTAGATGTTCATCTGTGTTCATACTTCCATGAACACCATTGTGTCACGCGACGTGACGTAATCCAAACTTGACGTCAAAAAACATAAATCTCGCCAATCTGATTGGACGTTGTAAACGTCGACGCCGTTCCGCTGTTTGAACACACACTGTGTGTAGATTCTCTGTTTGCTGGTAAATGTGACCGCCTTGGTGATTTTTCAACAAGCGATAGAGAGAAATGAATGTAAATATAAGCAATGAGTTTAATTAATTTGTTGTTCATGGAGCTATGAACCGCAGTGGGTCGCTAGCAAAGTTTACATGAACCCCTTCGGGGTTCATTCACTTTGCACGCGACCCAATGAGGTTCATAGCTCCATGAATACCAGAAAAATGAAATTCATTTCTTAAAGCCAGATGTACGTAATTGACCTCACGGTAGAAATTTTTTATTTTTTGCATGTGAGTGTATTTTGATGTCCTACATACGAAAATGAAAAGAAATCGATACCGTTCCGAGCTTGTTTTCGAGATATCGGCCTTCCAAATCGTCAAATTTGAGAGCGAAAATACATTGACGTCAACGTAAAATGCGATTTTTAGACCCCATTTTTGTTAATTTTCTTGATATATTTCAAAAAATCCACGGTAGGATTTTTTAAAAAACTGCTATATATCAGAGAAATTCCTGAACTACATATAGATAACGAGAAAGTCCTTAGTTACCGGATTCGAATTCCTGCTATAGGCGTGCGAAGAGAGGTAGTCGTTGCTGAATTCAGTACATTTTACGCGCGACGTCGATTTTGCGCCAAAATTTCCGACACTTTTTAGTATTCAATATTGCTAACTGTCGCGGAAATGTTGTTTTCTTCGAAATAACATGTCCACAATCTATATTTTGAGCAAAAATAATAAAAAAATCAAACTTTTTTACATTTCTGAAGTCCTTTGCATAATTGTATGGATATAGTCTCGTATTCCGAGCGTAAACTGACGCTAGAAATGACGTTTCGAGCGAAAACTGACGTTACGAATGCGGCGTAAAAATGACGTTTCGACCCTTAGATACGCACGTTCCTTTGAGCGCCTTCAATTACGTACATCTGTCTTTAAATCAAAATAAAACGACGTTAAAAACTATGCATAACATGCACATACTAAACGCAGACGTTGCATAAACAGTGTGCTCATAAACAATAGTAATGTTTACCCTTAAGTGGAAATGATCGACGTTGGAATATTTTCCAGGTCTCACAGGCATACAAGAGAGTTAGCAGTACCAAAGCCTTGTATACTTTCAGCTTGGTGTCAAGCTTGATTCCATTTCGCTCCAAGATTTATTAGAATGATATGATAATGCTTTATTAGCATGATATGACCTTAATTAAAATGATTAAACTTGGATAGGGATTGATGTGATTTGATTTTATGGCAAATCAAACTGACTATGCCTCTAGGGTGTATTTTCTACATCATGAATGGAATCATGGGTTTGGTTGATTAAAATCATGACAAAGCATTTCTGAAAATAAATTGTTTGCACGAAGAAGGCATTGACTTGCAGTTTTGAGCAGATGTCTTGAGGAGTGTCATGATTTAAGCCAGAGGACCAAAGGTCCAGTAAACGCTCACCTAAGATCTAAGATACTACTCGAATCTATGTCATTGTGCATAACCCTGAGTCAACCTTGGGCAGAAAACATACAAATAATTTTCTGTCCATTTGCAAATTTCTGCAATGTTTCTCCATTAAATGACATTTTATCATTTTCCCCTATTCAAATGCACAGATGACCTAGAATGACCTTGCCATAAAATAGGTCAAGGTCATCCCGGGCTAATGATTTGTATGAACGTTTTTACCATATGTGGGCATGACGGCTATCTTGGTTATGTGACCAGGACCATGTATATAAACTTTTGTTCCCCCTACCCGTGAATGTTCTGCATGGAGTTTGGCTATGATGAAGAACATATTTTTCCACAAATAACGATAAATTAGTCTTTTGCACATCATTTCCTTGGTCCCCAATTGTTATGCAATAAGCAATTTAAAGGGGAGTGCATACCGAAAATAGTTGCATTTTTCATTAAACATTGTTAATTGTTGGTTTATTTTGATGAAGTCTATATATATTAATTTCGATGGATGTGATTTATTTAAAGTTGGTAAAACCTCTCGGATATTGTTTAAATCAAGCCCAACGAGTTCTTGTCAGCGATCTGCAAAATTTATAAATGTACTGTACAGGCGTTTCCTTGTTGACTTCCCCAGCTGCAGAAAATGATTGAGGTACAAAACTGGTGAAAACTATTTGAAATTAAATTTATTTATTAGAAATTTCATGACATATCTATATACATACATACATTCAGCACAAAATAATCAAGCAAGGTGAAAGAATTATTAGCATATATATAGACGTCAAAGGATTGGATATAGGCAGGGCCTGTATGCATCCTCTCCTTGGACGTACGCCGGTACTATAATGTGCATGATATAACATTAAGTCTATATATATAATATATAAGCATGGTTATTGTATGTAATTTTTGTATTTTTCTGGTCATTTATTGAGAGAGAGAGAGAGAGAGAGAGAGAGAGAGAGAGAGTAATACAGTGTAGTAGATACGTGTGGAAAATAGAGAGAGAGAGAGAGAGAGAGAGAGAGAGAGAGAGATAGAGAGATGGACCCTTCAACATCGATACTACAGGAATAAATATGTTCATTGTATAGATAGTAACAATGGCATGGTGATAATGAAGGGTCCAATGAAAAAAAGAGTTGTTTAAATAGAAAGGATATGAAAAGAGATACTATAAGTCTATACATAGAGAGTGAAAAACACAATACATAGAAAGTGAAAAACATAATACAAAATGAACAAATTAACAATACAAGATCCCAAAAATTTGTTCAGTGTCTAACTAGACACATCTATCAGCAAAATTATATACAGTGTTTGAAGCTCTAGTTACCTTTTGAAATATAAGTAAGAGTTTGAAAAATCTTCAAAATACTGTTATAACTTACAAGTCATTATTTTAGTCATCAATTCATTTATGTATATTAAAAAATAATCAACCTATAAAACTTGTCATTTGAATTTTTCAGATAGAACTCACTACGGACGCACAACGGATACATCAGATTACTGGATCAGTGTTCTCTACCAGATATATGAACAGCTTACTGCATCAATATCTTCTACCAGATGCATCACCATAAATCAACAGTTTGTTTATTACAATGTGAAATCAACAGTTTGTTTATTACAATGTGAAATCAACAGTTTGTTTATTACAATGTGAAATCAAAAGTTTGTTTATTACAATTTGAAATCAGCAGTGTGTTTATTACAATGTGAAATCTACCGTGTTTTGAATACTAAGCAAGGGTAAAATATTAACAGATTATACATGTATTGGAGAAGTGCAATGCCAAGAGTGAATTTTCTTGTAAATGCTATAATGAGAGTGTTCCGCTTATAAATGACAGAAATATAGTTGACATGAGTTTGTTATATGACATTCAGCCGGATTTATGAAGACAGCTTTTGCAGACATGGTGATGATTGCCAGTATCGTCTACATTACTAATAATACAAAAATTACTAGTAACAACAGATAAGAAGAATTTAGGGAAAGTCGAATAGTACACATATTCAGACATTATCAAGATCTGACACAGAATATTGGACTTCATGACATACTTACATGTACATGTATGTACAGACATTTTCAAGACCCAGCAAGGAAAACTAGATTTCATACATGTACATAACTATACATACATATATGCATTTCAATTTGGATAACTCTGTCACTATATATATATGATTATAATGTTAAATTAAGTTTTACTCATATGTATACATGTATATTTAAATGAGTTACAAAAAGGTATTTTCTGTATTTAAAGTGGTGTTTCTTTTACTTTTACATAGATATTATATACTGAGGATATTATACATGTATAATGAGCATATATATCAGTAATCTATAAATATTGTGCAACACAGCTCAGTTATCTGGTCATCGAAAGATAGAAGTTACTAATATATACATAGTTCATAGATTTGGTCATGAGTACAAACCAATTTTAGAAACAAACAATATTCTTTGATGATATGGTCATGCAATTCAAAAACAATACATGTTCCAAGGCTTTTATTATACATGTGTATTTTACAAGATGCACAATCTTATATGAATTGACAGCTATTGACTCATGGGCAAGCTAGGTGGAGGTGATATTAGGCCTCACCAGGAGAGACAGCTTGTTGTCATTCCTAGTGAGACCAAACATCACCCTCAATGAATTTCACAACACACATATAGTAGTTTGACATTCCATTCAAATTTAAAGTTTAAAAATAGATGGAAGTAGTTGGAAGTGAAACAGGGTCTCACCAGTCAGATTCGTAACATTATATATAAAAATATACAAGTAGAAGTTCAATATCTCATTCAAACTGAGGTCAATGGGCATAGGGCACGACTAAGTGGAGGTGATCCAGGGTCCCCACCAAGAGAGACAACTAATTGTCACTCTTAGCGAGCCCCAAAATCATCTTCAATGAGATTCACTCAAACTGGAGGTCAAGGGACATAGGGCACAATTAACTGGAAGCAATTCGGGGTCTCACCAAGAGAGACAACGAGTTCTCACTCTTAGTGAGACCCAAAATCATCTTCCATGAAGCTCATGACATTTTATATACATGTATTAGTCCGACATCCCACCTGAATTGAAAGTAGAGCAACATAGGACACAACTAAGTGAAGTTGATTCATTGTCCCACCAAGGGAGACAACTGATTGTCATTCTTAGTGAGACCCAAAATCATCTAAATTCATTACTTTTTATATACCTGAAGAAGCTCGACTAATTCAGGTTGATGCAGGCATAGGTTTACGCCTGCACAAACAATGATATATTCTTGTATATTCTTGATAGGTTGACACTATTTAGGTTTCATATTCAGCAATTAAGAAATTTATGTAATTTGTTTCATTAAATATTTTGTACATGTATATGTAACATAAAAATTGGCTCAGGAGACCTGATCAGAAATTTCAGAATAAGTTCATTGTCAGAAATTTACGCTGAACAACATCAATCAGTAATATAAGGCTTCCACTCAGTTTCTTTTAATTTGATGTAACTCTTCAAATCTGAAGTAATTATTCATTTTAATCACTTGATCCAGGGACCTGAGACATGAAGATGCCAGCATCAGAGCTAAGTGCCTCCTGGCTCGCAGCGAGTGATACAGGCCCAAAGCCCATAGCACCCCCAAATGAGCGAAAGCCCTTAGTCTTGGCCTTCAGCTCAGGAACCGGAAATTTGAATTTTGTGCACATTGATTCAAGGTCAGCCTGAGAAGTAATATTCCATCGAGTGTCAGCATTAATGTCAACAACTATCCTGCCATCTCGCGTAAAGGTGCTCTTGATGTAGCCCTTCTTCCTCAGTGTGCGCGCTTTAAAGAATAGTTCTTTTCTTGCTTTAGTTAAGTCTTCAGTGATGTAGATTTTTTCATTGTCAGGTCTTTTTTCATTTTCAGCCTTTAGGAGGACCATAGGGTCCTTGGTAAGAATTCCTGCCCTTGTTCTGTAGCTCTGGAATTTGACTATAATGTCCGGAGGCCTATCACTCGTCGTTTTAGATGCCTTCTTGTATAATCTGTGCGTACGCTCTATGTCAGTAGGCACAATCGGTGATGAAACATAGTCGTTAACTATGTTGCAGACTTGAGTTTCAAGGCTTGTGCTGGTGTTTACAGGAACATTTGATATTATTATATTATTTCTCCTGCTGTACTGTTCAAGGTCATCACATCTCTGGTTAGATGTGACAAGGTCATTGTTCAGTTTAGTCACTGCCACTGTGAGTTTCTCTACAGACTGTGCTAAGTTAGTTGCTGTTTGCGCAGTAATGGTCTCTCCAGAATCCCCAGGGTTAGAAATGTTGGCTGTAACGGCATCTGCAGCAACAGTTGCTGCAACCGACATTTGCTCAGTGATCTTATTTTGTATGTTCGGTAGTTGGAACAAGTGTTGGATGAACCTCTCCAGCAGGGAATCATCAGAGCTTAGGTTAGATAGAAGTTTGTCAATAAGGTAATCAGGGTCTAGTTCAACCTCACGATTGCTATCTCTGTCATGCTCATCAGAACCCGGCCTCATCCTCTTACTGCCTGACCTATTACCAGCCCCAGCAGCACCTCTGACTCGGCTTCTGGCACGGTCTTTCTTAGGGTCTTGGCTCATTATCAATTACAGTGGGGAAGTGTGGAAGTGAAATAGTGGTACTGTCCGAATATTAGTACTGTTCTGTATTTTCAATGTTTGTAACAACGTTTATAGCACTAGATCGATCGATTCATTGATATACAACTAGATCGTTCAGCTCATATGGTCATAACATTTCAGTGTTCATACTAGAAGCTAGCTGATATCGTCATTTAGTGCACTGACCAGAATTTCGGGATCAGGTAAACAAAGATTAGATCGCCGCCATTATAGACCGGAATTAAATAGATTGGACATAATGGTATTGTTCAAATCGCGGGTACCTATGCCCGTCTACTCAGTCACTTTCTGTAGGACTTTATGACTCAGTAATTGCTTGTTATGGCTGGACTTCAACTTCCGTTAGCAGCTTCCTTGAGGTTTATTTTTGTTTCGGTTATTTCCATGAAATTTCAATCTCTACTTATGTGTGTTTTATGACTCCCTGATTCTAAATCCGTTATTTGATTTGAAATCGATATGACATATATTCTTAAGTTGACAGGAAGATCAAAGGTATCTATCACACAATCGACAGAAGTAGCTTACGTTCGAGATCAAGTACAAAAGCCGTTTCTGATTGAAGATCCGAAAAAAGCCTTTTTTTGATATGTAAAATGTAACACTTGAACGGAACGCTAACCACAATCAAAAGTAACGTCGGTAACAAAGACACTGCTCCCTTTTTTAAAACATACTACCCAGGACCAATAAACCTACAACAACCTCCAATGAATGGAATGAACAGCTATTACTCACAAGATGGCCATTTATTCGGATGAATCTTTGTAAAATATTGTGTAAACAACATATGGATAGATAGAACTGACACAAAACAAGCAACATTAACAATTGCATAAGAAATTCTACATTGGAATGACAGTAAGTTTTAAGGACAACCATCCTAAACGGGTACTGGTTTAAATCAATGCTAAAATCAGCGCTATTTCAATGCTTTGAATCGCTGACGACCTACTACAATGTTATCGATACATTCACGTATTACAAAGTGCAACCAATTCTCATGATGGGAGGCATTTAATTGTTGATCACCATGAGCAGTTAAGGCAATCTTTGATTGAAAGGTGTCTTATTGTGTCATCACGATCTTCAGACCATTAAAGAGAGAGATAAATGTCAGATCAAGGTATACAAAATTCCAATTGGTCGTTCGTCTCTCCGACACTAATGAGAAGGACCATCATTACTTCTTGAAGAAGGTTCATGTGTGTTGGTGAGTTCTTTGATGGCTGACTAGGCCAATTACATTCCAATTAAGCCCAAAAAGAATACCAGGAAGTGAGACAATGAGACAATGATGCTAAGTTGAGAATATCTCAGGAGAGCATATGCATTGTTCCATTGCTGGATTCATGAAGGTAAAGGTAAGCAATGACCAGGAAATGGCGCGAGCAGAAAGAAATTCCCATTCCAAAAACCAAGGTGGGAAAATACTATATTGACATTCAGGTACTAACACAAAGAGAACATATCGTAAGCCAAGTGAGCAGCTATTTCCCAATATGCCGCCACTCAGTTAACGGAATTTACTAAATATGGGTAAACGTTCATTAGATGTTACCAGTAGAAAAATTCAACATCAAAGCATTAAACAATTAGAACCACAATAGAAGTATCGCCTTGGAACGGCCAGTAATTCAAATAACTTGTACACATTTACTTACCGTATGGCTAATCGACTGGTGATGTCTTGCGGTGTCAAAATAGTGAGGGAGGTGTGCAGCATCACCCTCCCTCTCTTTCACGCCAAAGTACACGAACACGCTCAGGCGCAAGCCGCATCGCAAGATGTCTCGAGATCGTTTCGCACGCCTTGTTTCGTACTACGTGTTTCACACAGACTTGCCTCGATTCGTGGTATTTCCAGAGGCACAGGGTTTATTTAGTTTGTCGATCATATGAACTGGGTGAGCACACAGAAATCATTAGATTTGTCCAGAAATGACTGCATTGTTGACTGGAGAGATAAAGCATACCTCAACTGACTGACAATTATATTTTATATGGTAACGTTAGAACATAGACGCATCGCTTTTGTATATGACTTTAATATCACGAACTAAATGTGTTCTTAGATCGGGCTTCATTATCAATATGCATTTCCGGGTTGCCAACTATAAACTTTTTACCCCGAGGTGGGATAAAGTTAGTAACAGCACCAAGTTCTCGTGGCTTTTAATGTCGTAAAACTCGAAGGAGTTTTAAATCAAATTTTCACAGGATATTGAAAACCATACTTCAAATTAAGCTCATTAATGAAAACTCTTCTGACTGGAATAATGTTACCGCTCGAGTAACATTTGAGCCGCCTCGTGGGAAAACCAACAATGTGGTTTCCGAACAGGTCCGACACAAACCGGCCTGTACAAGCACGGAAAATAGCTAGAAGCTTGAAAGTTCGGATTTAAGTAGAAGAGGAATTGTACTATCCGAGTAGCGAAAACAAAGGCGCTGATCAGCTTCGCGGTTACCGCGAAGCTGATCTGCGTCTTTGTTTTCGCCTATGCAGATTGTTGGTTTTCCCACGAGGCGGCTCATTTGTCTGGAGATGCACAGTTGTTGTCTGTTAAAATGGTAAATAGTTCATTGTTCAACAAATTATAATTTTTCATTCCCTCTTGATTAATCAGTTCATGTTTTAATTCTTTATACTGTAGTTAAGCTCTTAGTAAATTAGAAATCATGTTACGAAGAACGTCGAAATCACCACGCACCACAGAAATATGCCACACACTATTACCATATCATTACTTTGCCATCCCATTGGAATGCAATGTGTACTATAAAGAAGAGTGCACACATTGAGATCCTCTATTCGTATTCTACTCTCTTAACATAGGAGGTATGTTTAGTAATTGATGTACAACAGCTAAGAACTAAGTCGAGTATAACAAAAGGTCATGATTTATATAAACTATGGTTGGTCAGGGTTCACGATGCTACATACCAAGTTTCATTGAAATCGGTCCACCGGTTCTGGAGAAGACGATTTGAAATGTTTCTGCTATTTATAACCCTGGCGGCCATCTTGGTCATGTGACCTGGACCACTTATAAATTTTGTTCTCCTATTCTAGGCTGCTTCATATAAAATTAGGCTTAGAACTAACTAAATGTTATGAACCACTGCAGAAGCTGAGGGTGAGGTAGTGGCCATGTAAAACCGGTTTAACTGATCGTTCCAAGTCGATACTTCTGTGGTGGTTCTTTTTGTTTTATGTCTTGGTGTTAATTTTTTTTTGTGCTGTTGGCGCCTATGTATGTTTTCATATTTTTAGTTAAGTTAAGGTAACTGAGTGGCCACCTATTGGGAAAATAGCTGCTCATTCGGCTTACGATGTGTTTCATGGTATAAGTACCTGATTGTTAGTTTGGTTTTTTCCCACCTCGGTTTTTGGAGTGGGAATCTTTTTCTGATTGCGCCTTTTCCTGATATTTGCCTACTTGTACCTTTTTAAGCCCGCCAGTAACTTTGTGTTACTGATCGTTCCAAGGCGATACTTCTGTGGTGGTTCTTTTTGTTTTATGTCTTGGTGTTTAACAGTTTTGTGCTGTTGGCGCCTTATGTATGTTTTCATATGTTTAGTTAAGTTTAGGTAACTGAGTGGCCACCTATTGGGAAAATAGCTGCTCATTCGGCTTACGATGTTTTCATTGTATAAGTACCTGATTGTTAATTTAGTTTTTTCCCACCTCGGTTTTTGGAGTGGGAAACTTTTTCTGATTGCGCCTTTTCCTGATCTTTGCCTACTTGTACTTTTTTGACTGGCCAAGTGGTTTCAGAGGAGATGTTTTCACCACAAGGACCGAAGAACTAACTACTACAGAAAGTAAGGGTGAGGTTATGGCCATATAAAATCGATTTAAGCCCGCCAGTAATTTTATATTACTGATCGTTCCAAGGCGATACTTCCTAGTAGGTTCTTTTTGATTTATGTCTTGGTGTTTAAAATTTTTGTGCTGTTGGCGCCATATTTATGTTTTCATATTTTTAGTTAAGTTTAGGTAACTGAGTGGCCACCTATTGCTGCTCATTTGGCTTACGATATGTTTTCATGGTATAAGTACCTGATTGTTAATTTATTTTTTCCCACCTCAGTTTTTGGAGTGGAAATCTTTTTCTGATTGTGCCTTTTCCTTATCTTTGCCGAATTATAACTTTTTTGAATAATGTGAATAACAACAACGACGGTTTATATAGTCGGTCCTAGTCGACCAGGCCGGACACAAACCGGCTGTCTGACGACGGACGCCAGAGCAAGCCTATCTCACCTGTGAGACTTCGGCTCAGGTGAGCTAAAAGAAAATAAAATTAACTTTTCGCCCCATCTAAGAATTTCATTCAGTTGAATATAAATAGATGATATAATAGTCAATTTTTAACATGCATTGATGGAAATGGGCGATTACAATTGATAGAGTGATATTGCCTTCATACTTAAAAAAAAAAAAAAAAAAAAAAAAAAAAAAAAAAAAAAAAAAAAAAAAAACCCATTGAACAAGGATGGTGGTTGGATTGATCATTGTCATATTTTATTTGAGCCTTGTCATGGCAAAACCAACAATGTGAATTCTGAACAGGTACGACGCAAAAATAAGCTGCACAAGCACAGAAGATGGTTAGAGGCTGGAAATTTTGGATTTAGAAAGTAGAGGAATTGTACTATCCGTGTAGTGAAAACAAAGGCACTGATCAGCTTCGCCCTAACTAATGATGTAATTTAATACAGCATCTGTCGGGTTTGTCCTTGTATAACTTAGGCGCCATTTATCATTTTAAGAGAAACATTATTAATGAAAATCGTGATTAACTGACTCCAGGTAAACTAGGCTGATTTTGTCCTTGTAATTTGTATAAGGTCGTAGAATTTTTTTTTTCATCATTATTGTTTTCGGGAAATGTTACACGTACATGTGTATGAATGAAAATTGTGATTTAAGTGCCGGTCCCACTGAATCGTAAGGAATCGTACGATTGTATAATCATTAGTTTTGTGATAAGGCTGCGCATGCAAATTATGTAAAATGTTTTCTAAGACTGCGCATACAAATTATGTAAAATGTTTTCTAACGTGTTTATGCTTCTTAATTTGCATATCGGGGCCAAAGAAATGACCCCACAAGTAATATTTAGACTATCGTAAAGCGATCTTAAGCGCAGTGGGACCGGCACTTCAGTGATTCTAAATAAAAAGCCAACCGTAAGTAATGTCCAGGAACTGGTGCAATCAGAAGCAAACACCAGGAAAACATGTCCATGCAATGTATACTCCCTTATATCCCACTTTTATATTGGAAAACTGGGGTATGCAGGGGTATACCTCTCGTATTTGCTCCAAAACATAGATTGTGGGTACTCGTTAGAACCGCCTCGGCGAGGCGGTTCTAACGTGTACCCAAATCTATATTTTGAGCAAAAATGAGAAAAAATATCAAACAGTTGTTGATGAAAATATTAATAAATGTTTACAACATAAGAAAAATATGTATATTGCATGGGCAAGTTTTCGTAATGAAGTCCGTCCCTGAAGTCCAGGATGGAAACAACTAAAATAAAAAAGGCATTGATACAAAATCGAGACACAGTAAGACAAGTGAGCAGCTATTCTCCTAAAAGTAATCACTCAATTATCATAAATTAAGTTTATAATTTAAAACAATTACGCACATAAACGGAGAAGACAGTTCAAAATTGACACAAAACAAATAGACGCTCAACAAAATGGAATTCCGTTGTATCAGAAAGGATTCTTGAACTTCGTCAAAATCGATATCATTTAAATGACGAGAAATATTTCAAAAACTTTGAGCACGTTTGAGTTCTAGCTTATAAAAAATCGTTTGACCAAATATTTATAAATTTGACAAAAAGAAGCTATGATGGCAACCGAATTAAAGCTATTCATTTTAGTTGGTTCGGACCGAAGCTTCTCGTCTGTTGCTTGGCCTACCGGGGTTCAACTGGTGTTTTTCTTTTGCTCCGGGTTTCACTAAGTTATTCGGCGCCCAGGGATCTCCATCGTCGGGCAGCTTACTGAATCTGTTGAGACCTCGATTTTGATTTATCATGATGTTTATTATGATTTATTTGTTTGTCCTTGATGATTCATTGACTAGTTAGAGATTCACCACAAGGACCGAAGAACTAACTAAATGTTGTGAACCACTGCAGAAGCTGAGGGTGAGGTTATGGCCATGTAAAATCGATTTAAGGCCGCCAGTAATTTTTCTATTACTGTTCGTTCCAAGGCGATACTTCTGTGGTGGTTTCTTATTGTTTTGTGTCTTGTTGTTGAATTTTGTGCTGTTGACACCTTCTGTGTGTTTTCATATTTTAGTTAAGTATGGGTGGCTGAGTGGCCACCTTTTGGGACAATGGCTGCCCATTTGGCTTACAATATGTTTTCTTAATGTAAGTGCCTGATTGTTATTTTTTTCCCACCTTGGTTTTTTGAGTTGGAATTTCTTTCAGATTGTGCCATTTTCTGATCGTTGCCTACTTTTACTTTTTCAAGCTATTACTATAAAATGATGTCACTATTGCCGAGCTATGCTTCACACAATGCCATTTGTAAAGCAATGCCAAATATGACAGAACCTATTTGATATCATAGAAAACGATAATGGACCCTTGTCAATGATGCTGCAAAACGCTTGGACAAACAACCATTTACAAACAGATTTTATAATTATATTGATTTCCAAATATAATGTTGGGTTAAAGACGCTTTTAAGTGAGGGCCTTTCGGAACCTGAATTTTATGGTGACTTGGTTTACAAATTTAAGAAACTTAAAGGAATTAATGATTTTTCTTTTCAGTTCAGAAAAATCATAACACGTTACAGACGTATAGGTTATAACTTAAATGTTATGCGACAGTCTGCATGCTTAGTTTTTAACCCAATCATGGTTGATAACTATGCTGCCTTCTTTAATTGCACGCCGGTGGGTCGGGCGTCAGACTCTATGATGGCCCCGACATAAAGCTATTAATTTTGGTTGGGGCCGGAGCTTCTTGTCTGTTGCTTGGCCCACCGGGGTCCAACTGGTGTTTTTCTTTTGCTCCGGAGTTAGTAGGTTATTTGGCGCCCAGGGATCTCCATCGTCGGGCAGCTTACTCAGTCTGTGAGTCCTGGTTTTTGATTCATCAGGATGTTTATCATGATTTATTTGTTTGTTCTTGATGATTCATTGACTAGTTAGAGATTCACCACGAGGACCAAATAACTAACTAAATGTTATGAACCACTGCAGAAGCTGAGGGTGAGGTTATGGCCATGTAAAACCGGTTTAAGCCCCCCAGTTATTTATAACTGACCGTTCCAAGGCGGTAATACTGTAGTAGTTCACACTTATCAAAGTTATTCCGATTACGAGTTTCATGTTGCATGGCTTTGTGGCCACCCGATTATAATTTGGCTGTTCACTTAGTCCTCTGCATTTTACTTGTTCTGTCCAAGCTAGCACTGTGACCACCTAATACTTTCAATAGCTGCTCATCCTGCTTTCCGTTATTCATGTTTAACGTTGGTATCTATGTTTAGTATTTTCTTAATATGATTTTTCTTATTTCTTTGCCTATTTGTACCTTTTTATAAATTTTTCTGTCGATTTGTTTTATTAAATTGCAATCGTCAATGTATTGACTAGAGAATTTCACTCCAATTGAAGAATCTGAATGGAAAATACCGTATTCAAACTAAAATTCCTATTCGAACAGCTTCTGAATAAAATAGTTCTAGAATTTCGCATAGACAAAAAAACGCGTTGATATGCAGCTCACCTGCGTATTTGATTTCTAAAACAAGGCTTGTTCTTGATATGTCATATCTTGATTTATTACAATCATATGACCTAATCAAAATGATTCAAATTGAATAAGGATGGTGGTGATATTGATACGTTTTTATTTTACGGCAAATCAAACAGACTATGTGTCTCTAGGGTGTATTTTCTAAATCATGAATGGAATCATTGGTTTGTTTATAGAAATTCAATTGATAAAAATCATGACACAGAGTATTACTGAAAACAAATTGCTTGTACCAAGAAGGCACTGACTTGCAGTTTAGAGCAGAACAATTTTAAGGAGTGTCACGACCATTGGTCCTGTAGCTCACCTGAGAGATTATCACATTGTAAGCTCATGAGATTCAAATTAATTGAGAATCGACCAATGAAAGTCTATGCATGGACACTATTGACCCCCGGGGCATGGCAAAATTTGCCCCAGGGGCATGACTGGCACAATTTATAATGGGGACTACCAAACATTGCTACATACAAAATATAGAAGCTCTGGGCCTTTTGGTTTCAGAGAAGAAGATTTTTTTAGTTTTTCCCATTGTAAGTCTATGGAGACTATCTACCCCCGGGGCGTGGCCAAATTTGACCCCAGGGGCATGGCTGGCACAATTTATGTAGAGGACCATTAGCCATTGCCACATACAAAAAAGTACAAGTAGGCAAAGATCAGGAAAAGGCGCAATCAAAAAAAGACACCCACTCCAAAAACCAAGGTGGGAAAAAACCAAACTAACAATCAGGTACTTATACCATGAAAACATTTCGTAAGCCGAATGAGCAGCTATTTTCCCAATAGGTGGCCACTCAGTTACCTTAACTTAACTAAAAATATGCAAACATACATAAGGCGCCAACAGCACAAAAATATTTCAAACACCAAGACATAAAACAAAAAGAACCACCACAGAAGTATCGCCTTGGAACGATCAGTAACACAAAGTTACTGGCGTACACGGCCGTAACCTCACCCTCAGCTTCTGCAGTGGTTCATAACATTTAGTTAGTTCTTCGGTCCTCGTGGTGAATCTCTAACTAGTAAATGAATCATCAAGAACAAACAAATAAATCATGATAAACATCCTGATGAATCAAAAACCAGGACTCTTGACGATTGCAATTTAATAAAACAAAATGACATAATTGCTATTCATGAGAAAATGGAGGGGTATGAAACTTCCATAGAATTCAACCATAAACAGATAGAAGATACTGAAAAGAAGCAACTTAAAAAATTGCAAAAGGCAGAGAAAAGAATAGATAAGAAAATCCAAGAGCTAGATGATAAACTTCTGATGTTAGAAAAGCATGATAGGAAGTATAATCTTCTGTTTTATGGAATCCCCCAAGAGGTCAATGAAAAACTGTATGAAAAAATGAGAACATTTTTTGAAACTGATTTAAGAATACAGAAAGAAAGAGTCCAGAATATATATTTTACAAATGGTCACAGATACCCTACTAAGAACAAAGGACCTAACCCAGTAATCCTTAGATTTTCAAACTTTGAAGACAGAGAGCTTGTTCTGTCACATGCTAAAAACCTGCTCAACACTGGAAAAAGAATCCTGACAGACCTCCCAACCAAGATGAAAATTGAAAGAAATAGAATTGCTGACATTGCCTATCATATAAGGAAGGTAGAAAAGTTACAAACAAGGATTAAAGATAAAGGTCTGGACCTTTATCTAGAAGTAAGGAAAACCAAAGATGATACATGGGAGAGGCGTGACATACCAGCAGAAGTAAGTGATGACAGTGAAGACAGTGAAGAAGAAGAAGACACTGAATAATATAATGTCCATACTAGAAAATTGAGTGACACATTCACCTGTGAGTTATTTACAATGTGCTATTATTTGTCTTGATATCAGACAAATACCCAGCCCAGGCAGTTTCATTAACAGTTCAGAATAAGTTACCAACATATATTTATAATTCAAGACACAACAACACATGTGACACTAGTTGCAACAGTAAAATCCCACCCCCAGATAACCTGCTGAGAAATCAACTACCAAGAAATTCCAGAACTGCTGACTTTGCAAAATATTCATGCACAATACAAGACTTTATACTCAAATCATCAAAGTTACTTACTGCCATTAGATAATTTATGAATATATACATATATGTTGCTGTTTACATTATACATTATTTGAAGACACCAGATCATGTTATATACATGTACAATGATAACCAGGTAAGCTGCAAACCAATGATTCAAATTGTAATTCTTGATATTCAAAATAAGGTTTGAGATGTGAATCATCCTATGTACTATCACAGACAAGGCTATGTGAATAAAATTAACTAAAACAAAGTTTTTAGATGAGATATATACCAATTATGATTGAAACATTGCTCTACAGCCTTTTGATAACAGTATCCCCATTTTGAGGATAGTGTACCTACCAATTTTGCTAAAATAGTCTGGATGACAGTATGCCCATCATGATGACAGTATGCTTATTTATAAACTATGTTTACCAGGTTAGCTGCAAACCAATGATTTATATTGCAACTTTTGATACTCAAAACAAGTTTTGAGTCTCACAACATCATAAGTACTATCACAGACATGCCAAGGTTATGTGTATATAATTTATTGAAATATAAGTTGAGCTGTTATGTGTACCCATTATGACTGAAATAAGTACTATCACAGTATGCTTATTTATAAACTATGTTTACCAGGTTAGCTGCAAACCAATGATTTATATTGCAACTTTTGATACTCAAAACAAGTTTTGAGTCTCACAACATCATAAGTATTATCACAGACATGCCAAGGTTATGTGTATATAATTTACTGAAATATAAGTTGAGCTGTTATGTGTACCCATTATGACTGAAATAAGTACTATCACAGTATGCTTATTTATAAACTATGTTTACCAGGTTAGCTGCAAACCAATGATTTATATTGCAACTTTTGATACTCAAAACAAGTTTTGAGTCTCACAACACCATAAGTACTATCACAGACATGCCAAGGTTATGTGTATATAATTTATTGAAATATAAGTTGAGCTGTTATGTGTACCCATTATGACTGAAATAAGTACTATCACAGTATGCTTATTTATAAACTATGTTTACCAGGTTAGCTGCAAACCAATGATTTATATTGCAACTTTTGATACTCAAAACAAGTTTTGAGTCTCACAACATCATAAGTACTATCACAGACATGCCAAGGTTATGTGAATATAATTTACTGAAATATAAGTTGAGCTGTTATGTGTACCCATTATGACTGAAATATTGCTGTGAAACATTTTGATGACAATATGTTCATCTTGAAGACAGCATGTGTAATTTATAAACAATACTTCCAGGTCAGATACCAACCAATGATTAAAATTGTAACTCTTGACATTAACAAACAGGTTTGAGTCCAAAAAGCACCCCAAGTACTATCACATGCCATGCTTACTCATGATTTGAAATATTGTTTTGAAATATTTTGAGGACATTAGTCTCATTTTGATGACAGTGCTGTATGTTTAATTTATATGCAATGCTTACTCATGATTTGAAATATTGTTTTGAAATATTTTGGTGACAGTATGCTCATTTTGATGACAGTGTTGTATGTTTAATTTATATGCAATACTCACTAGGTAAGCTGTAAATCAATGACTTATATTTTAAATCTTGATTTTCAAAACAAGGATTGAGACACAAAGCAAAATGAAAATATCCTGAATACTATCACAACAATGTCAAAACTATGTGGATATAACTCACTGAGATATAGATTTAGCTGTTAGCTGTAGCAATTATTATTTAAAGTATGTTCAAAAATCTTTGATGACAGTATGTCCTTTATGAAGGCAGTATGCTCATATTATAAACAATATTAACCAGGTTAGCTGCAAACCAATGATTTATATTGCAACTTTTGATACTCAAAACAAGTTTTGAGTCTCACAACATCATATGTACTATCACATACATGCCAAGGTTATGTGAATATAATTTACTGAAATATAAGTTGAGCTGTTATGTGTACCCATTATGACTGAAATATTGCTATGAAACATTTTGATGACAATATGCTCATCTTGAAGACAGCATGTGTAATTTATAAACAATACTTCCAGGTCAGATACCAACCAATGATTAAAATTGTAACTCTTGACATTAACAAACAGGTTTGAGTCCAAAAAGCACCCCAAGTACTATCACATGCCATGCTTACTCATGATTTGAAATATTGTTTTGAAATATTTTGAGGACATTAGTCTCATTTTGATGACAGTGCTGTATGTTTAATTTATATGCAATGCTTACTCATGATTTGAAATATTGTTTTGAAATATTTTGGTGACAGTATGCTCATTTTGATGACAGTGTTGTATGTTTAATTTATATGCAATACTCACTAGGTAAGCTGCAAATCAATGACTTATATTTTAAATCTTGCTTTTCAAAACAATGATTGAGACACAAAGCAAAATAAAAATATCCTGAATACTATCACAACAATGTCAAAACTATGTGGATATAACTCACAGAGATATAGATTTAGCTGTTAACTGCAATTATTATTTAAAGTATGTTCAAAAATCTTTGATGACAGTATGTCCTTTATGAAGGCAGTATGCTCATATTATAAACAATATTAACCAGGTTAGCTGCAAACCAATGATTTATATTGCAACTTTTGATACTCAAAACAAGTTTTGAGTCTCACAACATCATAAGTACTATCACAGACATGCCAAGGTTATGTGTATATAATTTACTGAAATATAAGTTGAGCTGTTATGTGTACCCATTATGACTGAAATAAGTACTATCACAGTATGCTTATTTATAAACTATGTTTACCAGGTTAGCTGCAAACCAATGATTTATATTGCAACTTTTGATACTCAAAACTCACAACATCATAAGTACTATCACAGACATGCCAAGGTTATGTGTATATAATTTACTGAAATATAAGTTGAGCTGTTATGTGTACCCATTATGACTGAAATAAGTACTATCACAGTATGCTTATTTATAAACTATGTTTACCAGGTTAGCTGCAAACCAATGATTTATATTGCAACTTTTGATACTCAAAACAAGTTTTGAGTCTCACAACATCATAAGTACTATCACAGACATGCCAAAGTTATGTGTATATAATTTACTGAAATATAAGTTGAGCTGTTATGTGTACCCATTATGGTCAGCTGCAAACCAATGATTTGAAATTTAACTCTGGATACTCAAAACAAGGTTAGAGACTCATAAGTACTATCACAGATATATCAATGCTATATCAATATAATTTACTGAAACATAATTTGAGCTGTTATGTATCCCAATATGACTGAAATATTGTTGTGAAACATTGTAATGACAGTATGCTCATTTTGATGACAGCATGCCTATTTTATAAACAACACTTCCAGGTCAGCTGCAATCCAATGATTAAAATTGTAACTCTTGATATCCACAACAAGTTTTGAGACGCAAAGCATTCTAAGTACTATCACAGGTATGTCAAAGATATGTAAATAGACTGATGTGTTATGCTTACCTATTATGATTGAAAAATTAAACTGGAATATTTTGATGACAGGATGCTCATCTGGATGTTCAAGGTACATATTATACTCTCTAGGTAAGCTGCAAACCAATGACTTGTGTTGTAAATCTTGATACTCAAAACAGGAGTTGAGACAAAAAGCATCCCAAATATTATCACAGTTATGTCATAACTGCATCCATTGTAATTAAAACAGTGCTTTGAAACAGTATGAATGAATTAATATTAAAACACAGTTGTATGACATTTAGCCACTTTTTCACAATAATATTGACCATGTGAGCAGAAAACAATTGATTTGAAATATAAAATTTATACCCAAAACAAGTACTTAGATCATACTATAGACTACCGATTTCTATGTTATAAATATCACTGAGATAAAGATTAAACATGGATATTTATATTACACTAGGCGGTACCTAGTCTCAAATGCAATATGGTACCACGCTACAGAAATATCATCTTTGAGTATTTTACTTACCGAACCAGGATAGAACTACTGACAAAGTCCTTCCAGAATTCAAAATGATGATAAGAGTATCTGAAATGGAAACACATATATATACTCGAATAAAATATTTCTTCCTATTTGATCAAACCTTTGATACCTTTGAATATACACGTAGCCAATACAAAAATATATTTGATATACACCCATTATATAGCTGCTGACAAAAGGAGGGGGAATGGGTAAACGTACAAACAAATTGTCTTTAGAATCGCATATGAATTGTTTAATATAACAATATCAATAGGGTCACAACTGCCATGTGACTCAACACCAAACCTCTTTGAGCGTTCATGAGCTCAGTATCGATAGATACGCCATGTTACTTTTGTACATATTTCATACTTTTTCAATGCTTTGTTTTTCTGATTGTCATTTATGTTCGTCTTTGTGCTCTGTTTGTTTTGTTTATAGAAATGCATCTGACATAACTATGAAAGTGATAAATGGAGTGCTGCTGTACAATGTGTGTTGTTGTAGTAAGTACAGAGTAATTATGTGTCCAAATTTAAAATATAAAGTTTTATACTTTTGCACTACACGGTAGATAGGAAAAATCTTATAAAAATTTCTTCAACAAATTGCAGAGGTTTAGGCGACTACACAAAGAGAAAAGATGTCTTTAACTTTCTAAGAAACAAAAACTTTGGCATATACTGTCTACAAGATACTCATTTTACTAGAAATATGGAACCGTACATAAAAGCAGAATGGGGAGGAGAAGTTATATTTAATTCATATACATCGAATTCTAGAGGAGTTTGTATTTTATTTAGTAACAATGTTGAATACAAAGTACACCTTTCAAAAACAGATCAAGACGGAAACATGCTTATATTAGACATTGAAATAGAAGGTCAGAAATTTTCTTTAGTAAATATTTATGGCCCAAATGATGATTCGCCAGAATTTTACCAAAACATGTACGATGTTTTAGAGGAAATTGGCAATGAAAATAGTATAATCTGTGGAGATTTTAATCTAGTTCAAAACCAAAATTTAGATACATATAATTACGTAAACATTAATAACCCAAGAGCCAAAAATAAGGTTTCAGATTTAAAAGAAGAACTTAATTTGGTTGATCCATACAGAGAATTATATCAGGATCTCAAAAGATACACGTGGAGAAAGACTAATCCAAATAAACAGGCGCGCCTAGATTTTTTTCTTATATCCGAAACAATTATGCAATGTGTAAATGACTTAGAAATTCTTCCTAGCTATCGGTCTGACCACTCCTCAGTTGTACTCTCACTGGAAATAAATGATTTTATAAAGGGGAAAGGGCTTTGGAAATTTAATGTCAGTTTACTTAAAGACAAAACATATGTCGACACAATAAAAAATGTATTAAAGATACTAAAGTACAATATATGTTACCAGTATATGATATGGATTTGGTGGAGGATAATCTTAATAATGACTTAATTCAATTTACTATACCACATCAGCTTTTCCTAGAAACGCTTTTAATGGAAATACGAGGTAAAACTATTTCTTATTCGGCGTATAAAAAGAAAAAGGAGAGGGAAAAGGAAGACTCGTTACAAAAAGAAATAGAGAACTTAGAAAAAGCGGATGATATTAATCTTAACTTATTAGAAACAAAAAAGGAAGAACTAGAAAATTTAAGAAAAGAAAAGGTTAAAGGCATTATAATACGATCACGTGTCAGATGGTCAGAAGAAGGAGAGAAACCTACTAAATATTTCTGTAAGCTTGAATCGCGAAATTACATAAACAAAACAATATTAAAAATAGAAAAAGAAAATGGTCAAACAATAACAAAACAGGAAGAAATATTAAATGAGATAAAACATTTTTATGAAAACCTATATAGAAATCGTGATATGAATGAAAATCAAGATAATGAAATACATACAATTTTAGAAAACATACAGCAAAACCCCAAATTATCAAATGAAAGTAAAAATAATCTTGAAGGTGAACTTACAGAAAAAGAAATAATAAATGTCCTCAAGAAAATGAAGAATAATAAAAGCCCTGGAACGGACGGTTTCACGACGGAATTTTTTAAATTTTTCTATAATGATATTAAAGTTTTCATAAAAAGAGCACTTAATGAAGGGTATATTAATGGTAAATTATCAATTACACAAAGGCAAGGTTTAATTACATGTCTTCCAAAGGGCGATAAACCGAAACAGTTTCTAAAAAATTGGCGTCCTATTACCTTATTAAATGTTATTTATAAAATTGCATCTGCGTGTATAGCAGAAAGAATTAAAACAACTTTAACTGAACTTATTTCTGAAGATCAAACAGGTTTTATTAGTGGGAGATATATAGGCGAAAATACCAGATTAATATATGATATTCTTCAGATAACAGATGAACAAGATATCCCTGGTCTCCTCTTGATTGTGGATTTCGAAAAAGCTTTCGATTCAATATCATGGAAATTCATTAACCATACCCTTAATTTCTTTAACTTTGGTGACTCTATTAAAAGATGGATAAATTGCTTTTACAACGACATTCAGTCATTTGTTATTCAAAACGGTTTTCTTTCCGAACCGTTTACTGTAAAAAGAGGGTGTAGACAAGGTGATCCCTTATCCCCTTATATTTTCTTATTATGTGCAGAAATACTATCCCGTCAATTCAAAGCCAGCCCCGATATCAAGGGAATAGAAATAGCAGGAATCGAATACCTGCTCTCACAATTCGCTGATGATACAACAATTTTACTAGACGGTTCCGAAAACTCTCTGAATGAAGCCCTTAAGATTTTAAATATGTTCGCGTTAGCTTCGGGTTTAAAATTAAATGCAAATAAAACGAGAGCAGTATGGATAGGAAGCCAAAAATTCAGTGGTGAAACTTTTAATCATAGACTAAAATTAGATTGGAGTCAAACTGATTTTACTATCTTAGGTATCAAATTTTCATGTAACTTGGATACAATTGTCGATATAAATTATAATGTTAAGCTTGCTGAAATAGAAAAGGAAATGAAACAATGGTCTAAACGAATTTTGACACCTATAGGCAGACTTACTGTGCTTAAAACGTTATTAATATCAAAGTTAATTCACTTAATAATATCACTTCCAAATCCGAGTGGTGACCAAATCTTGAAATTGAACAAAATGTTGTTTGAATTTATATGGAAATCATCTACGGATAAAATTAAACGAGAAGTAATTATTCAAGACTTCGATCAAGGAGGATTACGAATGATACATTTAGAAAAATATATTTATGCTCTCAAACTTGGATGGATAAGACGACTTGTTCTAAACGACTCAAAGTACAAACTACTTTTTGAAAGTGTATATGAAAATATAGAATATATTCTGAATAAAGGTGATACT
Source organism: Rugalucina vietnamica (assembly GCA_964017185.1). Classification (NCBI taxonomy): domain Eukaryota; kingdom Metazoa; phylum Mollusca; class Bivalvia; order Lucinida; family Lucinidae; genus Rugalucina; species Rugalucina vietnamica. The sequence goes on from OZ024872.1 coordinate 65,555,403, forward strand.
TACATCGATGAGTTAAAGAATAACTGTAATAATAAATTCTGGTATGATGTCCTGGATGCGTGGCAAAAGTTCATCCCTTTCTTGAAACCTAAATCAAAAGAGGATATAATGGGTATTAATATATGGAAAAACAGCAACATTAAAATAGATAACTCGCCGGTTTTTTATAGAAGGTGGTATGAAAAACATGTTATATTCATTAAAGATCTCTTGAACATAGACGGTAAAATCATGTCATTTGATGAGTTTTTAAATAAATACAGAATACAATGCAACTTTCTCCAGTTTCAAGGGATAAAAACGGCCATAACAAATTATATGCAACAGTCAAACATTGATTTAAGTATTGACCCATTACCATTAACACATTGTGTTATACCTTTCAATATTAAGATTATATTAAAACATAGAAAAGGAAGTCAAGATATGTATAGACTTTTAACTTATAAAACTGTTTTACCAAAAAGTCAAACAAAGTGGAATGGAGTATTTCAAAATATAGATTTGAACTGGAAGAATATATACACTGTTCCAAAAGTATGTTGTAAAAATACTAAACTTTATTGGTTTCAATACAGAATATTGCATAGAATATTGGCAACAAATGATCTGTTGAATAAAATGAACATCAAGCAAAACAATCTTTGTACTTTCTGTAATGAAGAAATAGAAAAACTCGAACATCTATTTTGGCAATGCAATACTGTAAATACGTTTTGGGAAAATATCGAACAATGGATTTATGACAAAAATAACTACTTAATTAACATAGATAGAACAAGGGGGCAATATTCGGAATTCAAAATACTTCAAAAAACTATATACCACTAAACTATTTATTAACGGTTACTCGATATTACATTTACGTTTGTAAACTGAACGAAAATAATCCCACAATACCAGGTTGGCAAAGTTTCGTAAAACAATATCTAGAAGTAGAAAAAATAATTGCAATTAAAAATGACACATATAGACAATTCAATATAATTTGGGAAAAATGGTTACTTACCTTTGACTTGTAATACAATTTCGCCATTTGAGGGTTTCCAACAAACGCTATCAATAAAATAAGTTCCATATCCTCGATAATAAGCTGTACGAAATCACAAAACCTCTGTAAACGACTTCATGTATACTCTGTACTATTGCACGAGACTAACGATAAAACGACGATGTATACTGTATAGCCACACTTCACGTATCACTAACTACTCGATAACGATGTACAAAAAGGTACCTTGATGTTTAACAGATATACACGTTGTAGGGTGATAATACAATATAAGCTAAACCATCATGAGAGATTTTGAGCATTACTATACATTACAAATAATATATGTAAATGCAAACCAACCTGTTCAACAGCTGTCTTTGAGGAAGTTTGTCAATTGTTCTTGTTACAACCAATTCATATATCTATAGCGCTTAGGCCGGCCGAAGTCGCCGATTAATGTTCTGCTCTCATGATGAAAGCTTATTTATTCTAACGATAGCTAAATATGCTGAATAGAATGTTATTATTTTTGACCTATATGGAACCACATATGTGAGTAGTTATGTGATATTACTATGTACTTCTTTCATGTATTGATACCATTTATTATATGGCAAGTGATGAAATATAGAGAAATATGTATTAAATATAACCAATATTTGAAAAAGTTATATTTTCACATGTGAAAATATAAAAAAAATTATATTTTCACATGTGAAAATATAAGATTTGGGAATACGCAAATTACGATTCCACCGTTTCATTTCTAATTTATAAATAACTAAATTTTATAATCTATGCTATTGTTGACGCAATGAACGTTCACATACAATAGCGACGTAATGACGTGACGTTATGTCGTCATTTAAGATTTTGACGTCATATGCTTTAGCGCGCAACGTTACAATGACTACATGCAATATAATAAAAAGAAAATTCAAGTTTTTGTCGTGAATATGAGTTTTATTTCATCTCGTGAAGTGAAAAATTATATATTTCATTCGTGCCTTCGGCACTCATGAAATATAAAACTTTTTCACTTCACTCAATGAAATAAAACTCATATTCACTCCAAAAACTTGAATATCCTCTATATATGTTTTGTGTCAGATGAAGAAAAAAAAAAAAAAAAAAAAAAAAAAAAAAAAAACCAGGACTCACAGATTCAGTAAGCTGCCCGACGATGGAGATTAACTTACTAAGAAAAACATCAGTTGGACCCCGGTGGGCCAAGCAACAGACAAGAAGCTCCGGCCCCAACCAACTAAAATGAATAGCTTTAAGTCGGGGCCATCATAGAGTCTGACGCCCGACCCACCGGCGTGCAATTAAAGAAGGCAGCATAGTTATCAACCGTGATTGGGTTAAAAACTAAGCATGCAGACTGTCGCATAACATTCAAGTTATAACCTATACGTCTGTAACGTGTTATGATTTTTCTAAACTGAAAAGAAAAATCATTACTTCCTATAAGATTCTTAAATTTGTAAACCAAGTCACCATAAAATTCTGGTTCCGAAAGACCCTCACTTAAAAGCGTCTTTAACCCAACATTATATTTGGACATCAATTCATAGTGTCTACGATAAAATTTAGAAAAGGTTTTTCGAAGTTTATGATACCGATAGCCCTGTTGGAGAAGTTTAGCCGTTAAAGATTTATTTCGAGCGTTGAAGTCTGTAACATGATTGCAGACTCTAGCAAACCTAATAAGTTGCGAAATGTATACACCATAAGAAGCACGACGAGGAACGTCACCACCCAAAAACGGAAAATTTACTATATCAAAATCAAAGTGATCGCGCTTATCATAAATTTTAGAAGAAACAAATCCATTTGCAACAGAAAGATGTAGATCTAAAAAGCACACTGTTTTAGGCCCGTCACAGTGTGAGTGATTCTTTATGATATCTGCTACTGATTCTTGATGATATCAGGTAACGGATTCTTGACAAATGCTACGGATTCTTGACAAGGATTGATACTCCCAATTTCAAACAGCAAAAAATGGTAATTTTAGATAGTTGTAGATCTAAATTTTGTCAGGAGACATATTAGTAGCATGGTTTATATTAATCTATGTATATATTCTACATGTTAGGGTTTCAAAATAAAACCATTTAGTTAAATTGAGCAAATATGAAAAACATGGCAATTCGGTATAATTATGTGAATTCCTAAGCAAACATGTTTGGAAACATTGAAACAGTTAATAAAAGTGATATGAGGACCTTCAAATTCTACATTACCCTGCATAATAACCCTTTTTCATTTTCTTGCATGCTACGGATTCTTGATGATACGTTACAGATTCTGTATGATATCAAAATGTGGGTAACGGATTCTTTATGATATATGTTACTGATTCTTTATGATAAATGTTACAGATTCTTTATGATTTAAAGCAAGTTTATGATGTTCTACAACTTGAAATGCAGATTTGGACCCATGGTTTACCAATGAACTGTGTTTTTATCAACTCAACACTGCAAGAAATATGATGCGCAGTGTAAAATTCGATCAGATTTATCACAAAGCAATAAATAATTGTGATTAATGTAGAACCTTTGTTGTATATTTGTGTATATCACAAAACACTATTCTTTATTTATTTATTTATTTTTAAACTTTTTGTTAAAATCAATTAAATTTTTTCAATCAGTTCAATCGACAATCTTATAAGTAGTATTCATGTGTGTACAATTTTACATTTTTTTCTGTTTTGGGTCTCACAAGGATGGGCATTGATCCCATTTCTAACCACCTTACCGCTTCGCTATGTCACCTTGTGTATGTTTTCATGTTTGGGTAACTAAGTGACTGACTAGTGGGAAAAAGCTACTCACTCAGATTACAAAATGTTCCCTAAGTATACCAAGTACCTTATTGTCAATGTAGTTTTTTTTTCACATTGGTTTTCGGAGTGGGAATTTCTGATTTCACCATTTGCTCTAATCATCATCATTGCATACATTTTTCGTTTTCGGTGCCACTTCAGAGAAGTTACATTTACTGCCAGACTGGAATTCAGGAAATACAAATATTCAAGGCCACTAACGAGTATTGATTATTTGAAACAGATCCACATTCCTTTCACTGCTGTTTCAGGATCTCATTTCTATGGCAAGCCAATTTACTGTTTATTCAAGAAAGCAGATAAGGGAGGTTTTCAAAAAACAAATGAAGTATTTTTCAATATTAAAGCTGAACGGATAAGCTGTATACATATAAGGTCTCATTAATACCTTAAATGTGTGTTATGAAGGTGTCAAATTCCATGCAAAATTTCATAAAAAAAGATGGATCCATACCAGATTTATACAACAATATATACCTACAAATGTCACAAGTGCAACATTTTAGCGTGACATTTTGAATATTAAGTCATTTTCAAATGGTCAGAAAACAATTATCTGATTACCTAACAAAACAAAATCTCTAAAAAATTACAAACAATTAGGTGCTTGAGAGTTGCCAATGAAACATGCATGTATTTTGCCTATGTTGCATCTTCAGCATTTATAAATAATAACCATACCCCTAAAAATAAACTACAGTAAAAATAGCTTAGCTTAAACTTGTTAAAGCCAGTGTTCAATCATTGTAAGCCCTACATCTATTGTATGATCTTACTGATCAAGTCTGATGTATCTGGATTGATTATCAGAGGTTCTTCATTAAAAACCCTTCCTTATATTTTGAAAAGTAGCTGATCTAATCAGTTCACCATTTTTGTCACAAGTCAACGTTTTGTATTTCTTGACTGACCATATGAGCATATCATGTATGACTTGTTGTTTTGCTTTATATTTTAGTCTAGCAGGTCAGAAAGAAACCTTTGCATATAGTTATGCATATCGGTTTTTAATATTAATAAAAGTGATGTCACAAGTGCAACGCATATTTTCTAGTCTAAAAAATGAACGCTAATTCCTAACGATACATATTACTCTTATAAACTTATATCGCAATCACAGGAAGCATTGTACACTTGTAAGATACTGTTCATCATTAAATACATTGATCATTTGAGTAGTTATGGAAACATTTATAAGTTCAGAAAGCAATTTTAGGGGTCAAATTTATTACATAAATATGTGAAATTTTTTTTTTGAGAATTTTATCAAATTAATGGCATAGAGTCGAGTCCCAGTATAGGTTCTATCAAACTAAGAACAAATTTGAAACATAAAGTGTATGTTACAATTGCAGCACTACCTATAAAGTATGTCACCAGTTTTGAAAATTAACAACAAAAAGCAAAGAAACAAGAAAATCACAAAAATGGCCGTTGTCAAAGAGATTTGAATGTTGATTTCTTTTATTTTGATATCCATAGAAAAACCAGGAACAAAAATTAAAAAGACAAATGCATATCTCAATTTTGACCTAAAATGGGTTAATATCACACTTTTACTTCATTTTTTTGAAAATCACCCATATCTGTTATGCAATATTAGATATCTTGTTTAATAGATGATATTTATTTCAATTTATTAGATATCTATTATAAGGAAGATATCTTATATAGCAAATACGATATCCATTTAATTATACTAGGTATACAACATGTTAATATTAGATATCCGCAATGTTTATTTAGATGTCTTATATAGTATATTTAGATATCATTCAGGCTTAGTAAGATATTTTATTTGTAAAAATAGATATCTAATTGACAAATAAGATATCTTAAAAATTATATTAGATATCTTATTTGTAAAAAAGTATTTAACATATCTTAATTCATAATTTGTCATAAAGATATCTGATATAGCAATTATGATATTAGATATTAGATTTTTTTCTTAATATGACATCAGCATTTGAGAATATGACACTTAATCAGCATTTGAGATATCTAAAATAGTTGTATAGATATCTATGTTAACATGTTAGCTTTTTATATTTGTCAAATAAGATATCTTCTTGAGTATATAAGATATCTTTATTACATAAGATATCTAATATGCTAAAGTAGATATGGTTTTAGACAAATAAGATATCTTATTTACAAAAAAAAAAGTTATCTTATATCCTTAATTAGCTATCTTATTGAGCTAAACAAATAAGACACCTTTAGTTTATATCTTATTTATTTTGCCCAATCACAACCTATTTCTTTTACTTAAATAAGATATCTACTATATCAGTACAGAAATCTAATTTATAGCCTTAATTAAGATATATTGTATTAATTCATATATCTGAATTATAAATTAAGATATCGATTTTCTAATTAAGATATCTAATTTACCGTAAAAGATGTCTTATTGACCACTGTATATAAGATATTTGTTTTACCAATTTAGATATCTTATTTGCAAATTAATATACCTAGTTTAGCAATAAAGATGTCTTATTAACCAAAGTAGATATCTTGATTTATCTTGTTAGGAAGATATCTTGATTTATCTTGTGAAGAAGATATCTTATTTAGGTATAGCAGATCTCTCATTTAGTATATAAGATATCTAAATTATATTAGTTTCATAATCACTCAATCATCTCAGCGCTGTGTTTGGTGTGGATTCAAGTCCCGCACTGGGTAATTGTGAAACAAGCGCGGTGGCGTAGTGGTAGAGTGTCGGACACCAAATAGAGAGGTCCTGGGTTCGATCCCCATAGGCGTCACCGTGTTGTGTCCTTGACCAAAACACATTAACTCCTTACAGTACTGGTTAAACCCAAGAAGAATTGGCTCTGTACTGACATGACTGAAACATTGTTGAATGGGACATTAAGCCGCAATACAATTTGAGTTCATTTCATTTAAAAAAGGAAGTGCAGTGCGGTAGGGGTAGACTACAGGTCTCCGATGCGGGAGGCCCTGGGTTCTAGACATAACTCTACCATGCAAGTTGTGTTCATGAATCTATAGTATTGTTTAAAACACAAGAAGTGGTGGCCCTTTGCCCCAACATGACTCAAAATTTGTTTACTGGGACGTCTAGTCATCACTTAACCAAACCATATCATAATATTTGAAAATAAATGCTCAAATCTCAGTTTGCCTGATAAAATAATGACTTGTCTACCAAATCGCATAGTACAAACCTGCTTTGTAGATCAGAGACATTAATAATTGCCCCCCAGGGGGGGGGGGGGGGTCTTTGCTCCCTGCTCCATGAAAGAAAAATGACCTTCCTCCCCAGCTCATAAAATGTTTTCCTCAGCCCCCTGCTCCCTAAAACTCCAACAAGTTATGCGTTCTCCCCAAATCCCTTAAAATAAATGACCCTTCTCCCCAAATCTCTGAAAATAGATAGCCCTTCTCCCTGAATCCCCCCAAACCCTGGGAGGGCCTCATAATTGGTAGTTTATCTCGATAAAAGAGTGGTCATAAAGAATCTGTAACATATCATAAAGAATCCGTTACCCATCATTTTGTATCATACGGAATCCGTGACAAAATTTTGTCACAGATTCTTTATGATACTTTTGATGCTTAAAAACACAAAAGTCTGCAAAACAATTCCTTTGAAGATTTACATGCATTGAAAAGTGTTAGTTCATAGATAATTAGTTAAATTTCTAAACTGATGATGAAATGTTTTGATGTGTAATGTATTTTAATATTCATTTTCGATTTTCCTTGCTTTATTAACCATTTTAAGGATTGAATCACCCATTAACTTTCAACCTGTATACCAACATCGCTAAAATTGATGGAGAACAATTTCTAGCTCATTTATACTATGTATGTGTGCCAAAAAGGTCATTTCATGCATCAAAAACCTTAGAAACAACGGTTTCTCATCACCTACCAATAGATGAGCTAAGAGAATCATAAAGAATCTGTAACGCTATCATAAAGAATCAGTAGCAGATATAATAAAGAATCATCTCGCACTGTGACGGACCTAAACCCCAATGAAAAGGGGGCTTCGGTATCCGAGATATTGGCTTTGTTCAACTGTAGTTCAGATGGATAAATTTGATTGACCATACCTTCAAAATAAGGGTTGTCAAAGCTTGTCAAAAAATATCAAAGCTTTGTGCCCTGTGGTTTCAGAGAAGAAGAGTTTTGATTTTTTTCCCATAGCAAGTCTATTGAGACTATCAACCTCCGGGGCCTGGCCAAATTTGACCCCAGGGGCATGAATGACACAATTTATGTAGAGGACCATTAGCAATTGCTACATACCAAATATCAAAGCTGTGGGCCTAGTGGTTTCAGAGAAGAAGATTTTTTTAGTTTTTCCTATTGTAGGTCTATGGAGACTATCGACCCCCGGGGAGTGGCCAAATTTGACCCCGGGGACATGATTGGCACAATTTATGTAGAGAAAAAAAGTACAAGTAGGCAAAGATCAGGAAAATGCGCAATCAGAAAAAGACTCCCACTCCAAAAACCAAGGTGGGAAAAAACCAAACTAACAATCAGGTACTTATACCATGAAAACATTTCGTAAGCCGAATGAGCAGCTATTTTCCCAATAGGTGGCCACTCAGTTACCTTAACTTAACTAAAAATTTGCAAACATACATAAGGCGCCAACAGCACAAAAATATTCTAAACACCAAGACATAAAACAAAAAGAACCACCACAGAAGTATCGACTTAGAACGATCAGTAACACAAAGTTACTGGCGGGTTTAAATCGATTTAACACGGCCGTAACCTCACCCTCAGCTTCTGCAGTGGTTCATAACATTTAGTTAGTTCTTCGGTCCTCGTGGTGAATCTCTAACTAGTAAATGAATCATCAAGAGGACCATTAGCCATTGCCACATACCAAATATCAAAGCTGTGGGCCCTGTGGTTTCAGAGAAGAAGATTTTTTAATTTTTTTCCCATAGTAAGTCTATGGAGACTATCGACCCCCCGGGGCGTGGCCAAATTTGACCCCTGGGGCATGAATGGCACAATTTATGTAGAGGACCATTAGCCATTGCTACATACCAAATATCAAAGCTGTTGTCCTAGTGGTTTCAGAGAAGAAGATTTTTTTAGTTTTTTTCCTATTGTAGGTCTATGGAGACTATCGACCCCCGGGGCGTGGCAAAATTTGACCCCAGGGGCATGATTGGCACAATTTATGTAGAGGACCATTAGCCATTGCCACATACAAAATATCAAAGCTGTGGGACCTGTGGTTTCAGAGAAGAAGATTTTTTTTAATTTTTTTCCCATAGTAAGTCTATGGAGACTATCAACCGCCGGGGCGTGGCCAAATTTGACCCCAGGGGCATGAATGGCACAATTTATGTAGAGAACCATTAGCCATTGCTACATACCAAATATCAAAGCTGTGGGCATAGTGGTTTCAGAGAAGAAGATTTTTTTAGTTTTTCCTATTGTAGGTCTATGGAGACTATTGACCCCCGGGGAGTGGCCAAATTTGATCCCGGGGACATGATTGGCACAATTTATAATGGGGACTACCAAACATTGCTACATACAAAATACAGAAGCTCTGGGCCTTTTGGTTTCAGAGAAGAAGATTTTTTTAGTTTTTCCCATTGTAAGTCTATGGAGACTATCTACCCCCGGGGCGTGGCCAAATTTGACCCCAGGGGCATGGCTGGCACAATTTATGTAGAGGACCATTAGCCATTGCCACATACAAAATATCAAAGCTGTGTGCCCTGTGGTTTCAGAGAAGAAGATTTTTGAATTCTTTTCCCATAGCAAGTCTATTGAAACTATCAACCTCTGGGGCCTGGCCAAATTTGACCCCAGGTGCATGAATGGCACAATTTATGTAGAGGACCATTAGCCATTGCTACATACCAAATATCAATGCTTTCAGAGAAGAAGATTTTTTTTTAGTTTTTCCTATTGTAGGTCTATGGAGACTATCGACCCCCGGGGAGTGGCCAAATTTGACCCCAGGGGACATGATTGGCACAATTTATGTAGAGGACCATTAGCCATTGCCACATACAAAATATCAAAGCTGTGGGCCCTGTGGTTTCAGAGAAGAAGATTTTTGAATTTTTTTCCCATAGTAAGTCTATGGAGACTATCAACCCCCGGGGCGTGGCCAAATTTGACCCCAGGGGCATAAATGGCACAATTTATGTAGAGGACCATTAGCCATTGCTACATACCAAATATCAAAGCTGTGGGCCTAGTGGTTTCAGAGAAGAAGATTTTTTTAGTTTTTCCTATTGTAGGTCTATGGAGACTATCGACCCCCTGGGAGTGGCCAAATTTAACCCCGGGGACATGATTGGCACAATTTATGTAGAGGACCATTAGCCATTGCCACATACAAAATATCAAGGCTGTGGGCCCTGTGGTTTCAGAGAAGAAGATTTTTGATTTTTTTTCCCATAGTAAGTCTATGGAGACTATCAACCCCCGGGGTGTAGCCAAATTTGACCCCAGGGGCATAAATGGCACAATTTATGTAGAGGACCATTAGCCATTGCTACATACCAAATATCAAAGCTGTTGGCCTAGTGGTTTCAGAGAAGAAGATTTTTTTTTTAGTTTTTTTCCTATTGTAGGTCTATGGAGACTATCGACCCCGGGGCGTGGCCAAATTTGACCCCAGGGACATGATTGGCACAATTTATGTAGAGGACCATTAGCCATTGCCACATACAAAATATCAAAGCTGTGGGCCCTGTGGTTTCAGAGAAGAAGATTTTTGAATTTGTTTTCCCATAGTAAGTCTATGGAGACTATCAACCCCCGGGGTGTGGCCAAATTTGACCCCAGGGGCATGAATGGCACAATTTATGTAGAGGACCATTAGCCATTGCTACATACCAAATATCAAAGCTGTTGGCCTAGTGGTTTCAGAGAAGAAGATTTTTTTAGTTTTTTTCCAATTGTAGGTCTATGGAGACTATCGACCCCGGGGCGTGGCCAAATTTGACCCCAGGGACATGATTGGCACAATTTATGTAGAGGACCATTAGCCATTGCCACATACAAAATATCAAAGCTGTGGGCCAAGTGGTTTCAGAGAAGAAGATTTTTTATTTTTTTTCCCATAGTCAGTCTATGGAGACTATCAACCCCCGGGGCATGGCCAAATTAGACCCCAGGGCCATGATTGGCACAATTTATAATGGGGACTACCAATTATTGCTACATACAAAATATTGTAGCTTTGGGCCTTGTGGTTTCAGAGAAGAAGATTTTTTTAGTTTTTCCAATTGTAAAAAGGTACAAGTAGGCAAAGATCAGGAAAAGGCGCAATCAGAAAAAGATTACCACTCCAAAAACCGAGGTGGGAAAAAAACCAAACTAACAATCAGGAACTTATACCATGAAACATATCGTAAGCCGAATGAGCAGCTATTTTCCCAATAGGTGGCCACTCAGTTACCTTAACTTAACTAAAAATATGAAAACATACATAAGGCGCCAACAGCACAAAAAATTTTTTTATACACCAAGACATAAAACAAAAAGAACCACCACAGAAGTATCGACTTGGAACGATCAGTAACACAAAGTTACTGGCGGGCTTAAACCGGTTTTACATGGCCATAACCTCACCCTCAGCTTCTGCAGTGGTTCATAACATTTAGTTAGTTATTCGGTCCTCGTGGTGAATCTCTAACTAGTCAATGAATCACCAAGAACAAACAAATAAATCATGATAAACATCCTGATGAATCAAAAACCAGGACTCAGTATAAGTGTAAGTCTATGGAAACTATCCACCCCAGGGGCATGAATGGCACAATTTATGTAGAGGACCATTAGCCATTGCTACATACCAAATATCAAAGCTGTGGGCCTAGTGGTTTCAGAGAAGATTTTTTTAGTTTTTCCCATTGTAAGCCTATGGGACCTATCTGTTGCCATGGAAACCACAATTTTGATACAATCTGCTCCAAAACCTAATGCCATCAATCCCCCAACCCAATTATGGTTCACATTAAATTTGATCAAGATCGGCCTACTAGCTTCAGAAATATTCTTCTTTGAAAATGTGGACGGACGACGGACGGACGACGGACGGACGGACGACGACGGACGACGGATGCCTGCCTATCCTATAAGCTCACCTGTGAGCCTTCGGCTCAGGTGAGCTAAAAATCACAGGGACTGGAATCCCAATGGCAAACTCTATTTCTCATATCATATTGTATTAATATTAGCTTCCTTCCGTGAATTTCCTTTAGTTAAAAGCAGAACACAGACCGGATGTAATTTTGTTTGGTAGCCATGTAATGTTTTCCCTAAGACGTCATTTTATGTCATTATTATCCTCTGATGTCATTTAGTGTATCTTTTTGGGGGTCATGTAATATAACCCAATGGCGTCAGTGATGAAGGGTTACCATTTGACATCTTAATGTAATTTACTAAAATAAAGAATATGTTACTGTAATAATGAGCCACATTGTGAGAAAACGGGATTATTGCCTGTGCGAAAACAAATGCGCAGATCAGCTTCGCAGTAACTGCGAAGCTGATCAGCGCCTTTGTTTTCGCTACTCGGATAGTACAATTCCTCTTCTACTTAAATCCGAAATTTCAAGCTTCTAGCCTGCTTCTGTGACTGTACAGGCCGGTTTGTGTCGGACCTGTTCGGAAACCACATTGTTTGTTTTCCCACGAGGCGGCTCATTTGACGTCATAATGTTATTTTACCATATAATGTCAGTTACGGCGTGTTGACTATGACAGTTCTGGGAACAGCATTTTTAATTTTATTCATTTATCAATTTATAATGAATGAACCAATATTATTTGCTCCCGATAAAAATGCAATATCGCCCTCACAAAACAGGCAACTGTCTGTAGAAGCTATACCATATTATTGTTTCAGGAAATCACCACTCAGCATAAAACAGAATGATTTCACAAAGTACGGTCTAATTGATTATTTCCATTACATTACTTTTGCCCCCGGTCGTAATGCAATATGCACTATAAAGAGAAGTACATACCCAAAATAGTTGCATTTTTCCATTAGTCATTGTTAATTGTTGATTTATTCTGATGAGCTCTAATTTAATTTCGATGGATGTGTTTCATTCAAGTTGGCCAAGGTTCCCGGCTATTTTGAATTCACATCCAGTGTCAAAATACGTAACTAAGAGTTTCCTTATAGAACTAGGTCTGAACTTCCTTTAACTTGAAGATTGTTTTTGTTCTGGTATTTCCCTGAAACCTCATTGTCTTACTCATGTTTGATTTTATGATTCCCTGATACTATATCTGTATTTTATGCGACATCAACATGACGTATATTCGTAAGTAGAAAAGATCAAAGACGCCTATCATGTCATCGACAGAAGTAGCTTACGTTCGAGACACTAAAGTATTTTCTGATTTAAGACCCTCAGCGGGAAAACATGTAAGAATGTTGTTATGCCACATTGCACCACTTATCTGCCGTGGTTGGAAGGTCGGGTTGGCAGATCAAATGATGCGTAGCTTCTATAAATAGAACGGCTATTCGATATAATGTATCATGTAAGTCAATCTCTGACATATTGCGTCAGGGAGTCGACTCTCTGGCTCAGTGGTTAGAGCATCGGACTTCTACCCCAGCGGCCGGGTTCGAATCCCACCAGGGACGTGGGATGTTTATTTCAAGCTATGCATCATCTCTTAGTTACGAATTTTCATATTCGTAAGATGGGGACTCGTCCGAGATAGACCATTTCAGTCATATAGTCATAAAATAACTCTCGTAATCATAAATGATTACTTTCTCGAAATGTCCCATTGCACCACTCATTCATTCGAGATTATCTGCCGTGTCGGGTTGGCAGATCACATGATGCGAAGCTTCTATAAATAGAACAGCTATTCGGTACAATTTATCATATAGATATACAATCTCTGACATACTGCGTCAGGGGGTCGACTCTTTGGAGCGGTTAGAGCATTGGATTTCTATCCCGGCGAACCGGGTTCGAAGCCAATTAGGGACGTGGGATTTTTTCAAACTATGCATCATTTTTTAGTAACGAATTTTCATATTCGTCACAATGTAAATGCCAGTTCAATTAAAAGGAACACAGGTGGTTGTTTAATCTGAACTAAGCTTTTGTCCTCAAAAATTACAATTAGGCGTGGTACACCTATCATTGAATTGAAAGAGTAGCTGCTCACTCGGCTTACTACAGTTACTATATGTTTTCTAAGTATAAGTTTAATTTTTTCCACCTCGGTTTTTGGAGTGGGAATTTCTTTCTGATTGTGCCTTTCCTGATACCTTTTCCTAATCATCCTGAACCTAAATGAATATTACTAAGACACATACAAGGAATTTAAACAAACAGCGTTGACAACAACAAGAGAAACTAATACCACATTAAGAAGAAAGTAGAATCTTTAATTGGTTTTAATTTAAACATATACACTGTATTTGGTTCAAACCATTTCCGGTCAAAACTTACGTATTAAGCAACCGTTTCCCATGCTCGGGGACATTTAATTGATGGTTGTTATTAGCAGCTAAGAAAACTATCATTGTTGAAAGGTATCGAATTGTGTCATCACGATCTTCAGGCCATTTAAGAAATAGCGGTTGGATCAAAGGCAAACGATATCCCCATTAAGCCCAAACAAAATACCAGGAAGTATTTTAGTGTCGGCGCAATGCCATGGCTCAACAATGACTACTGGTGTATATTGCGTTATAGATACTGAAAATTAAAACTGAGATCCTCAAAGAGCAGTTAACATATTAAAATAATGAGAAAGGGGATGGGCCATACCATGGTTTCGGCTACTTAAGCCTCGTCAGTGACCCTGTTGTAGATTAACAACATGAAGCCAAAATAGTGAAAGAGATTTACTGTAATTTTGCACCTTTGAACAGGTAGTCCATACGGCAAAGACTAGTATTATTCAAACGGGGCAAAATGCATCAAAAGTTGTATAGGAATTATATCAAAACCGATAAATTTCTCAGAATATCCATGCTAATCTCAAAGGACCAAAAAAAAAAAAAAAAAAAAAAAAAAAAAAATGTAATCTGCTCCATGGATGATGTACGGGGATACCTTTTAGGGCCTCCACACGGCACAATACCAGCTGCAGTAATAGCAATTGAAAATTAAAAAATTGAGATCTTTTACTTAGATCCTCTAAAGGCAGTGAAGATATTAATGAGAATGGAGATGGGCCATACCATGCTTTCGGCTACTTAAGCCTCGTCAGTGACCCTTTGCATTTGACAACATGGAGAAACTATAAAATAAACTACATTGGTGTTCTACCTTACTGTTTTTTAACGTAGCATCTGTAGTTTATCATAAATTAGCATTTGCGGGCTACTATGCACTCATCACACTATTATTGGATAAAATTAGGAACTGCACCAAATTACAGAATTTGATTTGTATTTAAATTCCATAAGGGTTTTAATCAAAGTTCCCCAATTTATTGAATACCATACTTAGCACATGCATGAGAACGTCTTTGGCTCGAAGGTCTTTATCAGTTCCGTGCCAAACTATACGGGCTAAGTACCATTTATTTTATACTTTACAGTGAAAACCATTGTATATCAAAACTTGATAAAATTGGTATTTTCATTGATATGAAATTTCACTGATATCAAATCTCACTGATATCAAAAGTCACTAGTGACTGATATCAGCCTATATCTTCACTGTAGATTTTGGATTACTTCTGACGTTTCCATTTACTTGACGTCATCAAATGTGTCTCACTTCAGAAATTCAAACGCCATAACTCCGTTATTTATGAACAGAAACATAAAGTGTGGGTATTCATTTTCTTAGTTAGAACGTAAGGAACAATGTGATACCAAAATTAGTTGTGTTTTCAAAAATTTTTGGTTTTTGCATTTTCACCGCCTGCCTTGTGAATTGGAAAATGCCTGTGAGTTGAAAACATAAACGTGCACTCGTGAAAATTCTGATGTTTTCATCACTCGATGAAATATATTTGGTATTCACCGAAAAAAAAAGAGCAAATATCCTCTATTTAGTTGTTTGCTTCATTAATTGCTTTTCGTCCTAATTAACAACAATGGTCTTGTCGGGACGTTGCCTCACTTTGATGCGACTTCCATTCAACATTAGGATGTCATGACATGTGAACCACTGCAGAAGATCAGGGTGAGGTTAAGCTCTGTAAAATCGATTTAAACCCCCTAGTAATGTTATATTACTGATCGTTCCAAGGCGATACTTCTGTTGTGATTCTATTTGTTTTGTTTTGGAGTCGAATTTTTGTGCTGTTTAAACTGTTTAGTTAAGTTCGGGTAACTGAGTGACCGCCTATTGGGAAATAGCTGCTCACTCGGCTTTCTATATATATTTTCTATATATTCGTATCTAATTGTCAATTTAGTTTCTCCCACCTCGGTATTTGGAGTGTGAATTTCTTTCTGATTGCGCATTTTCCTGATCATTGCCTTCTTGTACCTTTTTCAAACAAATACCCAAGTACAATTTATCCAAGGCAAGCTTAGGCCTGGTGAGCTGTTTATCAGTAACCAGGTGGTCGGTCAAATGCATTACGCCCTATGGGCCCTCAGGCGGTTTGTCCATTTGACAAACAGATTTTAAGTTGTAAAAATTGAAAAATTTTAGTAGTTTTTTTTTTTATTTTTCTATTATTGCTCAAAACATACATCGTGGGACGTTATAACCGCCTCGTCGATGCGGTTCTAACCGAGTACCCACAATCTATGTTTTGGAGCAAAAAAAAAATAAAAAATAGAAAAATAAATAAAAAAAAAAAAAAAATAGGTATACCCCTGCATGCCCCAATGTTGCATATGTAAAAGTGGGATTCAATGGGGGTATACATGACACGGACATGTTTTCCTGATGAGTTATACGCAGGCTTCGTCTGGAGGCATAAGCTCACGACACCGGCGGGCGGGGCTCATATTCACACCATTAAGTATCATTTGTATTTGGAGCGTTATAGACAGGAGAATCCGTTTTAATGCGTTTCTAAAAAGCTTGAATGAACTGAATATAGGAACTACATTACTACTGTTATGTTGTATGACAGAAATACTCCATCGCCATGCATATAATGGCTTTATTTCCATCGGGATTATTAAGCTCATGTTTTAAATTCTTAATAGTTAACCTTCTTGAATCAAGGAAAGAGAAGTTCAATGTTTAAAAGATATAACGTAATCTAATAAACCACTGTACAAGTAACTGAACTGGTAAATAGCAAAGAAGAAAAGAATGCAGGCTTACTGCTAATGTTCATTGCTTTTAAAGGTTATCAGTCTTACTTTTATTTGCTATTACTGCGGCTGGTGCTGTGCGGCCCTAAAAGTCTCCCCGTACATCGATTATATTTTCCTTTTGGTTATTTGAGATTAGCGAGGGTATTCTGAGAAATCAGAAATAAATTATCGGTTTAGATTCGTTTTCTAACCAACGTTTTATATATTTGATTGATTGATTGATTGATTGATTGATGTTTAACGACGCGCAAACCCTAATGGGTCATTGTTTGTATAATACTCGTCTTTGTTTCGACTATCATATTGAATGTTGCAAAATTATAGTATTTGTCTTTGGCTCAATTTTGCCAAATCTAAAGGGTCATTGAAGAGGCTTTAGTAGCCGAAATCGCGGTATGGTCCATCTCTTTTCTCATTAATATGATCACTGCTTTTTAAGCCTTTAAAGGATATCAGTTTTATTTTTATTATTAATTATGAAACGCAAGTAATAGTCTGGACGCATTACAAAAAAGAAATTTGGAACAAACCGGAGTACAATTCTTGAAAAAGGACACGGATACAATTTAATCTAGTTAAGGGCAAATACCAAAAAGTTTGTCATGCAGACAACCGAAGCTCTAGGTATACGTAGAACGGAAGCAAAGCCTGGTTACAAGGACGATCCTATCAGTGTCACAATTAAATAACGTCACCAATACAGACAGTATTAAACCATAGCAGATGAACATCAAGCCACTGCTTCATTAGCGTCTCGATGGATGGTATAATTAAAGGTTTAAGTGGTTGATGTTTAGAATTTGGGTTGGGGAAACACACACAAAAGTACAAAGATTTCGCGAGTCCCAAAAAGGTACAAGTAGGCAAAGATCAGGAAAAGGCGCAATCAGAAAAAGATTCCCACTCCAAAAACGGAGGTGGGAAAAACCAAACTAACAACCAGGTGCTTATACCATGAAAACATATCGTAAGCCGAATGAGCAGCTATTTTCCCAATAGGTGGCCACTCAGTTACCTAAACTTAACTAAAAATATGAAAACATACATAAGGCGCCAACGGCACAAAAATTTAAATCACCAAGACATAAAACAATAAGAACCACCACAGAAGTATCGCCTTGGAACGATCAGTAACACAAAGTTACTGGCGGGCTTAAACCGGTTTTACATGGCCATAACTACACCCTCAGCTTCTGCAGTGGTTCATAACATTTAGTTAGTTCTTCGGTCCTCGTGGTGAATCACTTACTAGTCAATGAATCATCAAGAACAAACAAATAAATCACGATAAACATCCCGATGAATCAAAAACCAAGACTCACAGATTGAGTAAGCTGCCCGACGATTGAGATCAGTGGGCGCTGAATAACCTACTAACTCCGGAGCAAAAGAAAAACACCAGTTTGACCCCGGTGGGCCAAGCAACAGACAAGAAGCTCCGGCCTCAACCAACTAAAATGAATAGCTTTAAGTCGGGGCCATCATAGAGTCTGACGCCCGACCCACCGGCGTGCAATTAAAGAGGGCAGCATAGTTATCAACCATGATTGGGTTAAAAACTAAGCATGAAGACTGTCGCATAACATTCAAGTTATAACCTATACATCTGTGACGTATTATGATTTTTCTGAACTGAAAAGAAAAATCATTACTTCCTATAAGTTTCTTAAATTTGTAAACCAAGTCACCATAAAATTCAGGTTCCGAAAGTCCCTCACTTAAAAGCGTCTTTACTAAGTCTTTACTAACTCCTAAGTCTTGAGATTGTAAAGATTCAAAATATGTTTATCAACCCGCTGGACATATTGTTACTGGAAATTTAAAAATAATTTCGGATTCTAGAATTCGCAAAATTGTTTCTAAAGGTCCGAAATATAGATTCCCTTCGACAAATGTAGAGAGGAGATTTCATCTGCATTAAATGATTTCGGTAATCGATGGTGTAAACGAGAGGGTGTTGAGGATAATGCTCTTAAAGAATGGAAAAGAAGTATCTTCACTATCGTGGATAAACGTGTTAAGTTTTATTCACAAAATACTAATCTTTTACCTCCTAAACCCAAATCGTCATTTAGGCATTTGAAGCAGGGTATCCAAGAATTTCATAGAAAGTATGTCTTGGTTCCGGCAGATAAAGCCGCAAACAATGTTGTTGTCGTTTGTAGGCTTCACTACGTTAACACCTTAAAACAGGAGCTTGATGGTACCAGGGCTTATCTGGAGACAGATACTGATGAGGTGTCTGTAGTTAATGCCCACTTAAACGATTTACCTGTTAAGTTTTCTGTTTGTGTCAATGAAGGCCAAGACAAACTTCCTACGATGTATTGGTTACCTAAGCTTCACAAAAGACCATACAAAGCTAGATTTATTGCAAATTCTAGCTCTTGTACTACCACTGAACTTTCTAAATTATTAACTTCCTGTCTTACTGCTATCAAATCTCATGTTATAAGATACTGTGAGACAGTGTATGAAACTTCAAATAAAAATTGGTTTTGGTCAATTAAAAATTCTGGTGAGGTGCTCAGTAAACTGAAGTGTAGAGGGTTCCGTGCGACAAGCTTGTCCACATATGATTTTTCTACTCTGTATACTACATTACCACATAATCTAATTAAAGAAAAACTTCTGGATTTGATAGAGTGGACCTTCAAAAGGGCATTAAAAAACTATGGTTCACTTTATATGACATGTAATGACAGAAAGGCTTTTTTCACTTCCTCTGACCAAAGTCGGTATACACTTTGGTCATGTCAGAATGTATGCGACGCCTTATCCTATCTCCTTGATAATATTTATATTAGATTTGGAACCAAGTTATACAGACAAATTGTTTGCATTCCGATGGGTACAAATTGCGCACCTCTCGTAGCTGATTTATTTTTATACTGCTACGAAAGAGATTTCATGGATTCTCTTAACCATGATAATCAAGCTGATGTTATCGAGGCTTTTAATTCCACATCTAGGTACCTCGATGACCTTTTGAACATTGACAACCCTTATTTTGAAGGTATGGTCAATCAAATTTATCCACCTGAACTTCAGTTGAACAAAGCCAATATCTCAGATACTGAAGCCCCCTTTTTAGATCTACATCTTTCTGTTGCTAATGGATTTGTTTCTTCTAAAATTTATGATAAGCGCGATGACTTTGATTTTGATATAGTAAATTTTCCTTTTTTGGATGGTGACGTTCCTCGTCGTGCTTCTTATGGTGTATACATTTCGCAACTTATTAGGTTTGCTAGAGTCTGCAATCATGTTACAGACTTCAACGCTCGAAATAAATGTTTAACGGCAAAACTTCTCCAACAGGGCTATCGGTATCATAAACTTCGAAAAACATTTTCTAAATTTTATCGTAGGCACTATGAATTGATTTCCAAATATAATGTTGGGTTAAAGACCACTGCAGAAGCTGAGGGTGAGGTTAGGTACCTGTAAAACCGGTTTAAGCCCGCCAGTAACTTTGTGTTACTGATCGTTCCAAGTCGATACTTCTGTAGTGGTTCTTTTTGTTTTATGTCTTGGTGTTTAAAATTTTTTTGTGCTGTTGGCGCCTTATGCATGTTTTCATATTTTTAGTTAAGTTAAGGTAACTGAGTGGCCACCTATTGGGAAAATAGCTGCTCATTCGGCTTACGATATGTTTCATGGTATGGGTACCTGATTGTTAGTTTGGTTTTTTCCCACCTCGGTTTTTGGAGTGGGAATCTTTTTCTGATTGCGCCTTTTCCTGATCTTTGCCAACTTGTACCTTTTTAAGTGAGGGCCTTTCGGAACCTGAATTTTATGGTGACTTGGTTTACAAATTTAAGAAACTTAAAGGAATTAATGATTTTGTTTGTTCTTGATGATTCATTTACTAGTTAGAGATTCACCACGAGGACCGAATAACTAACTAAATGTTATGAACCACTGCAGAAGCTGAGGGTGAGGTTATGGCCATGTAAAACCGGTTTAAGCCCGCCAGTAACTTTGTGTTACTGATCGTTCCAAGTCGATACTTCTGTGGTGGTTCTTTTTGTTTTATGTCTTGGTGTATAAAACTTTTTTGTGCTGTTGGCGCCTTATGTATGTTTTCATATTTTTAGTTAAGTTAAGGTAACTGAGTGGCCACCTATTGGGAAAATAGCTGCTCATTCGGCTTACGATATGTTTCATGGTATAAGTACCTGATTGTTAGTTTGGTTTTTTCCCACCTCGGTTTTTAGAGTGGGAATCTTTTTCTGATTGCGCCTTTTCCTGATCTTTCCCTACTTGTTCCTTTTAACTCAACATTATATTTGAAAATCAATTCATAGTGTCTACGATAAAATTTAGATAAGGTTTTTCGAAGTTTATGGTACCGATAGCCCTGTTGGAGAAGTTTAGCCATTAAACATTTATTTCAAGCGTTGAAGTCTGTAACATGATTGCAGACTCTAGCAAACCTAATAAGATGCGAAATGTATACACCATAAGAAGCACGACGAGGAACGTCACCATCCAAAAACGGAAAATTTACTATATCAAAATCAAAGTCATCGCGCTTATCATAAATTTTAGAAGAAACAAATCCATTTGAAACAGAAAGATGTAGATCTAAAAAGGGGGCTTCGGTATCTGAGATATTGGCTTTGTTTAACTGTAGTTCAGGTGGATAAATTAGATTGACCATGCCTTCAAAATAAGAGTTGTCAATGTTCAAAAGGTCATCGAGGTACCTAGAAGTGGAATTAAAAGCATCGATAACATCAGCTTGATTATCATGGTTGAGATAATCCATGAAATCTCTTTCGTAGCAGTATAAAAATAAATCAGCTACGAGAGGTGCGCAATTTGTACCCATCGGAATTCCAACAATTTGTCTGTATAACTTGGTCCCAAATCTAATATAAATATTATCCAGGAGATACGATAAGGCGTCGCACACATTCTGACATGACCAAAGAGTATACCGACTTTGGTCAGAGGAAGTGAAAAAAGCCTTTCTGTCATTACATGCCAAATAAAGTGAACCATAGTTTTTAATGGCCTTTTGAACGTCCGCTCTATCAAATCCAGAAGTTTTTCGTCAATTAGATGTGTAATGTCAAGATTATGTGGTAATGTTGTATACAGAGTAGAAAAATCATATGTGGACAAGCTTGTCGCACGGAATCCTCTACATTTCAATTTACTGAGCACCTCGCCAGAATTTTTTATTGACCAAAACCAATTTTTATTTGAAGTTTCATACACTGTCTCACAGTATCTTATAACATAAGATTTGATAGCAGTAAGACAGGAAGTTAATAATTTAGAAAGTTCAGTAGTAGTACAAGAGCTAGAATTTGCAATAAATCTAGCTTTGTATGGTCTTTTATGAAGCTTAGGTAACCAATACATCGTAGGAAGTTTGTCTTGGCCTTCATTGACACAAACAGAAAACTTAACAGGTAAATCGTTTAAGTGAGCATTAACTACAGACATTTCATCAGTATCTGTCTCCAGATAAGCCCTGGTACCATCAAGCTCCTGTTTTAAGGTGTTAACGTAGTGAAGCCTACAAACGACAACAACGTTGTTTGCGGCTTTGTCTGCCGTAACCAAGACATACCTTCTATGAAATTCTTGGATACCCTGCTTCAAATGCCTAAATGACGATTTGGGTTTAGGAGGTAAAAGATTAGTATTTTGTGAATAAAACTTTAAACGTTTATCCACGATAGTGAAAATACTTCTTTTCCATTCTTTAAGAGCATTATCCTCAACACCCTCTCGTTTACACCATCGATTACCGAAATCATTCAATGCAGATGCGATCTCCTCTCTACATTTGTCGAAATTAACGTAGGAAGGGAATCTATATTTCGGACCTTTAGAAACAATTTTGCGAATTCTAGAATCCGAAATTATCTTTGAATTTCCAGTAACTATATGTCCGGCTGGTTGATAAACATATTTTGAATCTTTACAATCTCAAGACTTAGGAGTATTAGCATGGATATCAAGATCAGAAACAAATTTATTGAAATTAAAAATAGTATTTCTGATTGGTTTATTATATTTGTAACAAATAATAGCAGGTTCTGAATTTTGGAAGTACGTAAAGGCATTCATTAAAGTTGAAAGCATTATTCTGACATGACTAGGTGCTAATATGTCTAATTTTTACGGTCCCTCAGGTAGTCGCGAAACACTCGGGATACGCCCTCGGTTTTCAACACTTCCCTCGGAACCTAGCGAATGTTAATGAAAGAACTACTGTCTGAACACCATCTTTCAGAAACTGCATTTTTCGAAATCTCACTTTTCTGAAACACCACAAGAAAAATATGACCATGCCATCTTTTTGCAACTCATGAGTCCTAAAAAGTGCCTCAAAATTTTGAAAATCGGTTCATTAATAAAATAATTATGCCAAAAAATCATTTTGAATAGGAATTTTGCATGTGCAAGGGAGGTAATCCAAACAGCTTAAAACTGAAATTCAAGCACATCTGTGGAATAATTTTAAGAGTTTGGCGCTCAGCTATGCATACAAAGCAATTTTGTTTTGGTTTGGTGCATTTTAGATGAAAAATGATCAATTTAGATTTTTTCCTGGAAAATAGTTACTTCCCATGCTGGCAATTTTACAATGGAAAAAGCCCTATTCAAAAATATTTTCTTGCATAAAATTTTTATTTGTTAGCCGATTTTCAAAATTTTTGTGGCACTTTTTAAGACTTTTGGAATGCAAAATGGTGACATGCTCATTCTTTTCTTGAGGTCTTTCAGAAAAGTGAGATTTTGAAAAATGCAGTTTCTGGTAGATGGTGTTTAGACAGTAATCTAAACTGACCGAATCTTTATTCTCTCTAAACAGTCCCTGAAAGGCACGTAACATATATGAACTACATGTAAGTCTATAACAGTAAATTTATTATTATTCATCGTGAATTTCATTAACGTATGCCATATTTCTAATTGGGTTCAGTTACATCGCGATAGCTATTTCAGTCTGAGAAATCAGGTACTTTGCAAACGATACATTGACATCGAAAGCATTCTGAACTTAATTAATCCAATCAATCAAGTACACCCTCGTGTAATATTATTTGCAACGCGTAATCGAAAATCGCCATGGTGCCCTTTGACGACATAGCTAACTATGGATAGAAGCAATTTTTATTCAGATATCGCCACGGAACTAAAGCAGAATTACTTGGGCCTACGAACGTGATGCAATATGCACTATAACAAGGACTGCTTACCCAAAATAGTTGCATTTGTTCGTTAATCATTCTTAATTGTTGATTTATGCTGATGAGCGTTTAATGAATTTCGAACGACTGCTTCACTAAGTTGGCCAAGGTTCCCCAAATATTTTGAAATCACGTCCTATCGATTCATTATCGTAAAGCCTAAATGAGCCTTTTCATGAGAAAACCAACGACTTGAGTTTCCGACTAGGTCTGACACAAACCGCCCAGTACAGTCACAAGAGCAGGCCAGAAGCTTGAAATTTCGGCTTTAAGACGAACAGGAATATTACTATCCGTGTAGCGAAAATAAAGGTGCTGGTCAGCTGTGCAATTATTGCACAGCTGATCTGCGACTTTGTTTTCGCATATGCGGATTGTCGGTTTTCTGATGCAATGTTTTTGAGAGTTTCCTTATGTATCGCCTGCTCGACAGAGGGCGGTTAGATTACAGCAATGCCAGAAACAAACATACCCGGTAAGAGGTTAAGAATAATTATGACGGTGTTCAAACTGGTTAGATGTTGGGTGCTTATCTATGACAAAACAATCGTGTAAGTGTGTCACTTCTAAGGCTTCCTTATTAAAGTGTGCAATTGTTATGGTATTTCCCTGAATGGTCTTTTTGAATAAATGTTGCCTAATTCGATTGTTAATCTGACATTTATTTCGAAATCAACATGCAACATATTCTAAAATGAGCAAGAAGATCAAAGGCACGTA
Source organism: Rugalucina vietnamica (assembly GCA_964017185.1). NCBI lineage: Eukaryota > Metazoa > Mollusca > Bivalvia > Lucinida > Lucinidae > Rugalucina > Rugalucina vietnamica. The sequence goes on from OZ024872.1 coordinate 65,580,449, forward strand.
ACATGTTATCGTCAGAATGAGCATACATTCGAAATACTAATTCATTTCTGAGTTAAGCTTCGTCGCGAGAAAACAAGTAACTGACATTTTCGAAGTACTAAAAAGATTTTGCATTTAGACCACGTATCCATCTGAACCTAATTGAATACTGATAACTAGAACACAAATTTATCCAACAATGAAACGGCAGAATCTCTAAAACGTGACTGATTTAATCGTAAACCTGTACACGTTTAACCTACAACCAGTACAATTAGTTATTAAAACCAAGGTCTCTTGTACACCAAAACAACCTTTTCTCAGGATTGTAGTTTTAATTCTGATCGCCATTAGAAGTTAGGACTATCATGGAAATGCATCGTATTGTATCATCACGCCATTAATTAAAAGAGAAGAATGTCAGACCAATGATAAATAGTATACACATTCCCGACCAAAAACAACAGTCACGGTTAGTGTACAGTTTTAAGTTTAATTAGATCTAGGTCACGTGTTTAAAGATTCCTTCGTTCTATTTTTTGAATACATTTCTGTTAAAGTTGCCATGTAAACATTGTTAGTGTTAATGTCCGATGATTCCATTGTAAGTATAGGAGTGTGGAGCAATAGGTCCTGGATTCGAACAATATCTCCCCGAGCAAGACACATTCAAACTCATAGTACCGTGCACTGCAAAATTGGAATATTGTGTGTATAGTCGACCTCACTCATGCCCTGAGACTAGACAATGGCCAAGATGTTGGGAGTCGGGTTTCGACGCAGTGGGTGACCGTAACGTCTCTTGCGCCTTGTTATGCTCTGCAAGTTCCACAAAAATGTCGCTGAATGGAACCGTTGAATCAAAAGATGATTGCTTATGCTCTATCTATCAAAACTGATTTTGCATATTGACTAGGTATATCTAGAGACACCCGTTTACGTTTGGGGTTCCTATGTACTCGTTAGCGTTGTCCAGAAATCTCTCTGCAATGGGATATGATTAGAGCCTGTGCATGAGAAAGCCAACAATTTGGGTTTCCGACCAGGTCCGACACAAACTGGTATGTACAGACACAGAGGATAGTTAGAGGCTGGAAATTTTGGATTTAGAAAGTAGAGGAATTGTACTAGCTTAATTCTGATCGCCATTAGAAGTTAGGACTATCATGGAAATGCATCGTATTGTATCATCACGCCATTAATTAAAAGAGAAGAATGTCAAACCAATGATAAATAGTATACACATTCCCGACCAAAAACAACAGTCACGGTTAGTGTACAGTTTTAAGTTTAATTAGATCTAGGTCACGTGTTTAAAGATTCCTTCGTTCTATTTTTTGAATACATTTCTGTTAAAGTTGCCATGTAAACATTGTTAGTGTTAATGTCCGATGATTCCATTGTAAGTATAGGAGTGTGGAGCAATAGGTCCTGGATTCGAACAATATCTCCCCGAGCAAGACACATTCAAACTCATAGTACCGCGCACTGCAAAATTGGAATATTGTGTGTATAGTCGACCTCATTCATGCCCTGAGACTAGACAATGGCCAAGATGTTGGGAGTCGGGTTTCGACGCAGTGGGTGACCGTAACGTCTCTTGCGCCTTGTTATGCTCTGCAAGTTCCACAAAAATGTCGCTGAATGGAACCGTTGAATCAAAAGATGATTGCTTATGCTCTATCTATCAAAACTGATTTTGCATATTGACTAGGTATATCTAGAGACACCCGTTTACGTTTGGGGTTCCTATGTACTCGTTAGCGTTGTCCAGAAATCTCTCTGCAATTGGGATATGATTAGAGCCTGTGCATGAGAAAGCCAACAATTTGGGTTTCCGACCAGGTCCGACACAAACTGGTATGTACAGACACAGAGGATAGTTAGAGGCTGGAAATTTTGGATTTAGAAAGTAGAGGAATTGTACTAGCTTAGCATTTACTGCGAAGCTGATCTGCGCCTGAAAACAAAGGCGAGTTTCTGCGAAGCTGATCTGCGCCTTTGTTTTCGCATATGCATCAGTATTTTTTTCCCGAGTTTTAAGCTCAAGTTTTAATTTCTTAATATTTATCTTCTTAGAGTAGAGTAACGGAAATCATGCTATGAAAAAAGGTTAGTTCATTGTATCAAATTTATTCACCGTACACCCCCAAATTCAAACTGATCTTGTGTACGGCAATGTCATTAAAATACATACATTCAATTTTTTTTATTCAAGTTATTAGTATAGCTAAACTTAAACAACGGAGGGATTATATCCAAACAAATCAAATCATCACCCTCGAAAAAAGAAACGTATGAAATATTCAGTCATCTAAAACTAATAAATGATAGAACGTACACAGACAGAGTTAGCAACACACATGCCGAAAACAGGCCTATGCACTACATGTATAGACTATATGCTGTCGAAATTGGAAATAAAGGTTTGATAATTTTCTGCATATTGCTCATAACAATGGTTGCGTGCACATCGACTACCCACAACCTTTGCCTTAGAGCAAAACTGTGCGCGCGTTTGCTAATTTGTTGATTTGCGGCTTAATATTAAAACTGCTTCGAAGTCTATGATAGAATAGAAGCCGATCAATCTGGCTTTATCATAATTATGCGACATATGGTAATTCTGTGTAAAATCTATGAATCTGGTTATTTTACATTTTATATTCGTGTGACGTTTCCATCCGTCATATGACGCAGTTGTAACTGGTAGCCAGTGCTTCAGTCTTGAATGACAGAATATTTTTACATTTAGTCCTATTACAATGTTTCTGTATTTAAAACGAATCAAATGTCATCAAAATGTTAATTTTTAATGTTTGATTAAAATCACAATAGATCGAATAGTGCTTTGTTTTTAACAGGTGATTAATCAATCAATAGATGCCATTAAAATGCGAAACAACATCAACAAAGTTAATGTCATTTAATTCAATTGAATACATTTATCAAAGCTCAGACACCGTGAACTTTAAAGATGATGTACGAGCACGAAAACGACGATTGGGCTTGTGAGAAATAGATCCAGAGTCTGCAAGACGGGTTAATTTTAAAACCATCGGTATTCTCAGTTGAGGTGTGATAACATTTGCAAAGTCTTCCTCTCCGATGATGTAATTATATAGCACACTTTTTTCGACTTATTAAGATGGACGCTAACTAAGTCATAGTATAAAGGAAGGCACGTAATTTAATCAATTTATCGGTGATGCTGAATGTATTGGATACAGTTGTTCTCGCGAGATTTCCTTCTTTTCATCAGAATGACATTAAGTAAGTCCCAAGACTAGAGTAAAATGACTATCCCTGAAATTAACCACAAACTTTCATTCAGAATAGATTTTGCAGTGGAATAATGTTGAAAAACATGTAGACGACAGTAAAGACTAGATCCAATTGAAATTGTTTTTTTTTTTTTTTTTTTTTGCCACATTTTATATGTTAATGCAGTAGTTCAAAAAGTGATTTATAACCGCTGCCGCGGACTTTTACCAGAACAGATACAAGTAGTTCCCTCACCAGCTTGTTGCGGCCATCCTCGGATGGGCGCTATATAGTAGTTAATTAGGTTTGAGAACATGTACTGATGCACCACACCGCTTGCGTCAATATATGTGGTCCAGACGTATAATTCGGCAAGTAGGTTACTGTATAGGCGGCAACTTGAATATTCATATCTGGGCGTGGTCGGCTAGTCCATCTGTTCATGTAGGGAGATTATAGAAAAGTCGAAAAGTCAGCCTGGACCGCTGTCACATATTTATCGTTAGAAATCAGCTACTTGTACCGGTGAATTAGACAAACTCATATTTCATTCTTATTTTCTAACGGAAAAAAGTGAGCTGCATCTTTTAACTGTATACATTTAGCTTTTACCTTAGTCAAAGGTAGACCATACGCAATAACGTATTCATGCGGTAACGCCCATACAGTGACCTATTTGCCGAATTATACTTGCCAGCAAGATGACGTTTTCAAGCCTCGAAACAAAACCAGAACCAGAATCGCTGCTCTATTCTGGCGAGATTTGGCAAGACAGTACTAAGGCGCTACCGGGCGGCGACAATTTCGGCGCGCTTGTCTGTGATGTACAGCTCTAACGGTTACATGTACCCTGTTGTGTCTGCCAATGACTCCGGTTCGCGAAATGGCGCAATCAGAAAGAAATGCCCACTCCAAAAACCTTGGCTTGAAAAACTAAGTTGACAATCAGGTATAAACGCGACCAATCAGTTACCCGAACTTAACTAAATATATTGAAACGTATATAAGGTGCAAACGGCACAAAAATCAACACAAAAACATAAAACAATTAGAACCAAAGCAGAAGTATCGCATTGGAATGATAGAATAGAATAGAATACTTTTATTTCAACCAATCAAGTGTCATTTTTGACATATAAAATAGTGCAAATAACAAACAAATCAAAATACATTGTGAATAACGACAAAACAATCTGAACAAAAGAATGAAAGAGAAATAATATAAATAATGCCGAAACATTTAGCGATATTGATACACAGTCGACAATATCTAATGTTTATTAATACCTCTGTGGGAAAATAATTATGGATATATCTTGAGAACAGAATGATTATTTCGCCATATTCATTTGTCGTGAACCAAATGAGCCGAGCCTCCTGAGATAGGTTTGAAAAGTATTTACATATTTTTTTTCAATCTCAGTGAAGAAATTTTGACAACGGGAATTGTACAACTGCGTTTAAAGATTAAATGTTTTTCATCGTCAACAAAATTTGAATTGCAATAAATGCATTCTCTTTTTTTCTTCTGAAACCTCTTTCTATTTCTAGTTTATGAGATGAGAACTTATTGTAAAAGACATAAAACATTTACGAATGCTGACGTCTTGTATAACTGACAGATATTTCTCCTTTTGGAAAATAGTTTTAAATATTGCATATGTCCTTAATTTTCCTTCTTTTGTTTCTGTACACTTTATCAACGTGTTAGTAATATTTTCCTTAAAGCGATTGATAAGTTTTGCTTTTATTATAGTTGAAAATTGCTTTTGGTTTACGATCGTATTAAAAGGTACAAGGAGGCAAAGATCAGGAAAAGGCGCAATCAGAAAAAGATTCCCACTCCAAAAACCGAGATAAGAAAAAACTAAATTAACAACCAGGTACTTATACCATGAAAACATATCGTAAGCCAAATGAGCAGCTATTTTCCCAAAAGGTGGCCACTCAGTTACCTAAACTTAACTAAAAATATGTATATAAAAAAACATACATAAGGCGCCAACAGCACAAAAAATTTTAACACCAAGACATAAAACAAAAAGAACCACCACAGAAGTATCGCCTTGGAACGATCAGTAATAAAAATTACTGGCTAGCTTAAACCGGTTTTACATGGCCATAAGATCACCCTCATCTTCTACTGTGGCTCTGATATACACACATATAAAGAAGCAATAACATGTATAACGGAAAGCAGTGTGAGCAGCTATTGAAAGTAAGGTGGTCACAGTGCTAGCTTGGACTCAACAAATAAAATGCAGAGGGCTAAGTGAACAGCCAAATGATATTCGGGTGGCCACAAAGTCATACAACAAAAACTCATTTTCCCATGACTAGCAATAAGAGAACTTTCTTTGCAATTCAGAATCGGTTATGAATAGCCGTTGTATGCATTTACAAGTATTAACCAAGACTTTGATGCTCAAAGGATATCTACCGAAGTTTTCAAGTAAACTTTCTGATTTGAAATTAGCTTTTTTTAACTTTCGAAGATAAAAAATTAACTGTACCACAGATTTAAGTAACAATGGGTTCAACAGTGTGCTCAAAAAGATGAAGTACGTATCTTACCTGGGCGCAGAGCTCGAAAAACACTTTGTTAGTTTAAATTGGGCACTTAAAGACCTTTTATATAGATCTTCCTCACAATGTTTATATGTTCCAGATGCAGAGAAAACAAAACCTAAATATTTGTATGAATTAGTGTTTTCGATTTCTATACTGTTAAAGTAAAACTTTTCACATGATATTTTACCACCTTTGCAGAAAACTACGACTTTCGTTTTCTTGAGATTAACCGTTAAGCAATTAAACTTACAATATGTAGACAATTTATCTAAGCACCTCTGAAGCCCAGGTTTAGACATAACACAAGATCATCAGCATAAAGTAATGTACTAATCTTTAATTAAATTATCCAACTCTACTTGGTCGTCTGTTTCACCAAATATATTAGGTAATTCATTTATGAAAATATTAAAAAGGTTTGGATTTAAATTTCCTCCCTGTCTTACGCCAATTTTCGGTTCAAACGTTGATGACATTTTATCTTTTAGTCGTACGTGTAAGATGGTATTTAAATACATATGTATAAGAATATTATTTAGTTTGTTTGAATTGATGCTTTACGTCGCAGTCAACAGCAATGGTCATGTCGGGACGTTGCCTCCATTTTATGGGACTTTTACGTAACAATAGGATGTCATGACACGCAAAATGTGCTTCGTAAGTATCCATCCAAGCAAACCGGTAAGGCTTATATGTACAGGTGCGTTCAGATGTTAATATACCCCTGCGATATTCAGAGATAAATTGGTAAATTTTCTTGTTTTTGAACAATCGTCACTGGCAAGAAATGGACAACTGGATGAATGTGTTTATATAATGTGTTAAGTATGAGTATAAATATTTACTCTGTATATAAAACTTCCAGATATTGTGATTTTGTATGCCTAAATTGATTACGTAACATATGGAGCCAAAGTTTAACAAAAATTTCGCTGATATTCGAGTTTTGGAGCAAAAATAAGGAAAATAAGTATACCCCTGCAAACCCCAGTTTTTCTAAATAAAGGTGGGGTTTAAGGGGGTATTCATTGCACGGACATGTTTTCCTGATGAGAAAATAAATATCAATAAACGAAATAAAGTAAAATCTAAAAATGGTTTGACTTTGATTTATATCAAAATCAGGATGGAATTGTTAAGAAAAAGTAGTCTGTTTTCTAAGTTTCTAAATAATCCAATTATTAGAAGTTCATTCTTCAAATTTCGTAAACTGTACAACAGAAATTGCAAAAGGAAATGTAAAGAATTTAAATCGAGTTTGATTTCGCAGTTAGATAATATGTACGAAAAAGATCCTGAGGCATACTAAAAATTATTGAAAGATTTAAAATAGGAATCGAATTCAAATGACTCGTCTATTTCGATCTCGCCAGAGGAATGGCACACGCATTTTTCGGATCTTTATGAAATTAAGCCGCAATTTATGGCCAGAGAAAGACAATTTCAAATTTATTTAGATTCTTATGACTCCATCGTGTTTTAAGACATGCTTACCTCATAAAGGAACTCACAAGCAAGCTTTGGTTCTTAAAAACCTCCTGGTATCTAAATTTGATTCAATTCATATGACTATTACTTCTTTACCAGGAAGACAAATGTGTAAATCTTGACTATTCCTATGCTTTAAAACCCTTGATCTATCTGAATGTAAAGGTACAGGTATGTAATACTAAATTACTAAATTCTGCCCAGACCCCGTTACTGATTATGGAATAAGCTGTCACAGAGGTAAGGACTGAAAGAACGCGAGTCTTTTTTTATGAAAAACTTTAACTTGATATACATTGATGTTCAAATACAGTGAGGACGCAGCCAGCGTGCAAGCGGTAATTGTATTTTATTTTTGAAACCTTACTCGACGCAAAATAATCCGAAACAAAATGGCGACCACTTTTTGGTCGAAATTTCGATCAAAATGACACGCTTATTGCTGTGCTTAAAACAATAGCTGTTCTACGGTGCAGCTAGATCCGCCTTGTCCGGGATTTCATATTGCCGTCTTACACTGAGACGCCGCATGACAAACTTTTTTCAACGAAAACGACACGAAACACTTTTGCCTGTCACGGCATTCCCCTGAAATGTGAATTTTAGGGGGTGCCAATTATATTAGAACAAAAAATTGTTCACACTCGGATATTATATTTGACCGTACGCAAGTCATCAATATAGATTTGACCGTGTTGAGGCTAATTCTGTGTATTGGAGAAGATCGTATTACGTCACACCACATGTGTAAAGTCGGCGGTCGTTTTTGAAGTATTTCTGTGGTGTAAACAGTCACATCATGACACGTTCTTCTCTGTAAATCAAAATGTGTGATACGTGTTGTCATCTTTCTCCATTTTGTGGAAAGGATTTAATTAATCAGTTTGATTTTGGTGAAATTTCATCATGAAATTCTGGATTTACCAAACCATCATCCCATGGACATGAGGAGTGGGTGGGGAAGATCATGTAATACTCTGATACTCTTCCTGAGATGTATGGGGTGTACACCTAGCAGCTTAGACATGTGAGACTCTAACACTGCTCGTAAGTACCCACAAATATGTTTATTACAGCATAGCTCTATCCACAATCATGACAATGGTCCTCAGCAATGGTCTCTAAAAGATCTTTGGCAGTTTGCTGAATGGCAGTTTGCTGAACCCTAATTGCACCAGTCATTTGTAATCACTGCCCCCTCCCCCCACCTACGGGGAAGGGTGAGAGGAAGGGTGAAAGCCGGGTTAAAGAGCAGGGCAGTTACTTTTCGAGTGTCCCTGCAGTCCAGGGGAAATGAAGGGGGGTTTGACATTAGGATCCTTACCCCAGGGAGATTTTGTTCTGTGAAGGGCAGGGCAAAGAGCAAAGTTTTGACCTCCAGTTTGCCCCCTGGGGGTGGGGCTAATTGCAGGGCGATGAAAGCTTAAAGGCATAATCCCTGCCCTTCCCTGTAGGTGGGGGAGCAGTTGTTACAAATGTATTGTGCATTTATAAATTGGTGTGCACAGGTGAACCACCATTCAACATCGGCAGAAATTAGGACCCAATAAATCTGGTCTAAGCTTCTCTGTAATTTTTAAGGCAGTGTTTCTGTTGTGATTCTAGCTCTATGTTTTTGTTGTCATTGCTTTTGTGTGTGTGTGTGTGTGTTTTGTGTTTCTTTTTTTTTTTCTTCTTTTTCTTTTTAACATATTAACAAGTGAGGTGTATTAATGAAGAAAAGCTGTGTATTAATCAATCTATTCTTGTGGGCATGCACTGTTATATACTATGTTTTTCTTATGTTTTAAAAAATTAAAATTATCACCAGAAAATTTTTCATATTTGTCATATTTTTGCTCAAAACAGAGATTGTGGGTGCACGTAGAACCACACCGAGACGGTTCTAACGAATACCCACAATCTATGCTTTGGAGCAAAAATAAGAAAATAGGTATACCCCTGCATACTAAAGTTTTTATATATAAAAGTGGGGTTTGAAGGGGTATACTTTACACGGACATGTTATCCTGATGTTAATGCTAATTTATATAATTTACTTCTGAAAACAGGAAATATTAGAGAATATTTGGGAACATCAAGTAACCTGTCTCTTTTGACAGTATTTGTGGGGTCAATGGGTTCCAACAGGGTTCAAACAGTTTTTGTGGGCTAGGGAAAAATATATGCGTTATGCACCAGTCATTTGTATCCCCAGCCCCTATGGGACTGGGGGATAGGGACACAGCAGGCTTATGTGCCGGGTTATAACCTCCGATGAGTGCCGGAGATATGACAGGATACAGTCACATTAATTCAAATGAACTAGTAGTTGTATCTTTCGTATTTAACTACTTTACTGGTCTGACTGTTCGCAGCTCTATAAAAATTAAGTTAGATGCCCTGCTATTTCCCGGCACCATAGTGACTGTGGATACAAATGGCTGGTGAATTACTACATACCCATGCAACTTTATTAAACATGATTTCAATTATCTTTCAGAGGTCTGAGGCATGCAAGGAATGTGATGTGATCCCTTGACATGGTCAACAACATGATGTGAATACCCAGGAAAATTCTGCACTGCGAAATAAACAATGGAGAAAAAGGCTAACATGGCCTTGGAATTTATACCACACTTTTATATAGTAAAACTGGAGTGTGCATGGGTGTACCTATTTAAACGGCTATTTTTCTTATTTTTGATCCAAAGAGTATGGATACTTGTTAGACTTCTATGGGTACTTGTTAGACCTACCTCACCAAGGCCATTCTAACATGTAGTACCCACAATATAGGTTACAGCAAAAACAACCATCTTAAGTTACAAAATTTTTCAACTAAAATCTTCATGGGTGTGTTTTCGTATTGTATCATGGTTTAATTTAGACGCTTGAAGTTTTGGATTGATTTAGGAAGAAGAGGAATTGTACTATCCCTGTAGTGGAAACAAAGCCACTGATCACTGCACAGTGCACAGCTGATCTGCGCCTTTGTTTTCACCTAGGCTAAAAATGGAACCTCTCATGACACAGCTCATATATGAACTGGCAGCTCATATATGAACTCGAGATAAAACAAGCCTGGAAAAAGTGCTTTGTTTGAGGTAACATCTTGGAAAACTCAAGGTAGGGTTACTATAAAGGTGCATATTTATTTATTAATTTTATTTTATTCTCTTATTATTTTTTCTGTTAAAAGTCATTAATTTGCCATAAATACTGTTGTTATCCTCAATTTCTTAAAAATATTGAGATAAAAAAATTAGGATTCACCAAAAAATCTAGGTAGGGTCAGGTTACCCTAAACACTTCCTTTTTTTTTATTTTATGCTCACAGCTGACTTGAGAAATAAAAGGAAATGTGTTTTTATTATAACTTCTTGCCAACTCAGAAATCCAGAAGTCTTTTCTTACGAATGAGTTTAAGTATGGAAAGCTGAGCTTCGTTGTTGTAGAAATTGACCGATATTTAACATGGGCGTATTCAGAGGGTGGACAGGGGGTCCGCCCCCCCCCCCCCCACCCCCTAGAATTGCCAGATTATTAGTTTTTGCCATGTTGAAATTTTCCGTCAGACCCCTTCTGGGAATTTGGACCCCCTTGAGAAAATTTTCTGGATCTGCGCATGTTTTATGTCAAAAACATTGATCACAGGCAGAGCTACACACAAAGAAAGTTTTCCTTCTGAATAATATGCAATTATTGTTTATAATGCTTTGTTTGTCTTGTTATATGTTGTTTACATACATGTACAGAATTAAAAGTTTAAACCATAGAAGTTTCATGCATATATTAATTCATCAAAGTATATGACGCCACAACCAAGCCAGATTCACACAACACCTTATAGCCTGGTTTTACAAACAGAGAAGGTTTCTACATACATGAAGTTGAAGAATATAAGGAAATGTTCTGTAAATTTTTGAGCCCAGTACTCATTACAGTTCGATCAGTAGTGTGTACGTCAATACTTAATACATGTGATACTTCCAATGATTTTCTTAAATCTACATTCTATATAGTGAGTATATACGTTTATCAAATGCCTCCATGAAATGAAAGAAACAATCTCTGATGCATCTTAAACTCATCACATGTATGACTGGTGGCCCGAGGTTATATAACTTCTTTCATGCTCAACTCAGCTGAGACTAAAATTTATCCTGCTCATAAATGTTAAAATGCCAACAAAATGCCATGGCATTTTAATATTTATTAGCAGGATAAATTACTAGTTTTTCTCTATGAGTTTTGAACCTGAATTTTCCACATTTTTTGACCATTTCAACATTTATAAGCAGTTGAAATTTAATGCTCACCTAAGCTGAGCTTGAAAAACGTTTTATAGCCTCAGGGCCTGGGCTGATCATTTGAGATTCTTGACACAGCCTCATATGTTTACTACCAGACTGAAAACAACAAATCAAACTACATGTATTAGAAAATGACACAAGTTTGATTTCTAGAAACACTGGACAATATCAGTCATAATAGTGTGACAATTATTGAACATATTTACCTCATCTGAGCCTTTAGGCTTACTAGGTGAGCATTCAGCATATCTATGCTCTGGTGTCCCTCAACCATTTCCAAAAATGATAAGTACATAGAGAATCGCAGGGAAGAGGGCATAATCACCTTGAGGTCATTGACAACAGACAGTGCCATAAAAGTTGTGGCATTGAGCAACTCACAAGCCATTAAACAGTTCCTGAGCCTGAGCATGGAGGTTAAATCAGAACCTCCATGGCCTGAGGCTTGGATTTATATGTTTGCCTAAGGTAATAGTCAGATATATTTATCAACTCAGTACAAAATAAAAAGAAAATGATGATAAATGTGTCAGTCTAACATATTGTCCTCTATATAGGATCTACCGACAATCTCTAGCAGCTTTGCTACCTTTTTCAACATTGATATTTTCCTCAAAGCTTTTACTTGTGTTCTAAAAATAGTAGCAAACAGCGACAATTTCCAATTTCGGCTTTCCTTTTCTCAAATATTTCTCGATAAAATTGAAATCTGAATGAAAGTGACAATGTTTTATATAGCATCGGTTGAAAAGAACCGTATTTGACCGTATTTGACGGATTAATAGCGATTATGCTGACTTTTTTTCATAAAAGTTCAACCAATTTGAGCCTAATTTCTCATCGTCAGTACCAATTTTCTTTTTTAGAACAAAAAATTGTTCACACCGATCATATCGTGATTCATACATCAATATTCTCACAAAAGATTAAATTTTCAGAAAATATGGGTCTCCACACGGGAGAAAATCAAATACTCGTTAAATAAACGATTTAACACGACTGACATTTTCAACAGTTGACTCGCGAAGGAAAATCCCCTAAATCGATGCGCCGACAAACTGTCATGACAACAAAGCAGCTTCACAGGGCGGATTTAGCATTGCTTAAAATGGGCTGCGTGTTTGATGAAAATCAGTTTCGTCTTTGGTACACACGAACGGAATTACTTAAGGCACTGTCTCTCGGTTCAAAGTGCATGGCTTAATTTTCGAACGTTTTTGGTTGCTACGATTTTGATTATATCATTGCGCCTTGGCTACGCATCTCGACTGATATAATTTTCGCGAAGAAATGATTTCAAACATCCAGAATTCACACCGTTTAAAAGGGAAAAGTCCATCTTAGGGCGATTTATAAACTGGATAGAAACTATGGTAGTTCACACCGTGACCTCGCTCGACTTCTGTAGTCTGTGGTTTGTTGGAGGTGTTGCGTAGCGTCCCAGTCAACAGCTAGGTAATGTCAGGACGTTGCCTCCAGCTTGAGTTATCGCGTACTGTCGATGGGAACGTCATGTATCCACTAGTTAGCTTACCTGAGCCGAAGGCTCACAAGGTGAGCTTATAGGAAGACCATGCTCCGTCGTCCGTCCGTCGTCGTCCGTCCGTCCATCGTCCGTCCACAATTTCAAAGATCTTCTCCTCTGAAACCGCTGGGCCAATCAAAGCCAAACTTCATGTGGAGCATCCTTAGGAAGGGGAAACAAAAGTTTGTATAAATGGTCCAGGTCACATGACCAAGATGGCCGCCATGCCCATAAATGGTAAAAACCATAAAAAATATTCTTCTCTGGAACCGGTTTACCGATTTCAACGAAACTTGGTATGTAGCATTGGGGACTCTGGCCCATCATAGTTTATATAAATCATGACCTTGGGTTGACCTTGACCTACTTTACGGCAAGCTCAATTTTGGTTACATAGGCTTTTCAATGGAAAAAAGGTGAAAACATTGAATTTTTCAGGAAGTTTTGTAGCCTGTGAATTGAATGTTGGTAGATACAGACAACATGTTGAGATAATGAAGTGTTGTGAGTATAAAAGGTCAAGGTCACATGACCAAGATGGCCACCATGGCTATAAATAGCAAAAACCTTTAAAAATCTTCTCCTCCAGAACCAGATAGCCTATGATTTTGAAACTTAGCATGAAGCATCAGGGAGAGGAGCACTACCAAGTTTATATAAATCATGACCCTGGGATGACCTTGACCTATTTTACGGCAAGGTCAACATAGGTCGCCCATGCATTTGAATGGCAAAAATTGTCAAAATGTCATTTGAAGGGAAAAACTTTATGGAAATGAGCAAATAAACAGAAGATTTATGATTCTGAACAAAATGGACTCCAGGGGCAGGTTTGCCCCACCCCGGGGCAATATACGTGTATATTACCATAATATTCAAAGATCATCTCTGAAACCGTTTAGCCAATCAAAGCCAAACATCATGTGGAGCAATGAAAGTTTATATAACTGGTCCTGGTCACATGACCAAGATGGCTATAAATAGAAAAAACCTTTATAAATCTTATTCTTTAGAACCGGAAGACCTATGATTTTGAAACTTTGTCTAAAGCATCAGTGAATGGAGCTCTACAAAGTTTATATAAATCATGAGACCTGGATGACCTTGACCTATTTTATGGCAGATCCAGATCTCAGGTGAGCGTTTACAGGACCATTGGTCCTCTGGTTATACAATTCTATTCAACTGCTAGTTGTGTCAAAATCCGTCTTAATTTGTCTTTTTCTATTCATAGAGAGAAGCTTTTTTCGGTCTGACAAAGACAGACGAATGACTTTTATGTTTTTTTTTCTAATTTTTAAACAATGCATTTTACCAAAATTGGTTGATTGTAACCGAATATGCCTAAAATAAGCCGTTTCTTAAAGATGCCATTAATTCTAACTCATTAAATTTGGATTACGGTTTGGGACACTTCAAATACTAATCTTTCTTCATGGAAAACATTTCAGCACTAGAATTCAAATGCGTTTAGATAACAAAGGAACCGTATATTTTAACGTGAATCTTTCAACGATGGTTCCCATCATAAGCTTCACAATTAAACAACTCATCAGAAAAACATGTCCGTGAAATGTATACCCCTTTAACCCCACTTTTATATAGAAAAACTAGAGTTGGGGTATACCTAATTTTCTTATTTTTGATCGAAAACATACATTGTGGGTACTCGTTAGAACCGCCGTTCTAACGTGTACCCACAATGTATGTTTTGAGCAAAAATATTAAAATTTTCATTTTTTTTCTGGTGAAATTTTCAATTTTTACAGCTGAAAAAAAAAAAAAAAAACAATCTCTGTATATCGCATAAGCGTATTTTCATAATGTGTATTTGGCCTCTGTAGCTGAACAGACACCTATAGAGGAACGATGACATTGTGACATGTATATGCATGTACTTAAGCAGCAAAGAACTCTGTTATAAAGCTCCCAATATTGGTCTGTTATACAGTGGACAATAGTTCCATATCTTATGAAGATACAAATGTTCAGGTATTTACATATATTTTGTTATATTAGGTAGAAATCTGAAGATACAAATGTTCAGGTATTTACATATTTTGTTATGTTAGGTAGAAATCCAAGTTCCAGGGGGTCGGGGTCTAAATTCTATGACTACAAAACAGTAGAAAAAGTATGTTTGTTTTTCTTGCCAAATGGCGATTATTATCACTAGTCTTTACTGTTTATAATATTTAATGAAACTGATACATATATATCGCAAACACCAAACGTTGGTGAATTAAACTTCATGAAATTAGTTTATTACAATTCTGACATCACAGTGTCTGAAAGTTGACAAACGCGTGGTATTTTCTAGACGTGTTGAAACAATTTCCCTTTTTTGAGATTCAATCGGAATCTAATAAAACTTTCCTGTGGAAGAATATGATTGAACACTCAAATCTAGCCATTACGAAAACTAGCCCATGCAATGAACAGAGATTTTTTCAGCTGTAAAAGTTGAACATTCCATTGGAAAATCATTAATATTTTTGCTCAAAACATTGATTGTGGGTACACGTTAGAATCGCCTCACCGGTTCTAACGAGTACCCAGAATCTATATTTTGGAGCAAAAATAAGAAAAATCGATATACCCCTGCATACCCCAGTTTTGCAATATATAAAAGTAGGGTATAAGGAGCATATATTACATGGACATGTTATCCTGATAACTGAATTTAAGTCTGGCTTCCTTTTGCTAATAAAACCCTTATTTGCCTTAATGCCGTTTCCGCCCATCAATTGAACGACATTCTTTCCAAAAGTATCAGTCCTAAAACAATGTCACATAAATAAATGTTAAAAGGTAATGCATCGGAATCACTACATTTATACAATGAAATAGGACGGACAGAGGTGGGTATTCATGGCTGGCACAAATTCAGTAAGTAGGCGCTTGTCACAAAAAGGCCGAGGTTTTAAATTGCTGAAAGGAAAGTGACAATATACATTTTTCATCAAATATCCGACATTAAGCATTCCGCGCGACGAGAAAATATGTATTTGTGTTTGCGGAAAACACGGGTACGTGTCAGATTTATAGTCTCATATCATCAGTTGTGTTTGATGTCATTAAACCGTGATTTTCAATACAAAGACATCCACAAACTAATGTGTGGCGTGCAGGCAGGTTTGGTTCCCAATACCAACTTATTATTATTTTTCTTATTTCTTGTATTATTTTTCTTATTTCTTGTATATCACTGAACCACTGCGGAAGCTGAGGGTGAGGTTATGGCCATGTAAAATCGGTTTAAGCCCGCCAGTAACTTTGTGTTACTGATCGTTCCAAGTCGATACTTCTGTGGTGGTTCTTTTTGTTTTATGTCTTGGTGTTTAAATTTTTTTGTGCTGTTGGCGCCTTATGTATGTTTTCATATTTTTAGTTAAGTTAAGGTAACTGAGTGGCCACCTATTGGGAAAATAGCTGCCCATTCGGCTTACGATTGTTTCATGGTATAAGTACCTGATTGTTAGTTTGGTTTTTTCCCACCTCGGTTTTTGGAGTGGGAATCTTTTTCTGATTGTGCCTTTTCCTGATCTTTGCCTACTTGTACCTTTCAATATAACCCCATAAACAGGTTGACGTCTTTTGCAAGGCCAAGCTTGTCTCCACCAACGCCTTTAGAATAAGGTTATCAAGGATTGGCTGTTTGAAAATTAACCGAAATGCAGAAATGCTCGCGAATATGGGGTTTGAAATGTTATGTATCAGAAAGCTCATAGAATGCGTTCGTGAAGGCGCGGATGTAAGTAAGTAAGAAAATAAAAAGGTAAATACTTTATTTTACGAGGGTAGCCACACTGGCAGAGCTAATCTTCCTTGGGGCCCGCAAAACATGGTTATCACAAACATAGTACAGTATAATACAATGAAACAGTTCCATGTAAGAAAAATAACAGTGAAAACAAAGTCATATGGGTAACTATACCATCTAATCAAAAGACAGAAACAAAGACAGACAGACAGATAGATAGATAGATAGACAAAGACAGAATTACATAGCTAAGTAATTATTTTTTTATGCAATTGGCGGCGAAGGTATATATAAAACGCAATTGAATAATGTGGTAATGTAAATAAAAATAAAACAGAGATCCATTAAGAGCAGTGAACATATTAGTGAGAAAGGGGATGCGCCATACCGCGGTTTCATCTACTTCAACCTCTTCAGTGACCCTATTGATTTGGCAACATGGAGCCAAAGAGATTTACTGTAATTTTACATTTTTTCAACATCGTGGTCGATACAAAGATTAGTAAGAACCAAATGGTGGGCAAATATATTTAAACCTTGGTTAGAAAATGAGTCTAAACCGATAACTTTCTGATTTCTCAGAATACCCTCGCTGATCTCAAAGGACCAAAAGGAAAATATCTGCACTGTGGATAATGTACGGGGAGACATTTTAGGGCCGCCACATGGCACAAAACCAGCTGCATTAATAGGAAATAAAAATAAAACATAGATCCTACATATGTGTATCAGTGAGAACGGGGATGGGCCATACCGCGGTTTCAGCTACTTAAGCCTTTTCATTGACCATATTGATTTGGCAACATGGAGCCAAAGTTCACTCGGTACAGTTGTGAATGATTATATGGTAAACGTCATAGAGGAAACCGGAGAACCCGAAGAAAACCAACGCCCTTGCCCTTTCACTACCCTGCCGCATGCCTTGGTCCAAATTCGAATTTTGAGGTGACAAGTGAGTGTGTTATACACTACGCTATTCGGGCATATTTTGGGCAACTAAGGCAAACATTGTTCTTCAAGACGTTAGTAGAAAGTGTATTGATGTCAATTACTGCACCTGATGCAGTTTAGGTAGCATATGCAAATAAACGAGTACTAATCATATTAGTTTTTTTAACAACTCTCTTGTCTTTTTGTACCTCTCAGAACAGTTATTGAGACTCGTACGCGGAGGTGGATTGCAATTCAATTAAAAGAATATGAAAGTAATATCATAATGTGTTTTTTTAAATAGACGCCGCATTAGGAAAGTAGGCAGAGTAACAGGCCCCGAAATAGAAATATAACTTAATTGCGTATACGAGTATTTCTTTATCATGTCTTACTTAATATATATGAACTTATGCACAACTTCACATTATTTAACAAGATACTGCTTTGTTCCAAATGCTTGTGGCTCGCTCATCTGAGTATCTCTTGGTCTGGTTACTTTTTAGTGTTTTTAATAAGACTTTTCATAACTGTATGAATAAATATAACTAAAACTAAGATCCTGTAAGAGCAGTGAACATATTAATGAAAAAGGGAATTGGCCATAACATGGTTTCGGCTACTTAAGCCTCGTCAGTGACCCATTAGCTTTGACAACATGGAGCCAAAGCAAATTACTGTTATTTTGCAACTTACATAAGGGTACTAGTCGATTCATAGACGAGTATTATCCAAAATGGGACAAATACTGATTATCAATTGTACTGTCAATATGTGACAAGGCAAAGTGTTCCATTCGATATAATTTCATTTCGCACCATGTTACGTAATGCATGATTTCACGACACAGCTTGAAGTATCATGAAAAACACTGTTAGAAACAATTGAGAATAAAAACCTTGAAATACGACGCAGAATTCAATAGCGAATATCGTATGGTCTCGCCAAATTCCAAAACGGTGCATGAATTACATGTATATTTAGCGGAGCAATTTTAAAAAGACGCCGCATATGGAAAGTTGGCAGAGTTAGAGTAACAAATAAAACAGAGATCCTTTAAGAGCATAAGAAAAGTGTTGGGCCATACCAAGGAAACAGAAGGCCGGAAATAGAAATATAACTATATTGCGTATATTTCTCTATCATGTCTTACTTAATATATATGAACTTATGGACAACTGCACATTATTTAACAAGATACTGCTTTGTTCCAAATGCTTGTGGTTCCCTCATCTGAATATCTGAGCCGCCCCATGGGAAAACCAACAATCTGCATAGGCGAAAACAAAGACACAGATCAGCTTCGCGGTAACCGCGAAGCTGATCAGCGTCTTTGTTTTCGCTACTCAGATAGTGCAATTCCTCCTCTACTTAACTCTTAAATTTCAAGCTTCTAGCCTGCTTCTGTGCTTGTACAGCTCGGTTTGTGTCAGACTTGTTCGGAAACCAAATTGTTGGTTTTCCCACGAGGCGGCTCAAAAACTTGTGGCTCCCTCGTCTGAGTATCTCTTGGTCTGGTTACTTCTTGTGTTTTTGTATTAAACATTGCATAACTGTATGAGTAAATAAAAATAAAACTATACAAGATCCTGTAAGAGCAGTGAACATATTAATGAAAAAGAAAATTGGCCATATCAAGGTTTCGGCTAATTAAGCCTCGCAGTGACCTATTAGCTTTGACAACATGGAGCCCAAGATAATTACTGACATTTTACAACTTTCAACAGCGTAGTTGATATGAAATTAAGTATTATCCAAAGGGGGCAACTATAATGAATGTCGTTAGAAAATGTATCTAAACCGATAATAATATTCTGATTTGTCAGAATATCCTCACTGATCTCAAAGGACCAACAGGAAAATAATCTGCGCTATGGATGAGAGACATTTAAGGGCCGCCACACGACACAACGCCAGCTGCAGTAATAGTAAATAAAACTTAAAACTGAGATCCTTTGAGAGCAGTGAACATATTAATAAAAAAGGGGATGGGCCATACCATGGTTTCGGCTACTTAAGCCTCTTCAGTTGCCCTATTGATTTGGCAAAACCTTTTCTTACTGGGTCCCTTGGTACAATGAGTCGTATCGAAAGCGAAAAAAGAACGAGTTGTTGACCGAGTAGAACCAGCTTCGACAGCTGTTTGATGAACATAGAAATAACCACTTAGACATGTTAGAAGCGTGCATTTGGTAATGTCAGACTGTCAGACACTAGCTTGCATACTGTAATTTTACAACTTTCAGCAGGGTAGTCGATACAAAGTCTAGAATTATCTAAATGGGGCAAAAACTGATTATAAGTTATGCTGTCAATATAACAAAGTGTTCCATTCGATTCAATTACATTTCGCGCCATGTTACATAATGCATGATGTGACGGCACAGCTTGGAGTATAATGAAAATCCCTGTTACATGAATATAAGTTATGCTTCCTGTCAGTGTTTTAGAAACAATATTAGGAATAAAAACCATGAATTACGACGCAGAATTCAATAATAGAGAACACCGTATGATCTCATCAAATCCCAAAACGGTGCATGAATTCGTTTCCTGCAAATGTTCCGATTTCAATGTGACAAATAGATAAAATCATTTTAGCTCTTGTAAGGATACAATTCCTCTAAGTGTATGTTGTTTCTGATAATTTCGGATTCTACAAATTTGAATGTAAATGGTAGGCCCAAAGAAACTTATACGCTTCTGACTAAACATCTGATTACTGTTAACCGCTCCATACATATAAACCTTATTGACTTAGTTGTGTGGTTATTTTTGAGGTACTTTTTGGATGTTATACCAACAAGTTCCATGAAATGGAGGCAACGTCCTAACATGACCATAGCTGTTGAATGGGACGTTAAGCATCAATTCAAAACAAACAAACAGGTTGATAACTCATAGCGTCAATCGGTGTCTAGGGAATATGTTCTTTACGCTTTTTTTTGTTTGTTTGAATTGATGCTTTACGTCACAGTCAACAACCATTGTCATGTAGGGATTACCTCCACTTTATGGGACTTCTTCCAAACATTAAGAAGTCTTAGCCCCAAAAATGTGCTTGAAATTTAACCACCCAAGTAAATCACAAAAAGCTTTTTATGTATGATTTTTTTCCGGAACGGGCTCCGACCTGAACAGTTTAGCAGGAATTAGATAGTCGGTAGTACACAGACTTTGCCTGGAAGCAAAGGCAGCCTATCTATTCCTCCAGACCCCATTGGGCGAGGGCCCATATTCCCAACCAGCCACGCTTCCACTAAACTGCATTCTAATCCATGTTACAAAGTGCATATTACGACACAGCTTGAACAATAATAATAATAATAATATAATAATAATGTCTTTATTTAAAGAGATGACATATTTAGTACATAGACTAATCTCACACATGGTCCTCTTAAGAGTTAAACATATCTACATAGTTATATACATATGTACAAAACAAGATGTCTGGGAGACCTATCAAACATAATCATGTACAATTACAGTAGTGGTTTTTTTCAATGAGACATGAAACTGAGATGACCATGTACCTTAAGGACACTCGGAAATGATATCATTACAAATTTAGAGTTTTGAATATGATTTCTCAAAAAGAAAGTAAGATGTTTGATCCATTTTTACTTTCTTTCTTGCTAATTTATTTTTAAGAGATATTGAGTGTCCTCAAGCATAGAAGGCTGTCCTGTTGCATTTCAGAAACATATAAATAGAATTGAAAGACCCATCGATGGCATGCGATAGCAAACTGTCTGGCTGGGTGGTTTCCCTACCTAGGTCGTTGCTGCCGAAAACCTCCGATGAATCACTCAGCCCTATGTTCGCGGTCAGCTAGACTATGTCCAGCGAGCGCTAACGACAAACATTATACAGAATATGCAAGGGGGACAAAAGTCGTACTAGCAAGTCTACAGGTATTGGTTAATTTATTGTATAGGCATATAGGAAATAATTTTTTATCTTTTCATAACTTTCTTAATTTTTAACATATTTTTGCATCACGAACGGCATTAGAAAGAACAATTCTTTATCTTTGACATGGTTTTTCAATTTTTGTAGTAGCACTATTATAAGATGGTCTGTTTGGGTTAGGTAACCTAGTAGTGCGCAAAATAATTAAATATATAGTGAAATTTCCGTAAAAAGTGGTAAAAATTGTCATGGTACATGACTTTAACGGCAAGTTTAGGACATAATAATTAAAAAATATTATGCGTCACAAACGTCTAGTTTAGAAGAAAGAGTACATTTTCAACTGGTGCAACTTTTGTTTTTGTAGCACAACGAAAAAATGGTCTGTTTGAGTATTCAGCAAAATAATATAAATATTTTTTTTTCTGTCTTGAATTTCCGTGCATCTCCGTAAAATGCTCCGATAAGACCCGATCTAGCTTCCAGGTAATAATGCCGCGGGCGAAGATTATCGCTCATACATGTACTGTATATGGAAATGACACACTTGTAAAAGACAGAATATTGTAATACATGTTGATATTTATATGTAAATTAATAAATAGGTCCTGATGTATTTAGAAAATATGACAAATTTTGGAAAGATACATTTTCATTATTATCTTATATCTCTGTTATATTTGCATGCGCATAGAAAGATTATTTCTATTCTTATGATAATCTTATCATAATTGGTCATTAAATATTTTCGTATTGCTATTTCATCATAATCATATTTGTTTAATGAAATACTTAAAGCAAATCTAATTGTAAATTCGCACAACGGTGTATGCAACGAATTCAAATATCATGTAGTGCGATTTAACAATGACGCAGGTCTGCATTGCAGCAATTGCGAAAATACAATTTTAACGTCTTAAAGTAGACCACAGAAAACGCGTATTATTATTTGATTACTAAGATTATGATAATAGAATAAAATATGCACTTTAAGCCAATGCGTGAGAAAACGTACATTCTTAGTTTGCCGAAACAAAGGTGCAGATACGCAGTGCAATAAGTGCACAGCTCTCATCGCTATTGTTTTCGCGACACAGATAGGTTGACCTCTCTTTCTGTTAAATCAGAAATTTCAAGCTTCTAGCTTGCTTCTGTTATGTTATTAATCGGTTTGTGTCGGTCCTGGTCGGAAAACCAGACTGTTGGTTTTCTCACGCGAAGGCTCATACCAGTATAAGAAAATCATTGTTTGGTATATCAGAACTAATGTCTATATATGATCTGAGCGGTAACTATCAAAATGTGTTTTCGCTGTAAATGTACATTGTAAACGTACATTTTTTTTTCAGAAATGGGGAAATGCTTTTTCAGCAATGAACTTATCTTTTGTCTTTATTTATGTCGAATTTGTCAAAATTTGGAAACACCAAAGGCACTCACTTTATCGGGTCATTTAGAGAGGTGTCAAAACTTTATAATATGTTTTTATAACGCTTGCCTTTCAAGCCCTTCAGCGAAATACTGACGCGTGCCTGTGATAGCTAAGACATTTCCCCATAAAGTGTACTGTTCGATCAAAATCAGTATCTGATTGGATCGGATCGGAAATTAAAGATAACAACAATAGTAATTATAATAATAATGATAAACGAATTAACATAAATATGTGTTTTTTTTATTTTCTCTTTGTTGTTTCTCAAGGAATGGGTTAACATTTGTGCATGCTGATCCGTTTGTAATTTTGACGCAGATGTAGTTTTGTCATGAAAAAACTTTTTCACAGATACGGGTATCGTAAATAGCAAGATAGTGCAGATTATGATAATGTTCGAAAGAAATAGAAAATTAGACTTGTGCTCAAAGATAACTTTTTCAATAGTGTAATTGCAATTTTAATGATGTTTTTTGCACAAAAAAAGTGCAAAAAAAGTGCAAAAAAAGTGAAAAAAAAAAAAAAAAAAAAAAAAAAAAAAAAAAAAAACAATATTC
Organism: Rugalucina vietnamica; assembly: GCA_964017185.1. NCBI lineage: Eukaryota > Metazoa > Mollusca > Bivalvia > Lucinida > Lucinidae > Rugalucina > Rugalucina vietnamica. Next base: position 65,604,168 of record OZ024872.1, read on the forward strand.
AACTAGTAGCCAGGTGGTCGACCCGTCGATTATAGGCGCAGGTAAAGTCTCTAAATAAAAACGAATGATTTTATTTTGAAATTGCATATTTTTCAAAAAGATACACGTGCATCAACATTCACAGTTTTCGTGAAAACGGTAATTCCTTCCTTCCTTCCTTCCTTCCTTCCTTCCTTCCTTCCTTCATTCATTCATTCATTCATTCATTCATTCATTCATAAAAGAAAGAAAGGCATATTTTTGTTAGCTTTATGTACAGATATGTAAGCATTTCGCTGTGCGTCATAATTGAATATTTCTATCATCAATGTTGTCAAAACAGGCAATAAGATTTTGGTCCGATGAAAAACGAAACTTCACACCCACGGACATTGCACATTATTTACTTTTAACTCGGTTTATGAAATCGGCGACCTTAACCACTCAACCAAGACAGCTAAGGGATCAACAATTAATTTATATCGATAAGACAACTGTCCCCAGGCATTGACATTACCTGGACAGATTAGCCGGATGATAATCGAATATCGCCGGCCAATATCGGATATCATCGGAAAGTCTCCGTAAATTTACCTGAGCATTAGTTAAAATCGATTGTTTGCTTCTGGGCCTACCTTGAAATACGAGATAAGTTCGGGATGAAATATTTAAGTGGGGACAGCAATATATATATATGATGTAGCCAGACCCAGTCAAGTGCGGGAACATGAAGAGAATTATGGTTTGATATCATAACTCATCCTGCAAGTGTTTGACAGTAGAGACAGCGGTAATGTGGCGGAAACCAATGTCCAGACAGCACACCACTGCCCCAACATTTATATAAGTACATGCTTTATGTCTGGCTATGCACGCAACATGTTATATGCCTGGTTAATTTGCTTCCTTAATAAGTATTTCTTCTTTGACGTTTCAAATGTGTCGAGATTTGCTTAATTTCTAATTTCTAGTATTTGCCGGTCGGGACAGCGGTAGTGTGGCGGAAACCAATGTCCAGACAGCACCCCACTGTCCCTACAATTATAAGTATGTGCTTTATGGCTGGCTATGCAAACAACGTGTTTTATGTCTGCAGTTGAACAAAGCCAATATCTCAGATACTGAAGCCCCCTTTTTAGATCTACATCTTTCTGTTGCAAATGGATTTGTTTCTTCTAAAATTTATGATAAGCGCGATGACTTTGATTTTGATATAGTAAATTTTCCTTTTTTGGATGGTGACGTTCCTCGTCGTGCTTCTTATGGTGTATACATTTCGCAACTTATTAGGTTTGCTAGAGTCTGCAATCATGTTACAGACTTCAACGCTCGAAATAAATGTTTAACGGCAAAACTTCTCCAACAGGGCTATCGGTATCATAAACTTAGAAAAACATTTTCTAAATTTTATCGTAGACACTATGAATTGATTTCCAAATATAATGTTGGGTTAAAGACGCTTTTAAGTGAGGGCCTTTCGGATCCTGAATTTTATGGTGACTTGGTTTACAAATTTAAGAAACTTAAAGGAATTAATGATTTTTCTTTTCAGTTCAGAAAAATCATAACACGTTACAGACGTATAGGTTATAACTTGAATGTTATGCGACAGTCTGCATGCTTAGTTTTTAACCCAATCATGGTTGATGGCTATGCTGCCTTCTTTAATTGCACGCCGGTGGGTCGGGCGTCAGACTCAATGATGGCCCCGACATAAAGCTATTCATTTTAGTTGGTTGGGGCCGGAGCTTCTTGTCTGTTGCTTGGCCCACCGGGGTCCAACTGGTGTTTTTCTTTTGCTCCGGAGTTAGTAGGTTATTCGGCGCCCAGGGATCTCCATCGTCGGGCAGCTTACTCAGTCTGTGAGTCCTGGTTTTTGATTCATCAGGATGTTTATCATGATTTATTTGTTTGTTCTTGATGATTCATTGACTAGTTAGAGATTCACCACGAGGACCGAATAACTAACTAAATGTTATGAACCACTGCAGAAGCTGAGGGTAAGGTTATGGCCATGTAAAACCGGTTTAAGCCCGCCAGTAACTTTGTGTTACTGATCGTTCCAAGTCGATACTTCTGTGGTGGTTCTTTATGTTTTATGTCTTGGTGTATAAATTTTTTTTTGTGCTGTTGGCGCCTTATGTGTGTTTTCATATTTTTAGTTAAGGTAACTGAGTGGCCTACGATATGTTTCATGGTATAAGTACCTGATTGTTAGTTTGTTTTTTTCCCACCTCGGTTTTTGGAGTGGGAATCTTTTTCTGATTGCGCCTTTTCCTGATCTTTGCCTACTTGTACCTCGTTAAGTTGTTTATTTAGATAATATTTCTTCACAGTTGTTTTGAATGTGGAAAGACTTGTTGATTTTTTCTAATTTCAAGTGGCAAGGCATTCCATAGTTTTGGACCAGCTACAGAAAAAGATTTTTCATAGTATGCCGTTCGCGCAAATGGAACTTTAAGAAATTCTTGATCATGAGAACGTAAATTTCTAGTGTTTGTTTCAGACGATTTCTTTAGCAAGCTTGATAAATAATCAGGGGCTTGGCCATTTAGGGACTTAAAACCCATAACGCAAATATGATATTCTACTCTGTTAGTAAAAGTAAGCCAGCCTAGCTCTTGGAACATTTCTTTTGATGGTGTCATAAAGTCAGCTTGAAGAATAATTCGCGCTGCTCGTTTCTGTAATCTTAGTAATCTATTGATATTACATGTTGAACGCTGTCCCCAAATCATGCACCCATAGTCGAAAATCGGTAAAATATAGGAATTATAGCATAGTTTGAGATTGGGCATGTCTACATATTTAGATAGAAGTTTTAAAAGCGTTATTCGTCTAGTGATATTAAGGCAAACAGAGTCAATTTGTTTATCCCAGGAGAGCGTTTCATCAATGAATATCCCCAGAAGTTTTTGGTTGTCGACGTTTGAGATATCTTCATTATCAATTGTAATACTTAATTCATCATTATTCGATAAATTTTGCCTACTTCCGATTGACATAGAAGATGTTTTTGTTAAGTTGACAAACATTTTGTGTACAATGCACCAAAAATTGAAATTAGTTGAACTACTTTGGAGTCTTACTTGAACTATATTTTGATCTTTATGGGCTGTGTGGACGGTCGTGTCGTCCGCATAGATTTCGGCATATGCCTCATTTATGAATAAAGGCATGTCATTTATGAAAATAAGAAAGAGCACAGGGCCTAGTACAGAGCCCTGTGGTACACCCTCTTTGTAAAATATTCAATTGTATGTTATGTATTAGGTTAGCATGAAAACAGTTCATGATTGTTTAGGAAGGTTAACGTAAGTAATGATAACACAAAGAAATTCCCATTCCAAAGAGAACAACATATCGTGAGCCGGGTGAGCAGCTTTCCCAATATGTGGCTACTCAGTTATCTGAACTAAACTAATATATGAAAACGTACGCCGCACTTTATTCAATTGTGGACGTCTGTTACCTAGTCTAGTTACAATCGTTTTAAGATGCGCTGCTCCTTGATTTCTTTGTTATCTTAAATAAACGTGTTTTCTTTTCAATCTGACATTCTAGTGCTGAAATGTTATCTATGAAAATAAATTAGTATTTGAAGTTTCGCAAACCATGATCCACATTTAATGAGTCAAAGTTAATGGCATCTTTTCGAAACTGATCATTTATGGCATTTTCAGTTAAATCAAGCAATTTGGTAAATAAACTGGCTAAAAAGTTGGAGAAGAAAAGAAGCTGGCCTTATCAGCTAGAAACATCTTCTCTCTATGAATATGTAAATTACGATGCAATGTGACACTCCGAGCTCTTAATTAGCATTGGTCCCATTGGTGAGCTGTGATACATGTATCATTTGGAGAAGAAAAGAAGCTGGCCTTATCAGCTAGAAACATCTTCTCTCTATGAATATGTAAATTACGATGCAATGTGACACTCCGAGCTCTTAATTAGCATTGGTCCCATTGGTGAGCTGTGATACATGTATCTGTCTACACCAGGGAAGTCCAGCTAGGAAACTATATCGGGTCGGAGATTGTGCCTCGACCGCAGCGCCACAAGCATTTCTATCCAAGTTTAAACAACCAACTTAGGGTGAACTTTATATTTTAGAGTGGTTATGAAATATATTACTGATCGTTCCAAGACGATACTTCTGTGGTAGTTATTTTTGTTGTATGTCTTGGTGTTTAAAATTTAATTTTTGTGCTGTTGGCGCCTTATGTATGTTTTCATATATATTTTAGTTAAGTTTATTTAACTTGGGAAAATAGCAGCTCCTTCGGCTTACGATATGCTTTCATGGTATAAGTACCTGATTGTTAATTTAGTTTTTTTCCCACTCCGGTTTTTGGAGTGGGAATCTTTTTCTGATTGCACCTTTTCCTGATCTTTGCCTATTTGTTCCTCTTTGTAAATTATGATAATTTAAACAGGTTCTTTTCCATCTACCATTCTGGAAACTAGATTATCCATGGTCATTATTTGCGACAACCAAAACGTGCAAATCGCAGATAAATAGTTCGCGACATTTTTGAGGATTGGTTTAATAATTAATTATAAACTTTGGGTAACATAAACAAGGAAATATTGCCGACATAATCATTTATTCGGGGTGCAGTAGGTAAACACAACAATTATACAGTCATACATAAAACCTTAGAATCGCGTTTACTAGTCTTAACTCGTATAAGCCTGGTGTCCTTTTTATGGGATATAGGCTAACAGTATAGCCCCAGGTGTACCGCCGCAGAACGCGGCGTCCCATCTGAGGCTTAACTAGTATTGTTTACTTAGAAAAATCGAAAAAAATGAGGAAAAAAAAAAAAAAAAAAAAAAAAAAAAAAAAAAAAAAAAAAAATACCCATAACGCCTCGAAAATGAAAGTGAAATCATCCAAATGATACTGATGGGCAAGTCCATTCATCACTAATGGGTTAATTATATAAATTGTGCCAACATGTCTCTTTCGTTGTCTCGACTGACATAAAAATATTTGTTTGGATTTGAATAAAAAAATCTTGAAGCAAAGATTTAACTGACGCATACGATAAACTGGTCAAAATAACTCTGAAACTTACTAAATAAATGTAAAGTAAAAGTAATACCATTTTCCTGTTCGATAACTTTTGCGTGAAAGTTTCTATGCTAAAGCAACTATGCCAAATAAAAATGCCAGAATTCGAGATAGAAACTCCGTGTCCACCTTTGACCCCTCGGGACAGAAGATTTTGGCTGGATTTTGCACGTCAGAATCAAAACTTTCAACTGGGTCAGCTGGACATTGTTGAAGCCTATTTTGTGGACAGGCGAGTCAAAGTTCGGTTTAGACTATGACGGAAGACGTCGTGTGTAACGGCAGCAGAACTGCTGGGTAGTCGTTAACGATTGTCGTCTGTGCTAGTGGGAGTTTCGATATGTATTGATTGCTCTACAGAGATGTACATTACTCGTGATGAAACACTGACGGGTGTATATAGGGCTGAAATTCTAGACATAATTTCTGTCCGTTTGCTGGCGCAGTAGGGCATGATTTCATGTTGAAATGAAAGTTAAAGTAAAGTCACACGGTTGAGTATCTGCACTTAAATATAATTGCACATCTCGAAGACTAGAAACCATTCTCTTTTCAGAAGATGGGCAACTTTGGACATGCCCTAAGGGTTCGCGAAGAAGCTAAGGACAACGATAGTATGTTACAGGAGTACGTGGTGGCAAGATACCGTTCCTTAACCCAGACGTTCTCTCCAACTAGACGGCGGTGCATGGGCGTCGGGAGTTTTATTTGGCGGACTACTTCCCTTTCTTGACAATTCTGTAAAAAACTGCCCTCCAACATCAAGTCCAAGGGAATGGGTTCCCCACAGGAGTAGTGTTACAACGATAAAGGATATAACAATGATAAATGATATAACACTCAACAATTACTTTGTTGCGATGTTTCTACTGATGAATTTCGATCCACAGAGAAAACACTCCATTGACAGCATCCTTAGCGAAATCTTACTTCACACATGAATTGACATGATGTTTTATATTAAACATTGAAAGTAAAATAAAGAAACAACAGCCGCGCCAGTATAAAACTGCCCGTGTTAAAATTGAACAATAAACGCTTTGCATTGGAGTAATGCGGCATCAAAATCGACTTTTGTGCTGTTTGTGTCTATTATGTGAGTATTCGATTGAACTGTGTGAACTCATTGCTTTATTATCTTTTTGTATGTTCTTTTATCTTTTTGTATGTTCACCTTAATATCTTACTCTTGATTTCTTTTTGTTTGAATAATTGCTTAACGCCCCAGTCAACAGCTAATGGTCATGTCGGGACACTGCCTCCATTTTATGGGACTTTTACCCAAAATTAGGACGTCATGACATCCAAATAGTGCTTCGAATATAACCACCCAATTAAACCAACAAGGCTTATATGTATGGATAGTTTTGTTTGAATTGATGTTTTACGTCCCAGTCAACAGCAATGGTCATGTCGAGACGTTGCCTCCATTTTCTGGGACTTTTACCCAACATTAGGATGTCATGACACTAAAAATGTGCTTCATAAACATAACCACCCAACTAAGCCAATAAGTCTTATGTTTAGACGTTTGACTAAACCACTTTTCCTGGGCAGGCTCAGACATGACCCACTTTTCCTGGGCAAGCTCAGTCTTGAGCGGTTAACAAGTAATTAGCTGGTCAGTTAGTGGCGAAGAAACTTTGCCTGGATGCACAAGCAGCCCATCTATTTCTTAAGCCCCAATGGACGGGGGCCCATATTACTCTTTAGAAAAATAAATGAATGTGTTACAAATAGATATGTTTCTCTGTGGACTAGATTGTTAACAGTGATAATCAAAGCAAATGTATTTTAAGAGCGCGTCAAGAGTCTTTTTCCAGGGCTTTCTTTCTGAAAACTGATTTGTCTATGGTCGGTCATAATATTGTGAAGTTTGTCATTCATGATAATGTTTTTGATCGAAACTGTCTTATATCGTGCGAATATGTAATTATGAAGATGAAGTTAAATGACAATTCTTTAATTTTAATGTCTGAAAGTTGACAAACGCATGGAATTTTCTAGACTCGTTTATGCAATATTCCATTTTTGCTTTAGTCGGAGTTTAATAAAACTCGACTCTACAGTCTGGCTTCCTTTTGCAAAATTAACCCATATATGCCAGTTAATCTTTTCCACCCACAAATTGAACTACTTTGTCTTCCAAATGTAATAGTTTTTAACAAAGATATTAAAATAAATAAGTAGTAGTTATCACCCGAACCAGTTTATATAGTGAATGACCATAATGAAAACATAATCGTACGATGAATACGCCTAGAACCCCACCTTTATATGATGGGGTTTACAAGGGTATGCATATTTTCCTTATTTTTGATTCAAAACATACAGTGGGTGGACAAAAGTATTCGTCACGTTTGGAAAACATGTATTTTCACGTTTGCAAGAAAACTTATCCTGCTTCACGTGGATAACGTATTTTAAAATTTTAGGTGTAATTTGAAAGGTAAATGAATAAAGCAATATACAAAGATAATTTCATTGAATTCCATGCATGCGTTTTTACGCTGAAATATTTTTTGACAATTTTTGGGCGACGTCACCATTGACGTCAATGGGAAAATGGCGTTTTCACAAATTCCATAAAATTCAAACTGTTGTATTTGAAACATGCAATGTCGAAACCTTCATTTATTGCGTTATTTATCTAACTTTCAAATGACACCAAAGTAATAAAAATATGTTAACCAGAAGAGACAGGATATGTTTTCTTGTAAATATGGAAATACATTGAAGTCTATGGAGTTTTCGAGTTTTCAAAAGTGACGAATACTTTTGTTCTCCTTCTGTAGGTTGTGGGTACCCGTTAGAACCGCTTCAGCGAGCGCTGAGGCGGTTCTAACGTGTACCCAAAATCTATATTTTTACCAAAAATATTAAAAACATCATCAAAGTTTTTCCAATAAAAATTTAAATTTTTGAAAAAAAAAAAAAAAAAAAAAAAAAAAAAAAAAAAAAAAAAAAAATATATATATATATATATATATATATATATATATATATATATATATATATATATATATATATATATATATATATATAATTGCACGGGCAAGTTTTCGTTATGTTTAGATAAAGACCTTTAGCTGAGGCGGGTCTCCATGAATTGCGAACATCCAATAACAGGGCGCTTGTCACGAAAAGGCCAAGGGCTTTAAATGGCTAAAAGGCAAGTGACACTATACATCTCCGCACAACGACACAATCGGCGTTTATGGTTGCGAAAAACAAAGGTACGCGTCAGCTATATTGCCTCAAATGTTGTTCATCATGTCACCTGTATGTTTGTTCACATTTTGACGGTAGTTTTAATAAAGAGAAACACAAAGTAATGTGTGCTCAGGCAGGTTTGATTCTCGATACCAACTTCCGTATAAAGCCTTAGACAAGTTGATGTATGTTGCAAGCTCGTCTCCACCAACGCCTTTTAACATCAGGACATCTTGAAATGGCCGTTGCGAATTAACCGACATGCAGAAAAACTCACGAATTTTTTTTTTACCTTACAAACGCGTTCTTGAGGGTGCATATGTTGGCCTTATGTGATCAAGCGTGGCGGAGGAAACCGGAGAACCAGCGAAAACAATTGACCTTGGACGGGCGACCACTATCCAGCTACGTGCCTTTGTCCGAATACGAACCTGTACCGCATAGATGACAAGCGATTGTGTTAATACCCACTACGCTGTCCGCGTATATTTTATGGCAACTTAGGCATACATTGTTTAACCTGTAGAACATGTATTAATTGCAATAACTGCTCCTGATAGTTTAGACTGGGTACTTTAGGTACCATATGTAAATATTTAAATCCAATCATTATTTTTAGCAACTTGCTGGCCTTTTATACATCTTTCAGAATAGTTGTTCAGACTAGTTGGCGGAGGCAGAGTATTATTACTTGTAATTCAATTAAAAGAATATGAAAATATTATCTATTTCGCGGTGTCATTTTGCATTTTTAAATATATGTAGACGCCGTATAAGGAAAGTGGACTGAGTAGCAAGGCCGGTAACTCAATGTCTTTACTTTATTTACATGTAATACAAGCCTATGAACGATTGTACAAGATTTAACAAGATATGAAGTTTTACTGCTTCGTTCAATTTCCGTGACTCGCACGACGGACTGTCTCTTGGCTTGGTAATTTTTATTGTTTTGTATGATGCATTGCATATCTGTATAAATAAACGATCTGTCAATATGTGTATAGGTTATAACATGAATGTTATGTGACAGTCTGCATGCTTAGTTTTTAACCCAATCATGGTTGATAACTATGCTGCCTTCTTTAATTGCACGCCGGTGGGTTGGGCGTCAGACTCTATGATGGCCCCGACAAAAAGCTATTCATTTTAGTTGGCTGGGGCCGGATCTTCTTGTCTGTTGCTTGGCCCACCGGGGTTCAAATGGTGTTTTTCTTTTGCTCCGGAGTTAGTAAGTTATTTGGCGCCCAGAGATCTCCATCGTCGGGCAGCTTACTCAATTTGTGGGTCCTCGCTTTTGATTTATCATGGTATTTATCATGATTTATTTGTGTGTCCATGATGATTCATGGACTAGCTAGAGACTCACCACGAGGACCGAAAAACTAAATGTTGTTAACCACTGCAGAAGATGAGAGTGAGGTTAGGCACCTGTAAAATCGATTTAAGCCTGTCAGTAATTTTATATTACTGATCGTTCCAAGGCGATACTTCTGTGGTTGTTCTTATTGTATTATGTCTTGGTATTTTTATGATGTTGGTGCCTTATGTATGTCGTCATATTTTTAGTTAAGTTTAGGTAACTGAGTGGCCACCTATTGGGAAAATAGCTGCTCATTCGGCTTACTATATGTTTTCATGGTATAAGTACCTGAATGTTAATTTAGTTTTTTTCAACCTCGGTTTTTTTGAAAAGGTACAAGTAGGCAAAGATCAGGAAAAGGCGCAATCAGAAAAAGATTCCCACTCCAAAAACCGAGGTGGGAAAAAACAAACTAACAATCAGGTACTTATACCATGAAACATATCGTAAGCCGAATGAGCAGCTATTTTCCCAATAGGTGGCCACTCAGTTACCTTAACTTAACTAAAAATATGAAAATACACATAAGGCGCCAACAGCACAAAAAAATTTATACACCAAGACATAAAACAAAAAGAACCACCACAGAAGTATCGACTTGGAACGATCAGTAACACAAAGTTACTGGCGGGCTTAAACCGGTTTTACATGGCCATAACCTCACCCTCAGCTTCTGCAGTGGTTCATAACATTTAGTTAGTTCTTCGGTCCTCGTGGTGAATCTCTAACTAGTCAATGAATCATCAAGAACAAACAAATAAATCATGATAAACATCCTGATGAATCAAAAACCAGGACTCACAGACTGAGTAAGCTGCCCGACGATGGAGATCCCTGGGCGCCGAATAACCTACTAACTCCGGAGCAAAAGAAAAACACCAGTTGGACCCCGGTGGGCCAAGCAACAGACAAGAATGGGAATCTTTTTTTTTGAGTGGGAATCTTTTTCTGATTGCGCCTTTTCCTGATAGTTGCCTACTTGTACCTCATGGTGTAAGGAAAATGGTGCGCTGCAATGAAATTGAATAGTCCCCTTAATGATCTAGCGGTTAAACTAAGGGAACACGGTCGACATCTTTACATATTGCTGTATTACATGCCTTGGACACGGAGGCTAACAGATTTTACGATAGAAATCATTAAATGTACGATGCTGCACTGCTGACAAGATCTTATATTCAACATGCTCTTCTTCCATGTATCGATACCTGAGGTGATGATCAGAAATTGATTGACTCAGTATCAAAAGATATATATATTTCGAATCTAATCGTATACGGTATTTCATTTAAATTCATTTCATTAATAAAGTTATTGACTTAATTGATTTACCAAGTATATTCCAGGATAAATCAGTGTCACAGTCTATACCTACGTACTTCCAAAACTCAGAACCTCCTTTTATTTGTGACAAATTTAATAAACTAATCGGAAATACAATTTTTAATTTCAATAAACTTGTTTCTGATCTTGATATTCATGCTAATACTCTTAAGTCTTGAGATTGTAAAGATTCAAAATATCTTTATCAACCTGTCGGACATATAGTAACTGGAAATTTAAAAACAATTTCGGATTGAAGAGTTTGCAAAATTGTTTCTAAAGGTCCGAAATATAGATTTCCTTCCTACATTAATTTCGACAAATGAAGAGAGAAGATTGCATCTGCATTGAATGATTTCGGTAATAGATGGTGTTAACGAGAAGCTTTTAAAGCTTGGAAAAGAAGTATCTTCACTACTGTGGATAAACGTATAAAAAGGTACAAGTAGGCAAAGATCAGGAAAAGGCGCAATCAGAAAAAGATTTCCACTCCAAAAACCGACTTGGGAAAAAACTAAACTAACAATCAGGTACTTATACCATGAAAACATTTCGTGAGCCGAATGAGCAGCTATTTTCCCAATAGGTGGCCACTCAGTTACCTTAACTAAAAATATGAAAACATACATAAAGCGTCAACAGCACAAAAATATTTTAAACACCAAAACATAAAACGAAAAGTATCGACTTGGAACGATAAGTAGCACAAAGTTACTGGCGGGTTTAAATCGATTTTACATGGCTCACCCTCGGCTTCTGCAGTGGTTCTGTGATATACAAGAAATAAGAAAAATCATTAAGAAAATACTAAACATAGATACCAACGTTTGACATGAATAACGGACAGCAGGGTGAGCAGCTATTGAAGGTAAGGTGGTCACAGTGCTAGCTTGGACAGAACAAGTAAAATGCAGAGGGCTAAGTGAACAGCCAAATTATACTCGGGTGGTCACAAAGCCATGCAACATGAAACTCGTAATTGGAATAACTTAGATAAGTGTGAACCACAACAGTAGTACCGCCTTGGAACGGTCAGTTATAAATAACTGGGGGGCTTAAATCGATTTTACATGGCCATAACCTCACCCTCAGCTTCTGCAGTGGTTCATAACATTTAGTTAGTTCTTCGGTCCTCGTGGTGAATCTCTAACTAGTCAACGAATCATCAAGAACAAACAAATAAATCATGATAAACATCCTGATGAATCAAAAACAAGGGCTCACAGATTCAGTAAGCTGCCCGACGATGGAGATCCCTGGGCGCCGAATAACTTACTAACTCCGGAGCAAAAGAAAAACATCAGTTGGACCCCGAAGGGCCAAGCAACAGACAAGAAAGTTTAATTCACAAAATACTAATCTTTTACCGCCTAAACCCAAATCGTCCTTTAGGCATTTGAAGCAGGTTATCCAAAAAAATTACATAGAAAGTATGTCTTGGTTCCAGCAGACAAGGCCGCAAACAATGCTGTTGTTGTTTGTAGGCCTCACATATGACCATCTTTAAACAGGAGCTTGATGGTACCGGGACTTATCAGGAGACGGATAGTGATTAAATGTCTGTAGTTAATGCTCACTTAAACGAATTACCTGTAATGTTTTCCGATTGTGTCAATGAAGGTCAAGACAAACTTCCTACGATGTATTGGTTACCCAAGCTTCACAAAAGACCGTACAAAGCTAGATTCATTGCTACATGTAAGTCTAGACAGAACTTTCTAAATTATTAACTTCATGTCTTAATGCTATCAAATCTCATGTCATACGATACTGTGAGACGGTGTATGAAACTTCAAATAAAAATTGGTTTTGGTCAACAAAAAATCTGTAAATTGAGTAAATTGAAGTGTAAAGGGTTCCCTGTGACGAGCTTGTCCACATACTATTTTTCTAGTCTGTATACCACATAATCTGATTAAAGAAAAACTACTTGATTTGATAGAGTGGACATTCAAAAAAGCATTAAAAACTATGGTTCACTTTATTTGGTCTGTAATGACAGAAAAGCGTTCTTCACTTCCTCTAACCAAAGTCGATATACACTTTGATCATGTCAGAATGTATCTTAACTCCTGGATAATATTTATATAAGATTCGGAACCAAGTTATACAGACAAACTGTTGAAATCCCTGTGGGTACAAATTGCGCCCCTCTCGTAGCTGATCTATTTTTATACTGCTACGAAAGAGATTTCATTGATTCTCTTAACCATGACAATCAAGCTGATGTTATCGAGGCTTTTAATTCGACTTCTAGATACCTCAATGACATTTTGAAAATTGACAATTCTTATTTTGAAGGCATGGTCAAACAAATCTATCCCCCCTGAACTACAGTTGAATAAAGTAATTAACACAGATACCGAAGCCCCCTTTTTAGACTTACATCCTCCTATTGCAAATGGATTGTTTTTCTTCTAAAATTAATGATAATCGCACTGACTTTTGATACAGTAAACTTCCCGTATTTGGATGGTGACGTTCCTCGCCGTGCTTCATATGGTGTATACATTTCGCAAATTATTAGGGTTGCTAGAGTCTGTAATCATGTTGCAGACTTCAATGCGCGAAATACATGCTTAACAGCCAAACTTCTCCAGCAGGGCTATCGGTATCATAAACTTCGAAATACGTTTTCTTAATTTTATCACAGACACTATGAATTGGTTTCCAAATTTAATGTTGTGCTAAAGACCCTTATACGCGAGGACCTTTCGGAACCAGAATTTTATGGTGACTTGGTTTACAAAATTAAGAAACTTATAGGAAGGAATATTTTTTCTTTTCAATTCAGAAAAATTATTACACGTAAAAGACGTATAGGATATCAAATAAATGCTATGCGGTAGTCTGCAAGCTTAGTTTTTAACCCAATCATGGTTGATAACTATGCTGCCTTCTTTAATTGCACACCGGTGGGTCGCGCATCAGACTCTATGATGGCCCCAACATAAAACCATTCATTTTAGCTGGTAAAGGCAATGAGCTTCTTGTCTGTTGCTTTGTCCCAACTGGTGTTTTTCTCTTGCTCCCGAGTTAATAAGTTATTTGGCGCCAAGGGATCTCCATCTTCGGGCAGCTTACTCAATCTGAGAGTCCTCGTTTTTGATTCATCATGGTGTTTATCATGATTTATTTGTTTGTCCATGATGATTTGTTGACAAGTTAAAGATTCACCACGAGGACCGAACAACTAAATGAATGTTGTGAACCACTGCAGAAGCTGAGGGTGAGATTAGGTACCTGTAAAATCGATTTCGTTCAAAGGCGATACTTATGTGGTGGTTCTTATTGTTTTATGTCTTGGTGTTTAATTTTTTGTGCTGTGGCGCCTTATGTATGTTTTCATATTTTTAGTTAAAGTAATTGAGTAGCCACCTATTGGGAAAATAGCTGCTCATTCGGCTTACGATATGTTTTTATGGTATAAGTACCTGATTGTTAATTTAGTTTTTTCCCACCTCGGTTTCTGGTGTAGGAATCTTTTTAATCTGATTGCCTCCATTCCATCAGGAAAACATGTTCGTGTAATGTATACCCCATTGAACCCCACATTTATATAGTAAAACTGGGGTATGTAGGGGTATTCCTATTTTTGCTCCAAAACATAGACTCGTTAGAACCGCCTCGCCTAACGTGTACCCACAATCTTTGTTTTGAGCAAAAATAAGAAAAATATCAAATTGTTTCTACTGAAAATTTTCATTTTTTACTACTTTAACCCATATAAGACGAATGGATTATCCCATCATTATCATTTGGGTGAGTCCACTTTCATTTTATGGGACTCCGGAGTGGCTTTACAATTTTATTCCCTTTGTCAATGAATTTTCTTTAAGCAAACATAATAGCCCCAGATGGGACGCCGCGTTCTGCGGCGTCACATCTTGTGCTATACTGTTTGCCTATGTCCCACAAAAGGAACACCAGTCTTAAATGAGTTAAAAATTTCTGTATATTGCATGGGCGTGTTTTCGTAATGTGTTGGACTGAAACCCAAGAATGGGAATGTCATTACCTCCAACATATGATTTGAATATATCCACCGAAATGAACGGCTAAGGCTTAATGCTCTTGATAGGTATATGAGTTTAAAATCAACAATGTTTGGGCTAAGCATCATGAACACCATCGCGAAAGGCTGATGCTAAGGCTAGTGACAACGCTTTAAAGATACGCTGCTCACATGGTATGATTTCATTGTTATCTGAAATTTAGTGCTGAAAAGTTTCTATGAAGAAAATAAATTAGTATTTGAAGTATCGCCAACCGTAATCCAAATTTAATGAGTTCGAGTTCGGCTTATTTAAGGCATATTCAGTTAAAACAGACCATTTTGGTAAACACATTTGCTCACAGATTAGTAAAAAAAAGACCCAAGTCAACTGTCTGTGCTTATCAGACAGAAAAAATCTGCTCAATATGAATAGGCAAATTGCATTGTGCCACTCTGTGAATCTAGCATAACATAGCCAAAGACGCGATGTTTCTGTCGGTGTTCCGTGATACATCTAAAGACTAAGAGGCCATCGGAATTTGGCCAAGATTGCTGATCTAGACCAGAGACTAGACCTCGTCACACCCCTCCCATGTAGCACCACAGCAACGTCTATCTACTTTATGAAAAATCAAACAATAGTGGATTTTATTAGTGTGTCCGAGATGATTCATTTACTAGTGAGAGATCCACCATGAGGAGAGAACACTTTTCTAAATGATATGAATCAACGCAGAAGCCGAAGTTCGGTCCGTAATGTCGACTTATTTGTTTATTTAAATAGATGCGACAGTCTGCATGCTTAGTTTTTAACCCAGTCATGGTTGATAACTATGCTGCCTTCTTTAATTGCACGCCGGTGGGTCGGGTGTCAGACTCTATGATTGCCCCGACATAAAGCTATTCATTTTAGTTGGTTGGGGCCGGAGCTTACTGTCTGTTGCTTGGCCCACCGGGGTCCAACTGGTGTTTTTCTTTTGCTCCGGAGTTAGTAGGTTATTCGGCGCCCAGGGATCTCCATCGTCGGGCAGCTTACTCAATCTGTGAGTCCTGGTTTTTGATTCATCAGGATGTTTATCATGACTTATTTGTTTGTTCTTGATGATTCATTGACTAGTTAGAGATTCACCACGAGGACCGAATAACTAATTAAATGTTATGAACCACTGCAGAAGCGTAGGGTGAGGTTAGGTACCTGTTAAACCGGTTTAAGCCCGCCAGTAAGTTCTTTGTGTTACTGATCGTTCCAAGTCGATACTTCTGTGGTGGTTATTTTTGTTTTATGTCTTGGTGTATAATTTTTTTGTGCTGTTGGCGCCTTATGTATGTTTTCATATTTTAGTTAAGTTAAGGTAACTGAGTGGCCACCTATTTGGAAAATAGCTGCTCATTCGGCTTACGATATGTTTCATGGTATAATTACCTGATTGTTAGTTTGTTTTTTCCCACCTCGGTTTTTGGAGTGGGAATCGTTTTCTGATTGCGCCTTTTCCTGATCTTTGCCTACTTGTACCTTTTCGTCCCAGTCAACAGCTTTAATTGGTAGATTGAGTTCTTGTTTATGTCCCAGTCAACAGCTATGTTCATGTCGGGACGTTGCCTCCATTTTATGGTACTTCTATCCAACATTGGTGGCGCCAGGACATCCTAAATGCGCTTTGATCATAATCAGACCGGTAAACCAAAAAGGCTATAAATATGTATGATGGTTTTACTAAAAGGTACAAGTAGGCAATGATAAGGAAAAGGCGCAATCAGAAAGAAATTCCCACTCCAAAATCTGAGATGGGAAAAATAAATTGACAATAAGGCTACTTATACAAAATAAACATATCGTAAGCAGAGTGAGCAGCTATTTTCCTGTAGGCGGCCACTCAGTTACCCGAGCTTGACTAAAAATATGAAAAAGTACATAAGGTTCAAACAGCACAAAAAATCGACTCAAAAACATATAACAATAAGAACTACAACAGAAATATCGCTTTTGAACGATCAGTAATATAAAATATTACTGGGGGAGGGCTTAAACCAGTTTTACCGGCGCCTAACCTCACCCTCAGCGTCTGCAATAGTTCTATTATACACAAATATAAGCAAGAAGTATGGAAAATCACGTTAAGCAATTATTATACATATTTATATGTAAAAAACCTTGACCGTGCCGCTTGATACCACGCTATACATATTCATGCGATGATTTCATGGTGAGAAATAGGTAATTGTCAACATTCACGTGTTTATGTTTTTACTGCATATTGCCCCGCAACAATAACGCTTTATGGGATGATCGGGTGGGCCCCGCCCATTGGGACCTAGTAGAAATAGATGGGCTGCTTGTGACTCCAGGCAAAGCTTCTAATCTACTGACCGACCATCTGATTACTGGTTAACCGCTCATATCTGAGCCTGCCCAGGAAAAGTGGTTTAGTCAAACCATTCACACAGATAAGCCTTATTGGCTTAGTTGGGTGGTTATATTTATGAAGCACATTTTGAGTGTCATGACATCCTAATGTTGAATAAAACTCCCATAAAATGGAGGCAACGTCCGGATATGACCATTGCTGTTGACTGGGACGTAAAACAAATCAAACAAACAAAACAAACGGTTTATGAATATCACATACCTAATAACAGCATGCTCTCGGTCTTGTCCCGTGAGTTCAAGCGGCACGGTCAAAGTATTTTACCTATACGTAAATAACACAGGATGAGCAGCTATTGAAGGGTAAGGTGGCCACAGTGATAGCTTGGACAGAACAAGTAAAATATAGAGGGCTAAACCATGTTTTCACGGCAGACACGGACCTTGAAAGCGGTGCCGTTAACCAGTAATCAGATGGTCGGTCAGATGACTCCCAAGGCCCTCCCGAGTCGAAAGCGTCGGTCTGCGACACTACCAGACCACTCGCAGACTTCCAGGATATCGGTGCCAATTAGTTTCAGCTTAGATTTCGACCCCAAGACCCTCCCGAGTCGAAAGCGTCGGTCTGCGACACTATCAGACCACTCGCAGACTTCCAGGATACCGGTGCCAATTAGTTTAAGCATATATTTCGACTCCCAAGACCCTCCCGAGTCGAAAGCGTCGGTCTGCGACACTATCAGACCACTCGCAGACTTCCAGGATACCGGTGCAAATTAATTTAAGCATATATTTTGACTCACAAGACCCTTACGAGTCGAAAGCGTCGGTCTGCGACACTACCAGACCACTCGCAGACTTCCAGGATACCGGTGCCAATTAGTTTCAGCTTAGATTTCGACCCCAAGACCCCCCCGAGTCGAATGCGTCGGTCTGCGACACTATCAGACCACTCGCAGACTTCCAGGATACCGATGCCAATTAGTTTAAGCATATATTTCGACTCCCAAGACCCTCCCGAGTCGAAAGCGTTGATCTGCGACACTATCAGACCACTCGCAGACTTCCAGGATACCGGTGCCAATTAGTTTAAGCATATATTTTGACTCACAAGACCCTCCCGAGTCAAAAGCGTCGGTCTGCGACACTACCAGACCACTCGCAGACGCCCAGGATTCCGGTGGCAATAAGTTAAAGCTTAGATTTCGACTATCAAGACCATCCCGAATCGAAAGCGTCGGTCTGCGACAATTTCAGACCACTTGCAGACTTCCAGGAGTCCGGTGCCAATAGAGTAAAAACCTGATTTGACCTTCTCAAACCATTTAACACGGTTTGAAACGGTCCCCGAAACGTTCTGACTACTCGCAGACTTCCAGGATTCCGGTGCCAATAGGGTAAAAGCATGCTTTGACATTCTTAGATCCTATAAGACCATTTGAAACGGTCTGCGAGACGTTTTGACTACTCGCAGACTTCCAGGATTGCGGTGTCAATAGAGTTAAAGTCTGATTTGACCTTGTTAGACCCTATAAGACCATTTGAATTGTCTGCGACAAGTTTTGACTACACGCAGACTTCCAGGAATCCGGTGACACAAATGTTGCTACCAAACCTTGACTATCGTTCGTCCAAGTATGACAGTCACCGAAAAGTGTCAAATAGCCATTTTGTAGGGTGCGAGGAGTCAGAATGAGGAACTGGGGAGGCATAAAGATAAAATAGCTCCATAAACTCCGAGCTAAATCCTGGAAGTCTGCGAGTGGTCTGATATTGTCGCAGACCTATGCTTTCGATTCGGGAGGGTCTTGAGAGTCGAAATCTAAGCTTTAACTTATTGCCACCGGAATCCTGGAAGTCTGCGAGTGGTCTGGTAGGGGAGGGTCTTAGGAGTCGAAATATATGCTTAAAATAATTGACACCGGTATCCTGGAAGTCTGCGAGTGGTCTGATAGTGTCGCAGACCGACGCTTTCGACTCGGGAGGGTCTTTTGGGTCGACATCTAAGCTTAAACTAATTGGCACCGGTATCCTGGAAGTCTGCGAGTGGTCTGGTAGTGTCGCAGACCGACGCTTTCGACTCAGGAGGGTCTTGGGAGTCGTAATATATGCGTAAAATAATTGGCACCGGTATCCTGAAGTCTGCGAGTGGTCTGATAGTGTCGCAGACCGACGCTTTCGACTCGGGAGGGTCTTGGGGTCGAAATCTAAGCTCAAACTAATTGGCACCGGTATCCTGGAAGTCTGCGAGTGGTCTGGTAGTGTCGCAGACCGACGCTTTCGACTCGGGAGGGTCTTGGGAGTCGAAATATATGCTTAAACTAATTGGCACTGGTATCCTGGAAGTCTGCGAGTGGTCTGATAGTGTCGCAGACCGACGCTTTCGACTCGGGAGGGTCTTGGGTCGAAATCTAAGCTGAAACTAATTGGCACCGGTATCCTGGAAGTCTGCGAGTGGTCTGGTAGTGTCGCAGACCGACGCTTTCGACTCGGGAGGGTATTGGCAGTCGAAATCTAAGCTTAATCTTATTGGCACCGGTATCCTGGAAGTCTGTTAGTGGTGGCCAGGATGACGCTAGCCGTTCTTAAAATGCCAATAAGAAACCGGATCAGATATCGAAAGTGGCACGGAAACGGAAATAGAATGATTCGTGGATCTTACGAAATATTGCACAATATCGGTCCCATGGAGGCCGCCATCTTGAACAGCAGGACAACACCAGGCGACCAGGAAAGTAGATTAAAAATCCACCCTCTATACTACTTTCGATCATGATGATGGTGATGATCGATCATGATCATGATGATTATTGATAGATAGTTAGATAGATAGATAGATAGATAGATAGATAGATAGATAGATAGATAGATAGATAGATAGATAGAAAGATAGATAGATAGATAGATAGATAGATAGATAGATAGATAGATAGATTCAGCAGTATGTCCGGTAGTCCCGGCATGTATACAATTACCATCTAAACGGTGTCAATGTAATTCTTCTTCTCGCAAAATCGTCCACATTATATAATATAGTTGTCACATCATATAATGAAGTTTGCGCATATAATGAAGTTTGCGCATATAATGAAGTTATCGAACCATATAATGAACTTGATGCATATAAAGACAATAGCCCATAATATAATGTAGTTGTCACATCATATAATGAGGTTGTATCAGCATATAATGTAAGTCTACCATAATATAAAGATGTTTACCCATCATATAATGTAAGTCTACCATAATATAAAGATGTTTACTCATCATATAATGAAAATTTTCATAATATAAAGAACCTGGTCCAACATATAATGTACTTTTCTCATTATATAATGCACACTATACAACATATAATCAAATGTGAGCAGGATATAATGACGATGGTGAATCTAATGTTTTTATTCCTTACCACCAGACAGCTTTGGCGTTCCATAAAAATGTGTAAAAGATAATATTTGTTAACAAGTACTAAAAGTAACTGTTGTTAAAACACTGAGAACAATAAAATGAATGCAAATGAAAAATATCCGTAAAACTTGTGACACACTTAGATATATACATGCAGTTTATAAAATCCCAGAGAGTTTGGCGGCAACCGAGAAGAAAGCTACATTTTGTGCAGAATTTTTTTTTTTTTAGTGTGTGTGTGTGGGGGGGGGGGGAGATGCTCATATCACTGTCGATGGTAGAATCTGCCTCCAATGTTTCCATAAGATCTTGTAAGAATTCCTGCTCAGCTGTTTGACTTTGCTGCTCAGATTCTGCAACTTCTAGAGACAGTTCACTTAGAGCTTCGCTGATTGGCACTGAAACTGTGTCGGATACACCGGTTAAATAACTGTGGATTGGACTTTTAACCACCTTCAGTTCATTATTTACACAATGACTGATCGGTTTCTCTGATTGTGGTGCTAAAGATTCCAGCCCATTGGGAGCGGCAGTTTCACCAATTTAGCCGAAAATGAAAAACCATCCTAATGAAAACTTATTAATGCATAACATTTGACATAAATGTAAAGACAAGAGAGACCATGCAAAGTTTAAAAGCAAAACCAAAACAAGATCATGTAATAAAGCTTGTCCAAGCAATTAGAAAAGGATGTTTTCATTTCCTTGGTTATGGTGTAGCGGTTGACAATATCCCATTTTTTAATATCAAATGTCATTTCAAATGTAACACTCTTCAAACCTTTAATGTCAGACTTATTATCTGCATCTTGGGTCACTTCAATGCTACATAAAGTTGAGCATGTGAGCAGGCAACAAGTAAGTGAGTATTTGAAAATGAAACGAATGTAACATTGTTGAGGAATGTGAGAACAATCATCAGTGAAAAACTTCAAAACTTCGTATTTATCGAGTAAACATGACATCAGCTGAATTGATAGAAGTAAAATGCATCTTACTAAATACTTCTGAAGTCATAAAAGATCTGTCCACGAATGATAATGTCAAAAGACATTAAAATTAAATCTGGCATTTGACTTCATAAAGTCAATGTAGAATGGCATTGTTCTTGCGTAGACCTTCACAAAAAAGAAAGAGCCACTGATGTGTCTTTCTTTCATACACGTTCTAAAAACACCCATTGTAATTTCTACTTGGGCACCTCGATAATCCAATTTTATCGCACATTGTAAACTACAGAAAATTCAGGATGAAGAATAACAGCAACATTCTGATGGGTAGTCAATGCCATATGAGAAAAAAGCCATGCCTCTCTAATAAAACACTGCAAAATAAAAAAAAAAGGTATAAACTATTACACTATTATCCATCCCATACGCTTAAATTAAATTTGTACGATCAGCTTTTAAATGTAAAGCACGTGATAGTTTTTTGACACCGCTTGCGTTATGATTAACGACTCTGTAGTAGATTACCCATGGGGTTTCCGAAACAATCGTGTCACTATCAGAGAAGCAGCATCGGAATCACGCCATTAGATAAATGAGCCGCCTCGTGGGAAAACCAACAATGTGCTTTCCTAACAGGTCCGACACAAACCGACCTGTACAAGCACAGAAAAGAGCTAAAAGCTTGAAATTTCGGATTTAAGCAGAAGAAGAATTGTACTATCCGAGTAGCGAAAACAAAGGCGCTGATCAGCTTCGCAGCTACTGTGAAGCTGATCTGCGCCTTTGTTTTCGCATAGGCAGATTGTTGGTTTTCCCATGTGGCGGCTCAAATGGAATAAACCATATAACATGAAAACAACCCGACTTCCGCAAACAAAGGCAACATTACTAGACACCATTTCACCAGCCATGAGAAAATGGAATTATTGCCTACGCGAAAACAAAAGCGAAGTACAGCTGTGCAGTAACTAGTAACTACAGGCTCTTTGTGTCGGACATGGTCGGAACCCGAAAACCCGTTTTCTAATGCATTACCATTTACATCCCTCTTCAGTATAATTTGAGCCGCCTCATGGGAAAACCAACAATCTGCCTAGGCGAAAACAAAGGCGCAGATCAGCTTCGCAGTAACTGCGAAGCAGATCAGCGCATTTGTTTTCGCTACTCGGATAGTACAATTCCTCCTCTACTTAACTCCAAAATTTGAAGCTTCTAGCTCTTTTCTGTGACTGTACAGGTTGGTTTGTGTCGGACCTGTTCGGAAACCACATTGTTGGTTTACCCACGATGCGGCTCATTTGTTTTTTGTACTGATGTGTACTGATGCTTCACGTGAACAGACATGATAGTAATAATAATAATAATAATAATAATAATAATAATAATCTCTATATTTATAGAGGATAACGTATTTAGCACAACGGCCAGTCTTCCATACGGTCCTCTAGTGAATACAGACATTGATTATTTTCGGACCCTTTTTGTTATTATTCGGACTTTTTCATATTAGACATGCGATGTTAGTGATGCTGTATTTTGTTTTGGGAGAAGAGAAGCCAGTGCTTGCCTTATAATGCTGAGCGCCAAGCAAGGTAGCCACTGGTACCATTTTTAAAGTCTTTGGTATGACCCGGTCCGGGATCGAACCCACGACCTCCCGCTCCCGAAGCGGACGCTCTAACCATTACGCTATCGGAATCGGTTCATGTCCTGTCGGGACGTCGCCTCTATTCTATGGAACTTCTACCAAATATTAGGATGTCATGACACTCAAAATGTGCGTGAAAATAGAACCACCCAAGTAAACCAAAAAGTATGAATGGTTTAAATGTTGTGAACCACAGCAGACGCTGAGGGTGAGGTTAGGGCCTTCCTTCTAAAGCCGGTTTAAGCCCCCAGTAATTTTATATTACTGTTCGTTCCAGGGTGATTCTTCTGTTGTGGTTCTTATAGTTTTATGTTTTGGTGTTTTGCTGTTTGCACATAATGTACGTTTTCATATTTTAATTATGTTCGGGTAACTGAGTGGCCCCCTGTTGGGATTAAGCTGCTCACTCGGCTTAAGGTTTAAGTACCTGATGGTCGGTTTGGTTTTTCCCACCTCGAGTTTTGGATTGAGAATGTCTTTTTCATTGTGTCATTTCCTGATCGCTGCCTATTTTTACCTTAACGTTTCCTGAGCATGTCCACACCTTCTAGGTGATTTACCAGTAAACAGAGTCAGTCAGTAAATTATAAATTTTGGATTCGTTTGTTTGAATTTATGCTTTACGTCCCAGTCAACAATTATGGTCATGTCGGAACGCTGCCTCCATTTTATGGGTCTTTTACCAAAATTTAGGACCCCACTGCATTCAATAGGTGCTTCAAATAAGTATAACCAGCCAAGTAGCATTTTACCTCAAATTAGGACGTCATGACATCCAATAGGTGCTTCAAATATAACCACCCGAGTAAACCTCTTAAGGTTTGAAACTACTTTTCCTGGGCAGGCTCAGATCTGAGCGGTTAACCAGTAGATAAGATGATCAGCTAGCAGTTTATAAGCTTTGCCTGGAGGTAGAAGCAGCCCATCTATTTGGTAAGGCCCTAATGGGGCATAGTATAATAAAAACTTACACAGATAAGAGTGTGCCTTCGGAAGAGATCCTTAATAAACTCTGCACTTGCCACAATGGCAAAAAGTGAAAAGAAGAAAAGTTACAGCGACATACATGTATAGTTGCACAATGCCTATATAACAACAATTATATTATAGGTCAAAAGCTCCAGACAACGAAAAATGATTGCAAACGTAAAAAAAATGTTGCTAAAAAGTTAAACTTGAGCATTCGAACTGCTTTACAAAAATTATTTTGTGAGAAAGCGAGGCCTCAAATGGGACGTTAAACGTATATAAACTGAACAAAGAACATAAGAAGGTACAAGTAGGCAATGATCAGGAAAATGTGCAATCAAAAAGAAATCCCCAATCCAAAACCCGAGGTGGGAAAAACCAAATTGACAATTAGGTACTTAGAAAACATATTGCAATCCGAGTGAGCAGCTATTTCCCAATAGGCGGCCACTCAGGTATTCGAACTTAAATAAAATATGAAAACGTACATAAGGTTCAAACAGCACAAAAATCGACTCCAAAACATAAAACAAATAAGCTTATTCGTTGAGCTTTAAATGACAATGCCTAAATCAACAGCGAAATTAAAGCAATGTGAAATAGGATTCTCTCTTTGAGTGTATTTACTGCTTCCAAAGGATCAATCCTTTATTTTTATTTGCTATTACTGCAGCTGGTGTTGTGCCGTGTGGCGGCCCTAAAAGTCTCCCCGTACATCATCCATAGTGCAGATTATATTTTATTTAAGGATGTTGTATGGGACATCTTTGTCTTCGCTTTGGGAAATACACCCAGATTTCATCTAATTAGAGCCAAAGTGTGTAGCGTTTTTAAATTGAAATTTGCACTCAACATACCGTATTATGTTTATCTATTTCTTGAGACTCGACACACAATATCCAGATGTCACATTGCAACGCATTTTGACCTTAAAGCATGTCCAAGCACATGTTTGAATTTATTTATGGTCACAAAATGTTTGAAACACACCCTAGGATACCATGATACGGACATTACCATATATATGCATCAACAAACACAGAAGGCAAACATGGCAAAGGAAGTTTTTGTTTGACTTCATGCTTAACGTCCCTATCAAAAGCAAAGGTCATGTCGGGACATTGCCTCCATTTTATGGGACTTTTACCCAAAGTGAGGATGTCATGACATCCAATAAGTGCTTCAAATATAACCATCCAACTAAGCCACAAAGGCTTATATGTATGGATGGTTTGATTTGAACCACTTTTCCTGGGCTGGCTCAAACCAGTTTGGTATACCAGTAATCAGCTGGTCAGTCAGAAGCGTGTAAGCTTTGCCTGGAAGCACAAACAGCCCATCTATTTCTTTAGGCCCCATGCACTATTTGGTTGTCATTTTGATTGAATAATACATCAGCCATGTGAGGAGACTGTAGCGCTTTGCGCCAATGCAACGCGCTACAAATGTGATAGTTGGTGAATGATAAAAACCTGAAGTACAAAAATGCATGTTCATTGAGTGTGTTTAATGTTTAATATTGAAGAGTATACAATATTACCGAGTTGATTTTGGGTAAAATGATCTTCAAATATTGTTAAAATACAATGTACAGTCGAGTTTCCGGTTACGCAAAGTTTCCAACTCCGGAAATCCTTATTAAAAACATGGTTAAACATGTATTACCAGTACCTTCAAAACAAATAATCAGTTTTTGTTCTCTTGGCAATTTTCTAAACATTGCATTATCCAATAAATATATGTGAATGAGTTCACTCACACCAATCTTTTATCTTTAGTAGCTTTTTGCATGTCAAATTTTATGACATCTGATGTCACACTTTTACATACCGAGAGCAAAGAAACATCGATTATGCATGGAAACAACCATGTACATTACGTACATGAAGGATCTCATAAAATTATATAGAAAATTGTAAACACTGTTACATTATATTTAATGGCAAACACAGGCTGGACCAGAACCCAATACTTCAAACTTACGTAGGATGACACATTGCCGGGGCTAAAATCAGCAAGAATGTACAATTACTTTTGAAATAGTCGCTTCTATGAGGTAATGGCTTCAAGAAACGAAAATTTTGGTCATAAAAATCTTTCCTGCAAAGTAAAGGATATGACTTTGTCTACATCTTGTCGGGTATAGTTTAGCAGTAATTAAAATTCTATTCTTCTGATGGCAATGATTTATCATTGACAAGAACATTTTGCGAAACCAAGTACTTGACTGTAATGAAAATTTGATTTTATGACAATTACTAAATTTATTCACCCAAGAAACCCAAAAGAAAAAGCGGCTCTCCTAGCCTGGTTTGCTAACAGAGAACCGGACTAACAACTGAGAGGTCATGATTCGGTCCGATACCCGCCTCCGCCACGTAGTGTCCCTGAGCAAGACACTTCAAGCTCCGGGCGGCCCCCGTGGCCGAATGGTTAAGGTCGCTGACTTCAGTGCTCTTGATCATTCGATCATCTCACCTCTGTGGGTTCGCACCTCGCACGGCGCATGAGTCACATGTGGGACAAGCATAGTTCTGCTTGCGGGTGTGTCAGGTGGTTTTCCCCGGGTACTCCGGTTTTCGCCACACCTACCGATTGATTTGTCTCGATATGAGTAAAAAAGCTTGAAAGGGATGCAAAATTGAATTAAAAAAAAAAATAAAAAAAATTCAAGCTCCACAAAGTACCGGTTACGTACCCAGAAAGGGATGGCTTTGTCTCGCAATGACTAAATAATAGTTGTGAAATACATTACGGCCAAAACACAAAAGAAAGTGAGAAAAAAATAATGACTTGACACAACCATCCTATGAGTCAGTATTTACATTGTGTATATGCATTAGACCCAAGGTTGCAAATAACATGTCTAGGCAAAACAGTTAAATTTTGTTTCAATGGCTTGTTTGGTAATGTTTTTACGTCCCACTTAATACTGTAGCTAATAGGGTCATGCGGATAAACTAGCTCATTTTAAATTTTAACCGGAAAGGCTGAAGAACCCTTGGATCAATACCACTCTGGAAACAGTTCAATAGGCCCAGAGCTATGTATACATGTACATGTATGTCGATATTGTACCAGGTTGACCAATCTTTTGCTTGACCGACTTTGTCCAAGTACTATCCTATAAGGGGGTACAAGATAGACAAGTTTCAGTGGTCAATTTTTTTTCATATATAATTATATATATATTTTTTTGTCTTCGCTGTTGGTATGGGTAACCTTATGTGTTGTAATAAAAATAATAATAATAAATAAATAAATAAATAAATAAATTTTATATTTTAGGAGGACAACAAATTTAGCACAATTGAGAATCTTCCATATGGTCCTCCAGTGAATACAGACAGTGATCAGTATCAGACCTTTTTTATTATTTTTTTCAGTCATTTTCATATATTTTCGAGATGTAAGTAATGCTATATTTTGAAAGAAGAGAATCCAGTGCTTGCCTTATAATGCTGAGCGCCAAGCAAAGTAGCCACTGATACCACTTAAACGGTCTTATTTATGATGCGGCTCTGGATCTAACCTACGACACTCTAACCATTACACATTGAGCAAGCACGATTTGGGAAAAAATATCCGTAGGCTGTCAGCAGTTAATTTGGTTGTTTGCATGGAGGCTTAACATTCCAGTCAACAAGTTTTTAGTCATGTCGGGGCGGAGCCAATGCTTGTGGGGCTGTCAGCAGTGTAGCAGTGTAGCATTGAAGTGAAGTCCTAAATCACGTACTTTGTAATATATATCAGCAGTAAGACAAATAGCAACTATTTAAGAAAAATCTAAAACTTAGACCACTGAATCATATTCTTGTTGTAGTGTCAGCGTTTTATGCCCTACTTACATCGCAAGTCATACTGAAACAGGGGCCCCTACCCATTGGGGCCCCAGAAGGAAATAGATGGGCTGATTATGCCTTCAGTGAAAGCCTGTACGATGCTGACTGGCTATCTGATTACTGGTTAACCGCTCGGGTCTGAGCCTGCCCAGGAAAAGATCCGAGTCTAACCATCCGCACATTATAATATGAGCCGCATCGTGAGAAAACCGGAATTTTGCATATGCGAAAACAAAGGCGCAGATCAGATTCGCAGTAACTGCGAAGCTGATCAGCGCCTTTGGTTTCACCACTCGGATAGTAAAATTTCTCTTCTTCCTTAATCCGAAATTTCAAGCTTTTGACCATTTTCTGAGACTGCACAGACCCGTTTATGTCGGACCTGGTAGGAAACCGCGAAGACCGGTTTTCTCGCATCAAGTCTCATATATTATAACCCCTTTTGGCTTTGTCTGGTTATATTTGAAGCACATGTTGGATGTCAAAGACTCGTGACATCTTCATTTTGGGCAAGAGGCCCATAAAATGGAGGCAATGTCCCAACATGACCTTAGCTGTTGACTGGGACATCTTCATTTTAGGCAAGAGTCCCATGAAGTGGAGGCAACGTCCCGACATGACCTTAGCTGTTGACTGGGATGTAAAGCATCAATTCGAAAGAATTCAAACTGAGACAGGGCATATTTGAAATTTCATCTGGAATGAATATGCCGGAGAAGCCCTAGAGCGATTTCCCAACCACTTATTACATAGCAGATAGCTTAACCACACCACGGATGCTCTAGACTTCAGTTGTATCCGAAGGATGCAACTAACATGGACTGACCTCCACCCCCGATCCCCACCCATTCGCACCCTTGTAACTATAAAAAAATGTGTTTAAACTGCACATACGCAACAAACGTGAACTGCATGAAAGGGACATTTGGCATACTGGACTTTGTCATGTATATTTCAATAGACAAAAATGGAACACAATGCATTTTCATTTATTCAATAAATGAAAACTAATAGGGTGACAGGACTTTTGAGGAAGAGTATATTGCACCCCGTGTTCAGGACTTTCTCAAAACTGTTGTGTAATATTAAAACATATACACAAGGAAAATTATATACTACATTTTCCGCGTACATTGCTCTACATGAACCATAACTAATTTTCTCAAAACAAATGTGTTTTCGGATAGTTAAATATCTTGTTTAATGCAGTCGGAATGTGATGTGCAGAAAAAATCTGCCATTCGCGTGCAAAAGGATTACCTAAGCTATTCATGGTGGTAAGTTTATCGAAAATGCTTGTTTTGTCACTTTTCATATCCTTTGTAACGCCATACTGGTGCTTTGCATGATTAAAATTGTGATGTTTGGCAATAAAGAATAACTATTCATAATAGAGTCGGACAAACTTTTGGCAAAATACATTCTTGTTTTCTCTCCAATCAGATGGTCAAAACTGGCCGAACATGTTCGAAACAGCCAAAATATGCCAGTGTTTAGAACAATGACCTTAAGTCCTTTGAGATCAGTAAAGATATTCAGAGTGTTCAAAACACTCACGTTTAGAAACATAATTCTAAGCAATGTTTAAACCATTTGACCCAGTTTAGGAATGTGTCTTTGATTTAGACTTCTCGTGTAAAGTTTCGAAATTACAGTACAATAGTCTGGCTTTATATAGGGCTACTGATGAGGGTTCATTACCCAAAATTGCGCAATATAGTCCATACTATCTCTCTTCCAAAGGATCAATACTTTATTTTTATTCATACTTGACTATTCGGTGAAATGACATTTGCTATAGGACATTGACGGCATTCAATATTTGATTCATCTTATTAAAGTGTATCTATAATTATGCCTATGATCAATATGTTCCTTTCCAAACATTAATATCTCAAAGCAATATTACATTGAAATTTTAAACCTTATTTCTAAATAAGCTGCGTATTAAGAAAACAAGCTACTGCATATGTAAACCAGAGGACCAATGGTCATGTAAACGCTCACCTGAGATCTGGGATATGCGACCTCAGCTGACCTTGCCATAAAATAGATCAAGGTCATCCGGGGGTCATGATTATACAAACTTTGTAGAGCTCCATTCACTGATGCTTCATAGGTCTTCCGGTTTTGAAGAATAAAAATTATAAAGGTTTTTGCTATTTATAGCCATGGTGGCCGTCACTTGACCAGTTATTTTAATTGTCATTCCAACCATGATGGGTTAGAGACCCCAATGCTACATACCAAGTTTCGTTGAAATCGGTTTACCGGTTCCAGAAAAGAAGATTTTTATGGTTTTTACCATATACAGTGGCGGATTTAGAGGGGGTTCAAGGGGTTCGCTCGAACCCCTTTCTGGACCCAAATTATTTCATTTTCATGGGGAATTTCAAGAATTTTGTGTGAAATTAGGCAAACGAACCCCTTTTTTCTACATTTGAACCCCCTCTTCAGAAATCCTGGATCCGCCCCTGATATATGGGCATGGCGGCCATCTGAACCATTTATATAAACTTTCGTTCCCCTTTCCTAAGGATGCTCCGCATTAAGTTTGGCTTTGATTGGCCAAGCGGTTTCAGAGGAGAAGATCTTTGAAATTGTGAACGGACGACGACGAACGGACAACGGAGCATGGCCATCCTATAAGCTCACCTTGTGAGCCTTCGGCTCAGGTGAGCTATAAATTATCAGCTTGTTGGTACATACTAATCAGCTTCTATAAATTCTCTACAGCGCTTTTTCAATTCAACGTGTCGTTTTAAGCGAACATCCTTTCTTTTGTGGCTGTACCGTCCCGGTTTTGTAGAAGCCACAAAATATCTTCTCGTGAAGATTCTATATCTGCACGTACATATCAGTCCAGAAAAAACACGAGCGACAATCGATGTGGGAAGTATATTATATAACTATGAGAATTAATCTGGCTTCTATGTTGAAATAACTCAAAGCTTTAATTTAATATGTCAGCTTTCAGCAAACATGAAGTATGACAATTCGTGGTTTTACAAGTAGACTAAATTTTAAAAGGAGTCATAATGGTACTTGGAAATGACTCGAGGATCTGCCAGGCAGTATCAATATATCGCCGTGCCATACAATTAACTGATGACCCGATTTTCATGAGTGCAAATAGGACAGCTGTACACGTATACGGGAGTATGACGGTCAATCTGTGGAGCATAGATAGAGAGTCTTACATTAGTGGTCATTTCATACGAAATTCATTAAACGAGCCTTCGGCGTGTTTAATAAATTTCATATGAAATGACCACGAGTGTAAGGATTTTATCGCCTTTATTAAAGTGGACATATTTCCAATGAAAATTAACATTATTGTTACGGCCGTCTTCAATGACGTTATGACTTCCCGCTGAAGTATTAATGCACGTCTGGTCATAACACTTTTATTACTGGAAAACAGCGAC
The DNA here is from genome assembly GCA_964017185.1 of Rugalucina vietnamica. Classification (NCBI taxonomy): domain Eukaryota; kingdom Metazoa; phylum Mollusca; class Bivalvia; order Lucinida; family Lucinidae; genus Rugalucina; species Rugalucina vietnamica. Next base: position 65,635,730 of record OZ024872.1, read on the forward strand.
GTCATATGATAATATTGGGTTCAAACCCCACTAGCCCCCATGGAACTAGTCCATGACCAGAATATTTGTTTATTTGATATCTGGCTTAGCGTCTAAGTCAACATCTATACCGGGTCTGTGGCTTCTTTTAATGGGAATGCCATGACACTCAAATTGGGCTTGAAGATATAACAGCCCTGGAAGTAAACATCTTAAGTTTATATGATTTGGCATGAACCACACCTTTCCTGGACAGACTCAGAGCCTCTCAGCGGTTAACCAGTAATTAGATTGACAGTCCGTAATTCATAAGCTTTGCCTATACTTACAAGTAGCCTATTTATTTCATAGGGCCCCAATCGTCGCAGTCCATAATCCCACCAGAATGTGGTGGCTCCATTCTGATGTGGCTGAAGAAATAGGCATAACGTAGAACAGAAATATATGTGCTGGACTATGCCGAAGTTTAGAACCTTAATTGTAACCAGGCTGTTAACTGTCATCTGTTTTCAGTATTCTGTCACGTGAAGAGACCGGGACATCGCGGTGCAAGCTTGTCACCAGACCCGTGTTCATGACCGACTTTACATATACATAGCCTGTTTTCTGGTTTGGGAAGAGGCTTTGTGCTATCAAATAATCTTTTTTTCCGTTAAAATTGCTTCCGGCTCTCTCTAAATTCGATCTGTTTTCACCAAACTAATAAAACAAGCCTACATGTTTTGTGAGGCGGTTTAAATGAGTTACAAAATTAAAATTGACAGCGGTGGGAAGTTTATTTCAGGGTTACACAGTGTAATAGAAGGTTTATTTCAACCTTTTTTAAAAACAAGTGTAAAATGCATCTTGAAAGCAGATAAATAGGAAAAAACAACAAGTCAAGGAAAAGAAAGCAATTAAAGTATAGTAGGAGTTGTATCACTGTCTTGTTGTTGTTGTTGTTGTTTATTACACCTTTCGGGTTTTTGAACTCACACAGTCGGAAAGGATTTGATTACTGCTGAACTGTTTTGCAGGAACAACGTTAAAAAGGTTTGCTTGTTTGTTTGACAGCTATGGTCATGTCGGGACGTCTCCACGTCATGGGTCTTTTACCCAACATAAGGATGTCATGATAGGCAAATGTGCTCCAAAATGTACATAAAGAAATAACAATTCACGTAAATCAAAAAGGCTTATATATGTACAGATGGACTTGAATCATTTTTCCTGGTCAGGCTCAGAACTGAGAGGTTAACCAGTAATCAGATTGTCAGTCAGTATGCCATATGCTTTGCCTGGAGGCACAAGCAGCTCATCTGATTTTCTCGGGTCCCAATGATCAGGGGCCCATTTCCCACCCTTAAGTTACATTTAATTAAAAGTGTTTTCTGACGAAAACGTCGTCCCCCAACCGACTAAATCTAACAAAAACATCGTGTTCTCCCGACAATATTACTGTGCACACTTAGATGAACTAAGTTGAAGGTCACCAATATTCATTGACCTCTTAATCATCTCCCAGCAATATTTCTGTGCAATACAATCTATTGATTCTGGCGATATTGCGAAGAAAAACACACACACTATTTTCCCATTTTTAAGGGGCACTGACCTTGAAAATTATATCAAGATCACAAAATCTAATCAACTCTTCAGCTTCCCCCAACAATATTTCTGTGTAAGTTAGGTCCAATCAATCGATTGGTTCAGAAGATATATCATTGGAAATAGTGATTTCAACATTTTTCATTGGTGGTGACCTTGGATATTACGTCAAGGTTACACAAATCTATTAAACTGTAGGTCTCTTCACCACAATGTTTCTGTGAAAAGTTTGGTCAGATTACATTTATTTGTTCAGAAGATATTGCGTCAAAAAAGCTTATTTCATCATTTTTCATGGACTTGTAACCTTGAAACTTAAGTAAAGGTCACCCAAATCTAATCATTTGTAGGTCTTATCCCAACAATGTGTATGTATAAGTTTGGACAAAATCCGTCTATTGGTTCAAAAGATATTCTGTCAGAAAAGCTAATTTTAATATTTTCATGGGCTGGTGACCTTGGAAATTAGGTCAAGGTCACCCAAACCTAAACAACAGTAGGTCTACTCACAAAATGTTTCCCTGTAATTTTGGTCAGAATACATCTAGTTGTTCAGAAGATATTGCTGCAGAAAAGCTAATGTTAACATTTTTAATGATCTGGCGATCTTGAAAACTAGGTCAAGTTCACCAAAATCTAATTAACATTATGTCTTATTCCAATAATGTTTCTTTGCAAGTTTAATTTGAATCCATGCATTTGGTAAGAAGATATCGCATCAGAAATGCTAATATTAAAAGGTACAAGTAGGCAACTATCAGGCGAAGGCACAATCAGAAAAAGATTCCAAAAACCGAGGTTGGGAAAAACTAAATTAACAATCAGGTACTTATACCATGAAAACATATCGTAAGCCGAATCAGCAGCTATTTTCCCAATAGGTGGCCACTCAGTTACCTTAACTTAAAATATGAAAAACACACACGGCGCCGACAGCACATTTTTTAAAACACCATGACAAAACAATAAGAGCCACCATAGAAGTATCGCCTTGGAACGATCAGTAATATAAAATCACCGGCGGGCTTAAATCCTCAGCTTCTGCAGTGGTTCACAACATTTAGTTAGTTGTTCGGTACTCGTCAGTGTGAATCTCTAACTAGTCAATGAATCATCGTTGATAAACAAATAAATCATGAACGAGGACTCACAAATAGAGTAAGCTGCCCGACGATGGAGATCCCTGAGCGCCCAATAAGTTACTAACTCCTGAGCAAAAGAAAAACACCAGTGGAACCCCGGTGGGCCAAGCAACAGACAAGAAGCTCCGGCCCCAACCATGCCCGAGTTTATTCCCGAACACTTTGGATGTTCAACTGTAGTATGTAGTCAAACAAAATGAATAGCTTTATGTCAGGGCCATCATAGAGTCTGATGTCCGACCACCCGGCGTGCAATTAAAGAAGGCAGCATAGTTATCAAGCATGATTGGGTTAAAAACTAAGCATGCAGACTGTCGCATAACATTTATGTTATATCCTATACGTCTGTAATGTGTAATGATTTTTTCTGAATTGAAAAGAAAAATCATTCCTTCCTAGTAAACATTATTAGCAAACCATACACTTGGATTTTCTCAAACGTAATATTATGGTCCAGGACGTTATTTAAAGCCACAGCTTGTAAAACATTTGTTTGACCATAGCTGGAATACGCCTCCTCTGTCTGGTCTCACCACAATGATGGTGATATATACAAAGTAGAATATGTCCAATGCAAAGCAGCTAGGTGGGTCACTCATGACTATAGGTCAACATCCAGTGTCACTCAAATACGTCAGAAACTTTCCTGGCGCCAATATTGACATCCGAATAGTTATGCTCTACAAAATTACATATGGTCTTGTCGCTGTCCCAGTCACAAACTGTCTCATACCAAATCGCAGGGAGTCCAAATTTATCCACCCTCTGGCACACAGACAAATCCGCACCGCGCATTAATTTTTGCGAGTACAGCTTTCCAAAAACTGTTGTGCACTTGGAATGCTCTATCCATCAGCATTGTCATGCTCCCCACCGTGACACAGTTCAGTCCTGCTGTCTGCCAGGTGGTGCATGTATTAGGCCTATATGTAGCCTATAAACAAAATGTTTTAAGGATATGGGCCCCGGCGCATTGGGACCCTAAGAAATAGATGGACTGCTTGTGACTCCAGGCAAAGCTTATAGAAATCTCATTAAGTAGAGGAAACGTCCCGATATGACCACAGCTGTTGACCGGGACGTAAAACATCAAAACATTTAAAATAAGAAAGTACAAGTAGGCAAAGATCAGGAAAAGGCGCAATTAGAAAAAAGATTCCCACTCCAAAAACCGAGGTTGGAAAAAAAATAACAATCAGGTACTTATACCATGAAAACATACCGTAAGCCGAATGAGCAGCTATTTTCCTAATAGGTGGCTACTCAGTTACCTAAACTTAACTAAAAATATGAAAACATACATAAGGCGCTAACAGCACACCAAGACATAAAACAAAAAGAATCACAACAGAAGTATCGCCTTGGAACGATCAGTAACACAAAGTTACTGGTGGGCTTAAACCGATTTTACATGGCCATAACCTCACCTTCAGCTTCTGCAGTGGTTCATAACATTTAGTTAGTTCTTCGGTCCTCGTGGTGAACATTTGTAGCGGTGTATTTAATGGTGGCTACATTAGTAGCCAAATTGTACCTGTGTCTTACCAGATGACCGCGATCTCACCACGTACTCAACGTTCGGCAGACAAAATTGAAAATCCGGGTAATGTGGTCTTACTCAATCACTCGCAGTCCGTACCGCGTACGAACTAACGCTCATTGCGTCAAAGCTAACCTTACCACATTTTACAGACCTCAGTCAAATTCAGGTTTAAAGTGCCCGGGCTTAAAAATATCTCATGCTCGAGTACTCTTCACGGAATTGTTCATACTTGGCAGGGTCTTTCATCTTATGTTTGTTCACAAACTGCTCACGCAACCATTTAACCTTACCCCTCAGACGCTCTTTAACTGGATGGCGGGGAAGACGTAGAGCATGGGAGACAGTCGAATCGAAATCGGATGACCTGACTCATTGTGTTCTCAATTTCCCGCATTGGAAGAGGTACTGCACTCTTAAGCTTACCCAACTCAGACATCGGCATCGAGTCGTATGCATACAATTCGCAGATCTTCTTGCCAATACGTCATGTAGGTATTCTCTCCATGCTTCAACAGAGAGGGTACCAAAGAGGTACTCTCTATCGACTGCATAGGGGTCAGTAATGCCTCCAGCTCAAGTACCAGCATCCTGGGAAGACTCGCCGAGCGGCGAGCCGCTGGAGGGGACAACAGGCTCCTCAGGCCCTTGAGGTCTCACTGGAGGCACCCGCTCCAAACTCAAGACCGACATTGGTGAGACCATATGAACCTGACTCACCTGAACACCGCCCTTCCGGACCGGAGATGAAGGGGGAGTCGGCGCCACAGTGCCAGACGAACAGGACTCATCGGACTCGGGAGGCTGACTCGGACTTTGCAGGCGCTCCCTGCCAGGTGGGACTGCTGTAGCTGCCTAGCTCCCACCTGCTTATGGAGCTCGCGCATGCTGTCCGTCTGCTCGGCGGACAATCGGTCCTGCAGCACGGGATTAGCTCGTGCATAATGCTCGGCAGTTCGGGCCTCATGGGACATAGCGGTTGCAAGATGTGCACGTTCATCTAGAGTAGCACCAGACTCCCGATATTCAGAGACATTCATTCCGCGATTCCCCGACGAGTATAACTTTGGCAAAGTCATGCCAATCTCTCTCGCGAATGCATCCCAGGGTTTCCTATACAGCTTAGTAATACTGCTAGATTTAAGCTTACCTTGAGCATCGACACTATCAAGACTATTCGAACTATCCAATTCGGAGTCATGCTATGGGTAGGAAACTGGCCCCTTACATTGATAGTATAATACATAAACAGCCTGAACAAAGGTGCGTGAATTGTAACGGTAGCATGTTTGGCAAACGTTGCGTGCTTAGCGGCCAGAATCCGAATCTGATATCCCTTATTCAGCGGACAACCCTCAACCTTCCTTTGATCCACTACGGCCAGTGCCTGTGCTTGAGTAATCTGATTTAGGTCCCCCACCCTCCGAATCTGATCAAGCATAAGTGCGGTATAAAGAGTATCACGAACCTGACAACGCTCACTCTTGCTAAGGGGCTTAACGCCAGTAGTCTCACCAAGCCTAGTGGTGGCCTTAACTACTTCAGACTCTCAGACTCTTGGAAGACTTGCTCCTGCCACGCTTCAGTAAGTGTTTCCTGGGGTTGGGGTGCACTCACCGCGCCGCGTTCAACCTGACGCTTATTTATGTCGACCGTCAACGACTTCATTATGTTCCTAAGAGTGATACCTAATGCAACACATTCGTCGATGGCGAACCATGTGTCCGCACGAGTCGCAACAGCACTATCATCAGCGGAGCCCAGCCACTCAATGAAGGTATGAAGGCTCGAGAGATAGGTTTTTAACGTTTTTGCTGCATATTCTCTCGAGTTAATCAGGCGGTCGACTTGACCCCCAAATTCGCCGATCAGTTTAAGCTCACGGAGCTTCGGCCCCGAGATGATCGGCAGAAACCGTCGAAGTGCACTTCGATGGCACAGCAAAGTGGCCGGAGCACTCTTACTGCCCCCAGATCTACCACCCATGGACTTACAAAAATCGGCCACAATGCGATTGAATCTAATTTCGTTCTCGCTGACTGAAAGCTCAGGTGAAATAGTGCTGCTGGCGACGGCTACAGGAGCGTTGCGTCTAAGCTCTAGATAGCGAGGTGAGTCCTTGAGTAACCCATGATAGGTCCTCAAATGCTGATCGAGACGTGTAGTTGATCTTGTAGTGCAAGGTTTGTTCGTTTTTGAGCAGACTTGCCCTAACAAAGGGCATTGCACTGCCTTAGAAGAGCGGGTGGCAGTCTCCGGAGGCTTGTTATGACTTATGTGGATAAGCCGGCGAGCCTCCTGCTCAAACATACGGCGAAAGCGATGGAGATGGCGAGCCAAATGGCCTCCACGTACAACTGGACCGCAATTCGGCATCGAATAAACCTGCAATCGTGTACCAGTTTCAACAGGCTGTTGAAGCTGAGGCACGATTGCACGCTCCCGAACGTTTACTGGGCCTACAAGGTCACCGCTTGCACCGCCAGCAAACGCGAGTTCGGACTCATTAAAAAGATCCACTAAGTTGTTTGATGTTTGACGCGATCCTCGGGAACGTAATCAGGGTCCCTCTGCGGATCGTCACCTTCGGGGAAATAAAAGTCCCCTTGCGGCTCGTCGACGTCCTCAACAGACGGATCTGATACTGCACCAGAAGCGCGGTGAGTTGCACAAGAGGCCATCTGAACGCGCTGCACCCTTAGCGCTTGATCGAAGTAACTTGCAGGTACGAAATCGGAACTTGCTGGTACGAAATCGGAAATTTTGACGGTCGTTGTAGCGGTAGGTTGGACGCGGTATTGCGAGTCTCGGGAATGCGGTGTGCCAGTAGAAATGACCTCATCAATTTTACTGGCCCAGATAGCGGTGACCTATAGGTCATTGTCCGAGAGCAGAGGTCCGCACAGAAACCGTGTGCACAAAATCCTCGCTGGGCTTGGCTGCCTCGAAGACACCAGATCCCGCACAAGACGTAGGGGCTGGAGCATTGACCTGAGCTGGGATGCGAACCCCCAAGCCCCGAGCTGGGGCGTCAGTCCTGACGGGACTAGGCACTGGTGTTTCAATGCGCTCAGTCAAGGCTATTGAGGACACGGTCTCGGAACGAACAGGTCTTTCCCGGACTGGGTCGAGATTTGCCGCTATGGACGTCACCAAAGACTCCCGTCGTCTCCGAAGACGCGCCAACTTCGACGTCAACCTTGCCACCTCTCCGGAGAGCTTCCGGACGGCTTCGGGGTCGAGTACACTGCGGTGCTTTAAAGTACGTTCGAGACGAAGCACTTCCGCAGACGCAACGTCGAGCGAGCGGTCTCGGCGACATCTCGTTCAAAGTCCGGGAGAATATGCGGCGACACAGACCCAATGGGAACTCGACTCCGGGGCTAAGTTGCCACTTGGTCCATCGTCCTGAGCTTGGACGGATGGGCCGGTCGAATGTCCAATAGACACAGTGCCCGAAAGTTCTCCGGGAATAGGCGTGCGATGCGAACCGTCACGGTCCCGGGGCTTAGTTGCCACCTGCGTCCCTGGTCCACCGTCCTGAGCTTGGACGGAAGGTCCGACCGAGACGTCCGATGCAACACCTAATTTCTCAATTACTTGTTCCTGCGCAGATACATCGGCATGACGCCTGCGTTTGCGCTTCTTTTCATGTCTACTCATGGTTCGACTCGGCGAATTGGGCGCCACAGAATCCTCTCGACTCCGGGGCTTAGTTGCCACCTGCTGCACTGGTTCACCATCCCGAGCTTGGGCGGATGAACCGGCCGAGAGGAATTCCATAACTCCCACTTCACCGAGTGCGGGTTTGGTGGATCGAGTCACACCTCGTTCAGTGCGATCAGCACTAGTCTCGGCATAACGCCGACGCTTGTGCTTTCGCTTCTGACGTTTCATGGGCGACTCGCGAGTCACCGAACCATCTCGAGTCCGGGGCACAGGTGCCTTCTGCTGCAATGGTCCACCAGCCTGAGCTTGGACGGTTGGTCCGACCGAGACGTCCGATGTGCTCGGCGTTGCCTCTGAGCTTACCCAAGCAGCGAATGATCCAATGTCCCGCCCACATGGCAGGATGTTGCGATTGTCCCCGTCCGTAAGCTCGCACGTAATCAATTCTCCGCTGGGTTTGCGAGCAAGCACGTGTTTGAGTTGCCTTTTCCCGGGGTACCCTTCCGGGTACTGATAGAGAACCGACCCACGCAAGAACTGGACTGAGCCGTCAGTTCGTGTCTTGAACCGTTTCACTGGCTCGGGTTTCACGTCACTTTGATCCATGTCTTAGCAGTGTGTGTATCAAGGGTCTATAGCCAAGATTTAGGTTCTATGCTGGATAACCTCGGAGTATACTGATTTCGCTATTGCCCGGGCGCAGGGCAGCGTATCATAATCGAATACCAAACTTTCACAATAGAAATCGCAGTAGACGAATATTCTTGGAATGACAGTATACTATGCGCCCTTTTAGTAGCATAGACATTTCAAAGGCGACAGACAACCAAAAAAAGAGTTTTAATTTGAGCATTATCTGAGTTTCAGCCGGATCTAGTTCAGGGCTCGAGGAACATTCTGACCCCGAGATAACTTCTTAAAATACTACGAGACATGTTCGGACTTTGTCCTCGAACTCGAGCCTGCCGTTCGAGCCCAATACATCTTCGGGGAAATAGTCCGAGACAAGTTTGATCGGCCGAGAAACATAGAGCCGGCCGGCTAAGTTAGACCCCGACACAACATCGGAAAAAAAGTCAGAGACAAGTTCGGCCGCCGCTCAAATCACACCCGAGCTTTTTTGCCGAACACGATCCTGACGCTCTCGATGCGGGGGACTATGTCCGGACAACCCTGAGACTTTTGCTCTCGAATGTACCTCTTCACTCGAATCACTCCCGAGCTTTTTTTCCGAACTCGATCAGGCCGCTCTCGATGCCTGGGACTATGTCCGGACAACCCTGGGACTTTGCTGTCAAATGTACTTCTTCGCTCGAATCACTCCCGAGCTTTTTTCCGAACTCGATCCGGCCGCTCTCGATGCCTGGGGCTATGTCCGAACAACACTGGGACTTTGGCCCCTTTTGGATTATAATAGTCTTTGTATCGACTATCTTGTTGAAAGATGCAAACTTACAGTAATTCTCTGTGGCTTCATGTTGCCAAATCTACAGGGTCACTGAAGAGTCTTAAGTAGCCGAAACCATGGTATGACCCATCCCCTTTCTCATTAATATGTTTACTGCTCTTAAAGGATCTCAGTTTTACTTTTATTCGGTCCCAGACATCTTCGGTACTCGCAGAAACTTCGATACGCGTTCAGTCACCGAGCATTCTTCGGGAAAATACTTCGCTGCGAGTTTGGGTCTTGTCACCGAACTATGGCTAGGGTTAGGGTTAATCACCGATCTTTCTTCAGGATCATACATAGATGCATGCTCGGACCGTCCCCGAGCTAAGGCTAGGTTAGGGTTAAGGGCTAGGGTAGGGTTAGGTTTCGGTCCGAGACATGTTCGGTAATCGCAGAAAGTACGATACGCGTTCAGTCATCCAGCATTCTTCGGGAAAATACTTCGCTGCGAGTTTGGGGCTCGTCACCGAACTAAAGCTAGGGTTAGGGTTAGGGTAAATCACCGATCTAAACACTAGAAACTTATTTTATTTTTAAAGCTAGATCCCTTTAGCGTTTAGTATACCGGAATCCCTTCTTTAAGTCCTCCAATGAGGCAGATTTTGTGATCTTTGTTCTCTCTCCGCTGAACAAATCGTAAGCCAAGTGAGCAGCTGTTTCCCAAATAGGTGGCCACTCAGTTACCCGGATTCTAAATACCGTATTCGTTCTAATTAGCGCACAGTGCGCTTAACTTTTTCAAAATGACTAAAAGTTGAGGTAAGAAAATATCGTTTAACCGGTTTTAGGCTTACAGTATGTTTTTTTAGTATTAGTTTTTTCCCCCACCTGGGTTTTTGGGGTGGGAATTTCTTTCTGATTGCACTATTTCCTGAAGAATGGCTGCCCATTCGGCTTACAATATGTTTTCTTAGTATAAGTACCTGATTATTAATTTAGTTTTTTAAAACCTCGGGTTTTGGAGTGGGAATTTCTATCATTTATTTCTGATTGCGCCATTTCCCTTTTAATCCAATCATGGTTGATAACTATGCTACCTTCTTTAATTGCACGCCTTCTTTAATTGCACGCCGGTAGGTGGGGTGTCAGACTCTATGATGGACATAAAAGCTATTCATTTAAGTTGTTTGGGGCCGGGGCTTCTTGTCTATTGCTTGGCCCACCCGGGTTCAACTGGCATTTTCTTTTGCTCCGGGTTTCAGTAAGTTACTAGTATTCGGCGCCCAGTGAACTCCATCGTCAAGAAGATTACTGAATCTGTTGAGTCCTCGTGTTTGATTCATCAGTGTGGGTATCATTATTTCTTTGTTTGTCCTTGAAGATTCATTGACTAGTTAGAAATTCACCATGAGGACCGAACAACTAACTAAATGTTGTGAATCGCTGCAAAAAAAAATGAGGGTGAGGTTAGGCGCATGTAATATCGTTTTTTTTGCCCGCCAGTAATTTTAAATTACTGATCGTTCCAAGGCGATTCTTTTGTTGTGGTTCCATTTGTTAAATATGTTTTGGAGTCGATTTTTTGTGCTGTTTGAACCATATGTACGTTTTCATATTTTATTTAAGTTCGGGTAACTGAGTGACTGCCTATTGGGAAAATAGCTGCTCACTCGGCTTACGATATGTATTCATTGACTAGTTAGAGATTTACCACGAGGACCGAAGAACTAACTAAATGTTGTGAACCACTGCAGAAGCTGAGGGTGAGGTTAGGTACCTGTAAAACCGGTTTAAGCCCGCCAGTAACTTTGTGTTACTGATCGTTCCAAGTCGATACTTCTGTAGTGGTTCTTTTTGTTTTATGTCTTGGTGTTTAAAATTTTTTGTGCTGTTGGCGCCTTATGTATGTTTTCATATTTTTAGTTAAGTTAAGGTAACTGAGTGGCCACCTATTGGGAAAATAGCTGCTCATTCGGCTTACGATATGTTTCATGGTATAAGTACCTGATTGTTAGTTTGGTTTTTTCCCACCTCGGTTTTTGGAGTGGGAATCTTTTTCTGATTGCGCCTTTTCCTGATCTTTGCCTACTTGTACTTTTTTCCATGAAGAAGTACCTGATCGTCAATTTAGTTTTTCCCACCTCGTTTTTGGAGGGAGAGTTTCTTTCTGATTGCGCCTTTACCTGACCATTTTTACAATTAACGGTTCCATGTATACGTCGCTAAAATGTAAAGGATACCATATTGCTACACGTAATCAGGAAACGGCCCAACTGGGGTTGAAATCGAAAAGGCTGCTAGCAATCTTCAAGTAAAAGCTTATTAAGAATTTACATAATCCGAATTTAATGTGTTTATATAATTCTCCCATCTTTAAGAAAAGATATATTTCAGGATGGTGACGGCAGTTAAGAAACACATTAATCCAAATGACAGAAAAATCTAGGGAATAGAAGGATAAAAGTCACTGATTTGGGCTAATCAGACAAATGCAGAAGCTTTCTAGGAATGGCGAGTTTCCATTTAACGGGAATAAGTGTCATTTCACAAAACCTTTACGAAATTGTTCTTTAATGAAAGCTGGAAAAGATTGTCTCACATATTAAGTCGCTGACATTTTCTTGGGGAAGTACAGGGCCAGCTTTTCATTAAAACGTCAGTGTTCATTGTTACTGATCATTTCAAGGTGATATGTCTAATATTACATTACGAAAACTTGCCCATACACTATACATTTTTTCAGCTGTAAAAATTGAAAATTTCACGGACATATTTTCCTGATGTTTTCTTTTCTTTTTCTTTTTTTTTTAAATCATCCCATGGCTTAAGGTTGTTACATATAATGGTTGTCGGTTGGGAATATCGGCTCCACTCATTGGGGCCCTGAGAAATAGATGGGCTGCTAGTGCCTCCAGACACAGCTTATAAACTACTGATGGTTAACCACTCAGAAAGCAAACCATCAATTTGGCATCTTAATTTGTGAAAGTCCCGTAAAATGGACCGTAGCTGTAGACTGGAGCCTTAAGCATCAATTCAGACAAAGCACCATTGCGACTGGAGTGAGGACTATGCATAAGATTTAAGGCCAAATGGAGGTAACATATAACGTAAAATATAAGTTGCTCTTTATCGCAACAATGAATGTTTATAAAAACACACCAAAAGGCCGTGCAATCCAGTCGTGATTCTAATTAATTTCAGCATAAAACTACATTAACTGACAACAAATATAGATCACGACATTAATACACACCAGAAGCCTGTAGATGTTAAATGAGCTGCGTCATGAGAAAATCGGATTTTTGCGAATGCGAAAACAAAGGAGGCGCAGATGAGCTTCGCAGTAACTGCGAACTTGATCAGCGCCTTTGTTTTTGCTACTCAGATAGTACCTAAATCCGAATATTCAAGCTTCTAGCCTGCCTCTGTGACTGTACAGACTGCTTTGTGTCGGACCTGGTCGGAACCCCCGAAGAACGGTTATCTCGCGTCGCGGCTCAAATCATAGTGATCATGGCTTTAATTTGATTAATTAGAACAACAAGTAGTTAGACAGTGACCGTGACGTACTTTTACCTACCATTTGAAATGAAACTGTGCCAGGTTTGTGTAAATTTTAAAAACCAGCATCCTTTGATCTCCAAACATCACTTTCCTGTCAACGCACGCAAACAAGGTTGACACTATCGTCAATAATAGTAACGTTATAAAGCAGTACTCCAGTTTATTTATCCGATACCTGCAGTGCTATTTGGAATCGTTTCAGAGGAGTTTGTCTAAGCGTTCTCACAACCGTACGACTAAACCACTGCCTATATAATATTGAAAAAGATATCCTTATATAAAGGGTGGGAAAATGTGCCCCAACCATTTGGGCCGTGAGAAATAGATTGGCTGCTTGTGCCCCCAGGCAAAGCTTATAACCAATTACCCGACCACTTGATTACTGGTTACTGGTTTACCACTTAGAAGATCTGAGCCTGCCCCAGAAAAGAGGTTTAGTCAAACCATCTTACATATAAGCCTTATTGTTTAATCGGATATTTATATTATTTACCACATTTCGCATGTCATAGCATGCCAATGCTGGGAATAATTCCCATAAAAGCCCCCTACTTTAGACGAAAAGCATCAAATCAAACATCAACGGTAATAATATCTACCTTGGTACATGTGTTCTTTCGAATCATAGGCTACTGATTCCATGTTGCACTTTCTTCTGAACCTTGATCGTACGAACGGTCGACTGAAAATTAGGGCGACACTTTTAAAACTTAACACTTACAACTAATAAATGATTTATAGGGAAAAAATGAGCACGTTGAAAAAAGGGTATCGTCGCAGGAATTATGGTATCATGTCTTCATCACACCAGAATTTAAAATGTAATACTGCCAAAGCACTATCTAGGTAGTCAACAGCGGAGATATGCTAGTAAACAGCGGAGATGTGCTAGTCAACAGCGGAGATGTGCAATCAACAGCGGAGATGTGCTAGTCAACAGCGGAGATGTGCAATCAATAGCGGAGATGTGCTAGTCAACAACAGAGATGTGTTAGTCAACAGCGGAGATGTGCAATCAACAGCGGAGATGTGCTAGTCAACAATGGAGATGTGCTAGTCAACAACGGAGATGTGCTAGTCAACAGCGGAGATGTGCTAGCCAACAGTGGTGATGTGCTAGTTAACAGCGGAGATGTGCAATCAACAGCGGAGATGTGCCAGTCAACAGCGGAGATGTGCAATCAACAGCGGAGTTGGTTGTGCTAATCAACAGCGGAGATGTGCAATCAACAGCGGAGATGTGCTAGTCAACAGCGGAGATGTGCAATCAATAGCAGAGTTGGTTGTGCTAGTCAACAGCGGTGATGTGCTAGTCAGCTACGGGGATGTACCAGTCAACAACGGGGATGTGCCAGTCAACAATGGGGATGCGCTCTACAAAGATTGGTACGACAAGCTTTCGTTTCCTTTCGACATACAAAACCAAGGCATTTTCATGACACGGTCAGTTTCTGTGTAGGTAGGATCAATTTCTCTTAAGTATAATGACGTGAAACAAAACCTTCCTTGATTTGTTTTGATTACATGTCTGAACAGATTCCGACCACTTCCAGTTTCATTTGAGATATTTTATTCATGGAAATGGAACTTTTGTCATATTTAAACACAATTGTTTTATAAGAACGAAAGCATGAGATCCCTTATATACGTGCCATATACACACTCATAAATTCCACACTCTGTCTTCCTTAATTAATTCTGACAGTTGCAAATAGCGGCTGGAAGAACAATAATATTCTGAACACGTATGACTGACAGATGACACTTTTATAACTTAACACTTAAGAGCTGATGAATGATTTAAATAGTTAAGGGCATCATCGCAAGGAATATGGTAATGTATCGTCTTCACGGCATAGTTTATAATGCAGTGTTTCCTAAGATCAAAAAGGCTTGATACAAAACCTTTCTTGATTTGTTTTGATTACATGTCTGAACAGATTCCGACCACCTCCAGTTTCATTTGAGATTATTTTTCAATCATGGATATGGAACTATGGCATGTCCGATTCTAAGGACAAACGCCTGAAAGCCACAATACACGTGGCATATACGCACTTATTGTATTTCTACGACAGTCACTAAATTACGATCATATGTATACGCTCATGATAGTTTAAACATCATGCCTCATTTGTATAATGTACAATTTAGAAAATAGGTTGCCCTTTCTGTTTCAATGAAGCGTGGTGTATGCCCGCCAGAACTGTCTCAGTGAAATACTTCTATTGATTATCATTCTGCAATTTATATTATGCCCAGAAATAAGAACAATATTTGTTTCAAATGAAAGTCTCGGGGCTAACAACAATAAAAGCATCACATATACATACCATAGAAGGGATAACTTGATGGTGCCTCATTTGCGTGTCTGGCCATTAATGAATTTTTGTCCAATTTCCCCTTCACTTTAACTGAATTGACGCTACTGGAGGCATGCAAGTTCATTGAATACGTCTTAATTCGTTACATGATAGGACATGAGCTATCATTTGAAGCCCCAGCAATGACTTAAGACTGGCGACATTTCCGATTTGGCTCTAATGAATGTCGCGTATAAGACCAACAGAAGAAATTCGTCAAGTGGAAAACAATTCCATATAAAATATGTCTTTCTAAATAGCACACACATCAAGTGGGAAGTGTGCATGTACTTGAAGCGTTTTGTATATACTAAACCTTTTGCCTTATCCATGTCTAGTTATTTAAAAAAGAATTAGAACATACGTATAATGCCTTCTGGATATTATTAAATGAGTTATCATTACCAATGCATTGGTTTATATAAGAACGGAAATGGAATTAACATCATCTGACCCCTGAAAACCCTTAAATCCTGGAAATGAGTAAACCCGTTTCGCAGTGTGTGAAAGCAAACTGTGCAAACCAGCATACTTATGCACACAACCAAAACTGCATGTATGTTATATGCGTCTCAGATATCATGGCCGCAATGACTTGTAAATATATTAAATCGCAACGAAAATTGTCTAGATAGCCTAAAAGCTTAGGACACAGAATCGAAAATTCCAGGCAGAAACACCGAAATCATATTTCTTTCTGACGGGACATTGTTCTCTGTCAAAATGCCATTTCTAGCGGGCGTATTTTGTAATTTGCAGTGCCATAAAACGAAACATGTCTTTCTGATTGACTGTCTCTTCGAAACGCCTTTTCATGTACTTCTGTTGTTTACGTCCAAGGGAGGTTTTTTCCGTCTTGTTAAGTTTGGGTATGCTATGGTATTTACTTGTCTTTCCTTGGGCATTCGGTATATCATTTTAGCTCATCTGAGTCACGGGCTCAAAAGCTGAGCTTATATATATGGTGAAGGCGGCGTCTGTGTGTGCTTCTGTCGTGCATCCACGCTTTCAAACGTGTATCTCGGAGACCAAACATTATAAGAAGCCGAAATCCGTGTGACATGCTCAACAAGGCCGTAATGCTAAAAATCTTCTTTCTCAGAACTGGTTGGCCGATCTTTTAGAATTTTGGTATTTAGCATTTGGGACTCCCACCTATCATGATTGTTTAAATTACCTTGACCTATGATCGTATGGCAAGGTCAATTTTTTTTGAAACACTGACCTTGGTATAGGAAAATGAACATAGTGGATGTTTGAAAAGTATTGCAGCCTGAGGCCTGAAAGTTGGTAGATGGAGTAAACGAAGGTGTGTGACTAAGGAGCTATTTCTGTCCACATTTTTCAAATTCACTTTAGTTGGTTGGGGCCGGGTCTTCTTGTCTGTTTCTTGGCCCACCGGGGTTCAACTAGTGTTTTTCTTTTGCTTTGGGTTTCAGTAAGTTATTAGGCGCCCAGGGATCTCTATCGTCGAGCATCTTATTGAATCTGTTTAGTCCTCGTTGTTGATTCATCAGGTTGGTTATTGTGATTTATTTGTTTATCCTTGAAGATTCATTGACTAGACCGAACAACCAACTAAATGTTGTGAACCACTGCAGAAGATGAGGGTGAGGTTAGGCGCCTGTAACACCGGTGTAAGCCCCCCAGTAATTTATACTACTGATCGTTCCAATGCGATACTTCTGTTCTTGTTCCATTTGTTAAATATGATTTGGAGTCGATTTTTGGTGTTGTTTGAACTTTTGTGTTACTGATCGTTCCAAGTCCATACTTCTGTGGTGGTTCTTTTTGTTTTGTGCCTTGGTGTTCAAAATATTTTTGTGCTGTTGGCGCCTTATGTATGTTTGCATACTTTTAGTTAAGTTAAAGTAACTGAGTGGCCACCTATTGGGAAAATAGCTGCTCATTCGGCTTACGAAATGTTTTCATGGTATAAGTACCTAATTGTTAGTTTGGTTTTTTCCCACCTCGGTTTTTGGAGTGGGAATCTTTTTCTGATTGCGCTTTTTCCTGATCTTTGCCTACTTGTACCTTTTTATGTACGTTTTCATATCTTTATTTAGGTTCTGGTAACTGACTCGACTTACGATATGTTTTCTAAGTATAAGTACATAATTAGTTTGTCCCACCTCGGTTTTTGGAGAGGGAATAAAAATTAAAACTGAGTTTCTTTCTGATTTCGCCTTTTCCGGACCATTGCCTACTTGTACCTTTTTACAATAATTATTGTCGGTTCCATGTACGTGTATATGACGCTAAATGTAAAGGATAACTTAGGGATTGTGACCATATTGCTACACATAATAAGGAAACTGCCTAACTTGGGTTGAAACCGAAAAAGCTTCTAGCAATCTTCAAGTTAAAGCTTATTATGAATTTACATAATCCGAATTTAATGTGTTGATATAATTCTCCCATCTTTAAGAAAAGATATATTTCAGGATGGTGACGGCAGTTAAGAAACACATTAATCCAAATGACAGAAAATTTTAGGGAATAGAAGGATAAAAGTCACTGATTTGGGCTAATCAGACAAATGCAGAAGCTTTCTAGGAATGGCGAGTTTCCATTTAACGGGAATAAGTGTCTTTTCACAAAACCTTTACGAAAGTGTTCTTTAATGAAAGCTGGAAAAGATTGTCTCACATATTAAGTCGCTGACATTTTCTTGGGGAAGTACAGGGCCAGCTTTCATTAAAACGTCAGTGTTCATTGTTACTGATCATTTCAAGGTGATATGTCTGATATATGTTTTTTTTCCTTTAAATCATCCCATGGCTAAGGTTTGTTACATTTAAGGATGGGCTACACCCTGAGAAATAGCTGGGCTGCTTGTGCCTCCAGACACAGCTTATAAACTATCCATCTGATTACTGGTTAACCACTTACAACGTCTGAGCCTACCCAGGATAAGTGGTTCATGTCAAACCATCCATACGTACAATCTGTAGTGGCTTACATGGGTGGTTATAATTAAAAATAAAATGGCATCCTAATTTGTGAAAGTCCCATAAAATGGAGGCAGCGTCCCGACATGACCATAGCTGTAGAATGGGACCTTAGGCATCAATTCAAATAAAGGACCATTGTGATAGTGGTGAGGAGACTATACATAAGATTGAAGGCCAACTGGCTCGGAACCTTAAAGGTAAAATATAACGTAAAATATAAGTTGCTCTTTATCGTAACATTGGATGCTTATAAAACACACAATAAGGTCGTGCAATCCAGTCGTGATTCTAATTAATTCCAGTCGTGATTCTAATTAATTGCAGAACAAAACTACATAAAGCTGACAACAACTATAGATCACTGCTCTCATACACGACATTTATACACACCAGAAGCCTGTAGAGGTTATCTGCTAAATCATCGTGATCATGGCTTTATTTTGATTAATTAGAACGACAATTAGTTAGACAGCGACCGTGGCGTACTTTTACCTAGCATTTGAAATGAAACTGTAACAGGTTTGCGTGCATATAAAAACCAGTGTCCTTTTTTATCTCCAAACTTATCACTTTCCTGTTAGCGCACGCAAACAAGGTTGACACTGTCGTCATTAATAGTAACGTTAGAAAGCAGTACCGTACTCCAGTTTAGTTATCCAATACTTGCAGTGCTATTTGGCATAGTTTCAGAGGATTTTGTCTAAGGGTTCTCATAAACATACGACTAAACCACTGCCTATTATAATATTGAAAAATATGCCCTAATATAAAGAATTGGAAAATGGGCCCTCACCCAGTTGAGCCGTGAGAAATAGATTGGCAGGTTGTGCCTCTAGGCAAAGCTTATAACCGATTACCCGACCACCTGATTAAAATAATTGTTAGATCCTTTGGAAGCAGTTAAAATACAAAGCTAGAAGATGGGCCATATTGTACAATTTCGGGTAATGAACCGTCATCAGTGACCCTTTATAAAACTGGCAGCGAAAGCCAGACATTTTGCTGCAATTTCAAGAATTTACATCTGTGTAGTCTAAATCAAAGACTCAAATTCCCAAAGGGGCCAAATAATCAAAATACTGTTAAGAGGATGATTCTTAACGTATAAAAATTTGAAATACTTAATATATATTCACTGATCCCAAAGGATCAAAAGAAAAATATAATCTGCACTATAGATGATGTACGGGGAGACTTTTAGATTACTGGTTTACCACTTAGAAGATCTGGGCCTGCCCATGACAAGTGGGTTAGTCAAACCATCCATACATATAAGCCTTATTGTTTACCCGGATGACTATATTATTTACCACATTTCGCACATTTAACATGCCAATGCTGGGTAGAACTCCCATAAAATATCTCGGCTTTAGACGAAAAGCATCAAATCAAGCATAATAAACGGTAACATTATCTATTTCGGTACATGTGTTCTTTTGGATCATAGGCTACTGATTCTAGATTATCTTTAGAAATTTGTTCTTGTTAAAAAACACACTTAAAATGCCAAACCCTTCACCAGATAGGTGTTCAATCATGCAGTTCACGTCTTCATTGTACACGCAATTCAGCAATTTCAAAATGAAATTTTCAGAAAAGATAATAACCAAGCAACATCTGTTTGGTTTGTATTTCAAATCGTTATCGAAAGATTTGAAAATTGGATCTTCATGTTGAATTTCCTTTAAAGTGCAGGTTATGTATAATAAGACTGAACCGAACGCCATTTTTATAGTCAGGAGGATCACTCCCTCTATAGAAAGGTACAAGTAGGCAAAGATCAGGAAAAGGCGCAATCAGAAAAAGATTCCCACTCCAAAAACCGAGGCGGGAAAAAACCAAACTAACAATCAGGTACTTATACCATGAAACATATCGTAAGCCGAATGAGCAGCTATTTTCCCAATAGGTGGCCACTCAGTTACCTTAACTTAACTAAAAATATGAAAACATACATAAGGCGCCAACAGCACAAAAAATTTTAAACACCAAGACATAAAACAAAAAGAACCACTACAGAAGTATCGACTTGGAACGATCAGTAACACAAAGTTACTGGCGGGCTTAAACCGGTTTTACAGGTACCTAACCTCACCCTCAGCTTCTGTAGTGGTTCAGTGATAAACAAGAAATAAGAAACTTGCTCGCCAAGTTTGTGATGCATATAGCGCCATCAATGATTGATGAGCGTGAACTTTTCCACTGAAGGAGGTGTGATGTTGATAGTTTGGCTCACGTTACTTTTAAGTCACCCAGGCTCGGTATTAATTGGTGAACAAAAGTCAAAGTTACTTTGCTCAGAACAAATATTTGTTCTCATCCACATAGTACCAGGAAAACATGTCCACCTTATACCCCACTTTCATATAGTAAAACTGGGGTATGATGGGGTATACCTATATTTCTTATTTTTGCTCTAAAACATGGGTTGTGAGTACTCGTTAGAACCGCATCGGTCTTGACAGAGCGTGGAATTTTATTTACACTTAATTGCATTCACATCTGAGCCGTGTCATGAGAAAATGTTTTTGCCTATTGCGAAAACAAAAACGCAGATCAACTGTTCAGTTGCTGCACATCTGATCAGTGCCTTTGCTTTCGCTATTTGGATAGTACATTTCCTCGTCTAGTCAATTTCAAAATTTCAAGCTTCTAGCCTCCTTCTGTGAATGTACAGTTCGCGGCTCATATAACCTTAAGCACAATTTTGACATATTGACTTGACCATCATGTTACTTGGCTGAGTACATTGGGACTTTGTGATAGGTTTAGTATATTCTTATTTCATTTTAGATGGGATAGGTTTATTATTTTCATATTTCATTTTTCGATGGCGTTCCTCTAAACAACAAAACAGCCGAAGACGGACACCGCGTTCTCTTTCTACTGCTCGTTATGTTCACATGTTCTCACAAAGAGGACAGTAAGGCCATTACGAAAACATGCCCATGCAATGTACAGTGATTTCTAATTTGTAAAAATTATAAATTTTCAATAGAATTTTTGTTATTTGTCTTATTTTTGCTCAAAGCATAGATTGTGGGTACACGCTAGGACCGCCTCGGTCTTTCTTAATTCTGATAGTTGTAAATAATGGCTTGTACTTTCGTCTCAACCTCGATCGTACGAACGGATGACTGAAAATCAGGGCGACACTTTTAAAACTTAACACTTACAGCTAATAAATGATTTAAAGAGAAAAAAGAGCGCGCTGAAAAAAGGTATCATCGCAGCAATTATGGTATCATGTCTTCTTTACAGCAGAATTTAAAATGTACTATTGCCAAAGCACTATCTAGGTTGTCAACAGCGGAGTTGCGGTCTACAAAGATAAGTTTTCGTTTGCTTTTCACATACATACCAAGGCTTTTTCATGACACGGTCAGTTTCTGTGTAGGTAGGATCAATTTTTGTTTAAGTATAAAGACGTGAAACAAAACCTTCCTTGATTTGTTTTGATTACATGTCTGAACAGATTCCGACCACCTCCAGTTTCATTTGAGATTATTTTTCAATCATGGACATGGAATTATGGCATGTCTGATTCTAAGGACGAACGCCTGAAAGCCAAAATACACGTGGCATATACGCACTTATTGTATTTCTACGACTACATTACGATCATATGTATACGCTCATGGCAGTTTAAACATCATGCCTCATATGTATAGTCTGCAAGTTTGAGAGTGCCTATCCGTTTCAATGAAGCGTGGTGTATGCCCGCCAGAACTGTCTCAGTGAAATACTTCTATTGATTATCATTCTGCAATTTATATTATGCCCAGAAATTAGAACAATATTTGTTTCAAATGAAAGTCTCGGGGCTAACAACTGTAAAAGCATCACATATACATACCATAGAAGGGATAACTTGATGGTACCTCATTTGCGTGTCTGGCCATTAATGAATTTTTGTCCAATTTCCCCTTCACTTTAACTGAATTGACGCTACTGGAGGCATGCAAGTTCATTGATACGTCTTAATTCGTTATATGATAGGACATGAGCTATCATTTGAAGCCCCAGCAATTACTTAAGACTGGCGACATTTCCGATTTGGCTCTAATGAATGTCGCGTATTAGACCAACAGAAGAAATTCATCAAGTGGAAAACAATCCCATATAAAATATGTCTTTCTAAATAGCACACACATATCAAGTGGGAAGTGTGCATGTACTTGAAGCGATTTTCGTATATATTGATTATTTGTATGAATCCCTTTTGCCCAGTCCATGTCTCCTTAGCTTAAAAAGAATCAGAACATACGTGTAATGCCTTTCGGATACTATAAAATCAGTAATCATTACCAATGCATTGGTTTATATAAGAACGGAAATGTAATTAACATCGTCTGACCCCTGAAAATCCTTAAATCCTGGAAATGAGTAAACCCGTTTCGCTGTGTATGAACAAACTATACAAGTCAGCATGCTTAAGCACACAACATGCACTGCATATTTGTTATATACGTCTCAGATATCATGACCGCAATGACTTGTAAATATATTAAATCGAAACCAAAATTGCCAAGATATCCTTAAAGCTTAGGACAAAGATTCATAACTTCTAGGAAGAAGCACCGAAATCAAATTTCCTTCTGACAGGACATTGTTCTCTGTCGAACTGCCATTTCTAGCGGGCTTATTTTGTAATTTGCAGTGCCATAAAACAAAACTTGTCTTTCTGTATAACTGTGTCTTCAAAACGCTTTGAGTTCATGCATGTTCGTTCTTTTGTTTGTGTCCAGGGGAGTTTTCTCGTCCATGGGATGTGTTAGGGTATTTAATTGTCTTTCCTTGGGCATTCCATATACCATTTTAGCTCACCTGAGCCACAGGCTCAAAAGTTGAGCTTATATATAGGATGGAGGCAGCGTCTGTTTGTGCGTCCGCCCGTGCGTCCACACTTCAAACATGTATCTCGGAGACCAGCAGACCGAAAGCAATCAAACAAACATTATTAGAAGTGACATGCTCAACATGACCGTCATGCTCAGATATGCTCGAAAAACCTTCTTTCTCTGAGCTGGTTGACCGAATTTTAAGAATTTTGGTTTTTAGCACATTGGACTCCTATTATAGATTGTTTAAAAGATGGCCTTAGGATGACCTTGAATTTTTAAACATTGACTTTGACATAGGAAAGTGTAAATTGTGGATTTTTGAAAGGTATTGCAGCAAGAGGTCTGGAAGTTGGCAGATGGAGTAAACGAAGGTGTTTAACTAATATAGGTCAAGGTCATTTATTGACATTGGCTCTGTCCACACTTTCACATGTAAAAGTGAAATTTCATGTGGAGTCGCCATCGAAATGGGGAACGAAAGTTTGGTCGCGAAATCTAGCAAACACGCTCAACATGGCCGCCATCCTCAAAAATCTTCACAACCGCTTGGCCGATTATCATGAAACTATAAAATAGGTTGCCTATGTATATGATTGCAGAAAGGTGGGAAAATGGCATTTAATGGGGAAAACGTGCTTGGAATAGGAAAATGGGCAAAAGTATTAATGCTTATGAAAGTATTTTTACTCCAGGGGATCGTATGCCTCTGACCTGGGACAAGTACATGTATATTGCCATATAATTCAAACATCTCTGAAACCGCTTCAAGTTTCATATGAAATTTATGTAAACTTTATACAAAAGGCCAAGGTCACATGACCAAGGTGGCTGCCATGCCCATTTATGGTCAACCCTTTAAATTCTTCTACCTGAACTCAAAAAGGCCTATGATCATGACACTTGGTATGTAGCATCAGGGTTTCATATTGTAGAACGTTTATGTAAATAATGACCCTCGGATTACCTTGACCTATTTTACGACAAGGTCAACCTAGGTTGCTTAATTATTTGAATTTGGAAAATTGGTAAAATGTCATTTAATGGTGGAAAGCTTGCTTCAAATAGGAAAAGGTGCAGCATAATCATGTTAATGAAAAACATTTGATCCCAGCATTTAGTCGGCCCTCGCCCCCGGGCAAAATAAATTTGAATGCATTTGGGCAAACGCATCTTCAAAACCAGAAGTTATATACGAAAGTTGACTTGTATTTTCAGCGAATGACTGAAGGTCTATGAACCTTTGATGTGATTGGTCAAATGGTTTCCGAAAAATTTAAGTTTTAAATTTTTAAAATATGTAAATGACCTTTGGCCGAGGACAAGGTCAAGAAATGGCCTTGACCTTGAATACCCATATAACTTCATTAACTCAATAACGTATCTGTATCTACCTACTTTCAGGTTGCGAAACTTCCTGAAAATGAATACATTATTTTCTTTTTGTTTCCATTAAAAAGCATATGTGACCTTATTTAACCTTGCTGTAAAATAGGTCAAGATTACCTAAGATTATGGTTTATACAATCTATGATGGGCCAGTGCCCCTGATGCTATTTACCAAGGTTTGTTGAAATCAGTCTCCCGGTTGCAGAGAAGAAGATTTTTAAGGTTTTTACCATCTTGGTCATGTGGCCTGGATCATTACAAACTTAGATCCCCACTTCCTGAAGTTGCTCCAAATTAAGTTTGGCTTCGATGAGGAGATTGGTTTCAGGGGAGATGTTTCGGAGATGCTTGAACATTGTAAACTACAACTACAACAACGACGGAGCATGGGTATACCATAAGCTCACCTCGTGAGCCTAACGGCTCAGGTCAGCTAAAAATTAAAACCATTGGCTGTAGTGACGCCCATTACTGCTTTCTAAAAGGTTTTACAAGAGACCACCATTATCATCATTTACAATGGTGTAGTCGCAAAATATTGTAATTATGGCTGTGTCTCCTCCAAATCTTCATTTCTGCGAGGGCCCGTCCATTGAAACCGGGAGAAATTGGTAGACTGCTTGTGCATCAAGGCAAAGCTGAACACTACTGACCGACCAACTGATGACTGGTTAACCGCTTAGGTCTTAGCCTGCTCAGAGAGTTAGCCATATCATCAATACATATAAATAAGCGTAAGCCGTAGCTGTTTACTTGGCTGTTTATATTTGGAAGCACGTTTTGGATGTCATGACGTCCTTGTGTTGGGTAAAAAAATGGAGGTAAGGTCCTAATATGACCAGTAGTTTTGACTGGGGCGTAAAGCATTCAATTAAACGAACACTCATTTCACCCCATCCTTTTCATTCGACCAACCAGTGCAGTGTTGTGAATCATTTTAATGTCGGACTTGATTCCTGAGTAGTTATTAGCCGTAAGTTATGTTTGCTCCGCAACTCACTTTGGTGTAAGTTATTCACACCGTACACTTGAACCGACTGTTTTGAAGACAGATTACTGTTTTGAAGACAGATCAAATGGAAATTGTTGTAAAAAGGGTAGGTGGAGATTTCTTGTATGTAAAAAGTAAGAAGTGAATCTGTTGCGCCCTGACGTTAATGGAGAAAGTCTTTGATGTTTGGGGATACTGCAGTAGCAACCATAATTTATTTTGTGCCCAAATAAGACTGCTGTCAATCCATTATTACAGTCGGTTGTATGGTGGGTTATTATAATAAGTTTATTTTCTCATCTGCCATACGCTTGCTCTTGCATTGAGTTGTGTGTGGATGTTTGGGAGCGCGATAGTATTCGACTCCAATAACGGAGATGTCCTGGGTTTGAGCGCTACCTTAGCCGGGTTGTGCCCGTGAACAAGTCCAGTTAATCAACCCAGCTCTGGTACTACCCAGGAAGTGTTTGCTAACCCCAACATGACTGAAAAAATCATTGACTTGGACGCAAAGCAATAAGCCAATTAACTAAATAACTTGATGGTCGTAAGCAACACCTATTTATTTTCATGTCACCGTTATTTCGCATTATAGGAGATTTCCTTATTTTTCTTTATGTGTATTTATATCGTTCAGATACTGTCCAATATTGTTTTCTGATATACTGTCTGATTCATATATAAAGTTTTAAAAAGTTATACTGTTATTTTAAAATGTCTATGTTTGTTGGTTTAAACTTTTATTTCTGTATATACATGCACATATAATAATACAAACAAAGCATTTTATACAACCGTTGCATATATAACAAGGGATTCAGAAGAAAGTCGAAACGACTTTTTCAGAATCTGTGTCCCATGTTTGTTGACACATACACCCCATTCAATTTCTTAAATTATTTAATTATTTGTTTCAGACATTCCTTTTTTCTAAGTTGAACAAATATTTTGTTGACTTGTTTCTCTCTTCAACCCATCTGGCTCTACTTCTTATTTTTGTTCCTTCGTTTTTGCACATCTCTTATTCCAGTCTCTAAGACCTGTGTCCTAGCACATTTACTTCACCTATACCCCCTTATATGACTGAAAATTGGTCGCATGTGCGTAAAGCAATAAATCAGCTCAACAAATTGAGAAAAAGCTCTCTAACGTGGCTCTAATTGTTATGTATTGGTGTTGATTTTTTGTATATTTTTCTTATATTTAGTTAAGTCCGGTTAACTGAGTGGCCATCTATTGAGAAATGGCTTCTCATTCGGTTACGATTTGACCTCTTTGTATTAGTACCGGAATGCCAATTTAATATTTTCCACCTCGGTTTTTGAAGAAGTACTTACGTTTGGATTGCACCATTTCCTGATAATTGCTTACTTTTATCTTTCTGTCAGTTTCTGCTTGTATCAGTCCCTTCTTTAGGTAAATAGCCGCTCAATCGTCATTCTCTTTGTATCAGTTATTTGTATTTGTTATTTTGGTGCATGAATATGGCTTTGTTTGTGCCGGTTCCTGGTTGAATTTTTGTGCTGTCAGCACCTTGTGTATTTTCACATTTTTTTTTCATATTTTAAGTTAAGTTTGGGTGGCTGAGTCTATTCTGCTTACAATGTGTTTTCTTAGTATAAGTGCCTGATTGTTGCATGATTTAGTTTTTTCCCACCTCGGTTTTTGAAGTGGGAGTTTCTTTATGATTGCACCATTTCCTGATCGTTGCCTTCTATTACTTTTATGTCGAAACGAGTAATTGTTATGTATTGGTGTTGATTTTTTGTATATTTTTCTTATATTTAGTTAAGTCCGGTTGACTGAGTGGCCATCTATTGAGAAATGGCTTCTCATTCGGTTACGATTTGACCTCTTTGTATTAGTACCGGAATGCCAATCTAATATTTCCCACCTCGGGTTTTGAAGTGGTACTTACGTTTGGATTGCACCATTTCCTGATAATTGCTTACTTTTATCTTTCTGTCAGTTTCTGCTTGTATCAGTCCCTTGCAATGAATGTGATCTTTAGGTAAATAGCCGCTCAATCGTCATTCTCTTTGTATCAGTTATTTGTATTTGTTATTTTGGTGCATGAATATGGTTTTGTTTGTGCCGGTTCCTGGTTGCATTTTTGTGCTGTCAGCACCTTGTGTATTTTCATATTTTTTTCCTATTTTAAGTCAAGTTTGGGTGGCTGAGTCTATTCTGCTTACAATGTGTTTTCTTAGTATAAGTGCCTGATTGTTGCATGATTTAGTTTTTTCCCACCTCGGTCTCTGAAGTGGGAATTTCTTTCTGATTGCATCATTTCCTGATCGTTGCCTACCTTTACTTTTATGTCGAATCGAGTAAGCGCAAGACTGGAGGATTTCGGTTTTTAAGGGTAAAAGTTTAACAAACACATTGTAGAACTTGCATCAAAGAACTTTGTTTTATTTGCAACATACAATAAAATAAATAAATTGTAAAACAATATTAAGTCATCAAAAATAATTTATATACACTTTTCCCTCACACATTAATCCATTTATTCGTTTAAAAACTTACCAAATTGTAAATAAGCATCGGCTTGAAAAAGAAACTTCATAAATTTGCAGCAAAGAAACTTATGGTCATATAATTTTTGCTTAGATAGTAATGCCCTGGTCATACATAGAAAGCTAACGTCGGACACATTAGATATCCACTACGCAAGAGCAGATAAAAGATCGATCAGGTAAATCCTTTTCCTTGAAAGTAGAACAAAGAGTTAGTCATTTGATAAAGATTTGACATTTAATGCTGGTAAACTGCTTTGCACAGATTGTCAGAAAATGGCGAGGCTGAATTAGTAGCCGTCACGAAAGTTTCTTGGTAGTATATAATTGACTACAAAGAATGAACTAACCAACATTGTTTGCTCGACCAAATTATCCAAAATCTGGTTAAGTATATATAAATTTAGATATAACTGACAGTTCCAAGGCAAAACGTTGGTCGTGGTTTTCTATATTTCTTGATTTGGTGTTTTTTTGTTAACGACTTACGTGTTTTTCAATTCGTTTAATTAACTGAATGGCAATTTGAAAATGGCTCCTCACTCTATTTATAACGTGAAATGTCTGAAGCGATTCTAAGCTGAGCTGAGCGAGTTTTACATGTAATTATATATGCTATTTCTTACTTGTCATTTGTAGTAAATTTTTCTTGTGCGTTTTATGATTAAACGGCCATGGAAACATATTTTTTTTCAGTCCTGGCGGGACTTTACCAGCACAACTTTGCACCAGTTAGACTCGAACCTAATCTCTCTCGATTCGGAGAGCGACACCATACCACAAGGCTACTACGCATCCTTATAAAATCAAGAATTTATGTATTAAAATACGTTTGACACAGGAATTACATGATAACTGTAACTGTATATATAAGACACGTTCGCTTAGAGAATAGTTACCCTGTTCGTAAATTACATGTGTGACAAATATACATGTATGCGAACTTCTGGTTTCAGAGAAGAAGATTTTTGTTTAGTTTTTTCCCATTGCAAGTCTATGGGAGCTATCTAGGACCAATGTCCCTGTAAACGCTCATAAGAACAAAGAGCCAATGGTGGTGTTTGAAGGTTTTCCTATAGTAGTAGATCTATGGAGACTACCAACCCCCGGGGCGTAGCCAAATTTGACCCTAGGAGCATGAATGGTTAAATTTATGTAGAGGACCATTATCCATTGCTACATGCCAAATATCAAAGTTGTGGGTCTTGTGCTTTCAGAGAAAAGAAGATATGTTTTACCTTTTTTCCCAGTTAAAACTTATATGTTGTCATGGCAACCTGAGTTCCAGAACAACTGCCCAAAACAATATGCTACTCTTCCTACTGTCCAGTGATGTTGTGTGTGTAATTTGATAAAGATCCGCCTACTGGCTTTGGAGATATTGATGTTTGAATGTTTTCCCATAGTAAGTCTATGGAGACTATCGACCCCCGGGGCGTGGTCAAATTTTACCCCAGGGGCATGATTGGCCCAA
Source organism: Rugalucina vietnamica (assembly GCA_964017185.1). Lineage (NCBI taxonomy): Eukaryota > Metazoa > Mollusca > Bivalvia > Lucinida > Lucinidae > Rugalucina > Rugalucina vietnamica. The sequence goes on from OZ024872.1 coordinate 65,665,135, forward strand.
TTCATGTAGATAATTTGATAAAGGTCCGCCTACTGGCTTTGGAGATATTGATGTTTGAATGTCTTCCTATTGTAAGTCTATGGAGACTATCGATCCCCCGTGACGGGGCCAAATTTGACCCAAAGGGGACGATCGGCACATTTTATAATGGGGATTACTAAACACTGCTACATTCAAAATATAAAAGCTGTGGACCTTCTGGTTTCAGAGAATAATATTTTTTAGTTTTTCCTATTGAAAGTCTATGGGAGCTATTTGTTGCCATGGAAACCACAATTTTGATACAATCTGCTCCTAAACCCAGTGCAGTCAATTCCCCAGCCAAATGATGGTTCACATCAAATTTGATCAAGATTGGCCCACTAACTTCTTTGAAATTGTGGACGGACGACGACGACGGATGCCTGCCCATCCTATAAGCTCACCTTTGAGCCTTTGGCTCAGGTGAGTTAATGATTGTTCGACCATTTTAACATGCACATTTATCACAATATATCTATGCAATGAGAAAGCATGCCTTCGATCACACGAGCTGTTCATGTGTTTAATACACAAGCTTACACATCCTTGAATGGCTGCCAAGTCAACCCTGAATCAAGGTTGGACGCAGGGTCCTGAAGACAGGATTTCCCATTGTAAACTGGTCATATCATCTACCTACTGTCTCCACGTCATTGTCACGAAAATCCATGCCACCTGAGGCATTATAAATTAGATCGTCATGTTCTTTTATTACATCACAACTCCTCAGATAATTTTCCATATGTCTTTCCCAATCCATTGACTAGACTTGATATTTCGAAGTAGGTGCTTTGATTCCCAGTAGTCTCTTCAATCGGTCATAGCACCGACCAGTTTATTGGCATTTAGAGCGATGTTAACTGTCTGAATCAGGTGACCCGTTGTACAAGGACTACTATTCACTTTCGACATATGGAGCACGCACACGATCTTGCTGATTTGAACACAACTTCTCTAACACCGTTGACACATTGGACTAAGATTTTGACCTGCAAATAGACAAATCAAAGGTTAGGTAAAATTGTTTTCAGATGCACTGCTAGCAAGATACACGCACATTGTATGTACTCATATATCAGTTGCATTAATAAATGAAATTCACAGCATCTTCAGCAGTGTCAGGTTCTAAATATTTGTATAGGCTTCCTTTCACGTGAATTTTAAAAGCTATCCACATAGGTAACACCTAAATAATGTGGTACACGATGAAGCAAAGGAATACTCACGCGTTAGATCTAGAATAAATTGCTCATTGATGACCAGAGCAATTACTAATTATTGAAATTCAGATTAATCGAGACATTTTTTCTTGAATGATTTACAGCTATCAGAAAATATAAAACGATGTATGAAGGATTTGCCATGCTATTAACCTGACACAAGTTGCAATGAAGAGCCATTGTCAGACATGATCAATAGATAATGGACTGAAAAAGACAATTTAACAAGGATCTAATCGGATGCTTACAACGTGTGGGATAGTAAAAACAATTAGGCCCGAATACAATGTTCTTTTCATGCGGCAATCAGTTGAATTGTCAAAGGTTACCTGTCCACAATCAACGTAATAATCGCCACGGAAGTATGAAAAATACAAAATTATAATCCTGTCGTTGTTCATGCAGAGGCATCTTTATAGCAGATTAAAAGGTCACATCTTTTTCTACCAAAAATGCTTTATGTCCATTGGAGGGGGTTGTACTTACATTTAAAGTGTGCTCAGACTTATTATAAAGATACACAACTTAACAAAAGAAAAACAGTATTTACTGAGTTGCACAACCAACGCAACTCGTCATTATACTTAAGATAACTTTTTTGGTTTCAGTCGATTTATCAGAAATTCCGAATATCTGTAGTTCAAGCATTGTCAAGCCGAACTGTGAAAATCAGCCGTCAGACTTTTTTCGTTCCCTTTCAATTGCGTAAAAACTGGCGGAGGGGTCATTTGCAAAAGTGATGGAAATCAACGATTTTGACATTTTTTTTTTTTGCTAAACTGTGCAAACCACCCTAATCTAAAGCAGCGAAACACATTAAAGAGCGATTTTCCCATAGCTGCAATACACTTTATTCAATAAGGCTAGGTTACCAACACAAAAGTGAGTGAATTGTTGAAAACATTCAGCCCGTGCGCGCGGGGCACGGATAATGCATTTTTATACCCTGGGGCGTGTTCCCGCGCACTAAAATCTCAGATTTGTTAACATACACAGATTATGATGATAAGGCACACACGTTTTCACATAACTGACCAATTTCTGGCGTTGAGCCGTGGGTGTCAACATTGATATTGCCATACATGTCAACTCATCGGACGACCTTCCAAGATTTTAATTGAGTGAATTGTTTTGGAAAATGTTTAGCCCGTGCGCGCGGGGCACGGAAAATACATTTTTGTACCAAAGGGCGAGTTCCCGTGCATACGCACTAAAATCTCAGATTTGATAACACCACAAAGATTTTCGAGTCATTTCTATGATGATAGAGCACAAACGTTTTCACATAATTGACCAATTTAAAAGATGAGAGGAAAAAATAAAGTTGCATTGGCTGTGGAACTCAGTATATAAATAATGAAAAACTTCACTGAGGATGGTCCACATGGGGAAAAGAGAATGGTTTGGTGAACATGTGTCAGAAAGAGAGAAACAAAGTGCAAGTAGGCAATGATCAGGAAAAAGCGCAATCAGAAACACCCACCCCAAAGACCGAAGTGGGAAAACACTAAATTGACAATTAGACACCTGTTCTAAGAAAACATATTGTAAGCCGAGTGAGCAGCTATTTCCCAATAGGCGACCACTCAGTTACCTAAACATTACTAAAATATGAAAATCCACATAAGGTACAAACAGCACAAAAATTCAACACCAAGACATAAAACAAAAAGAACCACAATAGTATCGCCTTAGAACGATCAAATATATAAGGGGGTAGAGTATGGTGAATAAGTGTGTGCAATATGAGAAAAGCGTCTGAATTATATGGTGAGAAGAGGTATGCGCAGACTGTAGTACTCTTTGTCCGAATATGAAATTAACTACAATCAGTACGTGACTGTATGCTTAATGACGACGAAAACAAGCGACTAATGTGTATCATTTTGAAAGTCACATCCCTTCCAGTTTACAAAGATTCAGATATCTTAACGGACATTACACATACAAATATATTATCCTCCATCCACAAAAACAGGGAAATAATACACGTTGTAGAAACCGTGCTTATTATATGAAAGGGATATACATGGCCATACATCATTAAAGGAATTGGATAGCCAATTATGCCTTAAAATATTTCTCTGTGACGGTCTTGTAAAAGATCTTTGACCAAGGCAGAGATTAGCTTGAGTAATGATATGTTTACCATCGACAGCTGACTTAATAATTGCATGTACTGTCTAGCGGAAGCACACTGAGTCGTATGATACTTTATTTGCGTTGGATGTAATACTTTACATGGTAAACAGGCCTTTGTTGACGACCCTTTGGTCACGAAGGCGCCCATACAATTTGGCGGTAGCAGATCTTACCCCGGACAATACAACAGGACAGCTGTATCAGTTTAGCTGCATTGTTGTACTGTGTGGAGTCTCCAGTCTCGTCACAGCATGTCCTTGTCAAAGTTTGTCATGGAATACTGTCATGGGAAGCCGGTGAATAGTTTCATCCGAAAGACTGAACCGAAGATACCTGGCGAGTGCTTTAACCACTAAGCCTCACAGGTTGGTTTAACCCCTACACCTCAGAGACCATTAGGAATTATACAAGCAACCATCAAACTTTGATGGGACTTAAAATGTTTTCCAAATCCAACCAAAGAGCCTTTCTGTACTTTACCACAGCGTCTCTGAGTCTATCTGTGCTGCGGATGCTGTGTCGGCCGCTAATTTTACTGGTTATATTATATCACCAACAAAGTTATTTTTGAGGCATCAATGAGTGCTGCTAGTTATCTGAACCTGCTACTTTCCTTGACTGAATTGACGGACTTTCGAAAATTACCATAAAGCTCGTGATCAAAGGGCATTAGCAGTATTTCCTGTATCGTATTCTTAAAATGAATGTATCGAGGCGCTATTCAAGGGAATTTGGAAATCTTTGGTCGCTTGAATTAGGATAATTAACATGGCGATATATGGGAAAAGATATATTACTTCCTAGTATATTTTGAGCAGCTTTGCTACACAGCCACCTTTGTCGAGTTTTATCATGACGCGGGCTCCCGTGCAAATCTCTTTTGACACACCCATCAATCTACGTAAAATTCTATATTTGTCGGTAACAGAATCGTTAAGCTTTTTATCTGAGTTAATGTATAAAACAAAATCTTGAGCCCCAAGGGCCAAATTAAGACTACTAATGAGGAAAATTTAATCTCGGTCAATGAAAGTAAATACAACATAAAAAGAATACCGTAGAACGTTTTCCGTGATCAGTGAAATATGATCGTGACCGAAGACATTATTGTATTAGAATGGTCTGTATAAGGAAGCAACGGGGACGCTAATATATCGTAATGGGCGTTTCATGTTACATCACGTTAAATCGCGACAAATTAGGACTTCCCGTCGTGTCTACTTATTCGGGTCAAATTTACAAAGGAAGTTGTATTATGTGGACTTCGTCCTTGATGAATAAACTTATGACGTTTTCTTTTCTGTGAAACGGATATTTTATACGAAAGTGAAAAAGGCAACTACCATGAACTGGCACAATCATAATAACAGATACCTGCCACTATGAAATCAATAAGAAACGAAAACACGCCCATGCAATTTACAGAGATTTTTATGTTGTAAATATTGAAAATTTTCAGTAGATTTTTTTTGTTATTTTTCTTATCTTTGCTCAAAACATAGATTGTGGTTCTAACGAGTACCCACAATCTATGTTTTAGAGCAAAAATAAGAAAAATAGGTATACCCCTGCATACCCCAGTTTTGCTATATAAAAATGGGGTTCGAGGGGGTATACATTACACGGACATGTTTTCGTAATGGTCAGATTCGGTTCGCGTTTAGAAAATAACTCACTCCCAGATTGATCACATGTATGTGAAAAAGTTCTTTGACAAAGCTGATTTCCGTAAAACATGCTGGTAAAATAATCTTATAATCTTAAGTGGGGTTAAAGTAGTACGTTACTTCTTCAAGAAACGATTTAAACCAGACAAGTCTTGAATGAAATGTCATTTTAAGATCTCATCCTATTACATCCTAGCCGTTAACACGCTTAATATCCAAAGAATTTCAGCAGGAGATACATTATCACAGCATTTGAACCTTTCAGTTGCCGAGAAAAGAAACAATCGATGTAACATCATATAAGGTCAACCCTGAGCACAATGTACGGAGCAAGGGACATTTGTGGAACACGAACTCACTGACATTTAAAAGAACGTACGATATCAGGTGACTTAAAACGTCGTTCAAACACAAAACCTGAAATCTTTTCCGGATTTTTTTGGGGAGATTTGTCATCTTCAAATGTCAAATCAAGACGACCGATGTGCAACAAGGAAATGGAAATACCAGAACAAAATACAAAGTAAGAATAGAACGTAAAGAGATTGTACAACATTTAAAATCCAACCAAAGACGCCAGGCGAGAATGTGCAGCATGAACCATTTAAAAACTATAACAACGTGAATGAAGAGCACGGTGACTAGCTTATACCCAACAAGGTAGCCATATAGCCAGCATCAACCAAACGTTACCAGAATAAGAAAGCAAGAGCACAGATCACAGCAGCAACACCTTTAGAATTTTTCTTGTCTGTTGCTTGACCTGTATTTTCCTTTTGCTCCGGAGTTAGTAAGTTATTTGGCGCCCAGGGATATCTCCATCGTTGGGCAGCTTACTCAGTCTGTGAGTCCTCATTTTTTATTCATCATGGTATTAATCATGATTTATTTGTTTGTCAATGGTGATTCATTGACTAGCTAGATATTCACAACGAGGACCGAACAACTAACTAAATGTTGTGAACCACTGCAGAAGCTGAGGGCGAGGTTAGGTCCCTGTAAAACCGATTTAAGCGCGCCAGTAATTTCCAAGGCGATACTTCTGTGGTGGGTCTTATGTCTTGGTGTAATTTTTGTACTGTTTGCGCCTTATGTATGTTATCATATACAGTCGGACAAAAGTTAAGCATCACTTGAATATTTTCCAAAATAATCAGTAAAACATTCAATACAGAAATATTTTCTTTTAATATTTGTGATATTTGTTATATTGGTAATAAATTAAAGCAAACGCGGATGAGGTTGTTCTTAAGGTAGACATGTAGGCGTTGTTAAAGCAGACACACCCAAACATAGCCAAAAATCGCTGTTTCCTAGTCCATATGACGCTGCTAAAAGACTTTAACTTTGACCTCGAAATGTTCAGTGCTATGGAATTCTTTGTTTCTCTGTCCTTTACGGGTGTCATAGAACCAATCTGGCTTGAATAACTGGCTGTCAACTTTGGACAATTATTGCAATTTGCTTAAATCCAAGATGGCCGCCAGAAAAATGGGCATTTTTAAACCGCCAAACAGCGTAAAATGATAATGCCATTTTGTTACAATTTCATAACCATAATCAGTCTGAAAATTTCAGATAAATATCTCTAAAACATCAACAGTTATGGGCGTTTAAAGAATGGCATGTTACATAGTGAAAAAGTCGTGCTAATAAACAAGGAAATAAGTTTGCCTGAATCAGCATGTAAATGCCATTAAATCTTTGGTAGAAGAAAACTTTTTTGGGACATTTTTACAACATTCTACTACTTTCTTTCCATGCCTATAGAAACCCATTTGCGATCATATAGGGGACATTATTACAACTTTTAATGGAAACCCCCCAAAATAGGGGTAGGGTGTATTTAGTGCACCATATAACTTGAGCGACATGGTAAAAAGCCATTTGGAAAGACCTAAACAGTCAGGGATAGACGTGAGTTAAAGACCCTTACTAATTTATTGTAGTTTTGAAGTTATTTTTAATGAAAAAATACATTTAGAAAAATGTTAGGGTGATGCTTAACTTATGTCTGACTGTATATTTTTAGTTAAGTTTGGGTAACTGAGTGGCCATCTACTGGGAAAATAGCTGCTCATTCGGCTTACGATATGTTTTCATGGTATAAAGTACTTGATTGTTAATTTGTTTTTCCCCACCTCGGTTTTTGGAGTGGTAATCTTTTTCTGATTGCGCCTTTTCCTGATCGTTGCCTACTTGTACCTTTTTTCAAAGTAAAGCTACATGTATAAAATTCTTCTACCTTCATATCAGGTTTATTAGTTCGAAAAGCGATTATCTGGTTCATATGTGGAATTATATTGAAACAATTACGACAAATTGCTCAACATACCTAATATTTTACATCAGGATAATATGACTATGAAAAGTTTGCCCATTGAATCCCAATTTTATATAGTGATCATGGGATTTACTGGGTTTACGTGTTTTTTTTATTTTAATCTAAAACATTGATTGTGCGTACTCGGCAATGCGTTTCTAACGTGTACCCACAATCAATGTTTCGAGCAAATATATATTAAAATATCATTTTACAACGTTTAACAGCTCAAACCGCTCTGTAGTATATTCATGGGCATATTTTCGTAATGCACATGTACTTACATCGTGAGTTTCCTTCATGCTGCAGCACTCAGCTCTTGAAGTAATTTCATGCTTTGGATTGACACGTAAAGTGAGACTAGGTGAGGGTATGGCGAACGATTCACAGAAACCACGGCAAGCATTTAAAGTTACATTGAACACTACACACCCTGGAATATGCACTGGTCTTGTGTTACCTGCAAAATAGAAAATGATACTTAGGTCACTTAATAACTAATATAACCAAGTAAATTATTCATTTTTAGTGCCGATTTTGCAACATCATCAGATTCTATTCTGTTTTCAAAATTGGCCACCATCAATTTATAATCAGCTTTTGGTGTGTGTGTGTGTGTGTGTGTGTGTTTTTTTTTTTTTTTTTTTTTTAGATTTTGAACTATCACTGAAGCACATCACAACTTACTATAGTACGCGCTGCCGGCACTAGATGTGCATTTTCAGTTCATGTTCGTAAGATATTGTCCCTGCATAGAGAAATTTACTAATATTGATCATTGTTTTTATTTCATTGTTTGTCAAAGTTTTGTAAAGTCATGTTTCATGTATCACTTTATCATTGCAAATAATAAATAATAAGAAATTATAATTAATTCTATACAAAAATATTAGAATCATGTGAGTTTGTCCCACTTTAGGAGGCATCTTCCATACAAATCGGAAATCGCCTTGGCGTCCGTACTGACAGCACAGGAACATCCGAGCAACCGAATTTCCTTGTGTAACAGCAGTTCATAAGCCTGACTATGGGTATTTTAGAAAGAACGACACGAATAAAACATATACTTAAAACGATTCGTATCTCGGCTGAGCGGCACCGGTGTTCGTCTTTGCATAGACGGTAAAAGTAGTTAATTTCTTGGCTTTGGCTAAAAGTGCAGCACATCTCCTGCAGGGTGCATTTCGCCATTTCTATTCATGTGCATTGGAATGTAATTTCAGGCCACTCTACATTCGATGCAAGAAAAAAAATCCTATATTGATTTTAGAATAGTTCTCAGAGTGTGTGTTTACGTTTCGTTCATTCAATTAGAATTTTGGGAGGAACTTAGTTTTCTGCAATGTTGTTAGTTTCATCACGTTCGGGTAGAAGCATGGAATTTGGATCATTATTTGTTGGGAAAGAACTTTAAGCCAGAAAACATAGCACACTCCTCTCACAAAGATAAATTCTTCCTCGGTACACATACCTTGATAAACGAACCAAAGATATCAGAGAGGACCATATATAAGATTAGTTGCTTCAGCTAAATATGTAATCCTCTCGAAATAAAGACATTATTATTATTATTATTATTATTATTATTATTATTATTATTATTATTATTATCACCATAACCGAATAAGCCACATATTGGCAAGTTCTTATGTGCATAGGTCTAAATGAAGTAATAATTTTGACCTAATCTCTGAATAAAAATCCTTTCTAAACAGTGGCTCGATAAACTCGGTTTAGGTGTTGCAAGCATATCAGAACTTAAATATTTACAAGGTCCGAATATGGTTGGATAGCCAAACATGACGTCATGTTAATACTATGTTTAAAGTATTAAGATAACTTTTTGTACAACTACTTGATAGATTTAATGTAGGTGTAACAAGCTTATAAAAGCTCAAACATTAACAAGGTCCGAGTATGGCCAGATCATTTCGGGCCTGATAACTTAAATTCAGGCCAATGGACATCATGCCCAGCAGGCACATCACGTCAGAATGACGTCAGATCGACGTCGATGCGACGTCATGACGTCGCATCGACGTTGATATGACGTCATTTTGACGTCATGTCCCCGCTGGGTGACGTCAGTTTAATACCAGATGCGTCTTCTGTATCTAAAGATAGATTTTACGGATACGGTATTAGATTGTTTGGAGAATGGCGATAGTAAAACAATACCTGTTTGTTGCTAATGACAATATGCTGCTCGTGACATTAGCATGAGCGAGCTTGCGCTAATTGATACATATAAACACCACAATATATGTACTGATACCTAAGAGAACGATAAAGATGTAAAATAAACTCTCATCAAAATGCTTTTCTGAAAGGCAAAACAGTCGTGTTTCATGTCATTTGAAATGAAAACTGTGTCACGTAGTAACAATAACATTTACAAACCAAGCCTTAACGAATCATGAGTTGACGTAAACATCGTACAAATTGAAACAAACGACCACATTTATACACGATCTAAAATAAGGATCAGCGAAAAGATGACAAATTGTTTTAATGACCCAGATTTTTAATTAGAAGGATATAAAGCAATGATTAGGAACTGACGCAAACACCATGAACTTGGTAAGTTCCCGCGAGAGCGTAAAGCATTTTTTTTTTGTTTTCACTAAAATGGAGGTCTACGGGAACTTAAGGATGTTCGCTGCCAATGAAAAAGTATTCAAACTTTTTTTCTAACCACTCTTTTTTGATTCCAAAATACAACATCAGACATTTGAAAGCAAAATAAATATAGGGTAGTGTGCATTTTTTCAAGCTACAGGCCTCTGAATGAGACCTCTGAGCATCATGTTTTAAATTTAGTAAAATTAATTCAATTTTTAAGTCTTTGAAACAAACCTGTCTTGAACAAAAATACACCTAGAATGCTTTCAAACGTCATAATATTTACGTAACGCAGACTATTTTGGACCAAACGCATAGAAACATTTGCAAATGGGAGTGGATGACAAAATTTTACGAGAATTTTTCCAACCCTACCCCCATACTTGAAAAGTCGCAAAAAATCAATATTTTGAAATGTGTCAAACCCATATTTGTTTATTCAAACTTTTTCTTGTATTTTCACGAAACATAAAACTTTGTAATATGGTTCGAATAAAAGAAAGAAATATATAGGGTAGTGTGCATATAAGAGAGAACCAACAACTTGAAAATCACCATTTTCAGCCTTTTTTCAGCTGTTCTGTTTCTTTAAGCCCATTTCATAAAACCACCTAAAATTTTAAAACCAGCACACCCAAGACACAAAGACTGACTTAGAAGGCCATGTACACATGTACTGCAGCTAAAATAAACAAAGAAATAGTGCAATTAATTTGAAAATGTGTCCTATTCAAGTTTAATCTACCCTACCCCCTAAATTTCACTGACAATTAAATTTTTCTGAAAAGTTGCAGAAAATGGGGTGAAAAAATGAAGTTTCTTAGATTGACAATTTTCATGGCTCGTGCAATGCATATCATCATTATGTATCCAAATATAAAATATTAGGAAAATATCTGCAACCGTTTACGAGATATTCAACAAAAGAAAAACCGGAAGTTCCGAAATGTCAAATGTTAGCAGCGAACATCCTTAAATACGTACAGTGGCGGTAGAACTTAAGGTTACAGATAGTGCACTTCTCTTGCAAATGAGCAGTTAAAAATGGCCCCAAAGTGTGACATTGGGTTACAAAAGCTGAATGTGTTGTTTGGCAGACGAATCTGGCCTTATTTGTACCGTAATATGTCTAGTTTAATAATTTGAAGAGATTCAATAAAATATGAAGTATTGTTCTTAAAAATTATAGTGTTTCTTTGATTTTTTTAGCTTTTGAGAGGAAACATTTTGTCAGATCAAGCCTGTCTGGTTACATGTTATTTTGGTATATTTGGTATATTACTTGATAGTTTTCATGCATACAGTACAGCCTCACAGGGGTCTCAAAATGGATCGGGTCCATTTTTTTAAACTGTCCAAATGCTTTAAGAGAAAGTGCACTTGTGTTCTATACTTAGGTTGCACATCATATGATAGGTCAGAAGTGGCTCTGGTGCAGTGCGCAGTACGCGCATACCGAGAACTTAGGTTCAACCTCCACTGCTATGACCAAAAAACATGAGCCAATCAAATGGTGGCTCTCGAACTTTGAATAAGGGAAGAACATGCAGATAGAAAATATGTCATGTTTCTTGTTCTGGTTAAGAGGTTGATGAAGGCACAATTTCCTTGTAAGAATTGTTGAGTAAAACATCTCAGATGTGTCACAATGGCAGGTTTGTGCAAGTTAACATCAATTTCATTTTATAACTTCTGGTTTACTACTGATATGCGATAGAAGATGCATATATAATTTGAAAGAAAAATACAAACTTCCATGACGAAAAAAGATGAAAATATAACTTACCGACACGGTGACATCCTGGGCTTTCCCATGTGTGTGCTGCGTGTGTACCGGGAACTGTCAACAGCATGAGCAGGAGTAGAATTTGATACAATGTTCGTAGAGTCTGTTTAATGTTTATTGAATAGGAATGCTGAAACATTTTACACCGTTTATGCCCGCGTATCAAACAATCTAAAAGTTGCCTCGTCCATGTTACATTAACGTTTTTACCCTGGTTTTCTGAACACATTTTGAATACTTTGTTACTGTTTACTAAGCTGCTAATATATGTCTAGCTTGACATAATAAAACATAAGATGGTATACAATCCGATAACGTTTAATCTATTTGCTTGTAGCACTTAAACTTTTAATTTCTAAGTTTGAAATTGTTTTTTAAAAATAAATTTATTGTAGAAATAGTTTAACTGTTGATTGAGGTATTTGTTTTTTCTGTCACATATTGTGAGTCAGAAAGCATCTACGCAACTTCAGTGTCATACTTGTATCAATGGATTGCGTTTCAGCTTGACTGCACAATCCTACGCAAGATCTACGACGTCTTTTCCTGGAGTCCAATCAACTTTAACCAAGTATAGCGTGTAACAGTCTCGCTCACTCTCCGCTATGTCACTTTAATCCAAGTATGTGACAATCGTCCAATACTATCAAGACCGCTGTCGCTATGGTCCTAGCTCTATCACTCAGATATTTCAAATGATGAAAAGGAAGGCAGATTTTGTCTCTTATATGGCAGTGCTCTGGAAACAATAAACGTCCCTCTCTCCTGATATGGTTGCTGTCATCAGGGCTTTATGGAACCAATATCTGAAATTAAATATGGACATTTCATCAGATATTATTGAGTACGAGTAAAAATTAATTGTTACGGATGACGTGTAAGGCAGATTCTGACAACAGTAATGCATTGTTTCTGTTTGTATTTCACTATATTAAGATCAGTGGGATTGGAGAATATAATTAATAATTCCATTTTATCTTAGTCGTTGGTGGCATTAACTGTGGAAGTTAAAAGCTTGGTAGAGATCACGTAAAGTATTGACTTTGAAGGCCCAGGGAGATGCCACCACAACAAACCAACACAACCAAGAGACGGCGGAATCTTACATTAAACCTCCAGTATTCTTCAAAAAACGCAGCTCTCACTTCCCTAACTTAAATTATTAAAGCTTCCATGAAAACGATCAAATAAAGGAAATATAATCTATGACATCAGGAAAACATGTCCATGAAAAGTAAACCCCCTTGAACCCCACCTTTATATAGAACTAGAAATATGTGTTTGTAAAACACTGTGCCCCCAACTAAATTTTTGCCACTCCCCTCGCACAGTCTGTCATGTAAGAAACAACTTATACACAAAATTTTAATGATCATTCCAAGGCGATATATACTTCTGTTGTGGTTCTAATTGTTTCGTTTTGTCATTGAATTTTTGTGCTGTTTGCACCTTGTCATTTTCATCTTTTTTAGACAACTGAGTGGTCGCCTATGGTGAAATAGCTGCTCACTTGGTTTTCTTTTTCCCCATCTCAGTTTTTGAAGTGGAAATTTCTTGCTGATTGCCCCGTTTCCTGATCATTGCAAACTTCTACATTATTAAAAGTTTTCTCACAGGCAGTCAGATTTTACTGTATTTCCACTCATTCAAGACTGTATTATGTATTATGGTCTCTGTTAAGAGCAAGTTTGCTAAAGACAGATCAGATTATCAACTGACAGTCTTCACATTTTTGTCGCTGATGAGTCAATCAGACCGTCTGCTGTGATTGTTATCAGAGGTTTGATAGGTGTCAGAGAAAATGACGATGACAGACAATTATTGGCAATGAACACTGAAGCATGCCTATACTATAAGATCACCTAGTGAGCATTTCCGCTCTAGCACCTAGTCCGTATCTATGAAGCTTGTCAGGTGTCACCATCTGACAGTCTGTCACTCTCTTAGAATTTGTAGACATGATAGTGCACAGAAATGAAAATTCTCACATAATGTAACTGGGGATGCAAAGAACATTTCAATGAATAAGTGCCTATTTTGTTCCAAGGCGGTTCTGCTGTGATTTACCTACATTGTCTATTCTGTCTGCCTCTCAGTTGTATTGTCATCTTTGTGTTTGGTTGATACTAGCTGTAGAGCTTACTTGCTAGAAATAGCTGGTCAACATGCTCTTCAAATGTGTTGTTTATATTTTTTGAGATGGATTTTTTTTTTATTGAGGGTTAATGCTCGAGTCAACAATTTTCCAGTCATGTCAGGATGGAGCCATTGCTTGCGCGGTTTTAACCAGTACTCTAGGGAGTTGATGTGTGGGGATCGATCCCAGGACCTCTTGTTTAGGAGTCTGACACTCTACCACTAGGCCATCATGCTCCAAATGGATTTACAACCTGGGATTTTAAATTTAATTACATCAATTCCTTGACTTTCCGTACTACTTGATGCCTGACAGTTTATAGTACTGTCCCTCTCATATGAACAGTAGCTGTTAAATCATCATTTTCATTTGTTTATTTTGTGGTTTTATCGTCTTAGTCAACAATTTTTCAATCATGTCTGAACAGAGCAACTTAGCCCAAGGTATTGGCCAGTACTATGGGGAGTTAATGTGTCCTTAACCATTAACCTCACAATCCAAAGAGCAAATCATTAAGCACTAGGCCACCACACTCACCAACAGATGAATTTATTGTTGACATATTGTCTGACTCCGGGACAGATAAACTTTATAGATGATGCCAAAACATGTGTTGCAGGTAACCACACTCTACCTAAATGTTCCGGTGAAACAGCTGATTTTCTCCTAATTGATTCCTTGGAATAATATTTTAAACATTTTGAGAAGTTTCACTACATGTATGTTTCTATGCAATGATAACATCAATAAAATAAGTTTATATTCTATGGTACTTATCACTTCGGACCCTTTACCCGAAACACATTTTTTGGCCTCACTTGTGGATTTCTTTTGCTTTACATCCCACCAAACAGTTACGGTCATGTGGAGAAGTTCCTCTGTTTAAATCTCATCCAAAAGACTGCAAAAGTCTAGGCTCTAACCTAGGATCAGCCTAAGTCTGAGGTTTACAAGGCAAGTGGTTTAACAACTAACTCATTGAGGCTTTTATTTTTACTGTATTTGCTTGCAAAAATAAGGACATGCTTGAATATCATGAATATCAATATAAAAAAAAAAAAACAAAAAAATAAATATTTCACTCTTTACAGATAGGTAGGCGTCCCATTCTCACAGACACTTTCACTCTTTAAATGTTGGTAGGCGTCACATTCTCACAGACACTTTCACTCTTAAAATGTTGGTAGGCGTCCCATTCTCACATACACTTTCACTCTTTAAATGTTGGTAGGCGTCCCATTCTCACAGACACTTTCACTCTTAAAATGTTGGTAGGCGTCACATTCTCACAGACACTTTCACTCTTTAAATGTTGGTAGGCGTCCCATTCTCACAGACACTTTCACTCTTAAAATGTTGGTAGGCGTCCCATTCTCACAGACACTTTCACTCTTAAAATGTTGGTAGGCGTCACATTCTCACAGACACTTTCACTCTTTAAATGTAGGTAGGCGTCCCATTCTCACAGACACTTTCACTCTTAAAATGTTGGTAGGCGTCCCATTCTCACAGACACTTTCACTCTTTAAATGTTGGTAGGCGTCACATTCTCACAGACACTTTCACTCTTAAAATGTTGGTAGGCATCCCATTCTCACAGACACTTTCACTCTTTAAATGTTGGTAGGCGTCACATTCTCACAGACACTTTCACTCTTTAAATGTTGGTAGGCGTCCCATTCTCACAGACACTTTCACTCTTAAAATGTTGGTAGGTGTCACATTCTCACAGACTCTTTCACGCTTTAAAGGCTGATAGGCGTCACATTCTTACAGACACTTTCACTCTTTAAATGTTGGTAGTCGTCACATTCTCACACTTTTTCACTCCTTATAGGGGTAGGTAGGCGTCACATTCTCACATACACTTTCACTCCTTATAGGTAGGTAGGCGTCACATTCTCACATACACTTTCACTCTTTCAAGGTAGGCGTCACATTCTCACAGACACTTTCACTCTGCAAATGTTGGTATGCGTCACATCCTCACAGACTCTTTCACTCTTTAAAGGCTGGTAGGCGTCACATTCTCACAAACACTTTCACTCTTTAAAGGTGGGTTGGCGTCACATTCTCACATACTCTTTCACTCTTTACATGTTTTTAGGCATCATATTATCATAGATACTTCACTCTTTGAATGATGCTTAGCATAACATTCTCAAATTCTTTCAGTCCTAAGGACTGAAGGCATTAAATTTTCATTTTCTTTCACTGTTATAGACTGGAAGGCATCACATTTGCATTGACGTTTCGACACTTTATAGGCTGTCCACCACTGTCAGCCCGATCGCAAGCATTTAAGTATATTCCCTATTTGGTAACAGGCACTTAGAAAAAGACTTTGCATAGCTATACGGGCAGTCCACACAAGCATATGCTCATCTGTCTAACAAAGCAGTGTGGCCAGCACTTATCAAAGTCTACAATGTTTCAATAACTTGGGCATGGACAAAATAATGATCTGAGTAATATGTTGGGAGAACAGATATGTTGCCAGAACAACATTCTGGAAGATAAATATGATCCAAGCATGATCCCATTCTGTGTGTGGGCTGTTTAACTATTTGTCGGAAGCCAAATTTGTCCATGAGTCTACTAAAGGGAGAACTGCTTCGTTTCAACCAGTCAAAATTAAAATCACCCAACAGAATGATTTTTTCCTTTCTTCTTTCTGTAAGCCAAGTTACAATGGTTTCTACATTTGCAGCAAACTCTCTCTGGGGAACAGATGGTGACCTGTAGAGTAAGACAACCGTGTGACATTCTTGTCCAAACTGTATGTTGACAGATAACACTTCTATAGCCACGGTTACAGGCAAGTCGAGAAAAGTAGCCTTTAAATGATCTGAGACATACAATGCAATGCCATGGTGATTTTCAGTCATATCTGGCTGCTTCATGAACAATCTGTAGTTATCAATCTGATGATTCTTTTTATTGTTGTTGGTAATGTGTGTCTCTGTGATGGCAAGAATATCACTGGCCAAGAGGACTGGGTCTGTGGTTATGTCCTTGAAGTGGAGTTTGGCTGAATTTGCATTTAACAATGCTATTCTAGTACTGGGACATGTAAGTGGTGAAGTCAATTCATGATAGGGCGATGGAAGACGCATTTCTGTAAGAAGCCTTTTCATTTCCTTCTTTACATTTGAACTTGCTCTTATGTTCTCTGGATTGAAATCTAACAACTGGAGGCCTTTAAGAGTTCTCGATCTACTCAAAGCAACATAAGCTTGACCTGGCAAGAAACTATGTTTGAAACATACAACTATTTCATCATGAGTAGAACCCTGAACCTTATGTATAGAGGAGCCATGTCCTAGTGTCATTGGAAACTGCAGCCATGTTATTTCAAGTCCCTGTTTCTGTCCAGTAGAAAATTTCACCTCCATTCGAGTTATTGGAACAGCATTAGCAGGGAAAGCTGACAAATCAAATCTTGATTCTGCAATTGCTCTTGAGCCCACATTTGCTTTGTCAAATTGAACAACAACTGCTTTCACTTCGTCTCCACTAGTAGCATTTTGTGGAATGAAGCCCAGGACAGTCCCTTGTGCTCCATTTACTAGCCCATCTTGCACATCAATATTTCTGACTAACATCACTCTGCATCCTTCACAAATAAGTATTTCCTTTTCTAAACCCCCTGTATCTTTGGACTTATCTGACACTGTGTAATCTTTCAAACACGAAGGTCGCTTTTCTTTTCTTTTTAAGGAAAGAATTGGTTTGTTCAGCTCACCCATTTTCAAACTATTGTGTGCATTCTTATCAACATTAAGCTTGAATATGTGAAGAACATCTGACTTGTAGACAGGATCAGTTTTGTCTATTTCACAGGTGCGTAAAAGATCTATGTCTGCTTCTGTATGCTCAGCTTTTCGAACTCTGTTGAGTAATTCTGCAAATTCAGCATCTTCCTTCTGACGCATAACTTCTGTGAGTTCTACTGCTTTGAAGTTGCGTACCCAAATTGAGCCAAACAGACGTTCAAATTTATCAGCTGGTAATTCATATACAGGACTTTGTCCAACTGGCGGCAGCTGATACAAGTCTCCAAATGCCAAGACTGTCAGTCCCCCAAAAGGCTTTGACACACCTGTAATTTGTTGGAGTCGTTTGCTGATATGCAAGATCATACTGTTTCCAACCATGGAGATTTCATCAATGATGACCATTTGTAAAGACTTCAGTTTAGCTCTCAGTGTATTACATTTATCATCTGACAGTTTGATGTAAGTTTTTGTGTTATTCCTCGGCATAAGTAGAGCAGAGTGTATTGTTGGTGCACCAATGTTGAAGGCTGCTGGGCCAGTGGGTGCCATAAGCAATGCATGGGTTTCACTAGGGCTCTCACCGGCTTTTCTGAAAACAAAATTAGCCATGTTATGAACAGCTTTAATGAGATGGGACTTGCCCGTCCCTGCACCACCAGTCACAAATATGCATTCAGGATCTGTATTCAAGGAGTCATTTTTCTTGTTTTCACACCAGTTAAGCAAATACTGGAATACATTTCTTTGTTCCGTATTTAATGACTGAACAAGTTGTCTATACTCCAAGTCTGATAAAAGATCTGGAATCAGCTCAACAGCTAAAGCTGGAGCGCTTGTCCTCATGGTATCACTTGTGAATCTTAAGTTCTCATTGGCATCTGGATTGATGACAGCAAAGCCCTCATCTTCTTCAGCACCTTCTTCTAATGCATCTGCTTCTTCATGCTGGGTTTCTGGTGCTACTTGATCCCAGGCATGTGTTGGCGGACCATGTTCTTGGAAGTTTTCAACTGCTTCATCAACCATCTCTGCATTGCTCATGAGTCTGTTTTCATTGCTTTCAACCAAGTCTTTTTTACTGTCAAAATGCTCAGAATGTGACTCATGGCCATCTTGCAAATCAGCTTTTTCATTTTTCCAGGGCAAGTACAACAGCAACTTGTTGTAAAAGTACATTTCTGGTTCTTTTGTCATGGAGCACTGGTGAAAGCGAATGACATTAGGTTTGGTCTTTCTCTTCATTTTGCCTAGATTGTTGGACAAAACAATGACATGGGAAGACTTTTCTGCTTCTGTGTCAGTACTCAATGCTGGGTATATATCCGAAGCATCATCATTCACTTTTCTGGTTGTAACCTCATACCACATAGAAAACTCAGCAAGACACATTTCATTCAATGCAGCAGGTCTCGCAGCATATCTTTCCAGCAGATTAGGTAGGAATATGTCCGGCTCATCATCTTCCATTGATGCTAGTTGTGTCTGTGATTTTAGTATACGCACTCTTCTCTCAGGATAACCTGTAGGAATCCACACAGTCTTAAAGTTTGACTGATACAGGGGAAGTCCAAGGAGTCTGTAGACAGCTTCCTGAGCACTAACCGCTCTTGAATTAGCAAATGCATCGGCAACTTTACTCATCTGTTTGCTGATGGCCAAATTACTCATTTCTTTTGAAACGGCTTGTAGGACTAAGCCCATCTCTCTTTCGTCTTTTGTTACATAGCTTGTGATGTAGTGTATTGCTGCATAGGGACTAACAACATATTGTAGGTCCATATTGGCTTGCCATCCAGTCAAAAGGTGAGCATTGTAGTTGTTGATGTTGACTTCAGACAGTTTTCTTTTAAGATGAAGAGTAGCATCTTTAGCAGCAAACAGTAGAGCAAAGTTGTACTCATCTGGGGATAGTTCTGCCTCAGTTAAGATATCAAAGAGGCTGACATCTTTCAGGTTTTCATGGTTTTCCATACATTCTTTCATTCTGTTCAAAATTTCATGGGCTTGTTTGCGTAGAATGACCTTCTGTTCAGAGTCAATATCTTTTGTTTGTTCAGGGCGTGCCAGTATTGTTTCCTCAGAAGGTGGTCGAGGAAAGTTAAACCTGCATGAGTTGCCTCTCTTTTTACATGATGCTGAACAGGAATGCCTCTGAAGTTCTGTGACAAGGTTCTGTAAATTGTCATCTTCAACAGGTATAGTTGCTGACACATATTCATCAACAAACTCACAGATCTTTTTTGTGTCTGAATCTGGTTGTGGTGCTTCTTCTACCCATAAGATGGCATGGGCATGAGGTGAGCCCCTCTGTTGAAACTCTATTCGATAGAAGTAATTGGTTATTTTCCCAAGAGGGGCTGCATCTGATAAAATGACATCTGTGAAAAGTGACTGTAACTTGTGATGAAAATGTCTAGCAGCTGTCACAGGGTTTGAACGTAGCAGTTCACACTTCTCCTCCCAAGTCATGCTTCTGATTTGTTCTTCAGATAACATTCTGCCTTGTTGTCTTGCTATGCCCTGCAAGGTGTCTGTCCATCTAAGATCTGCTGCTGATAGTGTCATGAACCATGTGAATATCTTCAATTGTTTTATTGCAGACAGTAACTTAAACATGACTTGCTGCCAGTATGGTGGACTACCTCTAACTGGTCTTAAGAACCTATAAGCTTCGTCCTTCATAAGCAATGGTCTAATCCTGTCTGGATTCTTAAAGGCTGCTGCGGTAAATTCTTCTCCACCTTCATCAGCACCAAATGATTTCCTCAGAGCCACTGATATTGAATTACGTATCTGCTGCCACTCAGAAAGGAACTGTCCAACGAACAAATACTCTGTATTTGATGCAAACTTGCCACCATGTTCTAATATTCTGCGCTGGAAGTACTTTTTGGCTGAAATCGATACAGGTCTTTCATATGTCAAACCAAATTTTCCTGATGGAAATAGAGTAGGGAAGGCCAGTTCTTCAAATTTTTCATCATTTAGCATATTTATTGGCCTTTTTCCTTCCCCGGGAGCTATAGACATTACTCTACTTGTGACATCTATAGATGGATCATCTGGCTGAATACATGAATCTAACTTAATGCCCCTCAGTCTGGAACCCGATTCTTCTTCAACAGTTTCATCATCAGAGTCATCATCTAATGGAGCCTCAGTTGTATTGTCATCTGTATTTTCTTCGTTGTTGACTGTGACGTCTGTTGTTAATTCAGCCCAAGTGTCTTGATCCTCCTCTGCACTCCTCTGCTCCCATTCTTCTCTTCCTTCAATGTCTGAATATAGGACATTATTTGCTTTCAACCACCGAAATGCTTCTTTTACTCTGTTTGGTCTAATATATTGAAAATTAACGTGACCAGAATACTGAACTTTACGTTTTAGCTTTAATGGCAAAAACCCAGCTTCTGAAGGTGTTCTTGGCAAGGCTTCACAAACCTGTCCTGCTTGTACTGGTACATTAACTACAGCACCTTTGATTCCTCTTTGCCGTCCCTTTGGAAGAGCCAGTAATTTCATAAATGGATACCTCTGTGATAAAAGTCTTTCTTCCAGAGAACTTAAACTATTCAATTCTGGTGGACTGTCAGGTAATGCTAGATTGTTGGCGTTTGCTTGAGGTGGAAGCTTATTGTTCATTATATGACTCTGACAAGTTTTGCACAACCATTCTTTGTTCTTTGCTGATAGTTTGCCAGACAAGCACATCTGACGTAATGGTTCTGCAACATTCCTAAATAGATTTTCCTTTGCCTCAATTACAGACTTTCTATACAGCATCCTGTTGCAACAAGTACATACATATTCAGCAAACTCTAGAATGTGTGTCCTAAAATTATGTAATGCCTCTTCAACAGTCTTAACTTTTCTGAGAAGTCGTGTTTGCTCTCTGTCTTTTTCTTTCACCTCTTCTCGCTGCCCTTCAGACAAACCTTCTCTTTGCTGTCGTCTTTGGTCTCTGTCTTTGGCTTTCACCTCCTCCCTCTGACCTTCAGATAAACCTTCTCTTTGCAGTCTTCTTTGGTCTCTGTCTTTAGCTTTCACCTCTTCCCTCTGTCCTTCAGATAAACCTTCTCTTTGCTGTCTCATTTGTTCTCTATTTCTAGCTCTCACCTCTTTCTTCTGACCTTCAGATAAACCTTCTCTTTGCTGTCTCATTCTGTCTCTTGTTTTCGCTTTCACCTCTTCCTTCTGACAATCAGATAAATCTTCTCTTTGCTGCCTCATTTGTTCTCTATTTCTAGCTTTCACCTCTTCTCTCTGACTTTCAGATAAACCCTCTCTATGCTGTCTCACTCTGTCTCTTGTTTTAACCTTTTCCTCTTCTTGTCGACCTTCAGATAAACTCTTTCTTCGCTGTCTCATTTGGTGTCTGTCTATAGCTTTAACTTCTTCACGCTGTTCAGCATTTAACTGTTGTCTATATTGTCTCATTAGGTCCCAACACTTAGCATTTCCTTGTTCCTTTTGTTGTGGATTCCTCAATTTCCTTTGTTTAGATTCAATTTCTTCAAGTCTTTTTTTGTTTACTGCCTTTAATTTGCTGTTACTCTTCTGATAATCAGCTTGTGACTGGAAATAATTTTGCAGCCGTTGCATTTCATCAGGAACTGTCGTAAACATACTGAAAGTACCCTGTTTTAGACATTTTAGTAGATGTTGTCTGATACCTGACATTAAAAATCCTGTTTGTCGCAATGGAATTTGTTTCAGCAGTAAAGCTACAGTAAAAGCAATAGCAAAAATGCCACATGATTCTGAGTCTAGTTGGTGTTGTGGAATACAGTAATTAATTGGTGTTTCAGGATTTTCTGCCAAACCTTTGTATACAATCTTTAATTGGGGCAAAACCTGCTCGATTCTTTCAGGGGCATATACACTGTCATATATAGTAATAGTTTTCATGAACTGGTACGACAAGATATAATGATATGGCACAAAGTGCATTTGAACTGCAGTACATGCTGAAGGTATACGGTCAGCTTCAGGAACTTGCTGTCCTGTTAGGATATGTGCATAAATATATGAAGGACGCAAAAGCCCATGTGTCACATTAAATTGTTTTTTTAGTAACATTGATGACAAATCTAGGACTTCTATTGGAAGTTCACCATATAGGACATTATTTGACAGTTTATCTTCATGGCACACTGTGGAAAGGCCAGGATCTTCTGCCAGACATGAGTGGTAATTACTTTCAGTACTTTCTGAAATCATCGGTTCACTGGTTAACAGGCTTGTATGCACATAATCTGTATTGTCTTGCAATATATCTGGTCTTGTGACTGGTTCTGAATCCGTAACACAATTATTATCTGATCTGTTCCAACTGGTGACAGGGACAGGCTGTGTTTGAGTCTGGTTTTGTGATATGTCCAACCTACTGACTGTTTCAGAATCACAAACAGTATCATTGGATTTATAGTGTCTAGTAACTTGCACAGGTTCTGTAGTTGTATTTGATGATCTGTCCCATTTTCTGAATGGATCTGTTTTAGTAATACCATTATTTGATCCAGTATCAGGGACAGATAATATTCCGATATTATTTTGTGATTCTTCCTGTGCAGCGACTGGGGCCGAATCTACAGCAGAATAACCATGTCCCGTGTCTAACTCCATAACAAGGACAGAGTCTGTTATTTGCTTATTTAGGGATCTGTACTTTTGTCTCGTAGCAACTGAATCAATTGCAGCCTCTTCAGTGTTTTCGTATGAAGTTGTTGGGATAAAACACTGTTTCAGTTGTATATTTGTACTATTTGCTGCAGCTTCAGCTGTTGGTGCAGGTCCATCATCTTGAGTAATTACATTAAGAGAATGTGCCCCTTCCTCAATCCGTCGTCGTTTCATCCGCTCCTTGTTTTCTTCCTGTCTCTGCCTTTTTGATTTACCTTTAGTCTTCATTGTTCACCTGAAACGATAGAAATACCATTTAAAATATTTGTTAAACTATTTACTGAGCCAAGTAATGCAGATGACTATACCTTTCATGAAATCTCTAGGTAGAGTTCAGACCAGTAGGATTTCTGGACTGAAGCTTAACCTAGTTTAAAAGGTACACCTCTCCACTAGTTGGCTTTTCCCAAAAAATGCATACTTACCTTTCCGAACACATATTCTATGGTCCATGAACTATAACTCTTCATGAAAACGCCAAGAAGATGCTAGTCTGCAAATGTCTGAACACTGCCACGACTTTAACAATTAGTGGATGGTGAAGTTGTTTTTCTGCTTCTTGGTTTTTTCCTGTCTCTGCCTTTTCAATTGCCATTTATTCTTCATGATCACCTGAAACAATAAAAGCTGTTTAAAATACTTGTTATACTATTTACTGAGCCAAGTAATGCAGCTAGATAACTTTCATGAAATGTCTAAGTATAGTTCAGACCAGTAAACTTTCTGGTCTGAAGCTTAACCTAGTTTAAAAAAGTACATCACTCCATTAGTTGGCTTTTCCCAAAAATGCATACCTTTACTGCTTAACAAATATTTGTAAACTAAGTACATTCCATTGTCTATATGCTATAAGTGCTCATTAAGTTCATAGCATAGAAAGCAAAGAAGATGACAGTCTGCCAATGTTTGTAAACCATGCTATGGCCTTAAAACCTTTGTGAATGGTGGAAACGCAAGCACGCCATCTACCATCCTGACCTGCAGATTTCCCAGAAACAAATAGTGGTATTGTGGTATTAGCTTATAGCCTTAGAGAGACTACAAAGCCCTAGTATTCGCTGTTCAAAATTATCTGAAAAGTAGAAAAAATCAATCAAAATTTCAAAATTCTGTCAAAATTTGACAAAAAGTTTTCAAAGGTGATCTACTCATCATCCACAATAAGTATGCCAAATTTGAAGGCTCTAGCATATATACTTTTTGAGATATCTTGCACACAAGGTTTTCAGAAATTAAATTCAAAGGGGGATAATCCAAAATCTGGGTCAACCTTTTCTGATGCTGAATGTGCATATGCAGTTTCAAGTCAATCAAAATTTCAAAAGTCTGTCAAAATTTGACAAAAAGTTCTCAAAAGATTCCCAACAAGCATGCAAAATTTGAAGGCTCTAGCATATATACATTTTGAGATATCTTGCACACAAGGTTTTAAAAAATAAAATTCAAAGGGGGATAATCCTGAATCAGGATGAACTATTTTTGATGCGGAATGTGCATATGCAATTTCAAAAATCTAGCATTCACCAATCAAAAGTTTAAGAATTCTCTGAAAAGTGGAAAATCAATCAAAATTTCAAAAATCTGTTATTCTGTCAAAGTTCTCAAAAGTTATTCAGGTTATCTACTCATCATCTCGGACAAGTATACCAAATTTGAAGGCTGTAGCTAATATACTTTTTAGATATCTTGCACACAAGGTTTTAAAAAAAAAATTCAAGGGGGATAATCCAGACAAGGGCCATAACTGCGACAAGAAAAAAAATATGTGCATCTACTTCTCAGCCCCAACAAGTGTGCCAAATATGAAGGCTCTAGCTCAAATACTTTTTGAGATATCTTGCACACAATATTTTCAAATTTTGTTTTCAAAGGGACATTACTCAGAAAAGGGGCATAACTTGGCCATACAAAAAAATACGTGTCAACTATTTTATCATGAGGAATGTGTATATGAAATTTCAAAACCCTAGCATTCACCTTTCAAAAGTTTCAAATTTCACCGAAAAGTGGAAAAATCAATCAAAATTTCAAAATTCCGTATTTTTGTCAAAATTTGACGGAAAGTTCTCAAAAGTTAATCAGGTCATCTACTTTTCAGCCCCAACAAGTGTACCAAATATGAAGGCTCTTGCTCAAATACTTTTTGAGATATCTTGCACACAAGATTTTCAAATTTTGTTTTCAAAGGGACATAACTCAGAAAAGGGGCATAACTTGGCCATACAAAAAAATACGGGTCAACTATTTTATCATGAGGAATGTGTATATGAAATTTCAAAACCCTAGCATTCACCTTTCAAAAGTTTCAAATTTCACCGAAAAGTGGAAAAATCAATCAAAATTTCAAAATTCCGTATTTTTGTCAAAATTTGACGGAAAGTTCTCAAAAGTTGATCAGGTAATCTACTCATCATCCCCAACCAGTATACCAAATATGAAGGCTCTAGCTTAAATACTTTTGGAGATATCTTGCACACAAGATTTTCAAATTTTGTTTTCAAAGGGAAATAACTCAGAAAAGGGGCATAACTTGGCCATACAAAAAAATACGGGTCAACTATTTTATCATGAGGAATGTGTATATGAAATTTCAAAACCCTAGCATTCACCTTTCAAAAGTTTCAAATTTCACCGAAAAGTGGAAAAATCAATCAAAATTTCAAAATTCCGTATTTTTGTCAAAATTTGACGGAAAGTTCTCAAAAGTTGATCAGGTAATCTACTCATCATCCCCAACCAGTATACCAAATATGAAGGCTCTAGCTTAAATACTTGCACACAAGATTTTCAAATTTTGTTTTCAAAGGGAAATAACTCAGAAAAGGGGCATAACTCGGACAAGAAAAAAAATACGGGTCAACTATTTTTTCATGAGGAATACACACATGAAATTTCAAATCCCTAACATTCACCATTCAAAAAAAAGGCGTTACACACGCACACACAGACAGACAGACAAGCCCAAACCAATATGCCCTTCCAACTTTTTCAAAGTTGGGGGCATAAAAACTGGGGTATGCAGGAGTATACCTATTTTTCTTATTTTTGCTCCAAAACATAGATTGTTGGTACTCGTTAGAACCGCCTCGTCTAACGTGTAACCACAATATATGTTTTGAGCAAAAATAAATATCATAAATTTTCAGCTGAAAATTTTACAAATTTTAAGCTAAAAAATCCCTGTTTATTGCGTGGACAAGTTTTCGAAATTAAATCTACCTCCTCCGTAAGCAAAGTCGAAAAAATGACAAATTGCTAAAGCAACAAGTAAGCAAGAAACGAAAACATCATGCAACAACCTGGAGAAACAAATGAATCTTGTAGACGTTCACTGATCTTGCTTTTTTTTGGAGTAATGCAAGTCATATACATATGACCTGTAACAGTCGTGTTATTGTTTAAAGGTATATTATGAAAAAAAAGAACATCATCGACTTTTCTTTGCTTGAATTGTTGCTTTATTTTCAAGTCAACAGCTATGGTCATGCTCCCTTTATAAATTTTGCATGGAGGCACAAACAGCCCATACGAAGCCTCCGTGGTGCAGTGGTTATGTCACTCGCCATGTACACCAGGGGTCGCAGGTTCGATCCCGGGCTTCTCCAGTCCGTCGGATGGGACTATAAACCGATGTCCCGTCTCCATATGACCTTAGTTGTTGGTGAGACGTTAAACCCAAATCAACCAACCAACAAACAGCCCATTTATTTCTCATGGCCTCAATAGGAAGATGCCCATATTACCGCCCGGTCTTCCTTATCTGCTTTTCTGTATACATGCTCAGTAAACTGAAGTATAGAGGGTTCTTGTCAATTACGTTTTTCCGACCTTGGTTTTTGGAGTGGGAATGGGAATTTCTTTCTGATTTCGCCTTTTCCTGATCATTGCCTACTTGCTTATGCTCTCCCTCGAGGAGAAAATAAAAGAATCGATCAATCAAGCCTATCTCTGCATTTTATTATACAGTCATGTACTAAGATATCTACATGTAATAGGAATTGTCAACAGGTTTGTTTCCAGTGCCTTCTGATTAAGAATTATCGCATTTGAAGCATTGGTTTTAAAACATTTTTATTTCACTCTTTTCCTAGATTCCATGAAGTCTGTTCAAACTTACGTCGAGTTATATAAAGCATGTCACGACTGAGTGAAAATAAGTCTAATGTTTAAAAAGTGTTTAACTTTGTAATGTTTAAAAGGTAAAATAAATTTCATGGCACCAGCATTATACCTGATTACAAAACGCAATATGGGTTTGGTACTTGACCCAAAGATGATTTTCCTGAAGAACTGTCTAGAATAAAATTACTGCGAGAAACTAAAAAAGGTATACAGATGCAAGGGCAATGGATCTAAACTATCATTAGAATATGAGCCGCGACGCGAGAAAAGCGGTCTTCCACCAGTTCTGATACAAACCGGCCTGTGCAGCTACAGAAGATGGTTAGAAGCTTGAAATTTCGGATTAAGAAGAAGAGTATAAATTGTACTATCCGTGTTTTCGCATAGGCTAATATAGCCTTGCCGATATATTAAATTGCCAAAGTAAAACATCAGTGATTTTGCATTATCCTAAAAACTAAAGCTTCTAATTTCTCCGAGTCAGTATACATGTTCTACATACATATTACTTATCTTGAGCATCAGGTTTTGCATTTTATTTCCGCCATTTCGTCAATTAAATGAAATTTCAGTGAAACAAAAACGTTGCAATATCCTACATTTCGGCGACGATGTGATATGTAATATTACTGTGGTGAGACTTAAAGACCTAGATTAGAGAAAAATGTTCATCTTTTCTTACAAGCATGTGTCTTTTATTAGGGATATGCTCTTCTCGTTGAATGTTTAACAGTTTTCCGAGGGCTTAAAATCTGTACTGTCTGAACTGCAGAACATAAAATGTCATGTACTGTCGCTCTTTGAACAAGTGAATAGCAGAATTGCACTTGTCTAAAAGAATTATGAAACACAATAAGTCTGAATTGCACGTAATGTTGGAAGAATTTAAAGCTAATTAACACCGTTTCTTCATGTCTATAGTAATCCTATGTAAGCCGTTTCTCTGCAAGTAAACATTGTCCAGATCAATCTAATCACTTAACATTCTCGCGAGATCAGACGACACCTCATCTTGATTCTTCGAAACTGACGCTTTGAATTCTGGGATATAGTAAATTTTGTGCTGATTTGGCACCCGGAGAAGACAAGAGCGCATCGTATGAATTACCAAGACCCCATTGGTCAAAGACGACAGGTCAGTGCATAGAACGCTACTTGTCGGTCACAATGAACCACTTGGTACCTGTGTAACTTCTAAACATTGGAATGCCAAAGTAAGACATAAGCAGCAGATACTGTGACCTAAATCCTACATCTGAAACCAAAATGGGGTGGCCCTCGTTGCTGAGTGGTTAAGAGCGCCGATTTCATTAATGCGCTAAATAATTCGATAATCTCACCACTGTGGTTTTTCTCGGGGTGCTCCCGCGTTTTCGCCCCCTCCCCCCTACTGACTGACCCGTTGGGAAAACTAACTTAACCACCTTTCAATATTGAACATGAGATATTGTTGTTATACTTTCATCTACACAAGAAGCAAGCAGGTATAGCTAAAGAATGAACATGACCACAAAGGTCGTGGCATGACGATGTACATGTATGTATGGTGGATTATCCTGCCATATGCAGAGACCGAACATATATAAAATATTCTTGTTTGTTTGTTTGAATTTATGCCTCACGTCCCAATAAACAGCTATGATCATGTCGGGACGTTGCCTCCATTTTATGGTACTTTTACCCAAAATTAGGATGTCAAAACATCCAAAAGGTGCTTCAAAATTAATCACACATGTAACCCAATAAGGTTTATATGTACGAATGGTTTGACTTGAACCACTTTTCTTAGGCAGTCTCAGACCTTAGCAGTTAGCCAGCAGTGTAGAAGCTTTGCCTGGAGGTACAGGCTGCCTATCTATTTCTTTAGGCCCAATATTCCCACTCGGCCAAAATATTGTCTTACGAAAGATATTTATCATCTATCAAAAATAATCATACAACGTATATAATGTGAAGCACCTAACGGTTAAATTATAAATGAAAATGATGGAGCTTAGACGACACGACAGACGCACGGTGCGTATTTGACTGGGCGTTGATCAGTTGTTTGCTCAGAATCTGAAAATAATTCATATTTACATGTATTATAAAGTTATTATGGAATCTGACGAACGATCCATCCATCACAGCAAAATTTAAGAAGAATGCTATCTTCGTGATTGAATAAATCACCCCCGCATACTAAACGGTCACGTAACATATAAGACAGTGTATTCGTATTATTTTTCTGCAAAATCAAACTTCAGTCTTATTCGCTTATTTTCATACCGTCTACGTAAGTGAACATCGATAACATCCTTTCATGAACGTGCAAGCAGCATGCAAAATGTCTGAATTTGCCATAAAACACACGTGAATCATTGTTGCGCACTATTTTTCCGCACCCTATTACGTGTTTTAAGATCTGATAACATGTGACCCAAACTGGTTTTAGAATGAGAATCTGTATGACGCTATGCGTTTAGTAATTTCAGCATTATGGTTGTTGAAAACGGAGCATCGGAATTCTGTTCAAGTCTAATTAATGATTCTAAAATGAACTTATCTTTTGACAAAATTGGAACTACGAAAAATATAGCATCACAAAGGAGAGTTTCTACCACAAACTGGCATAAAAACTCTGCTATCAACAGAAAAAGCACAGCAGACACCTATTTTGAAAATGATTTGCTTAGAATTAGCTATCCCAAATGACCGCTTTATATACATTTTACAAGGATAAATACATGAACAACATGTAAGTCCGGACTTTCCTTGTTCTTTTTATTGGTCATCCAAAGTATTTCCAATTCATTTTTGTTCAGTTTCACGGCCCTTTTAAGATTATCCCAACTCATATGAGAAGGGTCATTCAGTAGGTGGGGTGGAAACGGGAGAACCAAAAGAAAAAATAGCTTGGCACACCCGCAAGCAGAACTTTGCTTTTTCACATGTGCCACGTGTCGGGCTCGAACCCAGACACAGCGGTGAAATTCATAACTTGAATTAGAACTGTATAATATTCAGTATTACAAAAAATACATGTATAGTTATACACTGTAAGAACCCACCTTGTGTATCCTCGATTCACAATTTTCTACCATCAGAAGTTATTTACAGTCACTGTCTTATTATATGTATATTCCTTATTATCACTTTACAAATACATAAGAAGAAAATTATTTTTAAATTGAGTTCATTATCGAAACAGACTGTAATATATGGTGGCCAAATACCGTGGGTGTATGATGGAACTACTGTTTAAACTCGCTTGTAAGAGTATGGCATTTTATATACTATATTACATATTATATTACATATTATTGTTTGTTCGTTTGAATAAATGCTTTACGTTCCAGTCAACATCAATGGTCATATCGGGACGTTGCCTCCATTTTATGGGACTTTTACCCAACATTGGGATGTCATGAAACTCAAAATGTGCTTCATAATATAAATATAACTACCCAATTAACTAAGCCAATAAGGCTTATATGTATGAAGGGTTTGACTAAACAAATTTTCCTGGGCAGGCTCAGACATGAGCCCAGATGGTCGGTCAGTCGACTAGAAGCTTTGCCTGGAGGCACAAGAACAGCCCATCTATTTCTCATAGGCACCAATGGGCGGGGGCCCATATTATACGCATATTATATCTCTAAATATAATAAATAAATAGATTATAACACCAAGCTTCGCGAGTGAAGGTTTACAGTGGAAATACGTCGGACGTCGGAATGGCGGTGGAAACATGAAGCCGCCGTGTTTTAGTCTTTATCAAGAGACTTTAATTTTAGCTCCTCACTGCCACTAGGGGGCTAAATTCCAACCTGACTGAAAAATCATCAAAAGACATGCATTTACAAAGTTAACATACATGTATTCTTTGAAGTGAAAACGGATAAACTGATGCTTGATGTCCCAGTCAACAGCTATGGTCATGTCGGTCGTTTTCGCTACTGTATATGTAGGTATGGTACCCAAAATAAAGCTGTCATGACATCAAAAAATGCTTCAAGCATTACCTTCCAAGGAAGCCACAAAGGTTTATATGTATGGATGGTTTGACTCGGCAGGTTCAGACCTGAGCGGTTTACCAGTAATAAGATGGTCAGTAGGTAGGTCAGTAGGTAGCGTAAAAGCTTTGCCTGTTCATCTATTTCTTTAGGCCCAAACGGGCGGTGTCCAAATTTTCCCTGTACGTAAGATGAAATTGATTTTATTTTAACCTTTAAATCATCTATACGTTTAACTTTTATCATAGAATATACGGTTGTTTATTCGTTTTGATTAGTTTGGTATTCTCTTTCAACCTTTTTGGGCGCTATTGGGCGATAACAGTATTGCCCTAAGATATCAGTATGTTATCCCCGTGTTTACATTACTACTGACCACTGCGTCATAGGTCTACAATGTTGTATATAACTACGACACCTCGTGGGGAAACCATCAATGTGGTTTCCGAGCAGGTCTAACACAAACCGGGCTGTACAAGCGCAGAAGCCTTGATGATGGCTAGAAGATTGAAATTTCGGAGTAAAGTAGAGGAGATATTGTACTATCCGTGTAGCGAAAACAAAGGCGCTGATCAGCTTCGCGGTTACCGCGAAGCTGATCTGCGTCTTTGTTTTCGCACATGCAGATTGTGTGTTTTCCCATGAGGCGGCTCATATATAGTTTTCTCATTTTGTTAGATCTTAAGCTATGCCTTGATGAAAGGAGACATTGAATTTTCGTGCTTCCGTTTTTATCAATGAAAGATACAACTGGCGTTAAAGTAAACACAAAATTTTATTTTAGTAGTATGGAATACAAAAGATACTTGTATAGTTCGGCAAATGGGTCACTGTATGGGCGGCAACTTTAATATTCATATCTGGGCGTGGTCGGCTAGTCCATCTGTTCAAGTAGGGAGATAATAGAAGCCGAATTCAGTCAGCCTAGAGCGCTGTCACATATTTTACCGTTAAAGATCAGCTACCTGTTTTGGCCAATCCAGTAAACTAGACAAACTCGGATTTTCATTCTAACGGACAACATGTGAGTTGAGTCTTTCAACTGTATACCTTTTGCTTTTACCTAGGTCAAAAGTAGACCATACCCAATAACGTATTCATAAGGTAACGCCCATACAGTGACCTATTTGCCGAGCTATACCTTGGCCCCTGACCTAGTAGTAAGTATTTCTGTATGCATTGTACCTCTTTATGGAAACACGGAACTACATGACCTATCCATATGTATAAATAGTCAAATGTGAAATATCACTTGTATCTATATAACAACCAAATTTAGTTTCACACAGAGCCTTCAGTTTATAAACTTTGACACTTGACCTGTTTTCTAATATGTCTAGATTCAGGGCTCTTTTATGTTAAAGCCGATATAAATAGATTTGGGTGGCCGTCCAAGAATGCATATTTTGAAACAAGATCTTGACATGTTCTGGACAAATGACAATTTATTGTTAGAAGTTAACGATATGTATTTGGTATGCATAAATACAGACATCCTTGTCAGAAATTTTAATGATGAAAGCCCATGGCTAAAATGATTGAAGCAATAACAAATTTGGGGCACTGAGAAATAGATGGACAGCTTGTTCCTCCAGGCAAAGCTTATACGCAACTAACTGACCATTTGGTTACTGGCTAACTGAGCTTGCCCAGGAAAAGTGATTCATACATAAAGCTTTTTTTGGTTTACTTGGGTGGTTATTTTTTCAAGAACATTTTGGGTGGAGGCAATGTCCCGACATGACTAGCTGTTGACTGAGGCGCTTAACCACAACTCAAACAAACAAACAAAAAGTAACGAGAGAAACAAAAGTAAAACATACAGTGAATCGAGAAAAATGCTTTGTCACGTCATAAATGGTGGCTACACACAAAATGAAGCACAAACTCAAAAGAAATGTACCCTGCATGGAAAGGTAGGGCATTTATTGAAATAAGTTGAATGAATGTTGAACTGGTACAAATTATTCCCATTAATATGTTCACTGCTCTTAAGGGATCTCAGCTTTATTTTTATTTTGTATAAATCGTAAAACAATACTTATTTGAGACGAAATGCAAGATATCTAAAAAAACGTGTTTGTTATTACACCTTACATTAATGTTTTAGTTTGTTGACTCAAAATTAAACCAAACACTTGAAACAATCAACAATCTTGACCTCAAAGGGTTAGTTAAGATTACGCCTATCGACAGCTAGGAGTAACATTTTATTTACAAATATTGTTTGTCAGTCGTATCTGTACTCTTGTTTCAGTTTGTCGTGGCTTTGGCGTGAAAATACACCTACACCATTTCTAAACTGTGGCTGGCGTTGCTAATGGTAATGGCAACAGCTTCCGGTCTACAGCATTTTTGTGTGGCCATGGTTATAGTACGACACTCCTTATGAATATATTCCAAAATTGGTAGGTATGTAGAGTGAATTGTCAAGCTTCGCCACTTCCTGATCTTTTACCTTTATATGAAAATTCTGAAAACTTATAGCGCCCTTTTATAGCGCCATCCGGCCATAACTACTAACGCCCACATAAACGTCCGTGACCGGGCGCTCTGTAATGAGCTTCTTTTTATTTGAATTAGCATAAATAAACCTGAAATAGATATTCCGGAAACTAGTTTTACTACCGAATTGGGCCGGGTTTTGACTAAATAAGACGCCGCGTCCAAGAGTTTCTGGTACTTACACTGAACTTGTACAAATCCCCTGATGTAATGAATCCGACTCTAGAGGTTAAGAACAGGTGTTATCGTGGAATGTCAAAACATACAGCTTAACAATTCTAAGCAATGACCAGGATCTGACACAATTATAACATTGGTCTCGAGACGAAAACGGGAATGTCGGATTCAACTCGAATCAATTAACTTTCAGAGTTAATTTGTCAACATTTGAAAGCTGCAATATTGCCATTATTTCATATCTGCTATTTTAATCTTCAATAATCATCCTGCTTTATTAAACATTAGAGAGCGTTCAACTCAGG
This sequence comes from Rugalucina vietnamica, assembly GCA_964017185.1. Classification (NCBI taxonomy): domain Eukaryota; kingdom Metazoa; phylum Mollusca; class Bivalvia; order Lucinida; family Lucinidae; genus Rugalucina; species Rugalucina vietnamica. Next base: position 65,699,618 of record OZ024872.1, read on the forward strand.
GCCTAATATCCTCTGTGATACTCTGTCACCAGCAGACTTCATAATGATATCAAATGAAAATAAACAGAGATTCTTTAAGAGCAGTGAACATATTAACAAGAAAGAGGATGGGCCATACCGCGTTTTCGGCTACCTAAGCCTCTTCAGTGACCATATAGATTTGGCAACATGGAGCCAAAAAGAATTTATTGTAATTTAGGAACATTCAACTGGGTAGTTGATACATAGACTAGTATAATCTAAATGGGGTCAAATATATTAAATGTTGGTAAGAAAATGTATCTTAACCGACCATAATTTTCTGATTTCTCAGAATACCCTCGCTGATCTCAAAAGACCAAAAGGAAAATATAATCTGAACTATGGATGATGTACGGGGAGACTTTTTAGGGGCGCCACACGGCACAACACCAGATGCAGTAATAGCAAATAAAATAAAACAAGTCTTATGTATTGAGCCATTGCTAGAAGAACATTCCCGCTGAATAAGGGTACTAGGAACAACCTCGGCATTTATGTGAGCTTAGTATTTATTTATCAATAATTTCGGGTTTTTGTCTCGGGGTGAGTGTAAAGGTTTCAAATTGTTATTCAGTACTTTGGATCTGGCCCCAAGGTTATAAGACTTCATGTTCAACTCAGCTAAGACTGAAACTTAAACAGCTAAGTACGAAGCAAAGATGGTAGAAATTTCAGGTTCATAGTACCAAAAATTTACGGTTGATAAATATTTAATAATTTCTTTTAACATTTATCAAATATTATGAATGTCCACAAAATCTAGTCCACGATCTATGTTTTGAGCAAAAGTATTGAGAATATCATTTTTTTTCTGGTTATTTTTTTTTTCAATATTGATACTTGAAAAAAAATCTCTATATATTGCATGGTCTAAAACATTTCCGCGAATCAGAAACCACAAAAAAGTGTTTATAATCAGTGATAATAAATGAAGCTATGTTTCTCTTCCCAGCAAATCCTGCCAAAAAGAAAATATTAAAACGGTAAAAAACAGAATAAAAGATAAATTCACTTTGATATATAAACAGTCACTTTAAACAAACAAACAAATAAAACAAACGCTTGTGTCTGTTATTCTTAAACCCCCTAAGTTCAACCACTTATTGCCTTTCAAAGTTCTCTCAGGTAACATGCATATGGAATTCAAGCAACGATATTACGATATCTAGGAACGTGACAAATATGCATATGGGCGTTCTCCTTTAGCACTACAAAGTCCACTGGTGCTTATATGTTTGGAGTAGTGACCTACTTTACTTTTTCTTCTGCTCCGGAGTTAGTAAGTTATTCGGTGCCCAGGGATCTTCATCGTCGGGCAGCTTACTCAATCTGAGTCCTCGCTGTTGAGTCCTCGTTTTTGATTCATCATGATGTTTATCATGATTTATCTGTTTGTGCTTGATGATTCATTGACTAGTTAGAGATTCACCACGAGGACCGAAGAGCTAACTAAATGTTATGAACCACTGCAGAAGCTGAGGGTGAGGTTAGGTACCTGTAAAATCGATTTAAGCCCGCCAGTAATTTTATGTTACTGATCGTTCCAAGCCGATACTTCTGTGGTGGTTCTTTCGTGTTTAAATTTTTTTTGTGCTGTTGGTGCCCTATGTATGTTTTCATTTTTTATTTAAGTTTAGGTAACTGAGTGGCCACCTATTGGGAAAATAGCTGCCCATTCGGCTTACGATATGTTTTCATGGTATAAGTACCTGATTGTTAATTTAGTTTTGTTCCCATCTATCTCGGTTTTTGGAGTGGGAATCTTTTTCTGATTGCGCCTTTTTATTTCCTGATCTTTGCCTTATTGTATCTTTTGATTCATTATGAAGGTTATCATAATTCATTTGTTTGTCCTTGAAGTTTCACATCGAGAACCGAACAACTAACTAAATGTTGTGAACCACTGCAGAAGCTGATGGGTGAGGTTAGGTACATGTAAAATGGATTTAAGCCTGTCAGTGATTTTATTTTACTGATCGTTCCAAGGCAAAACTTATGTGGTGGTTCTTATTGTTTTATTGTTTTCATGGTATAAGTACCTGATTGGTAATTTAGCGGTTTTTGGAGTTGGAATCCTTTTCTGATTGCGCCTTTTCCTGATCGTTGCCTACTTGTACCTTCTTACGATAATTTTAAAAGAAAAAACAAAACAAAACAAGATACACACAAAAACGGAAGTAACGCTATGGAATTGTCATCATACTAAAAGTATTTTGGCATTGGGGTGGAACTTAATTCGGTTTGAGGTGATGTGATAAAAACTCAGTTTTCCGCAATCAGAACCAGAGTTCCGCTTTAAACCTCTGCTTGCACTTCATTGAAATTTAACTTATTATATAGCTTGTAGGGATAACATCTTTATGCATTATGCACTCTTTTGAATAATTTATCTGCCCAAAGTCGAATGTTTTACAACAAACGGCCGCTTTATTGTAGCATCCAGTATCTCAGGCCAACATTAAAGACGTAATAAGAATTCTCAGAGATAAATGATTTTCTTGTTGGAGACAATTTTCTCAAATGCTCTGTCAATGGCACCTCAAAATACATGTACGCTCAAGAAGGCGGCACAGACTGGCATATTATGCGGGGGTCTGCAGGCCTTGAAGCAGACTGCGTGTCTTTTGTTGAAGCGTTTTATTTCGGCGTCCACAAGCGTTTCTCGGACTTTAATGGGGAAACATTTTTTGTATAAAAAGTCAACATCTTAGAATGCGAAGTTTGATTTTTCTAATTTTGGGTTTTATGTTATAGCTGCTCCACACACCATGTCCCCCAAACAACTAAGGTATTTCTATCTTATCCTTTTGTTGAACTATCAAATGAACCATTTATATTCATTCATAGCCCACCAAGTTGATTTCATACTTTCTTTGTTAACCTCTTAAACAACTTCTTAAGCAAGTTCTCACAAGGTGTTGACATGACAATAGAGTTAGATTTGGCCAGGGGAGTTTATGTGTTGGGTTAACAGAGGTACAGCTAAGGTCTGTATTTGAAGATGATGATATAATAATGCATTGTTTTTACTTGTAAGTAAGTATGTTGTAGGTACTCATTGAAATCAATGTGTTGATGAAGTTCTTATTCTCATTTGTCCTTTGAAAAGTGCTTAATATGATCTTCCAATATCATTTTCAATTTCATTGGTTGATTGTAAAGCCCACTCTACAGAATTGCCCAATGTGACTGATTGATCCTTTGTGAAGTAAATTGTAAGAAATTTTGTAAGGAGTTTGTTTAGGGAGTTCAGAAAGAACTCTCTTCTAATCTCTCTTCTAATCTAGGTTTATAATCTCTTGTCAAATGAAGGTGGCCAAACTTGCTGATTGATTTGTTATGCCTTCATTACACTTGTTTTGTAAGGCAATCACCAAACCAATTTATGATTTACACCCATTAAACTCAACATGTCCCCCAAACATTGTTAATACTTCTTTTCTATGTTCTTGATTGCCTTCCAATATTCTTTCCAAACTATGAAACGAATCATATAGATGTTTTCACATATCTTGGGTGAGATCTTCATTGGTAATAGGCTAACAATGGAAGTGTGATAAGTCCTTCACAGGTTTTCAGGGTAAAGAAGAATAACTTTCTCAGGTGACTGATTGATTCTATGGTGAAGTTATTTCAAATGAGCCGCATCATGAGAAAAAACAACAATGTGGTCTCCGATCAGGTTCCACACAAAACAAGCTGTACAAGCACAGAAGATGGCCAGAGACTGGAAATTTTGAATTTAGGACATAGAAGAATTGTAATATCCATGTAGTGAAAACAAAAAGGCGTTGATCAGCTTCACAGTTACTGTGCACCTGGTCTTCGACTTTGTTTCCTCATATGTGAAATATTTGTTTTCTCATGAAGTGTCTCAGATTAAATGATTAAGAAGTTTTAGGAAAGTATAGTCAATAAAGGTTTTGTTTTGCAAGTCCCTTCCCCAGGTAGATACTCTGAAAATTTCTAGTTACATAATGCATATTCCTCATGATCACATAGATATGATTTCAAAAAACTAAAACAGTATTCACATGTATTCACATGTGGATGATATATCGGCTGAAGAACTAGAGAAACATTCCTATATATTTGCAAGCACTTATTGCTCTTAGCTGAGGTTCCGTTTTTCTTCCATGGTGAAATCGAAAATTGTCCATATAAACTATAACATCACCATTACTGATCTTATAATATATTATAATCCATCATTGTGTCCGTAGTTAAATCCAGAGCATCAACAAAAAATCAAAACTTTCTAATGTTGTTAGAAATGATGGTATAGAAAAACATTTCATAGATGGTTTTATAACTTCTCAAACAACTTCTTAAGGAACTTCTCAAAGGGTGTTGACATGACAAAAGATTCGTGATTGTTTATATTGTGATGAAGATCACTGGGAAGATAAGCTTCAAAACTTCATGAAATGAACTATGAAATCCTTTAAGAAGTTGGTTAGGAACATAGCAAGTTACCTTCCTTTATCTTCATTTCGATCTTCATGTGATAGGTTTACAAAAGGAAAATGATTAGTATATTAGGGTTGGCCATTGTAGACTCGATGGACTTTGCCACTTTCAATTGTGAAGAAATCATGTATCAATACGTTACATGGAGATTAGTTTCAACTTCTTTCTTTCCTTGCCTAACAAATTTCCAATGAGTACAAAGAATCAATCAGTCACATGGGTAAGTTATTCTTCCTACCCTGAAAACATGTGAAGGACTTATCACACTTCAATTGTTAACCTATCACCGATGACGATCTTACCCAAGGTATGAGAACACATCTATATGATTCTTTTCATAGTTTGGAAAGAATATTGGAAGGCAATCAAGAGCTTAGCAAAGAAGTATTGAAAAAGTTTGGGGGACATGTTGAGTGTAATGGGTGTAATCAGTCTCTACTTGATATATATTTTGTCATCCTAGTATTGAGTCAAAATTGTCTCGAAACGAAAACAGGAATGTCACAAATCATATTTCTCTGATCGAATCAACTAAGAACTTACATAATTAATTTGTCAACATTTGAAAGCTGCAATATTGCCATTATGTCATATCTGCTATTATAATCTTCAATAATCATCCTGCTTTATTAAACAACAGAGACATTCTGACATTCTCTGTCACTAACAGACTTCATAAAAATACCAAGACAGTCGAATGTATCACATCATTGCTAAAATCCTCTCGCTCATTAAGGGTTTCATTACCACCTTTTTTCGGCGAGAAGCGAGAGCTTTACGTATTTATTAAGCAACATCTCACTTTGAATCTGTGTGTCTTGAAAGGTAGCACTGTTTTATTTTGGCACTCCCTGTATCTTCCATTTAGCATTTTGAAACTAAAATCCTTATATTTACAAGCAACATTGACGAAGTTTTAATGACGAAGATTCACCATGAGAACCGAACAACTTACCACTGCAGAAGATGAGGGTGAGGTTAGACGTCTGTAAAACCGGATTAATCCCCCCAGTGATTTTATATTACTGATCGTTCCAAGGCGATACTTCTGTTGTGGTTCTAATTGTTCTGTGTTTTGGAGTCGAATGTTTGTGCTGTTTGAGCCTTATGTACATTTTCATGTTTTTTTTTTAGTTCGGGTAACTGAATGGCCGCCTATTGGGAAATAGCTGCTCACTCTGCTTACGGTATGTTTTCTTGATATAAGTACCTAAGTGTCGTTTTGGTTTTTTCCCACCCCTTGGTTTTAGGAGTGGGAGTTTCTATCTGATTGCGCCATTTCCTGATCATTGCCTATTTGTACCACTTTAGATGCAGTTAACTATTTAGATTCACTGAGTACTTTATTATTTTTGTTTCTTCTATTAACAATTGTCAAATATTTATTATGATGCCCATAAAAAGCTACAATAAAAAGTGTCTTGCAAAAAGAAATTCTTTCCCATATGTGATACAAACCTGCATATCAGCCACCTAGTCACCGATTGCGCATTGTTTTTTCAATTCATCATTCTGTAATGTCAAACTTGTAGCCATTGTCTGTAATAATGAAGGCGGGTTGTGACAAGTTTTCACATGTCGTGTCTCAATAATAACAATAATGTCGACTATCCTAAACATGAAGACATTTCTGGCGAACAGAAACCACAAAATTATTAATAATCAGTGGAAGTAAAAGTAGCTATATTTCTCTTCCCATCTTTACATGTACCACAAAGATGAATATTAAAATGGTTGAAACAACATAATAATAGACAAATACATAATATTTTGTAAACAACCACTCCAAGCAGACAAACAAATAAAGCATAATTATAAACGTTGGTGATTGTTGTTCTGAAACACTTTGACTTCAATCGCTTAAGTAAATTATCTTTTTAATGTCCTCCCAAGAATTACGACATCTAAGAACGTGACAAATAAAGGCGTTCTCCTTTAGCACTACAGAGCTGTCCACTGATTCTTACATGTATATGTTTGGATTGGTGACTAACGAACTTTTGCTAAATGATAATACTCTGGTGTGACTACATAAAATACAACATTTTTGAATGTCATGACATCCTAATTTTGGATAGAAGTCCCATAAAATGGAGGCAACGTCCAGACATGACCTTAGTTGTTGACTGGGACGTTAAGTTTCAATTCAAACAAACAAAGAAACAAAAAAAGACACAAAGGCAGAAGTACCGCATTGGCATTGTTATCATAGTAAAAATATTTGGGTCTGCATTAATGACACAAACAGAACCTCACTTCCGCATTAAGCCCTCCTTGCACTTCCTTGATATTAAACTTATAATATATGCTTGTACATGTAGTGATAACATCTTTATGGATAATGGAATCGTGTGAACAATTTATAAGCCTCAACACGAATTTTCCACAGCAAACGAACGAACGCTTTATTGTAGCCTACACTACCGCAGGGCAACATTACAGACGTAAACAGAATTCCCTGCGACAAATCATTTTCAACTGGGAGACAATTTTCTCAGGTGCTTTGTCAATGGCATTTCAAAATATACTCAAGAAGGCATAGACTGTCATTTTGAATCTGGATGTCTTGAAAGGTTGCACTGTTTTACTGTGGCACTCCCTGTATCTACCATTTAACTTGATATTTTGAAAATGAAGTCCTTATATTTACAAGTAATACTGACGAACTTTTAGATGCAGTTTATTACTTAAATGTGATAATTATTTATTAAGTTTGTTTCTTGTATAAACAAGTGTCAAATATTTATTATGATGCCAACAAAATGCCACTATAAAATGTGTCTTGCAAATAAAGCAGACAAACGTTGGTAATTGTGGTTCAGGGACGTCCAGGTTTAATCCCTTTTTCATATAACACGTGTAACGATGTGTCTGAACGTTACAAAATTATATATAGGCGTGTTCTGCTTTGGCACCCACCACAGAGCAGTCAATTGATCATTATGTTTGAAGTAAGGACTCTGGTTTGACTACATAATTCCTACTCAGTCCACATGAAGAACAAGAAACATCTTTAAAAAGATAATTGTCGAAGATTAATATCTGTTCTGCAATAGGGTACATGATGCATGATGTACATTTTATTTATGCTTTATTCTAAAATATAAATTGTTGACAGTACATAGAAGCTCAGTGATGTAGTAGTGATACCTAAGCACAAGATATATAGTTTTGGGACTGAAATCCATCTTTGACGGACACAAGACTAGTTTGCTCTGTTGTTGAAATGACATCACTACCTTAGCCTGACAGCTAAACGCTCAGTGAAAAAAAACTGTACCTATTCGTTTTAACGTTGACAGTTTTAATGCATATATACCTACCCCAAAATTCCTGGATATCAATCTGATGAAAAAAAAACCCAGAGGACCAATGGTCCTGTAAACGCTCGCCTGAGATCTGCTGCATATACCAATAAACATGTTTGAATATTATGGTATTTAACCCCAGTGCAGGGGCAGATTTCCCTTCAAATGATATTTTAACAGTTTTCCCCATTCAAATGCATGGGCAACACATGTTGACCTTGCCATAAACTGGGTCAAGGTCATCACATGGTCATGATTTATATACACGTTGGAGTACTTTAACCATCGATGCTTCACGCCATGTTTCCTTGAAATCAGTCTATTAGTTTAAGAGAAGAAGATTTTTGAAGGGTTCTTGCCATATGTGGGCATGGTGGCCATCTTGGTCATGTGACCTAAATTATTAATATACACATTGGTTCCCCCATCCTATGGATGCTTCACATAAAATTTGGCTTTAATTGGCCAAGCAGTTTCAGAGGAGAAGATTTTTTAATATTATGTTAATATACATGTATATTGCCCCGGGGTGGGGCCATTTAAGCCATTGGGTACAACTTTTTTCAGAATCATTAATATTCAGTCCTACTAACCATTTCCTGCAAGATTTTCACCTCAAATGACTTTTTAAAAGTTTTCCCCATTCAAATGCATAGGCGACCTACGTTGACCTTGTCGTAAAATAGGTCAAGGTCACCACAGGGTCATGATTTATATACACATTGTAGAACTTTAGCCATCAATGCTTCATGCCAAGTTTCTTTGAAATCAGTCCACCAGTTTCGGAGAAGAAGATTTTTGAAGGGGTTTTACCATATGGGCATGGCGGCCATCTATGTCATGTGACCTAGATTATTTATATACACATTGATTCCCCCATTCTATAGATGCTTCACATAAAATTTAACTTTGTTTGGCCAAGCGGTTTCAGAGGAGAAGACGTTTGAATATTATGGAGATATACATGTATATTGCCCCGGGGTAGGGGCACATGAGCCCCTCGGGTCCAATTTTTTCAGAATCATTAATATTCAGTCCTACTGCCCATTTTCTGCAAGACTTTCACTTTAAATGACATTTTAAAAGTTTTCCCCATTCAAATGCATTAGCGACCTATGTTGACCTTGCCGTAAAATAGGTCAAGGTCACTACAGGGTCATGATTTATATATACATTGTAGTGCTTGAGCCATCAATGCTTCATGTCAAGTTTCGTTGAAATCAGTCCACCGGTTCTGGAGAAGAAGATTTTTGAAGGGTTTTTACCATATATGGGCATGGCGGCCATCTTGGTCATGTGACCTGGATTTCTTATATATACATTGGTTCCCCCTTCCTATAGATGCTTCATATAAAATTTGGCTTTGATTGGCCAAGCGGTTTCAGAGAAGAAGATCTTTGAAAATGGTGGACGACGGACGGACGGACGGACGACGACGACGGACGGACGCCGGAGCATGGGTATACTATAAGCTCACTTGTGAGCCTTCGGCTTAGGTGAGCTAAAAAAAATGTAGAAAAAATATCGCTATTGTGCGGCGAGCCCTTACTGGCGGAAACAACTCGTTCTGTGAAGCAGAGCCTTTAATCCGGACACGCCTATATTCAATGGAGAAAATCCGAACGCATCTTATCTACGATGGCCTGCATGATCATAAAATTTCAAAATCCACAGATTTTTTATTTTAATTTTTCTTTGCAAAAGCTTTCGTCACACAAAAAGCGATTAAAATGAATAACAATAAGGATCAATGATGACTTGTATAATAAAAAAAACCTCATCTAAAAGTACTTTTTAAAGAGATGCAGTTTGTTGCCTTTTTCATCTTCCATATGGAAAAAACCCGGATGCAGGTCAAAAATGATCTGAGATGTCTTCGACAAAAAACAAAACACGTCAATTTGTACTCAAATCATTTCGCACCTTTGTTTTCGAAATGGCGACTTAAGGTAGTTAATGGCAATTGATACGAAAATGCAAAAAAAAAAACAACAACAAGGTACAAGGTACGAAATTACCAAAATAATTTTAGATGAAAAAATGATACATAGAAGCCGAGAACGAGAACAAACGTACCTTATAAGAATTAGGGGGGGGCGTGGCTTAAACCAGTTTGAAGTGATGCGATCAAAACTCCGCTTTTAGTTTCTGCATTGATGGCACATATAGAATCTCATTTCCGCTTTATACCCTTCTTGCACTTCCTTGAAACTAAACTGATAAGATAACATGCAGTGATAGCACCTTAATGCATTATGCAATCTTTTGAACAATTTATAGGCCTCAAGTCGAATGTTCCACAGCAATCGACCGCTTTATTGTAGCCTTCACTACCTCAGGGCAACATTTTAGACATAATTTTGATTTTCTGAGACAAATGATTTTCTTTTGGAGCCAATTTTCTCAGATGCTGTGTGAATGACATTTCAAAATATGCTTAAGAAGGCATAGACTCTCAATATTATGCGGGGTCTTCAGGACTGTAGCTGTATAACTGCATGTAATTTGATGTATTGTTTTATTTCAGTGTTCACATTTAATGGATTTTATGGTGAAACATCAGTTGTATACAAAGTACACTACAATCAAAGGATGCGAATTTTAATTGTTTCGGTCAGTATTTTCTCTTTTTATTATTAATCATTATGGACCCCACCGATTTGGGCCTATAGAAATAGATAGGCTTCTTGTGCATCCAGTAAAAGCTTATACACTCCTGACTGTCCATCTAATTAACCGCTCAGGTCTTAACCGTTCAGGTCTGAGCCTGCCCAGGAAAAGTTGTTCAAGTCAAACCATACATAATTATAAGACATAGTGGCTTACTTGCGTGGTTATATTTGAAGCACTTTTTGAATGTCATGGCATCCTTATTTCGTGCAAAAGTCCCATAAAATTGATGCAACGTCCCTACATGACCATAGCTGTTGACTGGGATGTTAAGCATCAATTTATAGATTCTGAAACGGTTTATGGAAAGGTACAAGTAGGCAAAGATCAGGAAAAGGCGCAATCAGAAAAAGATTCCCACTCCAAAAACCGAGGTGGGAAAAAACCAAACTAACAATCAGGTACTTATACCATGAAACAATCGTAAGCCGAATGGGCAGCTATTTTCCCAATAGGTGGCCACTCAGTTACCTTAACTTAACTAAAAATATGAAAACATACATAAGGCGCCAACAGCACAAAAATTTTTTTAAACACCAAGACATAAAACAAAAAGAACCACCACAGAAGTATCGACTTGGAACGATCAGTAACACAAAGTTACTGGCGGGCTTAAACCGGTTTTACATGGCCATAACCTCACCCTCAGCTTCTGCAGTGGTTCATAACATTTAGTTAGTTATTCGGTCCTCGTGGTGAATCTCTAACTAGTCAATGAATCATCAAGAACAAACAAATAAATCATGATAAACATCCTGATGAATCAAAAACCAGGACTCACAGACTGAGTAAGCTGCCCGACGATGGAGATCCCTGGGCGCCGAATAACCTACTAACTCCGGAGCAAAAGAAAAACACCAGTTGGACCCCGGTGGGCCAAGCAACAGACAAGAAGCTCCGGCCCCAACCAACTAAAATGAATAGCTTTATGTCGGGGCCATCATAGAGTCTGACGCCAGACCCACCGGCGTGCAATTAAAGAAGGCAGCATAGTTATCAACCATGATTGGGTTAAAAACTAAGCATGCAGACTGTCGCATAACATTCAAGTTATAACCTATACGTTTGTAACGTGTTATGATTTTTCTGAACTGAAAAGAAAAATCATTAATTCCTTTAAGTTTCTTAAATTTGTAAACCAAGTCACCATAAAATTCAGGTTCCGAAAGGCCCTCACTTAAAAGCGTCTTTAACCCAACATTATATTTGGAAATCAATTCATAGTGTCTACGATAAAATTTAGAAAATGTTTTTCGAAGTTTATGATACCGATAGCCCTGTTGGAGAAGTTTTGCCGTTAAACATTTATTTCGAGCGTTGAAGTCTGTAACATGATTGCAGACTCTAGCAAACCTAATAAGTTGCGAAATGTATACACCATAAGAAGCACGACGAGGAACGTCACCATCCAAAAAAGGAAAATTTACTATATCAAAATCAAAGTCATCGCGCTTATCATAAATTTTAGAAGAAACAAATCCATTTGCAACAGAAAGATGTAGATCTAAAAAGGGGGCTTCAGTATCTGAGATATTGGCTTTGTTCAACTGAAGTTCAGGTGGATAAATTTGATTGACCATACCTTCAAAATAAGGGTTGTCAATGTTCAATAGGTCATCGAGGTACCTAGATGTGGAATTAAAAGCCTCGATAACATCAGCTTGATTATCATGGTTATGGAAACCGTTATAAACAAATGAAATCGACTCATCCGCGTTTTAGGGCTTACTGGTGTAACGTATTTACAACAACGTTTTACTTAATACTGCTTGTTTCAATAGGCAATGCTATCCCAAATACAAAAATTCATCGGTACCGTTTACCGTTATTAACCTGTTCGTGCGACGAATGTCATCGCCTTATTACCATGCATTTGTGAATCATCTGTACCGGTATATCCACTGTTCGCGGATAATTGCTTGATAAGATTGTCTCATGTACAATATAAGAGGCTATCTTTGCCATGTCAGAATAAGACCAAACATCGTCATTCTGAACATAAATGTCTTGTAAGACACATACACCATGCTCTGACATACAAACGATCCTTAAAAGGGTGTTATCAAACTAAAAGGCCAATCCTCCATATATGATATGTGAAATGTTTGGGTTACTGATCAGGCTGACGCTAACCCGGGTCTGCACAGTCATAGGCTAACATATGTTTAATATTTTGGATCCAGGAAGTCCTTTTTATTAATCGGCTAAGCGTCTATGCATAACATATACTAATGGTAAGAGCTGGTTCTTTCTTAACGAGGATCATACAGTGGCAATCTGATTCACGAACCTTTCTGTTGACAAACAGGTCTATACACATTCACGACGGACAATATGCTACATTCGTCCAACTTGTACACCATCTCTGGTGTAACGAGGCCGACTCTCGAGGTTAGGAGCAGTTTTCAACTTGAACTGTCTGGACGTGATAAGATCCTAACAAGTCTAAGCAATCACCAGGAACTGACACAATTATCACTGGTCTCTAACCAGGTATGTCAAAATTATAATTCTCTGATCAAATCAACTTAGAACTTACAGAATTTATTTGTTGACATTTGAAAGCTGCAATATTGCCTTTATTTCATATCTGCTATATCTTCAGTAATCATCCTGCTTTATTAAACATTAGAGAGCGTTCAACCCAGGACCTGGTATCCTCTGTCATTCTATGTCACCAGGAGACTTCATTATAATATCAAGACGTTCTTATGTATTGAATCATTGCCAGAGGAACCTTTCCGCTGAATAAGTGTATCAGAAACGACATTATATCGGCGTGCGCGACTAATTGAGGCGCGTCGTCAAAGAATTTCACACCACAGAGCAATCCGCTGATTTGTGAGCTTAAGTATTCTCAGCAGCACTTTCGTGTTCTGTTTCACGGTGCAATGCAAAGGTTCCAAACTTGTGTTGTGATTCAATACCTTTAATTTGGTCCCTCGCCGGGTTATAAAACTATTGTCATTCTCATCTCAGCTGAGACTGAGCCAAGCTGTTTATATTACCAAAGCCAACAATTTAGCCTGCTAATAAACGTTAAAATGTGAACAGTTGTTGTTAGCATTGTAAGCATGCTAAAGTTTAGACGTAGCCGAGTTGAGCATGAAAGATATTCTATAACATCGGGGCTTGGACACACTGTTTTATTGTGACACTCCCTGTGCCTTCCGTTTAGCATCATATATATATTGATAATGCAGTCCTTATATTTTCATATAATAATGAAGATGGTTATTTACGTTTGATAATTATTAAATAATAATTGTTTCTTCTTTTAACATATGTCAAATATTATGAACGTCCACAAAAAATAAAATTTGACTTTTTGTAACAATATCTCGATGAGTGTCGCGCTCCTTTTGGCAGTATCAACACAATACTCCCAACTATGACTATCACAAAAAGATTAGGAATTACATTAACTCCCCTTAGGTTGCATGCCGCGTCTACTGTACGGATTCCTCATTCAACTAACAATTTTCAAAATTTATTACCTACTGTAAGGGTGACACCTCTTAACTTATTTTCGGCATCTACTGTTAATCTACACGGAGCTTCTAATTCTAATATGTTTCGTAATAATCTTCAGATTAGGTTATCTCCACTCAAATCACCAATTTTACGTAAATATATTAATCCGTTCAAGAGACCTGGAATGTACCCTAGTATTTCTAAGTGCAATGCCAAGAAGTGCAACTGTTGCAATCATTTATGCTCTAAGACTACTATCACTTCATCTGTGAATGGTAGGACATTTTCAGTGGTTAATGATTCTGATTTAGACTGAAAATCAATGGATCTTGTATATGTTCTTACTTGAAATACAAACAATTGTAGGATGCAATATGTTGGACAAACTTGTCGAACTTTGCAAAAACGATTTGGTGAGCACTATCGTAGAATCAGAAAGCCCAAAAATAATGATACCTTTCTGTACCAGCATTTTAAGCGCACTGGTCATTCTCCCAATGATGTTAAAGTTCAACCAGTGGAGAAAATCTCATATGATGAAAATTCTTCAGTTAGATTCAAAAACATTAAACGATTTGAAACTGAACTTAAATGGATAAAATTACTGCAAACACCCTTTCCACTGGGATTTAACGACAACATTTACCATGAAGGCAATATTTCCAAAATGCCCGATTTTGATGTACTTACACTTTCGGACTCTCGTAAACGTAAAACTAGATCTCATGGTATACGGAAAAAGGGTAATGACAAACGTAAACGGTGTGCTGCATTGAAATTGAACATTTCTCTTAATGATTTAGCTGTTAAACTAAGGATTCACGGTCGACATCCAATGCTGTCGTATCTTAGTTCTCTACCTATTGCTGCATTACGTTCCTTGGACACAGAGGCTAATAGATTTTACGATAGAAATCATCAAATGTATGACGCTGCACTGTTAACAAGATGTTATACTCAGCATGCTCTTCGTCCATTTATCGATTCCGAATCTAATCACATTAGAAGTTTTATTAAAATTCCTTTCATCAATAAAGGAATTGACTTTATTGATTTACCAAGCATATTCCAGGATAAATCAGTGACACAGTCTATACCTACCTACTTCCAAAATTCAGAACCTCCTATTATTTGTTACAAATATAACAAACCAATCAGAAATACAATTTTTAATTTCAATAAACTTGTTTCTGATCTTGATATCCATGCTAATACTCCTAAGTCTTGAGATTGTAAAGATTCAAAATATGTTTATCAACCCGCTGGACATATTATTACTGGAAATTTAAAAATAATTTCGGATTCTAGAATTCGCAAAATTGTTTCTAAAGGTCCGAAATATAGATTCCCTTCCTACATTAATTTCGACAAATGTAGAGAGGAGATTTCATCTGCATTAAATGATTTCGGTAATCGATGGTGTAAACGAGAGGGTGTTGAGGATAATGCTCTTAATGAATGGAAAAGAAGTATCTTCACTATCGTGGATAAACGTATTAAGTTTTATTCACAAAATACTAATCTTTTACCTCCTAAACCCAAATCGTCATTTAGGCATTTAAAGCAGGGTATCCAAGAATTTCATAGAAAGTATGTCTTGGTTCCGGCAGATAAAGCCGCAAACAATGTTGTTGTCGTTTGTAGGCTTCACTACGTTAACACCTTAAAACAGGAGCTTGATGGTACCAGGGCTTATCTGGAGACAGATACTGATGAGGTGTCTGTAGTTAATGCCCACTTAAACGATTTACCTGTTAAGTTTTCTGTTTGTGTCAATGAAGGCCAAGACAAACTTCCTACGATGTATTGGTTACCTAAGCTTCACAAAAGACCATACAAAGCTAGATTTATTGCAAATTCTAGCTCTTGTACTACCACTGAACTTTCTAAATTATTAACTTCCTGTCTTACTGCTATCAAATCTCATGTTATAAGATACTGTGAGACAGTGTATGAAACTTCAAATAAAAATTGGTTTTGGTCAATTAAAAATTCTGGTGAGGTGCTCAGTAAATTGAAGTGTAGAGGGTTCCGTGCGACAAGCTTGTCCACATATGATTTTTCTACTCTGTATACAACATTACCACATAATCTAATTAAAGAAAAACTTCTGGATTTGATAGAGTGGACCTTCAAAAGGGCATTAAAAAACTATGGTTCGCTTTATTTGGCATGTAATGACAGAAAGGCTTTTTTCACTTCCTCTGACCAAAGTCGGTATACACTTTGGTCATGTCAGAATGTATGCGACGCCTTATCCTATCTCCTTGATAATATTTATATTAGATTTGGGACCAAGTTATACAGACAAATTGTTGGAATTCCGATGGGTACAAATTGCGCACCTCTCGTAGCTGATTTATTTTTATACTGCTACGAAAGAGATTTCATGGATTCTCTTAACCATGATAATCAAGCTGATGTTATCGAGGCTTTTAATTCCACATCTAGGTACCTCGATGACCTTTTGAACATTGACAACCCTTATTTTGAAGGTATGGTCAATCAAATTTATCCACCTGAACTTCAGTTGAACAAAGCCAATATCTCAGATACTGAAGCCCCCTTTTTAGATCTACATCTTTCTGTTGCTAATGGATTTGTTTCTTCTAAAATTTATGATAAGCGAGATGACTTTGATTTTGATATAGTAAATTTTCCTTTTTTGGATGGTGACGTTCCTCGTCGTGCTTCTTATGGTGTATACATTTCGCAACTTATTAGGTTTGCTAGAGTCTGCAATCATGTTACAGATTTCAACGCTCGAAATAAATGTTTAACGGCAAAACTTCTGCAACAGGGCTATCGGTATCATAAACTTCGAAAAACATTTTCTAAATTTTATCGTAGACACTATGAATTGATTTCCAAATATAATGTTGGGTTAAAGACGCTTTTAAGTGAGGGCCTTTCGGAACCTGAATTTTATGGTGACTTGGTTTACAAATTTAAGAAACTTAAAGGAATTAATGATTTTTCTTTTCAGTTCAGAAAAATCATAACACGTTACAGACGTATAGGTTATAACTTGAATGTTATGCGACAGTCTGCATGCTTAGTTTTTAACCCAATCATGGTTGATAACTATGCTGCCTTCTTTAATTGCACGCCGGTGGGTCGGGCGTCAGACTCTATGATGGCCCCGACATAAAGCTATTCATTTTAGTTGGTTGGGGCCGGAGCTTCTTGTCTGTTGCTTGGCCCACCGGGGTCCAACTGGTGTTTTTCTTTTGCTCCGGAGTTAGTGGGTTATTCGGCGCCCAGGGATCTCCATCGTCGGGCAGCTTACTCAGTCTGTGAGTCCTGGTTTTTGATTCATCAGGATGTTTATCATGATTTATTTGTTTGTTCTTGATGATTCATTGACTAGTTAGAGATTCACCACGAGGACCGAATAACTAACTAAATGTTATGAACCACTGCAGAAGCTGAGGGTGAGGTTATGGCCATGTAAAACCGGTTTAAGCCCGCCAGTAACTTTGTGTTACTGATCGTTCCAAGTCGATACTTCTGTGGTGGTTCTTTCTGTTTTATGTCTTGGTGTTTAAAATTTTTGTGCTGTTGGCGCCTTATGTGTGTTTTCATATTTTAAGTTAAGTTAAGGTAACTGAGTGGCCACCTATTGGGAAAATAGCTGCTCATTCGGCTTACGATATGTTTCATGGTATGGGTACCTGATTGTTAGTTTGGTTTTTTCCCACCTCGGTTTTTGGAGTGGGAATCTTTTTCTGATTGCGCCTTTTCCTGATCTTTGCCTACTTGTACCTTCCCATTCACTGACATGCCGCCTTGTTCAATTCACGAGGACAGCTTCCCGTAATATGAATCTTGTTGCCTTTTTCTTTAATTATAAAAGCCAGTTTAAGACATGTTTTCACATGTCGAGTCCCAATAATAATGCCAACTATTCTAATCACATCAGGAAAACATGTCCGTGTAATGTATACCCCCTTATACCCCACTTTTATATAGTAAAACTGGGGTATGCAGGGGTAGACCTAATTTTCTTTTTTTTTTTTTTTTGCTCCAAAATTTAGAGTGTGGGTACACGTTAGAACCGCCTTGGCAAGGCGGTTCTAACGTGTACCCACGATCTATGTTTTAAGCAAAAAAAATTAAGAATATCAAAATTTTTATCGTGAATGTTTTCAATTTTTACAGCTGAAAAAAGTCTCTGTAAATGGACGGTCTACGACATTTCCGCGGAACAGAAACCACAAAAAATATTAATAATCAGTGAAAATAACGGAAGCTATGTTTGTAGCACAGAGATGAATTATTAAAACGGTAAACAACAGAATAATAGACAAATACACAATATTATATAAACAGTCACTTCAAACAAACAAACAGACAAATAAAACATAAACGTTTGTTTTTGCCTTTTAACGTTCTCTCATGTAACATGCGCACGGGATCCAAGTAACGATATAATGATATCACGGAACGTGACAAATACGCATATGGGCGTTCTCCTTTAGTACTACAAATCAATCCACTGATACTTCTATGTTTAGAGTAGTGACTTCCTTTACTTTTTCTTTCGCTCTGCAGTTAGTAGGTTATTTGGCACCCAGGGATCTCCATCGCCGCGCAGCTTATCAATCTGTGAGTCCTCGTCTTTGATTCATCATGGTGGTTATCATGATTTATTTGTTTGTCCTTGATGATTCATTGACTAGTTAGAGATTCACCATAAGGACCGAACAACTAAATAAATGTTGTGAACCACTGCAGAAGCTGAGGGTGACGTTAGATACCTGTAAAATCGATTTAAGCCCTCAGTGGTTTTATTTTATTGATCGTTCCAAGGCGATACTTCTGTGGTTGTTCATATTGTTTTATGTCTTGGTGTAAAAAATATTGTTCTGTTTGTGCCTTATGTATGTTTTCAAGAAATAATGATGGTCTTTCTCAATAGTGAGAGACGAACTATCATGTTTTCATATTTTAGTTAAGTTTAGGTAACTGAATGGCCACCTATTGGGAAAATAGCTGCTCATTCGGCTTACGATATGTTTCCATGGTATAAGTACCTGATTAGTTTTTTTCCCAATCTCGGTTTTTGGAGTAGGAATCTCTTTCTGATTGCTCCTTTTCCCGATCATTGCCTACTTGTGCCTTTTTACGATAACTTGAAAAACAAGATAAACACAAAAACGGAAGTAACGCTTTGGAATTGTCATTATACTGAAAGTATTTTGGGGTTGGGTGGAATTTAATTCGGTTTGAGATGATGAGATAAATCTCAGTTTTCCACAACCAGAACTACAGTTCTGCTTTAAACCCTTCTTGCACTTCATTGAAATTTAACTGTATGCATTTTGCAATCTTTTGAACAATTTATCTGCCCCAAGTCGAATGTTTCACAACAAACGACCGCTTTATTGTAGACTTCACTACCTCAGGGCAACAGTATAGACGTAATAAGAATTTTCTGAGATAAATGATTTTCTTGTTGGGAGTCAATTTTCTCAAATGCTTTGTCAATGGCACCTCAAAATAAGCTCAAGAAGGCGGCACAGACTGCCATATTATGCGGGATCTGCAGACCTTGAAGCAGACCGCATGTATTTTGTTGAAACGTTTTATTTCAGTGTACACAAGCGTTTCTTGGACTTTAATGGAGAAACATTTTTTGTATAAAAAGTAAACATCTAAGAATGCAAAGTTTGTTTTTTAATTTTGGGTATTTTCTTTTTTATATTAATCAGGCTGTACTTGATATATCCTTTTTCATCTTAGTACATGTATTGAGTCAAAATTGTCTCGAAACGAAAACAAGAATGTCAGAAATCATATTTCTCTGATCGAATCAACTAAGAACTTACATAATTAATTTGTTAGCATTTGAAAGCTGCAATATTGCATTTATTTCATATCTGCTATCTTAATATTCAATAATCATCCTGCTTTATTAAACATTAGAGAGCGTTCAACTCAATCCCTGGTATCCCCTGTCTTTCTCTGTCTCCATACTAATATCAATACAGTCTCATGTATGTTTTATTATGGCACTCCCTGTATCTTCCATTTTGCATTTTGAAACTGCAATCATTATATTTCCAAGCAATGCAATGCTAAAGTTTTAGATGCAATTAACTATTTAGATTTGCTGATTATTTTATAATTTTTGTTTCTTCTATTAACAAGCGTCAAATATTTATTATGATGTTCACAATAAAAGTGTCTGGTAAAAAGGAATTCTTTCCCACATGTGATAAAAAAGCTGGATATTAGCCACCCAATCACCGATTAGCATTTTCTTTTTCAATTCACGTTGACGGCCGTTCCGTAATGTCAAACTTGTAGCCATTTTCTGTAATTATGAAGGCGGATTGAGACAAGTTCTCACATGTCGTGTCCCAATGATAATTATAATGTCGACATTTACATTTCTGTGGAACAGAAACCACAAAATTATTACTAATCAGCTGAAGTAAAAGCAGCTATATTTTCTCTTCCCATCTTTACATGTACCACAAGGATGAATATTTAAATGGTTGAAACAATAGAATAATTGACAAATACATAATATTTTGTAAACAGCCACTCAAATCAAACATACAAATAAAGCATAATAATAAACGTTGGTGACTGTTGTTTTGAAATGCATTTCAGTTCAAAAAATAAGTTGTTTTTTAATGGTCTCCCATTTAACGAAAATACGATATCTAAGAATGTGTCAAATATAGGCATTCTCCTTTAGCACCAAAGAGCAGTCCACTGATCTTTATTTTTTGGATTGGTGACTTACATACTTGCTATATAACTGCTATGTCATGACATCCTAATTTTGGGTAAAAGTCCCATAAAATGGAGGCAACGTCCCAACATGACCTTAGTTGTTGACTGGAACGTCAAGTTTCAATTCAAACAGACAAAGAAACAAAAAAGACACAAAGACAGTAGTACCGCACTTGGCATTGTCATTATACATGTAGTAAAACTATTTGAGGGTTGCGTAGGAAATTAAACCGGGTTGAGATGATGTGATCAAAACTCCGTTTTCAGTGTCTGCATTGATGGCATAAACAGAACCTCAGTTCCGCTTTAAATAAAATATAATTGTTAGATCCTTTGGAAGCAGTAAAAACATTCAAAGAGAGAAGGTGGGCCATATTGTACAATTTCGGGTAATGAACCTTCATCAGTGACCCTTTATAAAACTGGCAGCGAAAGCCAGACATTCACGATTGCTGCAATTTCTAACATTTACACAAGTATAGTCTAAATCAAAGACTAATATTCAAAAAGAGGCCAAACATTCAAAATTATGACAAGATGGTGATTCTTAACATACAATATATTTGAAACACTCCAAATATTTTAACTGATCTCAAAGGATCAAAAGAAAAATATAATCTGCACTATGGATGATAAACCCTTCTTGCACTTCCTTGAAATTAAACTGATATAATTGTAGTGATAATATCTAAATGCATTATGCAATCTTCTGAACAATTTATATGCCTCAAGACGAATTTTCCACAACAAACAAACGGCCGCTTTACTGTAGTCTTCACTACCTCAGGGCAACGTTACAGACGTAATAAGAATTTTCTGAGACAAAACTTTTCATCTGGGAGACAATTTTCTCATGTGCTTTGTCATTGGCATTTCAAAATATGCTCAAGAAAGCATTGGCTGTCATTTTGACTCTGGATGGCTTGAAATGTTGCACTGTTTTATTGTGGCACTCCCTGTACCTTCCATTTAACTTCATATTTTGAAAATGCAGTCCTTATATTTACAAGCAATTTTGACGAACTGTTAGATGCAGTTAATTATTTAAATGTGATAATTATTTATTAATTTTGTTTCTCCTATTAACAAGCGTCAAATGTGTATTATGATGCCAACAAAATGCCACTATACAATGTGTCTTGCAAATAAAACATAAACGTTGGTAATTGTGGTTCAGGGACGTCCAGGTTCCCTTTTGCGTGTAACAAGCGTAACGATGTGTCTGAACGTTACTTAAGTATATATAGGCGTGTTTTCCTTTGGCACCCACCACAGAGCAGTCCACTGATGCTTATATGTTTGAAGTACGGACTGGTTTGAATACATAACATTCCTACTCATTTCACATGAAACAAAAAGACGTCAATTTGTACCCAAGTCATTTCGTACCTTTTTCGAAATGGCGTGGGTACGAAAATGACTTAACTGATAACAACATGACTTAAGGTAGGTATATATAATGCCTTTGATACAAACATGTAGAAATTAAGATACAAGGTACAAATTACCAAAATAACTTTAGATGACAAATGATATACAGAAGCCGAGAACAAACGTACCGTATTAAACTAAGATTATGGGTGGAGGGCTTAAACCAGTTTGAGGTGATGCGGTAAAAACTCCTTTTTCAGTTTCTGCAATGACGAAACAATCAGGACCAAAATTACGCTTTAAGCCTTCCTTGCACTTCCTTCAAATTAAACTGATAATATATATTTTGTAGTGATACCATCTTTATGCATTATGCAACCTTTTTAACAATTTATATGCCTCAAGTCGATTCTTCTACAACAAACAACCGCTTTATTGTAGCCTCCGCTACCTCAGGGCAACATTATAGACGTAATAAGAATTTTCTGAGACAAATGGTATTCTTCTGGGAGACAATTTTCTCAGATGCTTTGTCAATTTGCATTTCAAAATATACACAAGAAGGCGGCATGGACTGTCATTTTATGCGGGGTCTGCGTGCCTTTAAGCTGTAGAACTGCATGCATTTTGCAGTACCATTTTATTTCAGTGTCCACAAACGTTTCTTGGTCTTTAATGGAAAAAAGAAGTAAACTTACATCAAAGAATGCGAAGTTTGATTTTTCAATTTTGGCCCATCTCCCTTCTCGTTGATATCTTCACTGCTCTTAAAGAATCTCAGTTTTATTCTTATTTGCTATTACTGCAGATGGTGTTGTGTCGTGTGGCGAACCTAAATGTTTCACCCTACATCATCCATAGTGCAGATAATATCTTCGTTTTAGTCCTTTGAAATCAGCGAGAGTATTCGCAGATATCAGACAATTACTAAGGGTTTAGAATCATTTTCTAACCAACGTTTAGTATATTTGAACCCATTTGGATTATACTAATCTTTATATCGACTTCCCTGTTGAATAATGCAAAAATTACAGAAATCATCTTTGGCTCCATGTTTCCAAACTATAGGATCACTGAAGAGGCTTAAGTAGCCGAAACCGCGGTATGAACCATCCCCCTTCTCATTAATATGTTCACTGCTCTTAAAGGATCTCAGTTTTATTTCTTTTTTCATGAGGTACCGCTCATACACTAACATATTTGCCGAAATAATATTTTCTTTTTTATATTAGCCAATATGTGCTTGACATATCTTTTATCATCTTATGTAGTTTTTGGTAATATTGTCTCAAAATGAAAACGCTATTGTCTCAAATCAAATTTCTCGTTCTAATCAACTAAGAACTTACAGAATTAAATTGTCAACATTTGAAAGCTGCAATATTGTCATTATCTCATATTTGCTATTTTAATCTTCAATCATGAATCATCCTGCTTTATTAAAAATTAGAGAGCGTTCAACTCAATCCCTGGTATGACGTTATCATCTTATGTATTGAATTATTACTAGAAGAACCTTCCCGCTGAATAAGGGTATCAGGAACAACCTCGGCATTTAATTAATTGTTTGAACAACAACAAGAAAAAGTTCAAATTTTTCAACTGATTTTTTTTTTAAATTTTTACAGCATCAGAAAATTCTACATATTGCATGGGCGTGTTGTCGTAAGGTGTTTACACTGTTTTATAGTGTCATCTCCTGTTTCTTCCATTTAGCTTCATAAAGCATTACTTATAGTTTCAAACAATATTGAAGAACTTTAAGATGGGGATGGTTATTTATATTTGATAATTATTTCATAATATGTGTTTCTTCTTTAACATATGTCAAATATTTGTAATGAACGCCCACATATAATACGTCTTGTAACAAGAAAACCTTTTTTTACATATGCGAAAAAGATGTACATCAGGACAACATGTCTATGAAAAGTATACCCCCTTATACCCCACTTTTATATAGTAAAACTGGGGTTTACAGGGATATATTTACTTTCTTATTTTTGAACCAAAACATACAATATTGGTACTTAGTGCCAACATTGTAAGTTTTGAGCGAAATATTGGAAATATCATTTCTTTCATTGAAATTTTTAATTTTGCTTCTCCAAAAAATCTCTGCGGTCTCTGTATATTGCATGGGCAAGATCTCATAATGTATCTATCAGCTGCCCATTAAATGATCAGCCAGTTTGTTATTACAATTATATCACCCAAAAATGTCAAGTTTGTCGCCATTTTTCTTTGACTATGCCTAAAGGCCGTTTTAAGTTTTCACATCTGAAGTCCAACTATGCCGACTATCCCAAGCATAAAGGCGAAGCGACATTTCTGCGGAACAGAAACCTAAAAAATATTAATAATCAATGGAAATAAAAGAAGCTCTGTTTCTATTCCAAGCAAATTTTGCCGCAAAGATGAACATTAAAACAACAAACAGAATAATAGACACAAAAGTATGTAAACAGCCACTCCAAACAATGCTCATAAATGTTGGTGCCCATAAATAATGGTGAATGTTGTTCCGAAACGCCTTTAGTTCAATCTATAGTTGTATTTTAACGTTCTCGCCTGTAACATGCACTTGGGATCCAGGAACGTGACAGATATCATCATGAAAACTTACCCATGCAATATACAATAGAATTTAATTGTTTGATCCTTTTTCGGCCAGAAAAATTGAAAAATCCTTAAGAAAAATGTTGATGGTTTGATTTATATATATTTGCCAAAAACATTGATTGTGGGTACACGTTAGAACCGTCTCGTGAGTTTTGGAACGAAAATTAGAAACAAAAATGTTTGCCCCTGCATATGCCAGTCTTGAAGTTGTTCTTTTGTTTTTTGTTGTTGTTTTTTCTAAATAAAATTGGGAATGTTCAAGGGGGGTATACTCATCATGGACATGTTTTCCTGATGCATAAAAAGGTAAAATAAGAATTAAAACATATCCTTTAAGAGCAGTGAACATATAAATGAGAAATGGAATGGGCAATACCATGGTGTTGGCTCTTAAAAAAAGTCCCACATGCCTAAAATTTCGCTTTTTTGACGTTAACGTCATATGATATTACTATAACCGGCGCTGGCCACAAAGGACACAAAAGCACTTTGGATGATGTACGGGGAGACTTATTAGGGCTGCCACACGGCACACCAGCTGCAGTAATAGCAAATAAGATTAAGATAGATCCTTTAAGAGCAGTGAACATATAAATGAGAAAGGGGATGGGCCATACCATGGTTTCGGCTACGTATGTCTCCTCAAGGACGTTTTAGAGTTGGCAACATGGAGACAAGACAATTTGTGTTTTAAAGTAGGGAGTGGTCATGAAATGGCATTTCCACTCCAAAAACCGAGGAGGTAAAAAACGAAATTGACAATATGGTACTTATACTAAGAGAACACGTTGTCAGCCGAAAGAGCAGCTATTTTAACTCTAGGCGGTCACTCAGTTAAATACAAACGCGCTCTCCTTTAGCACCACAGGACAGTCCACTGCTGCATGATGTTTGGAGAAGTGACTTATTTCACTAGGGTTTGAAAACAATTTGGTACAAAAACAGAAGTACCAAATTGGAATTGCCATTATAATAAAAGTATTTGGGGGTTGCGTAGGAGCTTAATTCGGTTTGAAAAGATGTGATCTAAACTCCGTTTACCGCAGTGATGAAACAATCAGGCCCAAAGTTCTGCTTTAAGCCCTTCTTGCCCTTTCTTGAAATTAACTGATAATATTACTTGTTGTGATAACATCTTTATGCATTATGCAATCTTTTGAACAATTTATATGCCTCAAGTCGATTTTTCAACAACAAACCACCGCTTTATTGTAGCCTTCACTAACCCCGGGCAGCATTATAGACGCAATAAGAATTTTCTGAGACAAATGTTATTCTTCTGGGAGACAATTTTCGCAGATGCTGTGTCAAAGGCATTTCAAAATATTCTCAAGAAGGCAGCATAGACTGTCATTGTATGCGGGGTCTGCATGCCTTGAAGTTGTAGAACTACATGAATTTTGTGGCGTCTTATTATTTCAGTGTCCACCAACGTTTCATGGATTTTCATAGAGACAAATCAGTTGTATACAAGTAAAATTAAATAAAGTAAACTAATATCATTCTGTTAAGGCCTATCTGCAATGCCAACTTAAACATTCTTTCTTAGCATAACTGATGAAAACCTCGAATTTCGTGTCTTCAAATCTTATTCTTTTCCTAAAAATCTTGGATTGTTGAACATCCAAACTGGGACTATGTTGCTATATGATTTGGTCGAGACAATTTTATTTTAGCAGCCTATGTCCTTTATTTCTCTACTGATGACACTGGTACATGTAGGTATCAAGGCATGATATACATGTAACTATACTGGATTCTATAGTCGTGCACAATGAAGTTTTTTTTTTCAGTAAATCCATGCAAAAGTAAAATCCGTTTTTTTTTTCGCACAATTTCCAAAATGATAAAACAACGAAACTTTCCAATGGCTTCCATAATGCAACATCTATTCACACAAATAGACTAATTAAAAACAAAAAGGTACAATCAGAAAAAGATTCCCACTCCAAAAACCGAGGTGAGGTAGGAAAAAAACAAACTAACAATCAGGTACTTATACCATGAAACATATCGTAAGCCGAATGAGCAGCTATTTTCCCAATAGGTGGCCACTCAATTACCTTAACTTAACTAAAAATATGAAAACATACATAAGGCGCCAACAGCACAAAAAATGTTAAACACCAAAACATTAAACAAAAAGAACCACCACAGAAGTATCGACTTGGAACGATCAGTAACACAAAGTTACTGGCGGGCTTAAACCGGTTTTACAGGTACCTAACCTCACCCTCAGCTTCTGCAGTGGTTCAAAACATTTAGTTAGTTCTTCGGTCCTCGTGGTGAATCTCTAACTAGTCAATGAATCATCAAGAACAAACAAATAAATCATGATAAACATCCTGATGAATCAAAAACCAGGACTCACAGATTGAGTAAGCTGCCCGACGATGGAGATCCCTGGGCGCCGAATAACCTACTAACTCCGGAGCAAAACAAAAACACCAGTTGGACCCCGGTGGGCCAAGCAACAGACAAGAAGCTCCGGCCCAAACCAACTAAAATGAATAGCTTTAAGTCGGGGCCATCATAGAGTCTGACGCCCGACCCACCGGGCCTTTTGTTGTACCGATACACGACAAACCGCAATGAACACCTTTGCACATAGGTAAAAGTTAAATCACTTGAAACACCCACTAGTTCTGATCAAAGTTAAGTCTGATCAATGTCTTTGCTAAGCCTCAGCTTTGTCCGTTATTGGTCCCGGAATTTATTTTATCTAAATCGGTTTGGAAACTAATAATTTTATCATTTGGAGACAGTTGTTTTATTGCACACTGCAGGCATGATGTGTTTAAGTCACACAAATTTCCAAAAGAAAACAAACTAGATTGTTGAAAGAGCCTTAGGGTTGACGAATGCACATTATGAAATGTTATTCCCAAAAAAGGTTTGTTGTAGAATATTTCTTAAAATAGGGCTGCATCTAGGTAGCTAGAAATACCTATGCTTCATATATTCTCATAATGTATATCAAATTAAAAATATTTGCGGGGTTCAATAGACTGCAACTGTTGTAGAGAGTAATATTTGTTAATATTTCAGTCGCAGACGAATGTTTCAATGGAGTGCAATTAAAAACAAATGAAACATGACATCCTTTAAAAGGTAAACGTAAGCAATGCTCAGGTAATTGAGCAATCAGAAAGAATATCTCACTCATAAAAATGTAGTTAGGAATAAAACTAAATTGAAAATCAGGAGGTCCTAATACAAAGAGAGCATATCGAAAGCCGAGTGAGCAGCTGTTTTCCAATCGTGGCCATCGTTAGTACCCGGACTTAACACTATATATGAACACATACATAAGGTGCAAAGAACACAAAAATTCAACACAAAAATAAACTAATTAGAACCAGAACAGAAGTTTCGCCTCGGAGCAGTAATGTAAAAATACTGGGAATCTTAAATCGATTTTACAGGCGCCTAACCTCACCCTTAGCTTCTGCAATGTATGCAAACTTATATCAAGAAAACATGTCCGTACTATGAATACCACCTTAAACCCCACTTTTTATATACTAAAACTGGGGTTTACAGGGGTATACATATTTTTATCATTTTTGCTCCAAAACATAGAGTGTGGGTACTCGTTAGAACCACCTTGCCGACGCGGTTTTAACGTGTACATACAATCTATGTTTTGAGCGAAAATACTAGAAAGATCTTTTTCTTTTCTTATAAAATGTTTCAATTTTTGCAACTGAAAAATTTGTTATATTGCATAGGCGTTTTCGTGATGAAGCCTTGCGCTTTCTTAGCACTTCTATTTATCGAAATTGTTGTATTAGCGTTCCCTAAATGCAACACATTATTGCAGATGTGTTTAAGAGAGACTACTCACAGGCTCTCCATTTAGTTATTTCCAGTCTGGGTAGGGCTGTAGGCATGTTAACGGAACTTCAGTCTCCCTCAAGTTACGTTAATTCTTCACTTGAAACTCATTCGAGTGGCAAGAAAACATGCATACAAGTTCACACCAGAAGAACCGTATAGCACTGTTAGTGTAATTTGCTTTCCTAATCTAGTTTGCTTAATTCAGGACAAGCTGCTGGGCCTCAAGCTTAAGCTTATAATTTAAACTAGCTTATATAAGACTTTTGAAGCCTTGCAAAGACGTTAATTCGTTTAAGTTGTTGCTAATGACGGAGAAAACACTATATTACATAATGTAATGCGCTTAAGGGTAAGTCCGTAAAAGTAAATATGTCACATAGGGTAAGGCGACCAGTGATCGATCAACTAGTGGTTATCGACAATTAATTCTCAAAGGATACCTGAAGTCAGTTTTATGCTGGTCTCAACTTAAAGTGTATTATATTACCTTACAAATATTAATTTAAATTTATTTGGAAAGCTTTTCTATCTTGCACTTTCTGGCACTTTACGAAGAGGGGTTCTAAGTTGTAATGCTAAAAACGGTGATTGTTCAACACATTCTTCAAGATGAAACGATCTGCATTCGTTCCGAGTGGCTAAAGTTTTCAACCTTACTGCATGCTAAACAAATTTGATCCACATTCCAAATTGTATAGGGTAACACTGCGATTAATGGACAATTTCTGTGATTTTCTAGCTATTTTTCCAACAATTTTCCATTGTTTCTATGGGTGTTTATGCTTTTTACCACCTCATTTCGCTGCTTTATTTATTTAAAATCACTAAAAAATTTCAAAACGTGGCTAGAGGTAAACAATAATTATTCTTTCTTATAATGTACATACCTCCCAAGTTAGCCGCGGTTTTGGAGAGAAAAAGGTGATCGACCACTGGTCCACCTGACCCTGATTCACGCTGTATAATGGTGGGTGTGTTAAAGTGACGTCACTGAGAATGTGACGTGATGACGTCATAAATTGACATATTGAAACACATGGCGAAGGTTCAAGCTTTGATATGGTATGTATGATCCAAAAATTTATCAGACATGGCTATTTTTGATCGATCACTGGTCCCTACATTTGTCTCAAAGTTTTAACACATGCCTATGGATATGAATTAGTGCAAGGCGACATAAAAAGAATTCGTTAATTTGAATTGGTGCTTAACGTCATAGGCAATAACTTTTGTCATGTCGGGACATTGCCTCTAATTAATGGGACTTTCATCCAAATGAGGATATCATGACATCAAACAAGTGCTTCAAATATAACCATCCAAGTAAGCCACAAATGTTATACGTATGGATGGTTGGACTTGAAACCTGGCCCTGAGGTTATAAAACTTTTTTCATGCTCAGCTCAGCTGAGCTTGAAATTTCAATTCCTCATAGATACTGAAATAGCTCAAATATATTAAAATTGAAGGTTTAGAACTCCAAAGCCTGTAATTTATCCTGCTAATAAATGTTAAAATGCCAACAATTGTTGGCATTTTAACATTTATGAGCAGGATAAATTTTAGTCTCAGCTGAGCTGAGCATGAAAAAAGTTTTATAACCTAGGGGCCAGTTTTCTTGGGCCGGCTCAGACCAGTAATCAGATGGTTGGACAGTAGCGTATAAGATTTGCCTGGAGACAGCAGAGAATTGAACGACTGCACTTATTTGAAAGAACAATTTATCAACACTCAAAGTACAAAATGAATTACTGAACTAATCAAACGTCACAATGGACTGGTAAATATATTTTCATAAAAAATAAAACTGTACGGAATTGCCAAAGCCCCGACAGATGTAGATTCTCGTAAATATAAGCAACAAATATTATACATGTACAGCTAAAGAAGCGAACTGTTGAACTTTGAAATAATGAAGGTTGCGTGGAAAAGGGGACGTCAGATCAAACTCCGCTTGATATAAATGTTACAAATCGTAGTCACAAATTAATATTGTCCCGTTTTCTCGACGTAATACAAGTATGCCCTGGAACAAGAGGCAAATATATGAGCCACCTCGTGGAAAAACCAACAATGTGGTTTCCATATAGGTCCGACACAAACCAACCTTAGAGCTAACGAAGCAGGCTATAAGCTTGAAATTTTGAATGTAAGTACAAGAGGAATTGTACTATCCGAGTAGCGAAAACAAAGGCGCTGATCTGCTTCGCAGTTACTGCGAAGCTGATCTGCGTCTTTGGTTGTTGGTTCGGCCATGAGGCGGCTCATATATTAAAAACTATAGTAACAAAAGATGACGACATTGTTTGCTTGAGTTGTGGTTTAGCGTCCCAGTCAACAGCTATGGTCATGTCGGGACGAAAGTGTCTTTAAATAAACTGAGGGGCAAAAGAAAATATACACCCTACTTCTTTTGCATTTTGTTGTGAGAATGACCAACAGTAGGCTCTATAATTATTTATTGTGATATTTAAATGAATTTGATATGCTGCAAGCATGGAAAGATACACAAATCAACGATGGAAATGAAAATGGCGAGGAGTTTTGAAAAGTTCTATACAAGAAAGACCACCTGAAAATTGATCTTGGCGTTCTCTAAAACAAAACACGTTAACTCCGATAAATTGATGTTGAAACTACTTTATAACGTAAATTTATGTTGATTTAGCAGTAAAAACTGCGAAAATAAACAGTATGTTATGAAATAAATCGGGAATGTGCTTAAACTGATGTGTTACAAAGATACATTAGCATTAAACGGATTTATCTTTCAATGAATTTTATTGCATTTAATCGTTTTCAATTTAATTTCATTGAATTTTATCCCCAGTGTTCCATAATGGAACGTTTTAGGCATTTCTAGAAATATGGATAGTCCAATTTGGCGCATGTACAAAATATGAAAAATCGACATGTATAGCAAAGTAAGGCTATTCAAGCGTTTCAAACTATTTTGTGTTATTGGTAAAATATGCTGTGCAAATTTAAAGTCGATATGATGAAAAAAAAAAAAAAAAAAAAAAAAAAAAAAAAAAAAAAAAAAAAAAAAAAAATTAAATGTATGCCTTCTTTTGCCTCTGAGTATATTTTCAAAGCAAATGTCATGACTGAGATTAACAGATTTGGATGGAATATTGAAGCAATTTAGGGGTTGACTTTCGATACTTATAGATGCTATCACATTTTATCTACAAAATATCAACTGAAATATGATTATGAACGTTATTGTCAAAACTAGCATGCACAGTCTAGAGCTTTTAGATTTTAGAAAAAGCAGTAGACTACTTGTTTCAATTTTCATGCCGTCTTTTGATAGCCTCCTGTATTAATCGTTTCTTGTCTGGTTTGCCCGTGTAGAGTCTTGGGTATTCGTCAAAGATGAGAAACATTCGAGGAATGAACCCACCAAATGCTTCATTAGCACTGTCTAAGTAGTGTGCTTGATAGAAATCCCGTAGATCACTGCTGGTTAGATTGGTTCCCGGTTTAGCAATAACACATGCACAAACAAGTTGGAACATAATTTCGTCAGGAACTGGTACCACTATGACATCAAGGACAAGAGGGTGTTGCTTTATGAAGCTCTCGACGGACGACGGGTAGTAATCTTTGCCACCTTGTTGTATTATATCAGATTGGCGTCCTGTTATGAACAGGTTACCCTCGTGATCTATCGATCCTACATCATTTGTGTTGAACCATCTGCTATCTGATAATACCTCTGATGTCTTTTGCTTATTCTTGAAGTAACCGGTAAATAACGAAGGTGATCGAACGTATACTGCACCTGTATCTCCTCGTCTTACAACAAAACCTTTAAAGTCGACAACTTTAGCCTCTACGCCTTGTAGTGGTGGACCAGTGTTGTAATCCAATTTTCCTCTCCGTTCTTTTACATGCAATGACGTCACAAAGCCTGCCTCCGATGAACCATAGCAATTCGTGATCCTGCTAGCAACTTTTCCAAGACCACTGAAACAAATCGATGCCACTGGAAGCGCTCCTGTCTGAATACCCATCAAAATTGGCAATTTCGATTCTGATGATGGTTTACTGAGAATATCGTTTAGTCCAACTATCGTTGCTGGAAGAAGACATGCATGTGTGCACCTCTCCTTTAGCAAAGCATCCATCGTAAATTTGCAGTGCTCATCCATTGTAGGGATCCCGGAGACTTTAGTGACCACTTTGACGCCATTATGTAACAGCATGAACGGGAAGCCGCCAATCCAAGCGAACCTTCGTTCCGAATATATGACACCGTCTTTGTCATAACCTATAGACTCATGGAGTTGATGGCCAATAATCATTGCTCTAAAATGAGTCATCGGGACAAACTTTGGCTCACCGGTTGATCCAGATGTTGGAAACAACGTTGCGATATCATCAGGGTCTAGCTTTGGAAGGTCGATTTTAAACGTTGTATCAAAAAGGCTCTTCAAAGTAAGCGTTTGGTGATCATCGATATAAGTTGTTGTCAGAAACAGTTTTAGAGTTGGAACCGCACTGCATACTACAGTCCCATCGCTTTTACATTCATCTAGAAAATGCATACATGCTGCAAATGTGGCGCTTTTTGGTCCTGGATGAATAATCAACGCGGTTGCTCCTACCTTTGATAAGACACCATGTAAATCGCTCCCATCTTCTTTTGCAGAAACAACATTAAGAACGACCGCACCCGCATAAATAACTCCAAATAAACAAACTAAACCATCATAATCGTTCTGGAGACATAACGCAATTATGTCCCCCTTTTGTATACCAAGGCTAACCAAAGCTTTGGATAGTTCAAGTGATTTCTTGTGTAGTTCTCTGGTTGACACGCCGGCACGTTTTCCGTCTCGACTAAGAAACACGTACACTTCTTTATCACCACACTGTTCTGCTTGACATTTTAATCTCTCTGGGATTGTCTTGTAATGGTATATGTAGTCGATCGGATTGTTAATATAACTTATCTCCTCCATGTTAGTAATTGCAATGAACCCCGTTCAGTTTATTTCACCTGACTTTATGACTATGCATACACAAATATGCACTGTCCACTGATAGCTTAATGAAGGTTATACACACTCTGCATACCAAATATCGATATTTGACCAACGCCGGAGTGAAATAGCTAACTCCGAGGCAATAGCCAACGCCTGAGGAATATGACGAGTGTGTTTCTTAAAAACTTGCAAAAATCAAGTGGAAATGCGCCTTTACGCGAGTTTTGCTTATTTTTATACCTTTATTTCATGTTACACAAGTGTTCCACATTGGTTTCATGTGAAACCATGTCTGTATACTTGATTAAAGTAAGCACAATGTACTTTACACAACTAGACATTTCTTGCCTTTTGAGTTGTAAATACACCATACATTGACAAAAAGTCAGGGATTATCTCAAGATATTTCATTACATCGACGCACTTTCAGAACAAGTTCATTTATCCAACTATTCCATTGTAAACAAAATGTTTTTTCGTGTGTTCGTTCGCCCATTCGTTTGTTTTCTTGCTTTACGACCGGCACGGCCTACAGCCAATGTCATATCAGACCTATCAGTTATTCTGTCTCTAATAAATAAAATTTTAGAATCAGCGAAAGGGGAAGGATGACTATACAAATATATATAATGACGGAATTATTCAACGCTACAACAAAAGACGGCTAAAACACACAAAAATGATCGAATATTTTACACACAAGACAATGCCTCCTTACCAAAAGCCTTGTGCGTCCCGTGCTTACATGTAAGTGCTTTGATACATGTGCCAGCTGAAAATGAATCATTTATATCAGCTTGTCTGACAGTAAAGTTTGCTGCCGTACGCCACGCCCAGGTGCGTCACTTGTAACTACCTTGTGTCAACTGGAGGCAGTTTACCAGTTGTAAGTGGTCTTTGCTATATCTGCCAGTATTTGTGTCTCTGACAGTTTTTGTTTCAAACGCTGACAAATCAACGAAAAAAAAAAATCAGGAAGTCCATAAAAAGATAGTTGGTGATATTGCATATTTTTGTGAGATTTCAGTAGCTCAATTGTAGAGCATTGGGGTTTCGAACCCTCGCTCTCGTACAATTCCCTAAATAAAACTAAAATAACTGATTAAACACGCAGGTGGGGTTCTCTCCCGACATTACTGAAAAATGTTAACTAAGAGGTTAAACATCAGTTTAATCTAGCAACTGACTAACTGCGGTTAAAATAGCAGTCGCACATAAGCGTATAAGTGAAACGCGCACCGGGCACCGGGCGTCTTGAAAAAAAAGCAAAATTCCACATACGCCAGGCGCACGTCGCAGACACGTTCAAAACGCATTGCGAGTACATTGGGTACGCTTGGTCGTCGCTGTACGTCGCTAAATATCGTCGCGCGTTTCGTGCGCGTTTGGGATCAAAAGATTTTTTAAACATGCTTAAAATTTGTCTAGAAGCACGGCGTGTCCCGGACGTGTGACTTATACGTTTCGAATAAGTTCCGCTCGCGTTATAGGCGCGTTAAATACGCTTCGAATGTCGCGAGTACATGCGCGTTCCGATTTTAAGAGACATTGCTTCAGTAGCGTGCCACAAGCGTGTGTGAGACTCGCGTTGAACGTTTGCTGCGCGTCTATAGCACGTACTTAGCGTGTCTGGGGCGTAACACAAATGTACTCTAAAACTTTGAGATTTTATACGTCCTGCACACGCCTCAGTCACGTGCTAATGTGTGACTGTAAAGCGAGTTAAAGGTATAAATTTGTATAATAAAAAATAAAGTCTAAAATCTTCAGCGTGTTGCGGTTTTCGATTTTTCAAACGACCGGCGCGCGTTTGGGCTATACGCTAATGTGTGACTCTGTTTAAGCAACTTATTATTTAAGTCCAAAACCGGGTACGGTAGCTCGGTCGGTCGAATATCTGGTTCGTACTGATGCAGACCCAAAGTGATGGTCACCTTCGGCACGTTCATACGCCGTCTTTCGCTGCTATATTTTTTTTCTTTTTCAGTCAGCGGGTTGTGTTGTGGTTTAACATCCCTGTCAACAAGTTTAGTCATACCGGGGCAGAACCGTCGTTACCAGGGTATTAAACCAATGGAGAAAAAAATATGCACGGACGTTGAGCACAATATTGATGACCCCTAACGTTACAAAGACGTTAGAAAGTTTAAGTAATTGGAATAATACCGTTGACGTCATCCTTACGGCAAACATGCCAAACCTTAACATTGACAGTATGATGCTCTAAAATAATTTGAAATATGCAGTTCCCATTGATCTGAGATAGAGAATCTGGGCAGAATAATGTGCAAATGACATACATGTGTCTTTATTTGTCATAAAAAACTTTAGAGTATTATCTTTCTGCTGACTTCTCAAAGGTATGTGAGGTCAAGACGTAGACCATTGTATATGTATAATGTTTCAACTGCACAAATATTTCATCGGTCAAATGACAATGGAAATTCTCTTACAGCCATATGTATATGACATTACTATGACTATAACAAACGTGACTAAACTTGAAAATCGAAACCAATGTAAACGCGATCTAGTAAGCTATTAAAATAAAACAAAATGTCATTTAAAGGGAATGTTTGCTCAGTATTAAAAAGGAATCGAAGAAAAGAACTTTTAAAAACTTTAAACGACAATAGCCCAACATGAGTGACAAATATAATTGAATAATCTCGAATAATCTGGACAAGGCTAATTAATGTTTTAATGGGCGAGGGTGGGATTGTATAAGATGTGTCTGGATATTTCTGTCATTATCGAACATTTCGTAAATTTACTATTGCAAGGCGTCTGGCAATAGCAAATTTACCGACATTCTGCTATTGTCTGTCAAAAGCACATTTACCGAATATTAGCTATTGACAAACGTCTGTCAATAGACACTCTGATTAGATATGACGTCACAATGGCTAAAAACGTGAGTGGGACATTTTGGGAGACAATTGCATTTCTAAACATTAAGAGAATGTTACGGCTTACAATAACAAAACTTTCATCGCCGTAATCAGCAAAGAAAACGTATTTTTATATAATGTTTTCACCGCCACTTGATTGATGTAACATGTTCATAGGTGTCTCCAAAATATCGTTTTGTTATAATACAACGTCAATTTTCGGCACTGGGACATTTTGGGGGACAATTGCTTTTTCACTTCTCTTGTTTACTTGACATCAAACCCTAAAAATAATTACATCTATCGAATCTACGAAGAAAACGTATTTTTCAGCAGCAAAACTTTTGCGATGGCTTGACTAACGAAGATACTGCTTTTACAATTAAGCGCTTCTACTTGTTTTAGCACTCAGATGGGACATCGCTTTTGTCTTTAGTCAAACACCCGTCATTTCTTAATTGTTTTGACTTCATTGGAATAATTTCACCAACATTTGTCAAACTCATTTTAGATTTTTACCTTCAGGTAAACCTTAACGCCGATGCAATAACCTCGACAAACAATTAAATGAAACACGGGACACGCCTTGTTTTTCATGGTTTTCGACAATTATGAATAAAATGTTCTTAAATGGATCAGAGATATAACGATAATTTCTAAACCTTCTTTTAGAAAATAATTCACTAAAAATTTTAGTATAAAATAGTTGAATCTACGTCAACAAATAATAACGTTTTATCAGTTTTACAAGCAAGCAAAGCAAGCGTTTTCACAAAGTGTCGCCAGTATCTTGCATAACGTCACAGAGCACCGATACTCAGGTTCTGGGAGACCGACAGTCAGCAGGTTCTGGGAGACTTGCCTTGAAACGATGCAGTCATCTTAAAGGTCTTAACTTTTTTAAAGTATTGATGCAACCTGACAAAAGAAAGTTTCTTGCGCCGCGGCCAATACGATGTACAATACTGTGCGTAGACAAGCAATGTCATGAGAAACCACGCTCTTTCCATCAATGCACAGATCAGCATTGGTGTGATCGCTTAGCCGATTATCGCACATGTACATGAATATTGTATTAGATAGACTTCCTGAATACAAAATATTTAAACATCTATCAAATTGTGACTATACAGCTCCTGGTTAGCATCAGCCTGGCCAGCAACTCAAAAAGGATACACATGTATGAAAGATTGGTATCTTATTTTGAGACATCTCCATTAAAAAGACGTTTGTATCTCAGTGTATGGTGTACATCTCTATCTCGGGTTAGGCAAGAAATGTCTACAATCAACATAAATCAGTCAATATGCGTGTTTCTGTGAGCAGATTTATGATCGACCGTGCACAGATAAAAGCAACAACCACTGACAGTCCAAACTAAAACAATAACACACCCTTATATAGTATTCTTTGGTATTTTTGCATCATTTAAACGGTACACTGTTTTAAGTGACAAAATGAGGGTAACGTCTACGCCGGAGTATGATACGATCGCCGCCGGAGGAACGGATTGAATGGGTGCGACCAACGATGAGGCATATTTGTGTTTAAAAGCTTTGGCGTCTAGTGTACGAAGAGAAATAAGTTTAATTTCACCGCTAATACGGCATGTGGTTTATAATTCTTTAAAGAAAAACAAAGAAAAGAATATAAGATTGTGCATATCGTACGTACATTCAACTTCTGGCCTGTACTGAATGATATTTTC
The DNA here is from genome assembly GCA_964017185.1 of Rugalucina vietnamica. Lineage (NCBI taxonomy): Eukaryota > Metazoa > Mollusca > Bivalvia > Lucinida > Lucinidae > Rugalucina > Rugalucina vietnamica. The sequence continues at coordinate 65,737,734 of OZ024872.1, forward strand.
CGTTGATTTGCACTTCCCGATGTACATGTAGACAAGCTAATAAGTGATTGACTTGTTTATGCAATTGTGCATATGGAAGAAACAGTGTATATCTGATGTTAAGGAACCGATGCACGCTTGTTTTTTGGTATATTTTGAACATTTTTAAGCATTTTTAAAATTAACAGACATGAGGGAAATGAGGATAACGTTAACGGCGGAGTAAGATTAGACTGCAGCCGGAGGAAATGTTAGAGAAGAGATAAGACCAACTACGACGCCCGATTTTGTTCTCAAGGTTTGATGGTCCTTTTATCAAGAAATCATATTTACTTTCACCCTATACTGTAATGCCTATAATCAACTACAATACGCTTACCTTGTGGCGTGGGATCGCACGCGCGCGTTTCATTTACACATGAAATTGAGGACATCTTGTTACACATATTGTCTCAAATTCGTAGTGTATCATAATTAAAAAAATATATTTCTGTACACGAAGATACAAACGAGCATTAATAACAAAATCTTGGCTTGCTAGATTCTCCAGACATGCAATGCAACATGCACTAAAAGAGCGCAGTTCGTGCCATAGTTATTAAATACGAATAGTTATAATTTTATTAAAACACGGTATTGGGTATTTGTTTGTGCTTAAACAGTTTTTTTCCCCAAGCGAAATTGTCCAATGAATGAGCCAGCCTTTGATCAATTCATTCAGCTTAAATAAATGTCAGTCTGATTTGCGCACATACATGTGTGTTAGAATACAAATGGATAGAAATGCTCCACATCCTTGTGATCTCAAAGTATGCGTTTTATGAATTCTGAAACGTGTCTGAAAAAGAAAGGGAAAAATATCATAATGGTGTCATCATGTGAACAGAAGCACTATCTATCGGTAAGCTTAATGAAATACTATTGAAAGGATGGGATTCAGGTAAGGTCCGACAACATAACACCTGATTAATTACAGACTATTCTTCAGCCGCGCAGGTGTTATGATTATCTTTGCTGCAAGTCTTATTTTACGGGTATTATACATACATGTAATTTATTGTGGTTGGTTTAGCAGGGTGGGAATGCTACGTACACGTTGTTGAAGCCTTTTCCTTCTTTGTAAGATTTCAAAGTTTGCATTTAATACAGACGTTTGGGTCTCATGTGCTTGGTCTTCTTACCAGTCATATATACAGATGCGTTCAATTATTAATATACTCTTGCAATATTTAGAAATAAATTGACAATTTTTCTTGCTCGGGAACAATCGTCACTGGCAAGAAATTGGCAACTTGAGAAAATTGTTTATATTTGAATCGGCGTATGAGAAAACCAACAATGTCCATATGCAAAACAAATGCGGAGATCAGCTTCGCAGTAACTGATCAGCACCTTGTTTTCGCTACACGGATAGTACAATTCCTCTATTATCTAAATCCAAAATTTTTTCCCACCTCGGTTTTTGGAGTGGGAATCTTTTTCTGATTGCGCCTTTTCCTGATCTTTGCCTACTTGTACCTTTCATGCCTCTAGTCGCCTTCTGTGCGCGTGTAGCACGATTTCTGTCGGAACTGTTCGGAAACCACATTGTTTGTTTTCTTATGAGGCGGCTCATATTTTGTAAAGTACTAGCGTAAATATTTACTTAAAATATAAAACTTCCAGATCGTGTGCTGCTTTCTGCCTAATTTGACTACTAATATATGAAGCCCAGATTTCTTACAAAACTATAGTTTATATTCGACTTTCAAGATTCCACAATGAACCCATGAGTGGCAGTTTGTAATATTATTTATTATATGTGAACGAATAGTTATTTTTGTACCCATGATGAAAATTTGGTGTTTCTATGAGCACTATTATTAAAGTTACATCCTGATTTTTATTACATGTGTATTTGTATGTTTCATGGTAATAAGACTTAGTAATTGCTAAGTTCAAAATTAAACACGTCAGTGTATTTTTTCTAGGAAAATACTATTCCACCAGGACTTTTGTACGAAGTAACCTTGCTAGTGGGTTCCAGCATGAGGTAAGCCTGCGTCAAATAAAAATTAAAACTGAGATCCTTTAAGAGCAGAGAACACATTAATGAGAAAAGAGATGGGCCATACCGCGGTTTCGACTATTAAAGTCTCGTCAGTGACCCTTTAGAGTTGGCAACATGGAGCCAAAGAGAATTACTGAAATTTTGCAACTTTCAACAGGGTAGTCGATACAAATACTAGTATAATCTAAATGGGACCAAATATATAAAACATTGGTTAGAAAATGAATCTTAACCTATAATAAGTTTCTGATTTCTCAGAATATATTCGCTGTTCTCAAAGGACCAAAACGAAAATGTAACCTGCACTATGGAACTTTTTACGGCCGCCACACGGCACAACACCAGCTGCAGTAATAGCAAATAAAAATTAAAACTGAGATCCTTTAAGAGCAGTGAAAAGAGATACTGTAGAGATACATCTGACTATGCATTCTGCCTTAACGCCGGCTTGAATTCAATCATTCAGTTTCATGATTTAAGCCTCATTGGAAACCCAAAATTTGCATATGCGAAAACAAAGGCGCAGATCAGCTTCGCGGTAACCGAGAAGCTAATCAGCGCCTTTGTTTTCGCAACTCGGATAGTACAATTCATCTTCTACTTAAATCCGAAATTTCAAGCTTCTATCTCTTTTCTGTGCTTGTACAGGCCGGTTTGTGTCAGACCTGTTCGGAAACCACATTGTTGGTTTTCCCACGTGGCGGCTCACAGAAAAGCACAGAGAACTGAAATTTTCTCAGAGCAACTTTCGTTTATTGTTAGACATTGTCTCACACCTCTTCTTCATTATATTCCAAAACTTATTTTTTTTTATGATTTAAGACACGGTAATAACCAGGCCAATCAAGTACGCGCAAGAAATATGTATTTATGCAAGACAAATTAGACAATGTTCTTTGTCATAAATTCGACAATGTTCTATGTCATAATTCTAAGTCCATAAAACATTCTTTATATCAGCGGAACACATGTCTTTGAATGTTCTGGTGCTTCCCCTGAATTCTATTATGTAGAAAAGGTTTGGAATGTCATAATAAAGCGCTGTGGCGGAGAGATTGTCGAACAATAAAAAGTATTTCTGTGAAAGTTTCAGCCTACTATGGCATTCTCTACTGAGGAAACATCAAAACATTATTATGAAATGCCAGTCGTTTGTAAACTAAGAGGTGGCTCTACAGTGCTTACCCCATGACGGAACCTACTATCTATATTTTCTGTCGGAATAGTATTTTCTTGCAACATTTCACTATCGCGTTTTATTTTAAGAGGTAACAACCACTTAACCATGAATTCTAAAATACACATTGAATCAAAATCAGGGTGTAACTTTGTTAAAAGTGCACATTGCACATTGTCAGTCTGTGTACAAAAATGGTTATACTTTTACAAATCACAAATACAATTACAATCCGTTACCCATGGTTCCTTATGGAATCTTTGAAAGTCGAATATAAGCTTTATTTTTGTAAACACTCCGGTTATCATATAATCTGTCATCAAATTAAAGAGAAAGCAGCACAAGATCTGGAAGTTTTATATCTAGAGTAAATACTTGACCTCGTACTTTACAAAATATATTAACATATTTCTCCAGTTGTCTATTTCTTGTCATTGACGATTGTTCACAAACATGACAAGGTGTCGATTTATTTCTAAATACTGCAGGGGTATATTAATAACTAAACGCAGCTGCACAGATTATTTACACAGTGTATACGTTACATCTAATATGCATGTTCATGTTAATAAGAGTCTCTAGATGTGCTAACGGGTAAATGTATGAAGGTAAAAGTAGGCAATGATCAAGAAATGGAGCAATCAGAAAGAAAATCCCACTCCAAAAACCGAGGTTGGAAATCTTTACCAATTAGGTACTTATATTATGAAAACATAGCGTAAGCCGAGTGAGCAGTTATTTCCCAATAGGTGGCTACACAGTTACCCAAACTTAACTAAAATATGAAAACGTACATAGTTGCAAACAGTTCAAAAACTCAACAAACATAAAACAATTAGAACCACCACAAAAGTATCGCCTTGGTACGACCAATACTATAAAATTACTGGCGGGCTTAAACTAGTTTAACATGATCTAAAATTTACGATAAACGCAGTTGGGGTATCCCCTTAGTACCTCTGGTGCCCGGCTACCAAAACAACACACACCAAAAAAAAAATCTCTAGCAAGGCTATCGGTAACATACATGTCGAACTTTCAAGAATGTTTTCGAAATTTTATCGTAGACACTATGAATTGATTTATCTTATGTCTTGGCGTTGAATGGAAATAGCAGGGAAAATTTTGCTGAAAAGCCAGAGTCATTTTGCAAAAGAAAATTATCTAAAACCGTGATACATCGCAGAATACCAAACATTTAACTGTCCCTACTTGTTTATGTCAAAGGGAGACAATTTTAAAAACAGGTAAATTTGACATTTATTTACGAGCTTGTTTCAAAAGTGTAGTGACTGTTGTGTGTTTTGATTCAATACGCGCATGACACTTCCTGAAAAGTCAAAACAAAAATGTCTGCGCATGCGCATTTGCAAAATTTGACAACAAAAGCTTTAAAAAAGGATTCTAACTTCAATATATTTAAAGAGATCATGCAGTGGCGCTTCATGTAATCGGTTGCATGATGTCTGGGAAATAATATGAAATCTTACTGAATACTTTTTGTATAATAGTTAGTTGGTAAAATTAATATTCGAAGTGTATCGTTTTCACTTTCGCTCAGCATATGAATATTCAGTTATAATTGCATTATTTTGACAGCTTTTTGTCGAGAGTATGGCTCTGTGCGCTGAGTTCTGGCTATTGCTTACTTGTCAACGTTTCAACAACTAAATTAAACTTTCTTTTCTTACCTTCTCCAAGCCTGTGTGTCACACTTGCACCAGTTCCATACACTACAGTGGCCGCCTTTAAACATCTTGGAATCCTTTCGTATACAGTATTGAAAACACTTGTTATCATCACATGAGTAATGTTCGCACTCACATAGACCTTTTAGTGAGCAATGTCCTCGGAGCTTTGAAGCGGGTGACTCCTGTTCCCGACATTTGCGTTCGCATATCTCCTGAGAGCAGATTTCTGCGTCTGTTGCTAGAAGATACATTTAGTCGTAAAAAAGGTATTTCATTACTGACGCGGCGATCATTATGCCGATTCTTTTCGACTTTGTCCCGTAATGAACCTTCTGCTCTTGTTCAAATGGATTTTACAACCGAAAACAGTTTTAAGAGGAGATGGTTGGAGGCGCAAATCGGCCCGGCTAGTAGCGATCATTAATATCCTACTGCTGATCTTCCAGTGAGGCCCTGGAAGGGTATTTGTGGATATAGGGGTATTGGCAAAATAATTAAAGGGATAGGGGATACTGAAAGGTCCAGAGAGGATATTTAGGGATATTGCGATAAAAACTTTGGTGGTATTTGCCAAAGCCTAGGGTAGATGTTTCCAAAACTTTATAGGGATACGGGATACAGAGAATTCCCCCTTCCAGGGCCTCTTCAGTACATAATACGGGAATTCACTTGAATACTAAAACGAGGAAGTTGCATAAAACGATGGGTGAAGGTGGGAAACGATGGGTGAAGATGATTTCCCTTAAGATAGGTTTTAGTCCACCAGTACATTTTACTGACACGGTTCCAAGATGTATCTTCTGTGATTGAAATGTACATTATAACAAGGTAAAACAACGTAAAACACATCTCGACCAATACAATAATTCTGCTTTATATTTTACAACTTAAGCTAGTTGGTCGAAGTGTTGCGGTATGTAAGACGTGTGGAAGCATACTTAACCCATATTTGACGAATGGATTCTCCCATCATTGTCAATTGGGTGAGTCCACTTTCATTTTAAGTGGTGTTAGGAGTGACTTTTAATTTCTATCTCATTTTTCGATGAAATTCCTCCAAGCAAACAGAATAGCCCTAGATGGGACGCCGCGTTCTGCGGCGTCACATCTAGGGCTATGCTGTTTGCCTATGTCCCATAAAAGGGACGCCAGGCTTAAATGAGTTAAATAAATTCTGATACGTGTGGAAACATACTTTAATTAATTCTGATACGTCAGTGTTCATATTAAACTGGGCCAAATAGTCATACATGTACGAACAGGCGACCATCTTGATTCGTGTGTAGATTACATATGTTTTAAAATATCTAAAATGTGCATTTTAAAATGTTACATCAAATGCCTACTTACGTCGTAACCAGTAAGCACTGGTTATTAGGAACCATAGAAACCTTGTTGACATTGTTTAAGTCTCTTTGTGTGATTAAAAAATTTCATACACTATTATGCACAATGTATGGGTTGGGTTATACATGTGTTGAGTAAGAAAGTGATATGTATCTCATTTCGGTGTTCAGAGGTCAATATGAAAAACCTTGAACATCTTGTTCAGTATCGGCTAAATGCACTTTTTAATTATTATTGTTAACGGCTAATTATCATGCTCTTTTAGTCGTGTTATGAAAATGATAAAAGCATTTCGTTCATCGTGGAATCGCGTCAAAGTTGTATCGTTATCAGTATATGTCAAGTCTGTTCCTATTGTACAAAGGAGTAGGCAATGTTCAGGAAATGGCGCGATCAGAAAGAAATTTCCACTCCACAAACCGAGAGGTGAGAAAAAACTAAAAAGACACTTGGGTACTTATACCAAGAAAACATATCGTAAGCCCAGTGAGCAGCTATTTCCCAAAAGGCGGCTACTCAGTTACAAGAACTTAACTAACAAGTAGCTCAAGGGCAACGATCGCCCACCTGAGAGTCAATAAGTACAGTCACTGGACAGTGTTTTTATTTTTATCATATATGGGCATAACGGCCATCTTGGTCATGTTTCAGGTCTATGGCTTCAATAGTTTTCACAGGATCATTGGTCCTGTAAACACTTACCTGAGACCTAGTCGTCACTTTTTCCCATGCAAAAGCCTATGTTTCCAAAATTGACTTTGACCTAAATAAATCACACACCTCCATCTACTCCATTAGTTTTTTGCATCTACCTTTTTTCAGGTCTCAGGCTGCAATAGTTTTCAAAAAATCCAAAGTTTTCACTTTTCCCATGTAAAATCCTGTTTCCGAAATTGACCTTGCCATAAAATAGGTTAAGGTCATCCTAGGGTCAGCATTTGATCAAACTATGATGGACTGGAGTCCCAAATGCTACATACCAAGTTTCGTGAAAATCGGCCAGCCGGTTCTGGAGAAGAAAATTTTTGGGTGTTCTTTCTTTCTTTTTTTTCTTTTTTTCATAAATGGGCGTGGCGGCCATCTTTGTCATGTGACCCTGATTTCACTATCAAACTTTCCCCTATCCATTGATGCTCCACATAGAATTTCACTTTGATTTGCCAAGCATTTTCAGATATGAAGATCTTTGAAAAGTGTGTATGGATGACAGACCGGCACATTCAAGGGCAGCTAACTCCGCAGTCCAGGGTCGAATCTGGCTGGAATTCGAACTCATCCAAGATGTTATAGTTATCCTTGTTACTTCCAAGAATGAAAAAGATCCGATCAAAATTGAAGGCGCTAGTGGCCACAATACAAAATATTGATTTTTCAAACACTAAAGGGCAGCTAACTCCGCTGTCAGAGGTCGGATCTGGCCGAAATTCTAACTCATCCGAGATATTGTAGTTAGTATCATTGTCAAGTTAAAAAGGTTAATTTGTTTTAAAAATGACAAAATGCTTTCTACAGATATGTCTTTGAACAAATCTTTCAAATTATTAACTTGAAAGTGGGAGCGACGTGCATTTATAAAATCAATACAGTCAAGCAGAAAGTGCTTGACAGTTAATGGTGTATAACATCCAATACATTTAGGTTCCTCTTCCCGTTTAAGTAAATATGAATGTGTCAATCATGTATTGTTTGATTGCCATTCGTTAAAGACGTACTCGATGATAAGAAGTTTAAAATTGACAAAAGGAATTTTAAAAACTGTTTCTTCTAAGTCCAGTGATTCTTTAGCTTTAGTATCAACTTTCTCGTTACCATATATGCCTACATGACTGGGAACCCAGCAATAAACAATAGTATTATATTCAGAAATGCTATGATGTTTTAGCAGTATTTTTGTACCTGTGGTTTTTCGGATGATGTATAGTTTAAAGCATGTAGTATACACAGGTAATCGGAGAAAATAACGACTTTGTAATTTGAGTTGCAATCATTAATGAGGTCTAAAGCTAAGTCAATAGCTTTAGCTTCTGCTGTGAAAACTGAAGAACCATCAGGTACACGTTATGCTTTGCAAGCGTCTTTGGAATAAGTAGCACAGCCTACTTTATTATCTTCTTTTGAACCATCAGTATAAATAAAATGATAATCAGAAAATTGTGACTGTAGTTGGTGGAAATATTCTTTGAGAAAGTGTGGATTTGATTCTGATTTTTCCTGTATGAAGTGTCACATTTACTGTTGTCTTTCTAATAATGTACCATGGTGGAATTTCAGAAACGGAATGTTCTTCTATTTTATCTTGATGGATTTTTGCTGTTGTTAAAAGTGGTGCTACTCGTAAACCAAAAGATCTGATAGCATTTGGCTTACGTTCATAAAGCTGTAAGAGTTCGTCAAAAACATATGGTGGGAAAGATACCTTATGTGCAAGATTAGATGGGTTTGCTGCAGTCTGATGGCAGACTTAAGAGTAAGTTTTTCTCGACGCAAGTTAGTGATGGCTCTTCTGCCTCAACATAGAGGCTCTCAACTGGTGACGTTCGAAAAGCCCCAAAGAGCTAGTCTTAGTCCTTGATGGCGTACCGTATCAAGTGTACTTAGGTATGATTTTCTAGCTGATCCGATGGCTCCGTAATCCAATTTCGAACGAATAAATGAACAATATAGCTGCACAAGAACCGTGCGGTCAGCGCCCCAGTCTCTATGCGATAAAACCTTTAGTTTCCTGATCATTGCTTACTTGTATCTTAATACAAGTGTATTGGCAATTCAAAACCAATTTGTTTAGCCCTTGAAAGCTTGTTAAATTATGGCCATATTCCATGTCATTTTTGCAGTTTTGCTTGAATAAAATCATATATCCTTGATACCAAGTTAAGCTTAAGTATAACAAATGGTTGAATTTTTATTTGGGGACTAAAATTCAATAGTTTAGTCTATTCTTAGATAGACAAGTATAATCCAAATGGGGTCAAATATATTAAACGTTGGTTAGAAAATGAATCTAAACCGATAATAATTTTCATATTATCAAAATACCCTCGCTGATCTCAAAAATAAAATTGGGATTCTTTAAGAGCAGTGAACATATTAATGAGAAAAGGGATGGGCCATACCGCGGTTTCGGCTACTTAAGCCTCTTAAGTGAGATTTGGCAACATGGAGCCAAAGAGATTACTGAAACTACTAAAGGATCTCAGTTTTAATTCTTATTTGTTATACCAATTTATCAAGGACCTATAACCAAGCGCACTTTGATATACATTCAGTATCAATGGCACGAGGATACGATCATCAATGGTTAACTTATCTATCATGGATCTATTACAAAACACACTGTTAAATAAATACGCATTCAATATCCATTTCAAGAGGATAACAGTCAACAATCATCAATATCTCCATATGCAAGTGGATTGCCAGAAATTACGCTGGTTGTGCCCGGGTCTACACAACGAACATCCGGCCACACAACAGAAGTGGAGGAAAGTCAATCAGCATCAGTCCCGATAAAAATTATTTCAAGCCAATCTTGAAGAGGCCACGCCGTGCTAAAGACACTCAGACATGTAAATAAAAAAAATCCGTTTAACTTTTAGCAGAAAAGAACATAATAGGAAAGTAGAAATAATGCAACAGGAACATACATACAAAATTGAGAGCATGAAAATAGAAAGGGAAATGAAACAAGAACGGTTTAACAAAAAATGATCTGATTTAAAAACAACAAAAGCTTAAACTGGTTTGTCCAAGCCAGCCTTCCAGGGAGTCTGGCGAACATTTACATAATGGTTAAGAATTGTATTTATGAAATGGTTAAATTGCTTTTTAGCTTACCTGAACCGGCGTCTCACAATGTGAGTGTAACCAGGCCGTCGTCGTCCGTCAGTCGACCACCATTTCTACAGATCTTCACCTCTCAAACCGCTTGGCCAGTCAAAGCTAAATTTTATATTGTAAAATATGATAATTAATTGTCTTGATTAAAGCGTTATGATCAAAGGGGAATAACCTTTATTGTATATTTCATTTTGTTATTCTTTTTTTTCTAGAATTTATAGTCTAGAACTTGATAGAAGTGTGTCATTGATTATTTTATAACTTATATAATTAAGAAGTTATGAGTACATTATAGCGAATTCTATGAGCACATGATAGAGAATTCCAGATAAAACTGAAGTAGCTTATTTTGTCACCATTACTTAATAATATATATTATACATAGATGTTCATTAACCTTCTAGAGGTCTCTGGTTATATCTTAGTGGTCATTTCTGCCCTTGAACCTTCGGGAAGGGAGCTCCATCCTCGGGCAGCTTACTGAATCTGTTGAATGTTGAGTCCTCGTTTTTGATTCATCATGATGTTTATCATGATTTATCTGTTTGTTCTTGATGATTCATTGACTAGCTAGAGATTCACCACGAGGACCGAACAACTAACTAAATGTTATGAACCACTGCAGAAGCTGAGGCAGAGGTTAGGTACCTGTAAAATTGATTTAAGCCCGCCAGTAATTTAATATTAATGATCGTTCCAAGGCGATACTTCTGTGGTGGTTATTTTGTTTTATGTCTTGGTGTTTAATTTTTTGTGCTGTTGGCGCCTTATGTATGTTTTCATATTTTTAGTTAAGTTTAGGTAACTGAGTGGCCTCCTATTGGGAAAATAGCTGCCCATTCGGCTTACGATATGTTTTCATGTTATAAGTACCTGATTGTTAATTAAGTTTTTTTCTACCTCGGTTTTTGGATTGGGAATCTTTTTTCTGATTGCGCCTTTTCCTGATCTTTGCCTACTTGTACCTTTCTTTCAAGGTGGTTCTGAAGAACATTTGTCATGTTCTTTCTCTGTTCTAGATAGTAACAGTTTATTTTATATTCTTACTGTAATGAAGAAGAAAATTCTTCAGATCTACATATACAGGTCTCAATTTGGCCTAATTCATTCAGAAATTCGAAGTCAGTAAATGTTTGTATTTTGCTCGTTTCACTAGTTTTGGATTAGAATAATTGACTGTGGATTATTAACGGTGGACATATATTGTTTGTTTGTTTGAATAAGTGCTTTACGTCCCAGTCAACAACAATGGTCATGTCGGGACGTTGCCTCCATTTTATGGGACTTTTACACAACATTAGGATGTCATGACACTCAAAATGAGCTTCATAAATGTAACCACCCAACTAAGCCAATAAGGCTTCTATGTATGGATGGTTTGACTAAACCACTTGTCCTTTGCAAGCTCAGACATAAGATGTTAACTTGTAATCAGATGGTTGGACAGTAGATTAGAAGCTTTGTCTGGAGGCATAAGCAGCCCATCTTTTCTCCTATGCCCTAATGGGCGGGGCTCATATAGACTTGACTTTTGGAATATGGATTGAGGACATCAGTGAACTGAAATTTTGAGGGATAAGAATTGATCTGACATTTGCACTACAAGTTTATAATTTATTTATGTATGTATTTATTTATTTAGTAAGTCGATTATTTGTATTAATTTCATTTATGTGTTTATCTGTTTATCAAATAAATTGTTCAGTTTGCAAGATAGTTTATTGTTTTTCGCTGAACCTATTTAGCCGGTGTTAAGGGTTTCCTGTCTGTTTATCTTGTCTTGTTACGTTTGCTCGTAAAATAATGACGCAGCTGTAGGAAGGAGGAAGAAAGTGTTGGGTCAAGGTGCATGCTTGAAGGGTATGTCAAGGACAATTACTATGCAAGGTGTGAGACTCGCGGCTATCACTGATGTAGAGAAAACGAAACTTCGACGTAAATGTTGACGGACGAACGAACGGACGGACAAACGGAAATTTGGACTCCCATATCGCACCCTGCTATAAGCAGGTGCGATAAAAACAATCATCAGGCACTTCGAGTAGATGTACGTTATCAGCGAAATAGATAACGATGCGTACTGCGTATGTACGCACGATTTTTCGCCCTGTAGGCATAGAAATATTAGACCTGTGCGTACCATGTACGCAGTAAAAATCAGCGTTAGCAGAAAGTTTACGATTTAATGCGTACACAGATAAAAAATACCTTTAAAATTGTCACAAAATGACAATTTGTCAACTAGTATTGTCAGGCTGCTCTGTCAACAATCGAAAAGTAGTTACAATATGAATGCAGCTTCTGATCGTTTCATATTACATACCATGCAATATATTATGTATCTTCAGTAGTTATACCATAAACGTGACGTGTATTCCGTTCAGTGTCTGTTAACCAAAGGTTTATTCATGAATTTATTTGTAGTGTGTCACTTTGGTTTATTGAATAGGCATTTTGCATCGATTTCTGGTCATATTTTTTTTTATTCAAAACTTGATGTATTCCATGTTCTACAGCCATGCCAGTTATGTTTTTCCTCACTTTTGCTCTCTTATTATCTATACCGGATACAAAAGTATGGTTTAACAAGCCATAATGACAGAATAACATGTAATTTTAGGATTATCAACCAGTTTACTTGAATTTTCATACTTGAATAAATGGTCTTATCCATACGTGTGCATATCTATAAGTTTGATTTTGATTGAGAGGGTAGAATATGAACCTTCAGAAAACGCGTACACAGTAATATTGTCGGTACGCACTGTACATTTATTCTGATGCGTACAGTACGCATTGCGAAAAATAATTATCTACATCACTGCCGTTATCAAAGACCAAAGACAATGATACTGTAAATGCTCACATGAGATCCGGTATACATACCAATAAACATGTATCAATATTATGGTCATTCACATGCATATGAAATCGGTCTAGCGGTTCCAGTGAAGAAGATTTTTGCGGCCGTCTTGGTTATGTATTATATTACGATCATTTATGTTCACTTTCTTCTATTTTTTGCAATATGTTTTCTACCAATGTTTTTTCAGAGACAAAAAAATAGTTAATGACAACATCTATACGTACAAGAAACCAGAGGACCAATGGTCCTGTAAACGCTCACCTGAGATCTGCTGCATATACGTTTACCAATAAACATGTTTTAATATAATGGTATTTAACCCCAGTGTAAGGGCAGATGAAGCCCTAGGGCCATTTTCTTTTTTCAGAATAATCAATATTCTGTCCATTTGCCAACTTCCTGCTCGCTTTTCCCTTCAAATGACATTTTAACAGTTTTTCCCATTCAAATTCATGGGCAACCCATGTTGACCTTGCCATAAACTGGGTCAAGGTTGTCACAGGTCATGATTTAGATATACATTGTAGTACTTTAGCCATGGATGCTTCACTCCAAAGTTCATGGTAATTTGTCAAATGGTTCGGAGAAAAAGATTTATATGGGCATGGCGGCCATCTTGGTAATGTGACCTAGATTATTAATAAACACATTGGTTCCCCCATCCTATAGATGCTTCAGATAAAATTTGGCTTTAATTGGCCAAGTGGTTTCAGAGGAGAAGAAGTTTGAATATTACGGTATTATACATGTATATTGCCCCAGGGTGGGGGCATATGAGCCCTTGGGTCCATTTTTTTAAAAATCATTATGATTAATATTTAATCCTTCTGCCCATTTCTTGCAAGATTTTCACCTCAAATGACTTTTTAAAAGTTTTCCCCATTAAAATGCATTGGCAACCTATGCTGACCTTGTCGTAAAATAGGTCAAGATCACCACAGTGTCATGATTTATATATACATTGTAGTGCTTGAGCCATCTATACTTCATGCCAAGTTTCGTTGAAATCGGTCCACCGGTTCTGGAGAAGAAGATTTTTGAAGGTTTTCTACCATTATTGGCATGGCGGCCATCTTGGTAATGTGAACTACATTATTTATACACACATTGATTCCCCAATTCTATAGACACTTTACATAAAATTTGGCTTTGATTTGCCTAGCGGTTTCAATGGAGAAGATATTTGAATATTATGGTCATTTACATGTATAATGCCCCGGGGTGGGGAAAGATGGGCCCCTGGGGTCCATTTTTCCAGAATCATTAATATTCAGTCCTACTGCCCATTTCCTGTAAGACTTTCACTTTATATGACATTTTTAAAGTTCTCCCCATTCAAATGCATTGGTGACCTATGTTGACCTTGCTGTAAAAAAGGTCAAGGTCATCACAGGGTCATGATTTATATATACATTGTAGTGCTTGAGCCATAGTGCTTGAGCCATGCTTCATGCTAAGTTTCGTTGAAATTGGTCCACCGGTTCTGGAGAAGATGATTTTTGAAGGGTTTTTACCATATAATGGGCATGGCGGCCATCTTGGTCATGTGACCTGGATTTCTTATATACACATTGGTTCCACCTTCCTATTGATGCTTCACATAAAATTTGGCTTTGATTGGCCAAGCGATTTCAGAGGAGATGATGTTTGAATATGATGGTAATGTACAGGTATATTGCCCCGGGGTGGGGGCAGATGAGCTCCTGGGGTCAAAATTTTTCAGAATCATCAATATTCAGTCCTACTGCCCATTTTCTGCAAGATTTTCACTTTAAATGACATTTTAAATTTTTCCCCATTCAAATGCATTGGAGACCTATGTTGACCTTGCCGTAAAGAAGGTCAAGGTCATCACAGGGTCACGATTTATACATATTGTAGTGCTTGAGCCATCGATGCTTCATGCCAAGTTTTGTTGAAATCGGTCCATCGGTTCTGGAGAAGATTTTTGAAGGGGTTTTACCATATATGGTCATCGCGGCCATCTTGGTCACGTGACCTAAATTTCTTATTTACACATTGGTTCCCCCTTCCTATTGATGCTTCACATAAAATTTGGCTTTGATTGGCCAAGCGGTTTCAGAGGAGATGATGTTTGAATATTATGGTAATGTACAGGTATATTGCCCCGGGGTGGGGGCAGATGAGCCCCTGGGGTCAAGTTTGTTTCAGAATCATCAATATTCAGTCATACTGCCCATTTCCTGCAAGATTTTTACTTTAAATGACATTTTAAAATTTTTCCCCATTCAAATGCATTGGCGACCTATGTTGACCTTGCCGTAAAATAGGTCAAGGTCATCACAGGGTCTCGATTTATATACACATTGTAGTGCTTGAGCCATCGATGCTTCATGCCAAGTTTCGTTGAAATCGGTCCACTGGTTCTGGAGAAGATGATTTTGAAGTGTTTTTATCATATATGGGCATGGCGGCCATCTAGGTCATGTGTCCTGGATTTCTTATATACACATTGGTTCCACCTTCCTATTGATGCTTCACATAAAATTTGGCTTTGATTGGTCAAGCGGTTTTAGAGAAGAAGATCTTTGAAAATGGTGGACGACGGACGACGAC
Source organism: Rugalucina vietnamica (assembly GCA_964017185.1). Lineage (NCBI taxonomy): Eukaryota > Metazoa > Mollusca > Bivalvia > Lucinida > Lucinidae > Rugalucina > Rugalucina vietnamica. The sequence goes on from OZ024872.1 coordinate 65,753,258, forward strand.
GACGCCGACGGACGGACGCCGGGTGCCTCCCTATCCTATATCCTCACCTGTGAGCCTTCGGCTCAGGTGAGCTAATAAAGATAAACTACTAAAACTGATGAAAATAAACACTGAATCTCATACAGTCAAGTTTTTATTCTGTTTATTTCTTGTAGCACATAAATGCAACATAAAAAGTTGCAGGAAAGTTATCGTGTGTGACGCAGATCAGAAGTTAACAAGAAAAATTGTGCTGTCATCCTCCAGGTTCAAGAGACGATTGATTTTTTTCACTAAATTGAATAAAATATTCACTCCAGAAACTTGAATATGATATATCTCTTATTTTGCCTGGTTCTATATAGCCATTTATCAACCTTTTTTTTCTAGGAGGACCGCTAAAGGAAGCCAAAGGATAACAGCAGTCGGCAGCGGGAAAACTTCTAATTTCTGGAGGGACAGAATTAAACATTGTAATTTTGAATGATGCTAAGGCTCTAGGAAAACAAGCAAGAAGAGAAGATTACGAGAAAGCGTTTCAAGAGATGGAAGGAAAAGGGTGGGGAACGGTAATGGTGGAGAAGTCTGTGGAAGGAGGAAAACCGATAAGAAATGGAAATATGATTCGGCCACAATACATTAAATGTCTTCAATGATCATCCCAATAACCTAATATCTTTTTATAGCCCCGCTTTGGAAAAGTGGGCTCACCCTGTCCTCCCGTTATTCCGTCTTTCAGTGAATATTTTGTTTCCGTTCAATACCGCAAGAATGGCTTGACAGAATTAGACCAAATTTTGTAGACACGTCAACATTGACAAGACCTAGCTTGGGATTGTTGCTCGTCATTTTTCTCAAAATTTTGACGGAGTTACGGCCCTTGATTGACGTCAGAATTGTGTTTCCGCTCAATATCTTGAGAACGCATTGACAGATTCTGACCAAAATTCGTATGCACATCAACGTTGACAAGATCTAGTTTGAGATTATTGCCCGTCATTTTTCGCAAAATTTTTACAGAGTTACGGCCCTTGATTGATGTCAGAATTTCGTGTCCGCAAATATTTTTAAGATCGAATGGACAGAATCTGACCAAATTTTCTATTCACATCAACATTGACAAGATCTAGCTTAGGATTGTTGCCAAATTTTGAATGCACATCAACACTGACAAGATCTACAAGCGGCTTGGGATCGTTGCATGTCATTTTTTGCAAAATTTTGACGCGAGTTACATGTACCACCCTTCGTTGGCGTCAGATTTGGTTTTCGCTTAATATCTTGAGGACGAATTGACATAATCTGACCAAATTTTGTATGCACATCAACATTGTCGTGATTGTTGCCCCGTCATTCTTTGCACAATTTTGGAGGAGTTATGGCCCTTGATTGACGTCAGAATTTCGTTTCCGCTCAATATCTTTAAGATTGATTGGACAGAATCTGACCAAATTTTCTATTCACATCAACATTGACAAGATCTAGCTTGTGATTGTTGCAAGTCATTTTTTGCAAAATTTTGACAGAGTTATGGCCCTTGATTTACGTCAGAATTTTGTTTCCGCTCAATATCTTGAGAACTGACCAAAATTTATATGCACATCATCATTGACAAGATTTAGCTTGGGATTGTTGCCTGTCATTTTTTGCAAACTTTTGACAGAATTATGGCCCTTGATTGATGTCAGAATTTTGTTTTCGCTCAAATTGACAGAATCTGACCAACCTTTTATGTGCATCAACATTAAAAAAGATCTAGCTTGGAATTGTGACCCGTCATTGATTTTCTCACCCTGGAAAAAAGCTCAGAGCGGGGCTATAGTCAGTTCCTCTGACAATCCCAGTTACCAATAATAGACTGACATAATTTTTATCTCAAATATAGAATCCACACACACACACTGAACTAACGTGTTGAAAAGTACACTAGTACATATGTGAACGGACCTGTGGAAATACTATGGCCATCAGACTTACCGGACTTAGTACTTGCAACAGAAAAATATATATTTATGTTTTCATTTTCTTCTTGAAATAATTCTTGAAATAATAATAATTTGTGTTGTTTTACATGTATCATTTGTTAAGGATGTCTGACGAGCAATTCTTTCCTGGACAAGTGGACTGACTTTTTGTAATATTTCCACAGCCCTGCATATGGAATAAAAAAAATTCAGTCCATGACTTCTGCAAATTCATGTTCATGTTAAATTAATGTTGATTCTAATATTTATGTACTTAACTTACAGCCAAAAAACTTTTCAAATCAGAAGATTTTCATCTTTTTCTTATTTTTGACTACCACCAGGTATCTGAATACTTAAAATTCCACAAATAATCTATGGTGCAATCTGATAATTTTACTGGGTAAAAGTAATGCGGTCAAAGTTCCTACATTATAAGTCTAAACAGTAACAACCGATATGTTCTTAACATTTTGGAAAACCCTTGTAACGAGTTTACTATATGACAATAGTAATTCTTGAGACATACAACAACGTATTGGATTCTAGGGTCATATACAGTAGGTGATCCTGTAAGCACATGCTAAACATCAGGAAAACATGTCCATGAAAAATTATACCCCCCTGAACCCCACTTTTATAGAGAGAAAAAACTGAGGGTTTACAGGGATATACCTATTTTTCTCGGCGAGGCGGTTCTAACGAGTACCCACAATATATGTTTTGGAGCAGAATTAAGAAAAATATCCAAAAATTTCTACTGAAAATTTTCCATTTTTACAAATTAAAAATTCTGTATATTGCATGGGCATGTTTTCGTAATGACATGAACATTTACCATACAGTAATGTTTCATGACAATTCCATAATGCTAAAACGACATTCCAATGGCTTCCATAAGGAAGCATTTCGTGGTAAACAAGAATTGATGTAGAGAACACATTATCTCTATACATAAAATGCTGCCATATAATATACTTTTAAAAAGCCTCTATAATACTGACTTAGCAGTACACGACAAATCGCAATTTGTCAACAGAGAAGACCTACCTTTCTTAGGTCTGATCATCATCAGGAAAACATGTCCGTGCAATGTATACCCCCACATACCCCACTTTTATATAGTAAAAATGTAGTATGCAGGGGTACACCTATTTTTCTTATTTTTGCTCCAAAACATAGATTGTGGGTACTGCGGTTCTAACGAGTACCCAAAATCTATGTTTTGGTGTCGAACAAGCCCTATGTTTAACATAGAGGCGTATGTCCTAGACATCAATTTTATGTATTTGCTGAGCTTAAGCTAAAGCCAATAATATCAATAAGCTTACACAAGATATTTGAAGACTTGCAATAACGTTAATTCGTTTAAGCTGTTGCCAATGAAAAATAAATGAATATAAAGTGATTAATGACTAGTCCGTACAAGTCAGAGGTAGCGGGGTCGGGATATATCAATTTCTATCAGCTAGATCAGAAGACTGGCGATTATTCATTACAAATCCGTCCCGACATGACTGAAAAATTGTTGACTGGGTCGTGAAACCTCAAAACAAACAAATATTCATTACAAAACACGCTGATCCCATGCAATATATAGATTTTTCTTACTGATGAAAAAAAATGAAAATTTCGGTATAAATCTATTGATTTTTTTCACATTTTTGCTCAAAACATAGATTGTTGGTACACGTTAGAACCGCCTCGGTGGGGCGGTTCTAACGAGTACCCACAATCTATGTTTTGGAACCAAAATTATAAACAGTAGGTATACCCCAGTTTTGTTATATAAACGTGGGGCATTAGGGGGTGGGTAAACGTTTCATGGACGTGTTTTCCTGATGTAAAACTCCAAGGGACTGGAGGTTGACTGAGGTTGAACACGTATCAAAATTTTGGTTTCAGATATGTACACATATTCTTGAAGCCTACGTATTCGAAATATACTTAAAACAATTAAGAAACAACTGACAGAATTGTTATTTCTATCTGTCAGGACTACCTACTACACTTCATTTATGGCTAATTGAGCTGGTCCCACATCCGAGAATGCTTCAGAAGGGACTGGAGGTTGACTGAGGTTGAACACGTATCAAAATTTTGGTTTCAGATATGTACACATATTCTTGAAGCCCACGTATTCGAAATATACTTAAAACAATTAAGAAACAACTGACAGAATTGTTATTTCTATCTGTCAGGACTACCTACTACACTTCATTTATGGGTAATTGAGCTGGTCCCACATACGATAATGTTTCAGCAAAACCTGTGCTCGAACTGGCACACCCGGTTTATTGTTCTGTGAAAAATGGCAAACCACCCAACCATACATCGCAAGCCAATTTCAAAGTGGAAGTATGCGGTCGATCCTCGGAAACAAAAACAGTGTAAAACCGTATATTTCATTTGTGGGAACGACACAATTTGATATGCAAAGCTGAAAATGGCAGAATGTTTGAACCCAAAAGAGACGGGCATAAAGATTCATCGATCACCTGATTAATAGGGCACACTCGCGTTTGTTTTGCCAAAGTTTGAGCTGTGTCCCATTATCAACAAACATAGACCGCTTTACTCAAACTGTTGAATGAGCACCAGAAAAGTATGACGGTCTTCATATCAATGTGATACCAGAGTGAAAATATCTAAGAATCTAGCTGACAGTTGCGTTTTCACTGGCTTTAAGTACATTATGGCAAAGCATCATACATTAAGAATTTTGACACCGATATTCGCGTTTCTTATTTAAGCGCTTGGGGTATCGTGAGAACCTAATAGACAATTGGTAAATATTTCTACCTTTATATTAATAACATATCATATATTAACCATAAGGTTTATATGTTTCTATTTGTTTGCATTAAGTTTTAACGTCCACGTCAATAAATTTTCAGTCATGTTGGGACGGAGTCACCGTTTCCTGGGTTTTAACCAGTACACTGAGGGTTAAATGTATCGATGGTTTGACTAAACAACTTTTCCTGGGCAGGCAGCAGAACCTTTAACCAGTAATTGGGTTAGCGTTCTGCCAGTCCTTTACAATATTTGCCTTTAGGCACAACCAACTAGTCGACATCGAAAACCCTAATGGGCGGGTGCCATGTTCCCGTCCTTCTACTTGAATTTACATTATATAAACAAATACCAGTGCCAAGTGCTACAAAAGACAAAACCGTTAAAGACAATAAATTAAATGAGAATAAAACTAACCATAATTGTAAGTTCTTTTATTGTAAGTTCTCTTGAAAATCTGGACAAAGGAATTTGCCAAAGGCCAATTAAATGACACCACAAAAACCAAATCTTGTCTAGACTGGGTAAACGGTCTGAATTTTACAACTCCTTAGATCTTGGAAAAGAAATAAGCGGTATCAAACAAAGGAAGGCGACATTGAATTGATAAGGAAAATTCAGAACATGTTGTTCTTATAATTCATCATACAAGATGTCACGAGGGTGGGACGGGTATAGCATCCTAGACAGCAATTCGAGATAAGACATCTTAATGGTCAAAAAAGAATGGAAGTATGTAAAGAAGCAGAAATGAAAGGTGTGAGTGGATACCCTTTCGATAAATGTGGCTAAATGAAACACACTCTTATGATGGGAATGTAAGCGAGTGCTAAAAAAACGGGCCTCGCCAAGCCGTGAAAGATGAAAGGAGTAATGGAATGTTTACTACAACAATCTAACCGATGTTTAAGACAAAACACATGGTATATGAAATAGACGAGGAAAGCTGGATTGTCAGGGGATATGGACAGGTAACATCTATTGTCCTTTTATTTTGAGTATTTTACTGAACATCAAAATAGAAAGGTACAGGCACTTACCCGGTATAATGATTTTAATATCTACCTTAACGCAATATGATCTGTGGTCCGAATAGTAGGTCCTTCGCGAAAGGCTCCAGATTATTATGCCGTAGTGGTAAAAGAGTACAAGCATAAAAGAAAGAACCACCTATTCCGGTAGCAGAAATGATCACAATGACAATGGAGAGACAAAATCAAATGAGGTGACTTACCAGTTTCCACTGAAGAAAGAACCTCGAATTAAAAGTTCAAAATTTATCATCCACCCAAGTAAGCCACAAAGGCTTATACGTATGAATGGTTTTACTTAAACCACTTTTTCTGGGCAGGCTCAGACCAGAGCGGTTTACCAGTAAGATGAACAGTCAGTAGTGTGCAAGCTTTGCCTGGAGGCACAAGCAGCCCATCTGTTTCTTTAGGGCCCAATGGGTGGTGACTGATATACCAACCCGACAACCAAAACCCTTTTGGCCAAGTAGAGACTAATTGTAGCACACGAGGTTTAAATCAGGACAGGGTAGTACGTTTGTCAAAAACGGTACTTAGTGTTATTGGGGATATATTTGGTATCCACAAGTCAATCGCCCTAAGTGCTCTCAGTAGACGCAGTTACAGATATTCTAACTTCCATACTGAACGACCACGTGACATGCTCCAACATGTGTCAAAGAATGTTACAATGCGGCTGGCTTTACAGCAGTAATTGGTATGTTGCTTCCAATTATTTGTCCTACATATTGATACTGCGTTATTTAGTTTCAGGTTAGTGGCAATTTCGAGAACTTACAAAAGGGTTGTTTAAATAACATCAATGCGAACCGTGTAACCTTTAATCATGGCGATGCAGTCATTAGCGCCCATGTTATACTGAGAACCAAATGTTAAGCTTCACTGTGCCAGGGTAAAACCTTAAATAAGAGGAAATTATTTTCTGAAGCATAGTGTAAGTCATTTTGTTTCAACTATTAAGGGGTTATCACGCAGAGGCCACCAAACGAAAACGTGCAAAGATGAAGGGAATTTCTATGGTCCGTACCACTACTGGACAAAAGGTTAAAACTATAGACCGTTCTTACATTTGTTTGTTTGAATTGTTTAACGTCCCAATCAAAAGCTATGGTCATGCCGGGACGTTGCCTTCATTGTATGGGACTTTAACCCAAAATTAGGATGTCATGACATTAAAAAGGTACTTCAAGTATAACCATCCAAGCCAATAAGGCTCATATGTGTGGTAGGTTTGAGTTAAACCACTTTTCTGAGCAGGCTCAGACCTATGCAGTTAACCAGAATCAGATGGTCAGACCAATGCAGTTAACCAGAATCAGATGGTCAGTCAGAAGCGCAGCTTTGTCTGGAGACACAAGCAGCCAATCTATTTCTTACGGCCCCCACGGGCGAGGGCCCATATTCCCATCCGATCACCCTTATGTAAGGTTTGATTTGAATCTTACTTCCAAGGACATGCTCAGACCTGAGCGGTTAACCAGTAATCAGATGTCAGTCAGCAGTGCTTAAGCTTTGCCTGGAGGCAGAAGCAGGCCATCTCTTCCTTTAGGCCCCAATAGTTCGGGCCCATATTTCTACCCGACCATCCTTCAGTCAGCAATGAAATAAGCTTTAACAAAGCGGTCCATTTATTTATCAAGGCCCAACTGGACCTATATTTCCACCCAACTACAATTTCCAATTGTTTCTGCTTAAACTTTGTAGTTTCTTTCAAGGATGTTTGAATGTCACTGGCTTCTCTCTGCGGTCCAAGAAGATTGAGGTTGATTTTTCGTGGCCTTTGAATAGTCTACATTCAAAGGAACGTCATAAGGTTTTTAAACAGAGCAATTCATATCGCAGATAGAAAACATCATGCAGAAATCCTACAATTTTACTTGACTTCATATTTGTGCCGCACATATGATAAAGACATCTGTGACCGTTTGACGAAACAATGTTAAAGCAAAGAAATCGTCTAAGGCCCAGGGATGTACCGACTTTGTTCTAGCGTCCCAGTCAACAGCTATGATCATGTCGGGATGTTGACTCAATTTTAGGGGACTTACAGTCTTATTCCCAAAATAAAGATGTCATGGCATCTAAAATGTGCTTCAAATATAACCACCCAAGAAAACCGATAAGGTTTATATGTATGGATGGTTTGACTTGAACCACTTTTCCTGGGCAGGCTCATAGCAGTAATCCGATGGTCAGTCAATATCGAAGAAACCTTGCCTGAAGGCACCAGCCCATAATTGGTTTGCTTCATATTTGTGCCGCACATGATGGACATTCTGTGACCGTTTGACAAAACAATAAAACAATGTTAAAGCAAGAAAACGTCTAAGGCCCAAGAATTTTCGACTATGTTTATATTCAGTTTAAGGTTCTAACACTTTTCCGGAGGTACTTATTAAGTTACAGCGTGTTACGATGTAGCTGTTTGTAAAATGATGTTAAGGTTTATCATGCGAGTGACATGGGAATTATACATATGTGATCTTGCTGACAGATTTCAGCAACAGTATTGCGTTAATAAGGTTATTATCAGTCAAATATCGTTCCGGGAAGCGTTGCCCTATGAAATCTTTAATGGCCATGTTGTGTCCGCAAATAAGGAATTAAAAGAACTTACAAAGGAAATACAATGTTTTCTTTTGGAAACACAGGGGTGTGTGGAAGCCGGACAACAACATCTATGATCTTAATGGTAACATAAAGAGAAAACAAATCACCTATTGCTTCGCCCTTCTTCAAAAATGTATTCGTCTAAGGCTCAAAGTTTACCGAAAATGGTAATATTAAGTTTGGGTATGGTTGGTTGCTAGTGAAATTTTCTGGAAACGTTTTTAAAGTTATAAGGTGTGACGATGTAGCTGCATGTCAATGTTTGTGAAGCTCTATCTTGTGTGTGACAATGAAAATATGTGTACAACTTTCCACAAAGGAACCATAAGACACTTGTACTAGATCAAGTAAATTTTTGTTACTTTTCTTTTATCAGGATTGATTATACAAGTGCAACAAACTTCATAGCATACCTCCAAAGAAGATGCTAAAAATAAAACCGTGTGGTCAGTATCTGACATTGTCACCTCTCACTTCATAGGCAAAATCATCTGCCCTGGTATTTAAATCCAGTTAGTTCATGTGCAGACTGAAGGCAAGGGTTTGGTTTTGCATGTAAAGGATGTTTTGGGGGAAGCAGAGTATGGAAGTTGAAAAAAGGATCTGCCCAATTGCTTATTTCAGTATTTCCAGGAAGTCTTTAAAGCTATTCATTTTAGTTGGTTGGGGCCGGAGCTTCTTGTCTGTTGCTTGGCCCACCGGGGTCCAACTGATGTTTTTCTTTAGCTCCGGAGTTAGTAAGTTATTTGGCGCCCAGGGATCTCCATCGTCGGGCAGCTACTGAATCTGTGAGTCCTGGTTTTTTATTCATCAGGATGTTTATCATGATTTATTTGTTTGTTCTTGATGATTCATTTACTAGTAAGAGATTCACCACGAGGACCGAAGAACTAACTAAATGTTATGAACCACTGCAGAAGCTGAGGGTGAGGTTACGGCCGTGTAAAATCGATTTAAACCCGCCAGTAACTTTGTGTTACTGATCGTTCCAAGTCGATACTTCTGTGGTGGTTCTTTTTGTTTTATGTCTTGGTGTTTAAAATATTTTTGTGCTGTTGGCGCCTTATGTATGTTTGCATATTTTTAGTTAAGTTAAGGTAACTGAGTGGCCATCTATTGGGAAAATAGCTGCTCATTCGGCTTACGAAATGCTTTCATGGTATAAGTACCTGATTGTTAGTTTGGTTTTTTCCCACCTTGGTTTTTGGAGTGGGAGTCTTTTTCTGATTGCGCCTTTTCCTGATCTTTGTCTACTTGTACTTTTTCAACAATTTAGGGGCTGGAACTTGGTGGACCAGTGGAAGTGTATAAGTGTTCTAAAAGGGTAGCTCAGAAAAGACTGACAAGACCTTGCCTGAGCTGGTAAGGGTCTGCAACAGGAATGTTGCCAGGCTGTATAACTTCACCTGACAAACACAACGTGTCAGTTTTGTTATTATTCATGTGTGTTTGTTTCGAGGTTCTACGTCCCTGTCAACAGCTATGGTCATGTCGAGGCGTTGCCTCCAACAATCAATTTTATTAGATCCTATCCAAGATACTGACGTCTTGTCATGAAAACATAAATCAAATAAAGAAAACAACGGTTTTGGTCAATAACAAATTCTGGTGAGGTGCTCAGTAAATTGAAGTCTAGAGGGTTCCGTGCGACAAGTTTGTCCACATATGATTTTTCTACTCTGTATACAACATTACCACATAATCTAATAAAAGAAAAACTTCTGGATTTGATAGAGTGGGCCTTCAAAAGGGCATTAAAAACTATGGTTCACTTTATTTGGCATGTAATGACAGAAAAAAGGTACAAGTAGGCAAAGATCAGGAAAAGGCGCAATCAGAAAAAGATTCCCACTCCAAAAACCGAGGTGGGAAAAAACCAAACTAACAGTCAGATACTTATACCATGAAACATATCGTAAGCCGAATGAGCAGCTATTTTCCCAATAGGTGGCCACTCAGTTACCTTAACTTAACTAAAAATATGAAAACATACATAAGGCGCCAACAGCACAAAAAATTCCAAACACCAAGACATAAAACAAAAAGAAACACCACAGAAGTATCGACTTGGAACGATCAGTAACACAAAGTTACTGGCGGGCTTAAACCGGTTTTACAAGGCCATAACCTCACCCTCAGCTTCTGCAGTGGTTCATAACATTTAGTTAGTTATTCGGCCCTCGAGGCTTTTTTCACTTCCTCTGACCAAAGTCGGTATACACTTTGGTCACGTCAGAATGTGTGCGACGCCTTGTCCTATCTCCTTGATAATATTTATATTAGATTTGGGACCAAGTTATACAGACAAATTGTTGGAATTCCGATGGGTACAAATTGCGCACCTCTCGTAGCTGATTTATTTTTATACTGCTACTAAAGAGATTTCATGGATTCTCTAAACCATGATAATCAAGCTGATGTTATCGAGGCTTTCAATTCCACATCTAGGTACCTCGATGACCTTTTGAACATTGACAACCCTTATTTTGAAGGTATGGTCAATCAAATTTATCCATCTGAACTACAGCTGAACAAAGCCAATATCTCAGATACCGAAGCCCCCTTTTTAGATCTACATCTTTCTGTTGCAGATGGATTTGTTTCTTCTAAAATTTATGATAAGCGCGATGACTTTGATTTGGATATAGTAAACTTTCCTTTTTTAGATGGTGACGTTCCTCGTCGTGCTTATGGTGTATACATTTCGCAACTTTGCTAGAGTCTGCGATCATGTTACAGACTTCAACGCTCGAAATAAATGTTTAACGGCAAAACTTCTCCAACAGGGCTATCGGTATCAAAAACTTCGAAAAACCTTTTCTAAATTTTATCGTAGACACTATGAATTGATTTCCAAATATAATGTTGGGTTAAAGACGCTTTTAAGTGAGGGCCTTTCGGAACCTGAATTTTATGGTGACTTGGTTTACAAATTTAAGAAACTTATAGGAATTACTGATTTTTCTTTTCAATTCAGAACACGTTACAGACGTATAGGTTATAACTTGAATGTTATGCGACAGTCTGCATGCTTAGTTTTTAACCCAATCATGGTTGATAACTATGCTGCCTTCTTTAATTGCACGCCGGTGGGTCGGACGCCATACTCTATGATGGCCCCGACTTAAAGCTATTCATTTTAGTTGGTTGGGGCCGGAGCTTCTTGTCTGTTGCTTGGCCCACCGGGGTCCAACTGGTGTTTTTCTTTTGCTCCGGAGTTAGTAGGTTATTCGGCGCCCAGGGATCTCCATCGTCGGGCAGCTTACTCAATCTGTGAGTCCTGGGTTTTGATTCATCAGGATGTTTATCTTGATTAATATGTTTGTTCTTGGTGATTCATTGACTAGTTAGAGATTCACCACGAGGACCGAAGAACTAACTAAATGTTATGAACCACTGCAGAAGCTGAGGGTGAGGTTAGGCGCCTGTAAAACCGGTTTAAGCCCGCCAGTAACTTTGTGTTACTGATCGTTCCAAGGCGATACTTCTGTGGTGGTTCTTTTTTGTTTTATGTCTTGGTGTTTAAAAAAAATTTGTGCTGTTGGTGCCTTGTGTGTGTTTCATGTGTGTTTTCATAGTGTTAGTTAACTGAGTGGCCACCTATTGGGAAAATAGCTGCTCAATCGGCTTACGATATGTTTCATGGTATAAGTACCTGATTGTTAGTTTGTTTTTTCCCTCGGTTTTTGGAGTGGGAATCTTTTTCTGATTGCGCCTTTTCCTGATCTTTGCCTACTTGTACCTTTCTGTATGGATGGTTTGACCTGAACCACTTTTCTTCGGCAGAGTCAGCCCTTCTAAACGGAAAACCAGTTATCAGTCGGTGGTGTTAAACTTTGCCTGGAGGCACAAACAGTACATCTATTTCTCATTGCCCATAGTCAAGGTACACGCCCCAGTCAACAGCTATGGTCGTGTCGGGACGCTGCCGGAAATCAATGGGACTTTTATTACCTAAAAGTATGATGTCATGACATCCAAAAAGTACTTTAAAATAACCACATAAGCAAGCTACGAAGGCTTACGAAGGATGGTTTGACTTGAAACCACTTTTCTTAGGCATGGTCATATATGAGCGGTTAATCAGGTCAGACAGTACTGTGTAAGCTTTGCCTGGAGGCACTAGCCGACCATCTATTTCTTTAGCTCCAAATAGAATGAATAATCCTATAATCCCCTTTTTTTGATAAATATGTCGTGGCAAAGGTCACTTTGGTTCCGTGTTCCGTTAACAGGTAAACGGAACACAGTTGGTCACGGGGAGGCGACAAGCAACAGTGCAAGGATTATAGTCCAATATTTACATAAAAATATGTGTTTGTTTGTTTGTTTGTTTGTTGTTTAACGACGCATCAACCCTGATGGGTCATTAGCGTCTAACAAGGTAAAACGTTAAAATATATTGAACTCGTATTAAAAAGTAACACTAAGTAAGATATAAATGTCGTTGTAAAGAAACGATAAAAATATGTGTGTGTGTTCATGTTTGTACATATGTTGACTGAAATTTCGCAATAAATATTGAACGAAATGAAAGAAATGAGCCGCCTCATGGGAAAAAGTACAAGTAGGCAAAGATCAGGAAAAGGCGCAATCAGAAAAAGACTCCCACTCCAAAAACCAAGGTGGGAAAAAACAAACTAACAATCAGGTACTTATACCATGAAAACATTTCGTAAGCCGAATGAGCAGCTATTTTCCCAATAGGTGGCCACTCAGTTACTTTAACTTAACTAAAAATATGCAAACACACATAAGGCGCCAACAGCACAAAAATATTTTAAACACCAAGACATAAAACAAAAAGAACCACCACAGAAAACCAACAATTTGCATATGCGAAAGCAAAGGCGCAGATCAGCTTCCCGAGCTGATCAGCGCCTGGATTTGGCTTTGATTGGTCAAGCGGTTCCACTCGGGTCTGGAGACACAATCAGTCAATCTAGATCTCACGGTCACCAACGAGTGGGCCTAAAATTCTCACTAGGCCACCGTTTGAAGTATTTGAGCCACCTCGTGGAAAAACCAACAATGTGGTTTCCGAACAGATCAGACACAAACCGGGCTGTACAAGCACAGAAGATGGCTAGAGACTGGAAACTTCGGATATAAGTAGAAGAGGGATTGTACTACCCGAGTAGCAAAAAAAAAAAAAAAATAAATAAATAAAAAATAAAAACAAAGAAAAAAAAAGGCGCTGCTCAGCTAAGCTGATCTGCGTCTTTGTTTTCGCCTATGCAGATTGTTGGTTTTCCCGTGAGGCGGCTCATTCATTGCATTCCTAATCGCAGAAGTAAGACTTTGGGGAAAGGTTGGAATTGAGAAATTCGAATTGTTCACCTACTGTATTCGTCTAAGGCTCAATGTTTGCCGAAAATGGTTATTGTTGGGTGTTAGTGAAATTTTCTGGAAACGCTTTTTAAGTTATAAGCTGTAACGATGACAAAGGAGCCATATGACACTAGTACTGTTAGTACTAGCATAATTACTGTTTGTTTGTATTGATGTTTTACGCCCCAGTCAACAATTATCGTCATGTCGCCATTATGTCGGAACTTTGTTCCCATTTTGAGGTACTTTTTCAAAACATTAGGATGTCATTGACATACAAAATGTGCTGGAAAAAGGTTTTTATGTATGGATGGTTTGTCTGGAACCACATTATCTGGGCGTGCTTAACTAGTAGCTTTGCCTGGAGACACGGCCAAATGGACGGATCCATAGTTAACGTCCCAGTTAAGAGCTATGGTCATGCCGGGACGTTGCCTCTATTCAGTGGGACTTTACCAAATGTGCTTCAAATATAAAACGGCTAAGGCTTATATGTTTGGATGGGTTGACATAAAACCACTTTTCTTAGGCAGGCTCAGACCCAAGCGGTTAACCAGTAATTAGATGATCAATCAGTATCGTGTAAGCTTTGCCTGGAGGCACAAGCAGTGCATCTTTTTCTTTATGCCCCAATGGGCTGGTTCATATTCCCATCCATCCGTCCACCCTTGTATCTTTTCGTATCTAATCATACATACCATATTATTGATTAGTAGAGCTCCACATTTAACCAAGATAAGAACAAATCGCCCAAAGGGCAACAAGTAATATCACTGGACAAAAGACAAGTTGTTGGGTTTTCATCGTAGAATTGGCTTTGATTGGTCAAGCGGTTTCATTCGGTTTTCAGCTTTGTCTGGAGACAAAAGCAATCTAGATCTCATGCCCATAACGGGCTGGGTCTAAATTTTCACCGGGCCACTGTTAGAAAGCTTTTAATAAAATGCCATTAGATTTTAACAATATATTTGTAGTCGCAGACGGAAGACTCCATGCGGCAACTTGCAAAATTTCACCGTGATCCATATTTGTGCTGCTCACATGATGAAGGCGTTCTGTGGCCGTTTGGCAAAAAAGGATTTAAGCGAGAAATTCGAATTTTCACCTATTGCTTCACGTTTCCCCGATTCTGTATTCGTCTTAATTGTTTGTTCGTTTGAATTGATGTTTTACGTCCCAGTCAAGAACAATGGTCATGTCGGGGCGTTGCCTCCATTTTATGGGACTTTTACCCAACATTAGGATGTCGGGACACTCTAAATGTGCTACATAAATACACCTCCCCCCAGCAAACCAATAAGGCATATATGTATCAGATACCGATGCCCCCTTTTTAGATCTACATCTTTCTGTTTCAAATGGATTTGTTTCTTCTAAAATTTATGATAAGCGCGATGACTTTGATTTTGATATAGTAAATTTTCCTTTTTTGGATGGCGACGTTCCTCGTCGTGCTTCTTATGGTGTATACATTTCGCAACTTATTAGGTTTGCTAGAGTCTGCAATCATGTTACAGACTTCAACGCTCGAAATAAATGTTTAACGGCAAAACTTCTCCAACAGGGCTATCGGTATCATAAACTTCGAAAAACCTTTTCTAAATTTTATCGTAGACACTATGAATTGATTTCCAAATATAATGTTGGGTTAAAGACGCTTTTAAGTGAGGGCCTTTCGGAACCTGAATTTTATGGTGCCTTGGCTCACAAATTTAAGAAACTTAAAGGAATTAACGATTTTTCTTTTCAATTCAGAAAAATCATAACACGTTACAGACGTATAGGTTATAACTTGAATGTTATGCGACAGTCTGCATGCTTAGTTTTTAACCCAATCATGGTTGATAACTATGCTACCTTCTTTAATTGCACGCCGGTGGGTCGGGCGTCAGACTCTATGATGGCCCCGACTTAAAGCTATTCATTTTAGTTGGTTGGGGCCGGAGCTTCTTGGCTGTTGTTTGGCCCACCGGGGTCCAACTGGTGTTTTTCTTTTGCTCCGGAGTTAGTAGGTTATTCGGCGCCCAGGGATCTCCATCGTCGGGCAGCTTACTCAAATTGTGAGTCCTGGGTTTTGATTCATCAGGATGTTTATCATGATTTATTTGTTTGTTCTTGATGATTCATTGACTAGTTAGAGATTCAGCACAAGGACCAAATAACTAACTAAATGTTATGAACCACTGCAGAGGCTGAGGGTGAGGTTAGGTACCTGTTAAACCGGTTTAAGCCCGCCACTAACTTTGTGTTACTGATCGTTCCAAGTCGATACTTCTGTGGTGGTTCTTTTTGTTTTGTGTCTTGGTGTTTGAAATTTTTTGTGCTGTTGGCGCCTTATGTATGTTTTCATATTTTCAGTTAAGTTAAGGTAACTGAGTGGCCACCTATTGGGAAAATAGCTGCTCATTCGGCTTACGATATGTTTCATGGTATAAAGTACCTGATTGTTATTTTGGTTTTTTCCCACCTCGGTTTTTGGAGTGGGAATCTTTTTCTGATTGCACCTTTTCCTGATCTTTGCCTACTTGTACCTTTTTTTCAAGTATGGTTTGACCTGAACCACTTTTCCTGGGCAGGCTCGGACTCGAGTGATTAACCAGTAATCAGATGGTCGGTCAGTAGAAGGTTGGAACTGATCGTTCCAAGGCGATACTTCTGTGGTGGTTCTTTTTGTTTTATGTCTTGGTGTTTAAAATTTTTTGTGCTGTTGGCGCCTTATGTATGTTTTCATATTTTTAATTAAGTTAAGGTAACTGAGTGGCCACCTATTGGGAAATAGCTGCTCATTCGGCTTACGATATGTTTCATGGTATAAGTGCCTGATTGTTAGTTTGGTTTTTTCCCACCTCGGTTTTTGGAGTGGGAATCTCTTTCTGATTGCGCCTTTTCCTGATCTTTGCCTACTTGTACCTTTTTGCATGGAGTCACAAGCAGCCAATCTATTTCTCCCAGGGGCAGAGTCTCAAGGTTTTCCCGCATACGGTTAATTCCAGTTTGGAAATGATTGGATGCTAGTGTAATACTGGATATACTTTTCAAGTTATAAGGTGTAACGATGTATCTGCGTGTTAATTGTTGTGACAATGAAAAATATGTATGGAATTTTCCTCCAAGATATCATATGACAAATATTTATGTATTGATTGGTTACGTCCCAGTCAACAGCTGAGGACATGTCGGGACGTTGCCTCCATTCTTTGGGACCTTTACCCAAATGAGGATTTCATGACATCCAACAAGTGCTTGAAATATAACCATCTAACTAAACCACAAACGGATTATACTTATTGATGGTTATAAGCCACAAAGGCTTTCGTTTGAAAGGCTTATGTTTTGGTGGTTTTCCTGGACAGGCTAAGACCAGAGCGGCTAACAACGTGTTCTCAGATGGTCAGTAGCAATTAAGCTTTGCATGGAGGCACTATGACAAGCAATCCATCTATTTACATGTATGCTGGTCCTAATTGGGTCCATATTCCATATATGTTGGGTTAAAGACGCTTTTAAGTGAGGGCCTTTCGGAACCTGAATTTTATGGTGACTTGGTTTACAAATTTAAGAAACTTATAGGAATTACTGATTTTTCTTTTCAATTCAGAACACGTTACAGACGTATAGGTTATAACTTGAATGTTATGCGACAGTCTGCATGCTTAGTTTTTAACCCAATCATGGTTGATAACTATGCTGCCTTCTTTAATTGCACGCCGGTGGGTCGGACGCCATACTCTATGATGGCCCCGACTTAAAGCTATTCATTTTAGTTGGTTGGGGCCGGAGCTTCTTGTCTGTTGCTTGGCCCACCGGGGTCCAACTGGTGTTTTTCTTTTGCTCCGGAGTTAGTAGGTTATTCGGCGCCCAGGGATCTCCATCGTCGGGCAGCTTACTCAATCTGTGAGTCCTGGGTTTTGATTCATCAGGATGTTTATCTTGATTAATATGTTTGTTCTTGGTGATTCATTGACTAGTTAGAGATTCACCACGAGGACCGAAGAACTAACTAAATGTTATGAACCACTGCAGAAGCTGAGGGTGAGGTTAGGCGCCTGTAAAACCGGTTTAAGCCCGCCAGTAACTTTGTGTTACTGATCGTTCCAAGGCGATACTTCTGTGGTGGTTCTTTTTGTTTTATGTCTTGGTGTTTAAAAAAAATTTGTGCTGTTGGTGCCTTGTGTGTGTTTCATGTGTGTTTTCATAGTGTTAGTTAAGTTAACTGAGTGGCCACCTATTGGGAAAATAGCTGCTCAATCGGCTTACGATATGTTTCATGGTATAAGTACCTGATTGTTAGTTTGTTTTTTCCCTCGGTTTTTGGAGTGGGAATCTTTTTCTGATTGCGCCTTTTCCTGATCTTTGCCTACTTGTACCTTTCTGTATGGATGGTTTGACCTGAACCACTTTTCTTCGGCAGAGTCAGCCCTTCTAAACGGAAAACCAGTTATCAGTCGGTGGTGTTAAACTTTGCCTGGAGGCACAAACAGTACATCTATTTCTCATTGCCCATAGTCAAGGTACACGCCCCAGTCAACAGCTATGGTCGTGTCGGGACGCTGCCGGAAATCAATGGGACTTTTATTACCTAAAAGTATGATGTCATGACATCCAAAAAGTACTTTAAAATAACCACATAAGCAAGCTACGAAGGCTTACGAAGGATGGTTTGACTTGAAACCACTTTTCTTAGGCATGGTCATATATGAGCGGTTAATCAGGTCAGACAGTACTGTGTAAGCTTTGCCTGGAGGCACTAGCCGACCATCTATTTCTTTAGCTCCAAATAGAATGAATAATCCTATAATCCCCTTTTTTGATAAATATGTCGTGGCAAAGGTCACTTTGGTTCCGTGTTCCGTTAACAGGTAAACGGAACACAGTTGGTCACGGGGAGGCGACAAGCAACAGTGCAAGGATTATAGTCCAATATTTACATAAAAATATGTGTTTGTTTGTTTGTTTGTTTGTTGTTTAACGACGCATCAACCCTGATGGGTCATTAGCGTCTAACAAGGTAAAACGTTAAAATATATTGAACTCGTATTAAAAAGTAACACTAAGTAAGATATAAATGTCGTTGTAAAGAAACGATAAAAATATGTGTGTGTGTTCATGTTTGTACATATGTTGACTGAAATTTCGCAATAAATATTGAACGAAATGAAAGAAATGAGCCGCCTCATGGGAAAAAGTACAAGTAGGCAAAGATCAGGAAAAGGCGCAATCAGAAAAAGACTCCCACTCCAAAAACCAAGGTGGGAAAAAACAAACTAACAATCAGGTACTTATACCATGAAAACATTTCGTAAGCCGAATGAGCAGCTATTTTCCCAATAGGTGGCCACTCAGTTACTTTAACTTAACTAAAAATATGCAAACACACATAAGGCGCCAACAGCACAAAAATATTTTAAACACCAAGACATAAAACAAAAAGAACCACCACAGAAAACCAACAATTTGCATATGCGAAAGCAAAGGCGCAGATCAGCTTCCCGAGCTGATCAGCGCCTGGATTTGGCTTTGATTGGTCAAGCGGTTCCACTCGGGTCTGGAGACACAATCAGTCAATCTAGATCTCACGGTCACCAACGAGTGGGCCTAAAATTCTCACTAGGCCACCGTTTGAAGTATTTGAGCCACCTCGTGGAAAAACCAACAATGTGGTTTCCGAACAGATCAGACACAAACCGGGCTGTACAAGCACAGAAGATGGCTAGAGACTGGAAACTTCGGATATAAGTAGAAGAGGGATTGTACTACCCGAGTAGCAAAAAAAAAAATAAATAAATAAATAAAAAATAAAAACAAAGAAAAAAAAAAGGCGCTGCTCAGCTAAGCTGATCTGCGTCTTTGTTTTCGCCTATGCAGATTGTTGGTTTTCCCGTGAGGCGGCTCATTCATTGCATTCCTAATCGCAGAAGTAAGACTTTGGGGAAAGGTTGGAATTGAGAAATTCGAATTGTTCACCTACTGTATTCGTCTAAGGCTCAAGGTTTGCCGAAAATGGTTATTGTTGGGTGTTAGTGAAATTTTCTGGAAACGCTTTTTAAGTTATAAGCTGTAACGATGACAAAGGAGCCATATGACACTAGTACTGTTAGTACTAGCATAATTACTGTTTGTTTGTATTGATGTTTTACGCCCCAGTCAACAATTATCGTCATGTCGTCATTATGTCGGAACTTTGTTCCCATTTTGAGGTACTTTTTCAAAACATTAGGATGTCATTGACATACAAAATGTGCTGGAAAAACGTTTTTATGTATGGATGGTTTGTCTGGAACCACATTATCTGGGCGTGCTTAACTAGTAGCTTTGCCTGGAGACACGGCCAAATGGACGGATCCATAGTTAACGTCCCAGTTAAGAGCTATGGTCATGCCGGGACGTTGCCTCTATTCAGTGGGACTTTACCAAATGTGCTTCAAATATAAAACGGCTAAGGCTTATATGTTTGGATGGGTTGACATAAAACCACTTTTCTTAGGCAGGCTCAGACCCAAGCGGTTAACCAGTAATTAGATGATCAATCAGTATCGTGTAAGCTTTGCCTGGAGGCACAAGCAGTGCATCTTTTTCTTTATGCCCCAATGGGCTGGTTCATATTCCCATCCATCCGTCCACCCTTGTATCTTTTCGTATCTAATCATACATACCATATTATTGATTAGTAGAGCTCCACATTTAACCAAGATAAGAACAAATCGCCCAAAGGGCAACAAGTAATATCACTGGACAAAAGACAAGTTGTTGGGTTTTTATCGTAGAATTGGCTTTGATTGGTCAAGCGGTTTCATTCGGTTTTCAGCTTTGTCTGGAGACAAAAGCAATCTAGATCTCATGCCCATAACGGGCTGGGTCTAAATTTTCACCGGGCCACTGTTAGAAAGCTTTTAATAAAATGCCATTAGATTTTAACAATATATTTGTAGTCGCAGACGGAAGACTCCATGCGGCAACTTGCAAAATTTCACCGTGATCCATATTTGTGCTGCTCACATGATGAAGGCGTTCTGTGGCCGTTTGGCAAAAAAGGATTTAAGCGAGAAATTCGAATTTTCACCTATTGCTTCACGTTTCCCCGATTCTGTATTCGTCTTAATTGTTTGTTCGTTTGAATTGATGTTTTACGTCCCAGTCAAGAACAATGGTCATGTCGGGGCGGTGCCTCCATTTTATGGGACTTTTACCCAACATTAGGATGTCGGGACACTCTAAATGTGCTACATAAATACACCTCCCCCCAGCAAACCAATAAGGCATATATGTATCAGATACCGATGCCCCCTTTTTAGATCTACATCTTTCTGTTTCAAATGGATTTGTTTCTTCTAAAATTTATGATAAGCGCGATGACTTTGATTTTGATATAGTAAATTTTCCTTTTTTGGATGGCGACGTTCCTCGTCGTGCTTCTTATGGTGTATACATTTCGCAACTTATTAGGTTTGCTAGAGTCTGCAATCATGTTACAGACTTCAACGCTCGAAATAAATGTTTAACGGCAAAACTTCTCCAACAGGGCTATCGGTATCATAAACTTCGAAAAACCTTTTCTAAATTTTATCGTAGACACTATGAATTGATTTCCAAATATAATGTTGGGTTAAAGACGCTTTTAAGTGAGGGCCTTTCGGAACCTGAATTTTATGGTGCCTTGGCTCACAAATTTAAGAAACTTAAAGGAATTAACGATTTTTCTTTTCAATTCAGAAAAATCATAACACGTTACAGACGTATAGGTTATAACTTGAATGTTATGCGACAGTCTGCATGCTTAGTTTTTAACCCAATCATGGTTGATAACTATGCTACCTTCTTTAATTGCACGCCGGTGGGTCGGGCGTCAGACTCTATGATGGCCCCGACTTAAAGCTATTCATTTTAGTTGGTTGGGGCCGGAGCTTCTTGGCTGTTGCTTGGCCCACCGGGGTCCAACTGGTGTTTTTCTTTTGCTCCGGAGTTAGTAGGTTATTCGGCGCCCAGGGATCTCCATCGTCGGGCAGCTTACTCAAATTATGAGTCCTGGGTTTTGATTCATCAGGATGTTTATCATGATTTATTTGTTTGTTCTTGATGATTCATTGACTAGTTAGAGATTCAGCACAAGGACCAAATAACTAACTAAATGTTATGAACCACTGCAGAGGCTGAGGGTGGGGTTAGGTACCTGTTAAACCGGTTTAAGCCCGCCACTAACTTTGTGTTACTGATCGTTCCAAGTCGATACTTCTGTGGTGGTTCTTTTTGTTTTGTGTCTTGGTGTTTGAAATTTTTTGTGCTGTTGGCGCCTTATGTATGTTTTCATATTTTCAGTTAAGTTAAGGTAACTGAGTGGCCACCTATTGGGAAAATAGCTGCTCATTCGGCTTACGATATGTTTCATGGTATAAAGTACCTGATTGTTATTTTGGTTTTTTCCCACCTCGGTTTTTGGAGTGGGAATCTTTTTCTGATTGCACCTTTTCCTGATCTTTGCCTACTTGTACCTTTTTTTCAAGTATGGTTTGACCTGAACCACTTTTCCTGGGCAGGCTCGCACTCGAGTGGTTAACCAGTAATCAGATGGTCGGTCAGTAGAAGGTTGGAACTGATCGTTCCAAGGCGATACTTCTGTGGTGGTTCTTTTTGTTTTATGTCTTGGTGTTTAAAATTTTTTGTGCTGTTGGCGCCTTATGTATGTTTTCATATTTTTAATTAAGTTAAGGTAACTGAGTGGCCACCTATTGGGAAATAGCTGCTCATTCGGCTTACGATATGTTTCATGGTATAAGTGCCTGATTGTTAGTTTGGTTTTTTCCCACCTCGGTTTTTGGAGTGGGAATCTCTTTCTGATTGCGCCTTTTCCTGATCTTTGCCTACTTGTACCTTTTTGCATGGAGGCACAAGCAGCCAATCTATTTCTCCCAGGGGCCGAGTCTCAAGGTTTTCCCGCATACGGTTAATTCCAGTTTGGAAATGATTGGATGCTAGTGTAATACTGGATATACTTTTCAAGTTATAAGGTGTAACGATGTATCTGCGTGTTAATTGTTGTGACAATGAAAATATGTATGGAATTTTCCTCCAAGATATCATATGACAAATATTTATGTATTGATTGGTTACGTCCCAGTCAACAGCTGAGGACATGTCGGGACGTTGCCTCGATTCTTTGGGACCTTTACCCAAATGAGGATTTCATGACATCCAACAAGTGCTTGAAATATAACCATCTAACTAAACCACAAACGGATTATACTTATTGATGGTTATAAGCCACAAAGGCTTTCGTTTGAAAGGCTTATGTTTTGGTGGTTTTCCTGGACAGGCTAAGACCAGAGCGGCTAACAACGTGTTCTCAGATGGTCAGTAGCGATTAAGCTTTGCATGGAGGCACTATGACAAGCAATCCATCTATTTACATGTATGCTGGTCCTAATTGGGTCCATATTCCCACCCGATCAGCCTTGCATCCGTAAGGATTTGGTCATACATGCCATATTGTTTAGTAGAGCTCCGCAGTTAACTTTAAGGGCGCACCCAGATATTGGAACTGGAATAACACAGGACAATTGGTTGCCGAGAACGCTTCTGAGATTTGGTACTAGTATTTGAAAAATGACTTTTTGCCTCCATTTTATAAAGGGCGCTTACCCAAAATGTCATGACATCCAAAAAAGTGATTCAAATATAACCACCCAAATACGCGTAAAAGACCTATAATGTGTGGATAGTTTTTACTTGAAACCACATTTTCTGTGCAGAATGCCCTTACAGGTGGCTCTGAGACATCAAGTCTCCTATTTCATAAAATTTATGTTCCGGCAGTTTCCACGGTAATCGGGAGAGTTATTATCATCCGTGGTATTACGAAGGATGAAACAATACAAAGATGGCTCTCTTTCAAAGATCGAAACTAAAAGAATTCCGGGAAAATTAACCATTTCATTCAAATCACTTAAGACTGGAAGCGTGAAAATCCGGAGACATGTTTCAAAACAAGCACCAAATGAATACGACTCTACATGAACGGAGTTTTCACGTTCAAGAATATGGTCAGGCTGTTGCCGGGCGTTCAGAGAAGTGTTTTCTTTTCTAGATTTTCTCTTCTTCCAGAATTTATCCACATGTCTTCCTTGAGAACCAAAAGACGACTGGCTTTCATTTCCTTCGTTTGTTTGATTTGTACCGTACCTCCCCTGTCAATTTTGTTTGTGTTTGAATTGATGCTTTACGTCCCAGTCAACAACTAAGGTCATGTCGGGACAGTGCCTCCACTTTATGGGACTCTTACCCAAAATGAGGATGTCATGACATCCAACAAGTGCTTTAAATATGGGACTCTTACCCAAAATGAGGATGTCATGACATCCAACAAGTGTTTTAAATATAACCATCCAACAAAGCCAAAAGGGCTTATATGTGCAGATGGTTCGACTTGGAACCACTTTTCCTGGGCAGGCTCAGACCTGTGTCAGATAGCCAGTCAGCATCGTACAAGCTTTGCCTGGAGGCACAAGCAGCCCATCCCCTGTCATTGCTATGTCGGGACGCTGTCTCTTTATTGGGACTACTATCCAACATGAGCATGCTATGGCACCCAAAAAGTGCTAGAAAATATAACTACCCAAGTAAACAACAACTAAAGCATTTGTTTATGGCTGGTTTGACTAGGCCTAAGCCATTAACAAGTAATCAAGTTTTCGGAAGTTGTTAATACGTGCATCCTTTAGGTTGCACGTTATACGTTGTACTTAGGCTCCAAGAAAGTGTCTGTCAAAAGGATAAGGAAAAGAACCGAAGGACTCGGACTGATTCATTAAATGGCCGCGCCCTGTATAATTGGGTGCAACCCTGTCGCGGCATATTGAAAATATATGCGGAGTACTTTGCTTTCTTCGCACTCATCGTATGTCTAAATTCCCAAAATCCATTGCGTGCAAAGTGTGGTTTAGATCACGAGACTGCGTCGCGCACGGACCGCGGAAACACCCTCGCGCATGCTCCCAATCGTCCAATCAAAGATGATCTTTTGAATGAACTCGCCAGAAAAGCGGGCTAATCTTTCGACTGCGCAATGCGCATTGGCATGCTCCGCCCACTGACAGAGGTTGACGATCAGCTGTTTACCGCCGCCATTTTTGAAGCTTTAAAAGCCACAGACAGAGCACTTTTTCAGGTGTTTATTTGATAACTGAACGGACTTGTCACTCAAAACGATTTGTCATAGGTAACGTGACAGAGGGGGTCGCGCGTTAGCGCGACACCCGACCTGAGCATAACGACCAGCGTAATCTTTACCAACAAAACCCGATTTGTGCGATCCCAAATCTGTATAATACTCGTACAACACTGCAACAAGGACCTTTGGCTACAGTTTTAGATGTTGGCTATGGTCAATTAAAGCGGACACGTGTGGCGTCTTGTTTATGTAATAATCATTTTGTTTTGTTTTGTTTTCCTGTTACTCCCATCAATCAATTTCTGATTATTCTTGGGAGGTGTACATTGTACACTCTTGGTGTGTTTTGCAGGATGAGCCTACATGCATGAGGATAGAACCTGTGTAGGGATCTTTAACCTGCACAGGGGATGACTGTCCCTGCACAGGGGGCCTCCAGTTCACGTCCCGATCCGAAGGACGGCGCACTGTATCATGTCATTCCTGCAAATGACACAAAGGGAAGCAAGTTCGGACCAACAAATTTTCCTCGCCACCGGCGGGGATCGAACCCAGGACCTCTAGCACAAGAAACACTCTGCATGATGAAATTGCCCTCTCTTTCCTTCTTTCTATATATACTGCAGCACCCTCTCGCGAGGATTATGTTTCGTTTCATTATAGACTCGTTTCTTTCTTTTCTTTCTTCAGATACTGAGTCGATCAATTTCTGATCATCACCTCAGAATATTGAATTGCATAACATAAGACAAAACTTTCTAGCAGACAGCTAAATATTGCATTGATTTCGCTGAGTACAAGCTATTCCCATCTCATAAACTTGTGCATTGCAGTCCGATATAAAGAATGTCAATGGAATGACAGAAGAACAAAAAATAAAGTATAATCTGTTAATCGCATTGTCGCCCTTGGCTCTGCGTGCGCAGAAGTCAATTATAGACCGACTTCGATCTGAGACTATAGACTTTAAACTTCGACACACATCAATTTGTCTGATGTCATTTCCCTGATATCATAGTTCTGAATGGTTTCGCCGGACCATGTATGACCAGGGACTGTTAACCTGGCAGTTCCCTGGTATGACCAACAGTGTTGAAAATATTTCCTGGTCCTTTATAATAATACATTTGATTAATCGAAAAACGATGATCGGGGGGTGGGGGGGGATTTTGTTACTTTTTCAATCCTCTGAAATATTCTCTCTTCTTTATTTTGAAATTTAACAAATACAAGACGGTTGACCATGGGCGCCGCCATATTAGCTTCCATATATACCAACCAAACATTGTTCGACCTTCCGGGACTAGTCTATGGTCTGAAATCGAAGTCCCTCATTCTGTCAGCTATATAATAATTTGAGGGGTTGAGAAGTTTTCCATACGCTATATTAACATTGGTAATCTTTAACCAATAGATCTAGCCCTACTGTTCTCTTCTAGATGTTGGCTTTGGTCAATTAAAGTGGCCGCATGCAGACTTATAAGGGGGGGGGGGGGAGGCGTCTTCTAAAGTCAACGTAATAGTTGAGTATATCAATATATTCCAACTTAATTTCTGCTGTATATACCCTGCATACTCTTTCTTTCGTTTCAAAAATTTCAATACTGATTGCATAACATAAGACAAAACTATCAGATATTTAAAGCTAGTATCTCACTGGCATGCGAATTTCTGGCGACTGTTTTGCGAATTTTGTCGCGGACTTTCACACAACATTCGTACCAGTGTTGCACGAGTGTCACAAGTATTTCATGTGTCGCGAACTGGTCACGAAATTTTTAAACTTGTTTAAAAATTTTATGCGAGTTTTTTGCACCAAAATATTTTGCAAGACTGTCACGCTACTCATGGGACGTTCGTGGGAGTGTCGCGAACTTGTCGCCGCAAAACTTTGGCTTTACAATGCAAAATTTTTGCAACGCTCGTATGAATGTTGTGCGAGTGTGGTATGAAGTTCGCGCAACAGTCTTGAGAAAAAAAAATGCGAACACCTCTCGACTATCTGGCGAGAAAATAAAACTAAGCAATATTCATTCCAATGTCAAGCAACTGTTATACGAATGAAAATGAAAATAAGCTACATTCGTGGGAAAGTTGGGAGACACTCTCATGAATGTCTCGTGACTGTCGTGCGACAGGCACGACAGTCACGAGATATATTTTCAAAATTAGATTGAAACTCCCGAATTTGTTTCATAAACGTCCACTCAGTGAGACTGAAACGTGAATGTTGTGTTTGTATCTTTAAATTTTGTCGAAAAATAGTGGCAAACTATTCACGAACTAGTCTCCAGGTGTCGCATTCCAGTGAGATAGGGGCTTAAGCAGATATATCTTTTTTTACGGTTTACCGAGTCGATCAATTTCTGACCATTACCTCAGGAGCTGTGGAATACCAGCTGTTTGACTGCTGAATGCTGATCCCTCTTGGATCAGCTCTAGCAGTGAATTGTTGAGTAATAATTTACTGTTTGGAGATCAGTAAAGAGGATCAAATCACGAGCGCATGTTCTTACAACTGACCAAAAAACTGAATAATTACTCAACAATTCACATGTACTTAAGCTGATCTATTACGATTCTAACACACAATAAACGGAATAAGTCACTGAAAATGTCAATATCGTTCAGCTTTCCGCAATTGCATTGTACAGTGGTGTTATGGCTAAAAACCCAAATTAGCCGTTTTAACGGCTAATTTGTAAACGGCTAATTGTAAAATTTCGCGGCGAAATTGTGTGTAAAATAAAAGTCAGCGCGGAATTTCGCCGCGAAATTCTAGATTTCGCGGCGAAATTTCGCGGCGAAACACCGCGAAAAAAGTTTACTTGTTATTACGCATAAAAATCAATTGACCGGTGTTTCGCGGTGTTTCGCGGCGAACAAGACGACAGTCACATATTTTTTTGTTGTTGTTTAAATAATATTTTAAATTGAATGTTTTTATTTCATTTCAAGTTGTATCAATATTTTGTTTACTTCTCAATTTTGTATAATTATCGTTATAGTCCCGACAGTCACAACGGTTTTATTGTTTAAATTTCATTTTAATTTGTATGCATTTATTACTTTTCACGTCGTATAAATATTTTGTTTTCTTTTCAATTTTGTATAATTATCGTGTTTTATATGTGACGTAACTACTTTGAAGTTTCTGAGACCCTGATTATTGGCTTTGTGTGTTTATTTTCATGCTTCTTTTTCAGATTAATCAGACGTATCCGATAATATTAGATCCTCCTATTATCTAGCTTAATTAATAGAAAAGAGCTAATAGCGGCGTTAGCAATTTTCATGGTATGATTGTCCACAGATTTGTTTGTTTGTATTGAGGCTGGACGTCCCAGTCACCAATTTTTTAGTCATGTCTGGACGGAGCTACCGTTTCCTGGGTTTTAAGTAGTACTGTGGGTAATCAATGTACACAACACGGTTTCGCCAGTGCGGATCGAACTCAGGACCTGTCGATTCAGAGTCTGATGCACTACAACTATGCCACCGCGATCCCAACCCACATATTAGTACAAGTCTTTGGATTCAACATGATGAAGCAATCGGCTTCAACTTTGTTTTAGACATTTAATCGCCTATGGTTAATGACACTGCTAAAAGGAATCAATGATTTTCGATTACGTCAAGTGGATGCTGTTTCGTTGAAATCAATTTAGTCGAAACGACATTTGGTCGCATACGACCTCCACCGGGTCGATACGATATTCGATCGAATACGAGCAATACAGCAACGTACATGTACAAAATTGTGTCGAAATTGTCGATTTTTGCTAACCGTTTTGAGTTAAATAGCGTGTTGTGTTCCTTCCAAAATCCTCATGTACGGATGGCTTACATGCATATCGAATGACAAAACCTCATTGTATACAAGGCGCACTACACTAGAAAAGGGAAGATACTGTGTTTAAAACAAAGTACTGACGTCATTATATGAAGTGTTCAGTTTATTTTTGAACACATATACATGTATACAATAAGGGCCGTGTACGCACCGTAGCAATATGAGCGCATGCCGCATTAGATTAATAAGAACAAAGTTGAGCGCAGAAGCCTAGTGGTGGATTAAAGGAATTGACCGGAATCTAAATGTCCTGTGTTCGATTCCTCCTATATTCGTTGGGTTTCGTAATTGAGCAAAACCGGTATACATGTATTACCCTGAAAGTGTTGTCACCATGGGACTGTTGACTGTTAAAATGATCTTCGCTAGTTGTACTTCTACAAGGCAAGTATAATGTATAAATCGATATGATTGCAATTAGTCTTATGCTGGCATTCATAGAGGGTGTCAATATGCCTCTTTTTGTTTTGTCGTTTCTACATGGTTGAGCTCAAATTAAGTTATCGTAGTTCAGGAAAATTTACAAAAAAGAAAGTAAGGATTCTGTTTATTTAGCATTACCCTTTAGACAATGTAGGCACAAAGTTAGATGGCCCCTGCCTATTGGGACCTAAACAAATATATAGGCTGCTTGTCCCTCCAGGCAAAACTTATTAAGCTATTGACTGATCATCTGATTACTGGTTTACCGCTCAAGTCTGTGCCTGCCTAGGGAAAATGGTTTCAATTGAAACCATCCATACATATAAGCAGTATTGGCTTAGAGGGATCGTTATATTTCAAACACGTCCCATAAAATGGGGGCAGCGTCCCGACATGACCATTGCTGTTGATTAGGACGTAAAGCATTTATTCAAACAAACAAACAACAAAGTTAGATTCAACGAGCTGGCGCATTACGTTATAATTATTTTCGTTAATCCGTGATTTCGCTATCGTTCCACGTACGATAAAACATTAGCAAAGTCGCGTTATGCACGTTTTTCATTTCTATACATGTATAATCGTACATATTATGTGCACGTAAATAACGATCTATACATGGAACAGATGAATCATAGTGTTGTCATTAAATTAAAAATTAATCATTTTACGTTAACATTTACAGGTATTTCGCCGTGTGTCGCGGCGAAATAGGAAATTTCAACTTACCTGTTGTAAACGTTAAAAAACAAATTTCGCCGCGAAACACGGCGGAATTTCACCGCGAAAATCCGATTTTCGCGGCGAAAAAATTAACCGATTAAACGTTTAAATTTTTTCTTGGCCGGTGAAATTTCGCGGTGGTTTCGCCGCGAAAAATCACAAGTGATCAGCGCCAACTGTGCAAAAGTGGGTTTTTAGCCATAACACCACTGTAGATATCTCCGCCAAATATTTGACTGTTAAGCAGGTATTTACACATTTATTGCGTTTTTTATGCTCTAAAACCACGTTACCCCGTCTAACGCTGCTTGATGGAATAGCTGATATCACAGAAGGCGCAAAGTAATTACGCTTATTGGCCCAGTGAAATTATTGCACAATATTATAACACGTGTAATATAGGTGAAGTGTGTTAGAATTATCATATGATGTTGTTATTTTCCAGTGTAAGATTCTCTATTTGTTTTTCTATTTTGTAGTGATTCACAGAGGTTAAAAGTACTGTAGTTAGACTGGTGAAACAGTTACAGAGTAATTTGGGTATGTTTTGTTTACTATCCTTTTAACCTTGGAATGAAACATTGAAACATACAGCTATGGTCTTTAGCCATCATTATGAAAACTTTACCATGGATACAATATACATCTCTAGATTCTTTTCAGCCGTTAAAAATTGAAAATTTCATTGGAAAAATATTGATATTTTTTCTCAAAACATAGGTTGTGGGTATATGTTAGAACCGCCTTGGCTAGGCATTTCTAACACCCACAATCTATGTTTTGTATCAAAAATAAGAAAAATAGGTATACTGCCTGCAAACTTCAGTTTCTCTATATATAGAAGTGGGGTTTATGGGGGTATACATATCATTGATATGTTATTTCTGATGTTATGCAAGATATTTAAGTTTTTCAGTGATAGTAATGTTACATTGATCACGAAGCATTAATCCCACCCCAGCATCTTGCATTAATTTAATAAATTTTATAGCGAGTACAATCATGACAATGGCATTACGAAAACTTGCCCATGATGCAATATACAGATTTTTTGAGCTTTAAAAATTGAACATTTTCAGCTGAAAAATTGATATTTTTCTTATTATTGCTCAAATCTTAGATTATGGGTACACGTTAGAATCGCCTCGGCGAGGCGTTTCTAACGAGTACCCACAATCTATGATTTGAAGCAAAAATAAGAAAAATAGGTATACCCCTGCACACCCCAGTTTTGCTATATGAAAGTGGGGTTCAAGGGGGTATACATTACACGGACATGTTTTCGTGATGGCGTAGTGGTAGAGTGTGGAACTCCGAATAAAGAGGTCCTGGTTTCAATCCCCACATGCGTCACCTTGTTGTGTCCTTGAGCAAGACACATTTTAAAACTCCCTACAGTACTGGTTAAACCCAGGAAGAGTAAAACTGTTGGGTCCATCCTGACATGACTGAAAAATTGTACGCCTCTATACAAAGCAACAATAAGTTTCATACGGATATATATATATTTATTATAGACTACTGAAGTAATTTGGGTTTTAAATGCAAGTTTTATAGGGGAAGATGTATTATCGTTTCGTGTGCATTAGTAAATACGGTAAAAGTTCAGTGATTTTAGCATGAGTATATCGCTTCAAGTCGATGATATAATATCATTTAAGGTCATGAATTGCGTGAATCTTGAGTGAGTACTGTTCAGTGAGGGTATAAATAATGATTGCATAAGTCTCAAGGTCATTCGAGGCTTGACAGACGATACGGAGCAGTTGAGTTCGGTTTTGTGCGCTTGCCTTTTCGCCGACGGTGTGGAAAAGTTGACAGTCAGCAAGAGAATTTGGGTCTCAGCAGAAACGAATTGAGTATTTTATTTCTTTTGCGTTTCGCTTACATGTTCTACGTTTTAGTAACAATTCATTTTAAGTCGATTATTGCGCTGGTTTACAGTTATGTTATCTAGAGACGTCTTTCTTACTTTGATATTGATATTTCATTTGTTAGTGGATTTCTGCTTGTGGGCTTTTACTCGAATACACATACGCCAATTTTATGTCAATGGACGTATTGTTAAGTTCAATATATATTAATCAAAATGTAATTGAACTTGTCGTTTTTGTTTATAATTTTATAATTTTTATTAAATTCGTCACAGGTGGTATAGTAGCATTTAGTCAAGTAGTACTTCTCATGTACACTTGGTTACCATGATGGCAGAGCTATAGAGTCGGCCCTGGAGGTGGAATTCATGACCAAAGAGATAATGGTGACGTCAGAGTAAATGCATGGGTGTTAAAGTATAAATAGTTGTTTGTATATTTCATTTGAATTATTTCGAACGTTTTTAACGTTTTTTCTTGAATTGATTTAATGAACGTTCAGTTGACTTGCCTTATTAGAATAAGGATATTCAGATATACATTGCCTTTAATATTTTTATACTTAGGGAATTTCTATTCTTACAGATAAATCCGATTTAAAGGGTAAACAATTGCAATTGTTTGTTGTAAGTAATGCTGAAGTTAGTACAGTCTGCCATTTTTTCGCATGAACAGGTAAATGACGGTAAACGATTGTAATCATTATTGATGCATTCTAGCACCTTGGATAGCGTTGCATGTTGAAATTAGCAGTAATGTTTAAAACCTTTTGTAGTAAATAGTAAATACATCATATTTTCTTTGTTTATGAAGGTTTTCTTCAGATATCTGACGGATTTATATAATTTACTGTTATTTGTTTATGTTTAGCAAAGAAGGGTTGTAGAGATGAGTTTCAATGGTTTACGAAAACAGGTATGCAGTCCCCAATGGTGAGCAGTTGAAGGTTATGATTTTGGACAAGTTAAATGTTACAGCACACAGCGAAATAAAGATAAGTATTTATGTAACGATTTATCTGTTTCGAAGTTTCCTAATTTAAAAGATTTGCAGATCGTTTAACGTGATCTATAGACTATTTTAAAGTCTATATGTTTATGCAGTTTAAGGGTCAATGAAATTTCATGCATGAGGGTTCTGTCTGCGAATATGGCGTTAGTTGGTTGTATTAAATTTTATGGTTGTGATTAGGATTTTTATGGTTGTGCTTAGGATTTAGGGTTGTACAGAGATGTGTGTATTATGGTGTTTGTTGGTTGCTTTTACGGTTGTAATTACATGTAGTTGGATTTTCTGTTTTGAAAACTGTGCATTGAGGTATTAGATGACCTAAACTGTTACAAATTAGAGAAGTTATGTACGTTTCTGTGCCGCAGATATAAAGGTTAAGCTGCAAAGACGTGTGTATTATGGCGTTGGTTATTGCATTTAAGTCTGTGATTGCATATTGGAGTTTCTTGTTTTGAAACTGGGTCATGTGCTGTTAGAGGAACAGAGACGTGTGTAATTATGGCGTTGGTTGTTGCATTTAAGACTGTGATCACATGTAGTTGGGAGTTTTCTGTTTTGAAAACTGTGCATTATGGTGTTTTAATGAACTGAGCTGTTAAAATAAGAGCAGTTATGGGTTAATGTATGTATCTGTGATGCAGATATAATTGTAAGACGTGTGTATTATGCCGTTGGTTGTTGTATTTAAGGCTGTGATTACATGTAGTTGGGGTTTCTAGTTTGAAAACTGAGCATTGTGGTGTTAGATGAAATGAGCTGTTAAAATGAGGGCAGTTATGGGTTAATGTACGTATCTGTGCTGCAGATTTAGGACTCTGCTGCAGAAATGTGTGTACCCGTATTATGGCATTGGTGGTTGCATTTACGGTTCTGATGAGTTGAAGTGTCTGATTTGAAAACTGCACATCGTGCCGTTAGATGAACTGAGCTATTCATTACGGAAACATCTCCGTTTGCACAAAGTATTCTATAAATCAGCTGATTTAAATTGTGTTTTTGCATTAATTAGACATGTTGACCATAAAAGAATGTATGTTTAGTATGTGTTATGATCACCTTATTGATTCGATGATAAAGGATACCAAAAATATATGGTTTTATGGATAAATATTAAAAATCAATAATTTCATACCTACACCTGATTTCCCCCATTTTTACTATATGTAAGGTGCAAATCTGGGGTAGCTTTCATACGGAGATGTTTCCATGATGAAAAACGAGGACACTATGTGTTGATGTACGTATTTATGCTGCATCATAATAGCGCTCTGCTGCATCTAGTCATGTGTGGATTATTGTGTTGGTTTGTTTCATTTACGGTCCTGTTTAGTTGGAAGTTTCTGATTCGAAACATGTGCATTATGTTGTCAGATGAACTGAGAGCTGTTAGAAATGAGGGCAGTTGTGGGTTAATGTATCTATCTATGCTGTACAGATTGCAGATGTGTTTTGTCGCAGTTACGGTTACGGTTACGGTTGTGATAAGTCGGGAGTTTTTGATTTGAAAACTGTGCATTGCGTTAGATGAACTGAGAGTTGTTAGTAATCAGTGTAGTTATGTACGTGTTAACGAACGTATCTGTGCTGCACAGATATAGGTCTCTGCTGCAGAGATATGTGTTTTATGGTGTTGGTTGGGTTGCATTTACGGTTGTGATAAGTTGGGGTTTCTAATTTGAAAACTGCGCATTTTGTTGTTAGATGAATTGAGAGCTGTTAGTTATGACTGTAGGTAAGTGTTAAATACGTATCTGTGCTGCACAGATATAGGGCTCTGCTGCAGAGACGTGTGGGTGCTGAGTTGAGAAGTCGAATAATCTGTTGACTGATTTTTTCTGACTCTCTGAGTCAAAAGATTTTGAGGTCACAAATAATCTATTAGCGGATTTTCTGGCTTTATTAGGTTACGACTGTTTTGGTGAGAAGTTATGTTTACAAAGATTGAAAACGGAGCACGTGATTGTAGCATGACAATAGCCGGCATTGGCATATTTGGTTTTGTAGGTGAATCAAACTTGCTTTCTTAAAACATTTGATGCCCGTTCTTTTTTAGTCGAATAAAGATAACGTGCTCCGGTCTGTGCTCGCCATCACACACGTATATGTTGTTTTGTTGTCTATTATGTATCAAGGTATAACGCTGCGAGTATGAATGAATATGCTGTACATGAAATGCTAGATGGTTCAGTGGAATTCAGACGGGTTATATGCTTACGTCATATTCATTGTAGTGTTCGATGTGTTATACCTCGTTTCCCAAATAAGGAAGTAAAGATAATAAATAATTTATGTTGCGTCTGAATGAAATGAAAGAGAACATAAGTGGAAATAACCATGAGTGTAATATTCATATTTTCAATGAAAATTTACATTGTTTTTACATACGTCATCAGTTACGTCTCATATTCCCATAAAAGTGATAATACATGTCATGTGTGTTCATAACACTTTTTATGACAGGAAATTATCCACTAGCCAAGTTCTGCTTGCGGGTGTGCCAGGTGGTTTTTCTCGGGGTTCTCTTGTTTCTGCCCACATAAAGTACTGATTGGTCATAGATCTAGGGTACACGCTAGAACAGCCAAATATAAGGAAAAATAGATATACGGTCCAAGATGTAACAGCGGATACTTTACTATATAGGGAGGTTTCCACATTTTAGATATACGACAATTCATGGAAAAGCCCAGAAATGTGGATACTTTACTATATAGGGAGGTTTCCACATTCTTTAGATATACGACAATGTGAGGGTTTCCCATGAAAAATGTGGAAACCTCCCTATATAGTAAAGTATATCTAAAAATGTGGAAACCTTCCTATATAGAGACGAAAATGTGGATACCATTCTTTTTCTAGTGTTATAATGCCTGGGCTAGAAATGTGGAAACAATAACGGAATAAGGGGTATTCACCGGTAGTGTTAATTGTCTGGACCGAAACGACCTTCTTCAACTTCTCCAAAGCGACCTTAAGCAAACGAACAGGCTTCATGTTTTACCCTTAGTGCGATTGCGCAGAAAGGACAAACATTGTAAAAACGACGACGCAAAACACGCATCGACATCAACTTTTTAAACATCAAAAAAGCTGAACTTTTTGGCCCAGGCTGATGTATCTTAATATAGGATATGAAGTTAAGATATTGAAATATGATTTAGGACTAAGGTTTCCACATTTCCTTCTCTATATACGACGAAACCACATAGGTTCCCTCAGGTTCCATTTTTCCACACAACTCTACATGGCAGGAGTGGATGAGCAAGAAATAATGCAAAGGACTGGACATAGATCTGAGAAAAGTGTACAGAAGTATAAGGTTGCTTCAAGTGAAATTCAGAAGCGAGTAGCTGCTGTATTAGATCCTCCAAAGGAAGATCTAGTGCCCTATGAAACCTAAGCTGGAACTAGCTGAACACAATTGCTGCACTCCGCCTGAGCAGTCTGATACAGAGTCTGGTAGGGCAGTGCTTGGCGAGAGACGGCCTTATTTCGCCAACTGTAATGTTTGAGATATTAAATATTTGCTGAAGCCCACAGTTGTTGATATAGGCGATTCTTAAGTTTATGATATTTTTGATGAAAAATCAAGGCACAAAAATTTGATTGGATATAAACAAAATTATCAATTTTGACCAAAAAATCGATGTTTGTTATCATAATTGTTGGTTGATTTTATTTTGGTGACTTTGTTTACCTTTAGACTTTAATGAGGGTGACAAGAGACTTTAATGAGGGTTACAAAATGTTGCCTATTTCTGAAACGTAGTCACACTTTTGATTGTATTGAGAGTTGATGAATAGATTGTTTAAATTCATGATTTTAATGAATACCCACAAAGTATGTTCTATTTACCTTTTTTAGCTCACCTGAGCCAAAGGCTCAGATGGTGAGCTTATAGGATAGCCATGCTCTGGCGTCCGTCCATCACCTGTCGTCGTCGTCCATCCACAATTTCAAAGATCTTCTCCTCTGAAACCACTTGGCCAATCAAAGCCAAATTTTACATGAAGCATCTATAGGAAGCCGAAGGCGGAACCAATGTGTATATAAGAAATCCAGGTCACATGACCAAGATGGCCACTACGCCCATATACAGTAAAAACCCTTCAAAAATCTTCTCCAGAACCGGTGGACCGATTTCAAAGAAACTTGGCATGAAGCATTGATGGCCTTGACCTATTTTATGGCAAGGTCAACATAGGTCGCCAATGCATTTGAATAAGGAAAACTTTTAAAATGTCATTTAAAGTGAAAGTCTTGCAGGAAATGGGCAGTAGGACTGAATATTAATGATTCTGAAAAAAATTGGACCACAGAGGCTCATGTGCCCCACCCCGTGGCAATATACATGTATATCTCCGTAATATTCAAACATCTCCTCTGAAACCGCTTGGCCAAACAAAGCCAAATGTTATGTGAAGCATCAACAGGAAGGGGTAACCAATGTGTATATAAATATAATCCAGGTCACATGACCAAGATGGCCGCCATGCCCATGTATGGTAAAAACCCTTCAAAAATATTCTTCTCCAGAACCAGTAAAACGATTTCAATGAGACCTGGCCTAAAGTATCGATGGCTCAAGTACTACAAAGTGTATATGAATCATGATCCTGGGATGACCTTGGCCTATTTTACGGCAAGGTCAACATAGGTCCTTTTAAACTTTTAAAAAGTCATTTAAAGTGAAAGTCTTGCAGGAAATGGGCAGTAGGACCGAATATTAATGATTCTGAAAACAAAATTGGACCCAAGGGCCTCATCTGCCCCCACCCCGGGGTATTGTATATGTATATTACCATAATATTCACACATCTTCTCCCGTGAAACTGCTTGACCAATCAAAGCCAAATTTTATGTGAAGCATCTATAGAATGGGGGAATCAATGTGCATATAAATAATCTAGGTCACATTACCAAGATGGCCGCCATGCCCATATATGGTAAAAACTCTTCAAAAATCTTCTCCAGAACTGGTGGACCGATTTCAAAGTTTGCTTTGGTCATAGTTTGATGTCTTTTTTTTTCTCTCTTTATTTATTTTTTTTAAATTTTATGACTACCCAATATAAATGAGAATTGTTACGTTACCATCTTATTTATCACACTGTAAATGCATCTTGAGCAGTACATTGTTCTTAGAAAGTATAAATGTATGAGCTGTGTTATGAGAAAATTGGTATTTGGTTGTTCTGACCAGGTCCTGGGTGTTTTGACCAGATCCGAAAGCTATTATACAACCACAGAAAATAGCTCTAGATATGGAAATTTGGGTTAACAAACGTTATAGGGATTGAACAGCTATGCAAAAATCCAGTTTATCAGATGACGCAGGTCAATCAGTACCAGGGAAGATTTCACTCACACATACATGTACTATCAGGGCCTTTGATTTGATTTAATTATGCAATGAAAAGTAATCAGGCTGATTTGTTTTGTATGTGATTAAGCTGATCTGTGATCATGTTTGATAGTTGGATGTTTGTATCAAATAATCAGGGTGTCAGGTGTCGTATATGAGCCTTCGCACGAGAAAACCAACAATCTGGGTTTCTTACCAGGCCTGACAAATATCTGTCTGTACAGTCCTAGATTTAAGAAGCTTGAAAATTTGATTTAACAGGAAGAGGAATTTTACTATTCCTGTACTGAAAAGAAAGGCGCTGATCAGCTGTACAGTTACTGCACACCTGACCTGTGCCTTTGGTTTCGCATATGCAGATTGTTGGTTTTCTGATGCGGCGGCTCATAGTTCTTTAATGTTTATCACATGATTATTTTAATAAAGAATGAAACTTTCATTTTTGTTTGACTAAATCGAAAATGCAAAAGTGGGGAATGGCAGAAACTTACCAGGGAGTCATTAGTCAAATTATCCCTTGTATAGTTTCACAATATACAGTATTTATTTATGTCTCCCCCCGACAGGATCGGGAGACATATTGTTTTTCCCCGTGCGTCTGTCCGTCCGTCTGTCTGTCTGTCTGTCTGTCTGTCCGTCACAAATCGTGTCCGCTCTATAACTTGAAAACCGTTAAAGATTTTTCAATGAAACTTGGTACACTTGTAAACCACGACGAGACGATGTGTCATGCACAAGAACCATAACTCTAGCTTGAGTATTTTTGGAGTTATTTCCTTTTGATTATTTTCGATACAATTTCGTGTCCGCTGTATAACTTGAAAACCGTTAAAGATTTTTCAATGAAACTTGGTACACTAGTAAACCACGACGAGACGATGTGTCATGCACAAGAACCATAACTCTAGCTTGAGTATTTTTGGAGTTATTTCCCTTTGATTATTTTCGATACAATTTCGTGTCCGCTGTATAACTTGAAAATCGTTAAAGATTTTTCAACGAAACTTGGTGCACTTGTAAACCACGACGAGACGATGTGTCATGCATATGAACCATAACTCTAGCTTGAGTATTTTTGGAGTTATTTCCCTTTGATTATTTTCGATACAATTTCGTGTCCGCTGTATAACTTGAAAACCATTAAAGATTTTTCAGTGAAACTTGATACACTTGTAAACCACGACGAGACGATGTGTCATGCTTAAGAACCATAACTCTAGCTTGAGTATTTTTGGAGTTATTTCCCTTTGATTATTTTCAATACAATTTTGTGTCCGCTGTATAACTTGAAAACCGTTTAAGATTTTTCAATAAAACTTGGTACACTTATTAAGCATGATCAGACGATGTGTCATGCACAAGATCCATAACTCTGGCTTGAGCATTTTATGAGTTATTTCCCTTTGATTATTTTCCATACAATTTCGTGTCCGCCTTATAACTCGAAAACCGTAAGAGTTATTTCAATGAAACTTGGTACACTTATAAAGCACGATGAGATAATGTGTCGTGCTAAAGAACCATAACTGTTGCTTGCATATCTTTGGA
This sequence comes from Rugalucina vietnamica, assembly GCA_964017185.1. NCBI lineage: Eukaryota > Metazoa > Mollusca > Bivalvia > Lucinida > Lucinidae > Rugalucina > Rugalucina vietnamica. The sequence continues at coordinate 65,792,928 of OZ024872.1, forward strand.
GTAATTTCCCTTTGATTATTTTCCATACAATTTCGTGTCCACCCTATAACTTGAAAACCGTAAGAGAAATTTCAGTGAAACTTAGTACACTTATAAAGCACGATGAGACGATGTGTCATGCACAAGAATTATAACTCTTGCTTTCATATCTTTGGAGTTATTTCCCTTTGATTATTTTTCCATACAATTTCATGTCCACTCTATAACTTGAAAACCGTAAGAAATATTTCAATGAAACTTGGTACACTTATAAAGCATGATGAGTTGATGTGTCATGCTAAAGAACCATAACTCTTGCTTGCATATCTTTGGAGTTATTTCCCTTTGATTATTTTTCATACAATTTTGTGTCTGCTCTATAACTAAAAAACCATTAGAGATTTTTCAATGAAACATGGTACACTTATAAAGCATGATGAAACGATGGTTCATGCTCAAGAATCATTACTCTTGCTTTCATATCTTTGGAGTTATTTCCCTTTGATTATTTTCCATACAGTTTCGTGCCGGCTCTATAACTTGAAAACCGTAAGAGATATTTCAATGAAACTTGGTACACTTATAAAACAGAATGACAGGACATGTGATGCACAAGAACTATAACTCTTGCTTGCATATTTTGGACATGCGCGTAGAAAGCGGGGAGACATCAGTTTTCACATAGAAAACAAATTCTAGTTTGCATTTTCTGTTGCAAAATTCAACGATTTTAGCTGACCTGAGCCGAATGCTCATGGATAGCTTATAGGATGGTACTCGAGTCGGCGTGCGTCCGTACAGTCACATTTTCAAAAATCTTCTTCTCTGAAATCACTTGGCCAACCAAAGCCATTTCTTTATCTACACAAGCTCTAAGGGAGTGGTTATCATTCGTACACACGAACGAACCATATAATAAGTTGCTTATTGCACTTTTAGCACCCTGCACCTTGTGCATTTCCGGGTTTCTGACGTTGACCACTTAAAGGGTGCAATATTTTTCTACATTATTATGGTAAGGTATTTCGGTATTTCAGATATCTAACACTCATGGTCATATCATATGAAACTTATTTAAGAATACTTTGGCGAGTTGTGAAATAAGTACTCGTGACAGATTATTTATTGCATAGCATTTATATGAGTTTATTTTAAAGTTTTCATTGTTGTGTGTTTAGGATGCACGGCAATAGGTAAAACCTATTTATTTCATATTAATTTGTTTGTTTCAATTGATGCTCAAAGCCCCAGTCAGCATATCATGTCGGGACGTTGGCCCCACTTTGTGACTACTTTTACCAAACATTAGAATGTCATGACATCCAAACAGAGCTTCATATATCACTGATGCTAAATTCAAGTAGCTTATAAAAGCTATTGACAATACGATGCAACAATAATGCAAAATGGGCATCGGGCTACAAAAACGGTTGGTAGACAATAACTCATGAGCAGGTGGATTTTAGTTGGGCTAAGGGCTTTTTTAATTGTACATGCACTCCGCTTTCACTATTTCAAGCAACGTTCTGGACAATCGGACTAAACGTTGATTCACGAGGGGATTAAGAGCATGTCATTGGTCGGTTCTCTTTTCTTCTTCAGCAGACAAAAAATGAAGGAAAACAAAGAAAACTAGACAATCTCCTTATAGGCTACTATTTGGGATAAATTCGAATCATGGGAAACAACTGCGTTCGACAGACGCTGGATACCGAAACGGCACCATGGGTTGACGTTAAAGATATCAACATAGATGAAATTATAGTAAAATAATGGTAAAAATTCCCTCGCAAGTCAGTACCATAATGGCGATCAAGTCTTTTAAGTTTTACGGCAAAGATGCGAGACTCAAGCGTGGAGGCAAATCTATCAAGGCTCCCAGGGTGTTTGAAGTCGTTACATGTGAAAGTGACTCAAGTAACTATCGGTACAATGTTGAATATACTAATCAAGTAGTAATGAAAACGAGTGGATCAAAGTCAATGGTATAACCATTTGAAGCTATGAAAAGAAAAGCAAAAGAAATCAAAAGCAAAATCAATAATTTCAGCTGCGACAAAAACACTAGTTTAGCTAGAATCCTAACACAGTCACCAGTGAAGCTATCCTAAAAGAACGAGCAGATGCAAAATTATTCTTGACAGCATACAGGTAAAAGGACTGAAGAAACCAGACGTTCACTCAGTTTGAGAAAATGTCCATATGCTGTCCTTAGAGATTCATACTGACAATCAAAGCGGCGGAAAAGCAAGTTTGTGCATTATCACACCAGCGTTTGACTTGTGGAATAGATTTTAAATCACAAAACGATTCGAAACCGAATTGTTGGAGTTTTGAGAACCCACCTTTCTCTTACAATGGCAAATGTAACTGTTACTTTTGAAGATTTCATTTGTCATAGAAATTTGTGGAACTCGTACATGTATCTTTAAAAGCTTTACATAGACGGAACATTGGGTGAATATCTGACCTGTAATTCACATTAGGATACTAGTGGCCGTTGTGTCGAGTATTCCAGATGCCCCAGCCACAAGTATTGACATTATTAAGCATGTGGAAAAGTCAATTAAAATCAAAATATACCTTGGTCAACATCGTGAGTTTCAATACACCAGGTTCAAACCAGTGGAGGAAAACAGAACTGTAGAGTTATGCCACATGTGTGGACTAATCTCACACAGGACAAGTCATACCGCTCATACCTGTAACACAAACGTTACCAAAACACGCCCATGTAAATACAGCGATTTTTCAATTAAAAAAGGTACAAGTATGCAATGATCAGGAAAAGGCACAATCAGAAAGAAATTTTCACAAAACCGAGGTGGGAAAATTTACTAAATTGACAATTAGGTACTTATACTAAGAACACATATCGTAAGCCGAGTGAGCAGCTATTTCCAAATAAGAGCAGCTATTTCCAAATACCCGAACTTAACTAAAATATGAAAACATACATAAGATTCAAACAACACAAAAATTCTACTCCAAAACATGAAACAGAACCACAACATAAGGATCGCCTTGGGATGAACACTTATATAAAATTAGTGGGGGCTTAAACCGATTTTTTAAGTCTGACGCCCCATCCATCAGCGTACAATTAAAGAAGGCAGCGTAGTTATCAACCATGATTGGGTTAAAAACTAAGCATCCAGACTCTTGCATAACATTTAAGTTATATCCTATACGCCTGTAAGTGGGGGTTACATGTATCATCATGACAATCAGTACAATGAGACAATGGATAATGCTGATGTTCCTGAAACCAATGAATTTCATAATTTTGATATTGGGAAAGACTTGAGAGTGGCTTGGACAGAAATGAAAAATGTAATACTACAACGAGACCAAATGTATAATGAATGTATCTAGAAAACTCGAAGTCAGCAATATGGACATGAAAAGGTACAAGTAGGCAAAGATCAGGAAAAGGCGCAATCAGAAAAAGATCCCCACTCCAAAAACCGAGGTGGGAAAAAACCAAACTAACAATCAGGTACTTATACCATGAAACATATAGTAAGCCGAATGAGCAGCTATTTTCCCAATAGGTGGCCACTCAGTTACCTTAACTTAACTAAAGATATGAACACATACATAAGGCGCCAACAGCACAAAAAAAATTTAAACACCAAGACATAAAACAAAAAGAACCACCACAGAAGTATCGACTTGGAACGATCAGTAACACAAAATTACTGGCGGGCTTCAACCGGTCTTACAGGTACCTAACCTCACCCTCAGCTTCTGCAGGGGTTCATAACATTTAGTTAGTTATTCGGTCCTCGTGGTGAATCTGTAACTAGTCAATGAATCATCAAGAACAAACAAATAAATCATGATAAACATCCTGATGAATCAAAAACCAGGACTCACAGATTGAGTAAGCTGCCCGACGATGGAGATCCCTGGGCGCCGAATAACCTACTAACTCCGGAGCAAAAGAAAAACTTCAGTTGGACCCCGGTGGGCCAAGCAACAGACAAGAAGCTCCGGCTCCAACCAACTAAAATGAATAGCTTTATGTCGGGGCCATCATAGAGTCTGACGCCCGACCCACCGGCGTGCGATTAAAGAAGGCAGCATAGTTATCAACCGTGATTGGGTTAAAAACTAAGCATGCAGACTGTCGCATAACATTCAAGTTATAACCTATACGTCTGTAACGTGTTATGATTTTTCTGAACTGAAAAGAAAAAACATTAATTCCTTTAAGTTTCTTAAATTTGTAAACCAAGTCACCATAAAATTCAGGTTCCGAAAGGCCCTCACTTAAAAGCGTCTTTAACCCAACATTATATTTGGAAATCAATTCATAGTGTCTACGATAAAATTTAGAAAAGGTTTTTCGAAGTTTATGATACCGATAGCCCTGTTGGAGAACTTTTGCGTTGAAGTCTGTACTATGATTGCAGACACTAGCAAACCTAATAAGCTGCGAAATGTATACACCATAAGAAGCACGACGAGGAACGTCACCATCCAAAAAAGGAAAATTTACTATATCAAAATCAGTCATCGCGCTTATCATAAATTTTAGAAGAAACAAATCCATTTGCAACAGAAAGATGTAGATCTAAAAAGGGGGCTTCGGTATCTGAGATATTGGCTTTGTTCAACTGAAGTTCAGGTGGATAAATTTGATTGACCATACCTTCAAAATAAGGGTTGTCAATGAACATTGTGTATGAGGAGTCGGTCGGCGAAATAGAAATAGACAACAAATCAACTGTGATCCAAGAAAAAAAAGCTGAAAACATTTACGACGAATAACCTAAATTTTGTTACTCAACCAACACTCTTCGTCAGTATCGCCATAACGTACTGCGTCTTGCGATCAGCAATGTGGGAGTTCATAGATTCCTTCGAGCGATGAAAAGTGAAGTCAGAAAATAGAATGTTAGAGATACTGCATCGGGCCATGTTTCAAAACTAGACAATGCTAAACCTTAAAAAGGTACAAGTAGGCAAAGATCAGGAAAAGGCGCAATCAGAAAAAGATTCCCATTCCAAAAACCGAGGTGGGAAAAAACCAAACTAACAATCAGGTACTTATACCATGAAACATATCGTAAGCCGAATGAGCAGCTATTTTCCCAATAGGTGGCCACTCAGTTACCTTAACTTAACTAAAAATATGAAAACATACATAAGGCGCCAACAGCACAAAAAATTTTAAACACCAAGACATAAAACAAAAAGAACCACTACAGAAGTATCGACTTGGAACGATCAGTAACACAAAGTTACTGGCGGGCTTAAACCGGTTTTACAGGTACCTAACCTCACCTTCAGCTTCTGCAGTGGTTCACAACATTTAGTTAGTTCTTCGGTCCTCGTGGTGAATCTCTAACTAGTCAATGAATCATCAAGAACAAACAAATAAATCATGATAAACATCCTGATGAATCAAAAACCAGGACTCACAGATTGAGTAAGCTGCCCGACGATGGAGATCCCTGGGCGCCGAATAACCTACTAACTCCGGAGCAAAAGAAAAACACCAGTTGGACCCCGGTGGGCCAAGCAACAGACAAGAAGCTCCGGCCCCAACCAACTAAAATGAATAGCTTTAAGTCGGGGCCATCATAGAGTCTGACGCCCGACCCACCGGCGTGCAATTAAAGAAGGCAGCATAGTTATCAACCATGATTGGGTTAAAAACTAAGCATGCAGACTGTCGCATAACATTCAAGTTATAACCTATACGTCTGTAACGTGTTATGATTTTTCCGAACTGAAGAGAAAAATCATTTATTCCTTTAAGTTTCTTTAATTTGTAAACCAAGTCACCATAAAATTCAGGTTCCGAAAGGCCCTCACTTAAAAGTGTCTTTAACCCAACATTATATTTGGAAATCAATTCATAGTGTCTACGATAAAATTTAGAAAAGGTTTTTCGAAGTTTATGATACCGATAGCCCTGTTGGAGAAGTTTTGCCGTTAAACATTTATTTCGAGCGTTGAAGTCTGTAACATGATTGCAGACTCTAGCAAACCTAATAAGTTGCGAAATGTATACACCATAAGAAGCACGACGAGGAACGTCACCATCCAAAAAAGGAAAATTTACTATATCAAAATCAAAGTCATCGCGCTTATCATAAATTTTAGAAGAAACAAATCCATTTGCAACAGAAAGATGTAGATCTAAAAAGGGGGCTTCGGTATCTGAGATATTAGCTTTGTTCAACTGAAGTTCAGGTGGATAAATTTGATTGACCATACCTTCACAATAAGGGTTGTCAATGTTCAAAAGGTCATCGAGGTACCTAGATGTGGAATTAAAAGCCTCGATAACATCAGCTTGATTATCATGGTTAAGAGAATCCATGAAATCTCTTTCGTATCAGTATAAAAATAAATCAGCTACGAGAGGTGCGCAATTTGTACCCATCGGAATTCCAACAATTTGTCTGTATAACTTGGTCCCAAATCTAATATAAATATTATCAAGGAGATAGGATAAGGCGTCGCACACATTCTGACATGACCAAAGGGTATACCGACTTTGGTCAGAGGAAGTGAAAAAAGCCTTTCTGTCATTACATGCCAAATAAAGTGAACCATAGTTTTTTAATGCCCTTTTGAAGGTCCACTCTATCAAATCCAGAAGTTTTTCTTTAATTAGATTATGTGGTAATGTTGTATACAGAGTAGAAAAATCATATGTGGATAAGCTTGTCGCACGGAACCCTCTACACTTCAATTTACTGAGCACCTCACCAGAATTTTTTATTGACCAAAACCAATTTTTATTTGAAGTTTCATACACTGTCTCACAGTATCTTATAACATGAGATTTGATAGCAGTAAGACAAGAAGTTAATAATTTAGAAAGTTCAGTGTAACCGACCAAGCCTGTTAAATATTTGTTTTGTTCTATTTGTAGTTTAGCGCCCCAGACAACGCTATGGGCATGTGGGGACATTGTACCTATTCTATGGGACTTCTACCAAACATCATAATGTCATGACAACACAAAATATGTCCTGCTAAGTAAGCAACAAAGGATTATATCGGCGTATGGATGATTTGACTTGAACCTCTTTTCCTAGCCTGGCTTCTCAGCCAGATGGGACCGACCAGTCAGTAGCCCCACCTGGAGCAAACGTTTATAACGAAGCTGAAATCAGATGGGAAAGAGAAGACAGCAGAAACAAATATACAGAACCCATAAATGATTTACAAAAGTTATCTTGGATGGTGTAAAACGCCAAAATATTGTTCAGAAAAGAAGACAAAATACATTAAAGTCATTACAGAAGACATGAGCACAAGCTTTGATGAAGGACCCGTACATGTATCAGTGTGCTTAACATTGCCTATGCTACGAAACTGTGAGTAATTTGAATAAAATCTCAGTTGTCCCATTAATTTTTTAATTGCCATGGGGTGAGCCAAACTTTGAAACATTTTTGCTTGTTGGTTTGCATTCATGCTTTACATCTTAAACAACAGATTTGGTCATGTCGGTACGCTGTCTCTTATGGGACTTCTGTCCACCGTTAGGAAGTCATGACATCTAAAATGTGCTTTGAACTATAACCACCCAAGCTAACCAAAGTCTTATTTGTATGTATGGTTTGATTTGAAACCACATTTCCTAGGTAGGCTTAGACCTTCTAAGCGGTTAACCAGTAATGCGTAAGCCAGTCGGCAGTTTATAAGCTTTGCAAATAGGCAGAAGCAGACCATCAATTTTAGACCCTTAAAACTACCCAAAGTTTAACGTGGGTCGCACCGCTTCAGAACAATATTCGAGTCAAGTATATGTAAAAGGCAGGTTTTCTCATGATGCGACTAACGTAAGAATTGATAACTAGGATAATTAAGGACAGGATAAGTTTTGCCAATATATAATTGTTTGAATTGATGCTTAACGTCCCAGTCAACAGCTATTTTCGGGCCGTTGCCTACATTTTATGAGACTTTAACCCAAAATAAGGACATCATGATATCAAAAAAGTGCTTCAAATATAACCACCCAACTAAACCAATAAGGGTTGTAGGTATGGATGGTTATACTTGAATACACTTGCCCTGGGCAGACTCAGACCTGAGCGCTTAACCAGTACGTTGACCTTGCCTTCAAGTAGGTCAAGGCCATCACAGGGTCATGATTTATAAATACACTGTAATATTATAGCCATCAATGTTTAAGCCAAGTTTCGTTGAAATCGGTCCGTCGGTTCCTAAGAGGACGAAGGTTGTTTCACACATTGGTTCATACTTCCTATAGATGCTTCATATAATTTGTTTGAATTGATGTTTTATATCCCAGCCAACAGCAATGGTCATATCTGTGCGTTGTCTCCATTTTATGGGACTTTTACCCAACATTAGAATGTCATGGCACTCAAACTACGTTTCATAAATATAGCCACCTAACTAAGCCAATAAGGCTTATATGGATGGCTGGACTAAACCACTTTTCCTGGGCAGGCTCAGACATGAGCGGTTAACCAGTAATCAGATGGTCAGTCAGTACATGCAGGCACAAGCAGCCCATCTATTTCTCCTAGGACGCCAAGGGGCGGGGGCCCATTTGCCGTACCGACCACCCTGTGACTTTGATTGGAGAAGATCTGTGAAAATGCGAATCATCCTACGGTGAGCTATAAAAAAGTGGGCGGAGCTTCACTCGTAGGTCCAACTGTGTGACGGGAGCTTTAGACAAAACCTATTCTTCGGATAATTTCTTTGAGTACATAGTGCGTGTTAACAGATATTGATAGCCTTGAATTAAGCATGTGCGTGAGCCGTTTATGCCTAACAGAAGAGGTGGAGGCAGTAGATGTACCAATTGAGGCTTTACTGCCCAGTCACACCGACAACAGTTGCCTACTGTCTAGTAGGTCTCTGCTGGTTGGGAAAATTGTTTTGGAAAATATGCCTTACTTCAAAGAGTTGTATTTGAGCTTTGCAATGGAACACATTCAACGCAAGTTCTCAGTCTAGTCTGCAAAGAAGAGCAGCGTTGCAAAAAAAAAAAAAAAAAAAAAAAAAAAAAAAAAAAAAAAAAAAAAAAAAAAAAAATATTTCAATCGATCTAACAGTTGTTCGATTTAAAAAAGGTGTTTGCTTAAAGCAACAGACCAGGGCCCAGAATTACAATCATTCCTTAAGTTAAGGCCTCCTTAGCGGTTTAAGTTAAGTTTTAACCTTAGCTAGGATTTTCCTTAAATAGCGCATTTGTAATGCACTTTTTGTAGCCACTTTACTAAGGTTTGACCTTTGCGAAAATCGTAAAAGTTCACGGAAATTTTGACGATTTCTCCCGGAATATAATTAGTTATTATGGACATAAGCGGCCAAAATCTTTCGCGCGTTCTGTCAAACGCCTGTCAATACTTTCTTCAAGCACTTTTAACAAGATTTTTTTTTTTTTTTTTTTTTTTTTTTTTTTTGTCAAGAGCCTCACCGATTTACCGAGCCGTCTTCCTATAGAACATATATTGCCCTTTTACAACCTGTGATCATTGTTTCACCCAAGTCTGATGTCGATGGTGGGGATATGGGGAAGGGTGATGGGCGTATTAGTCATCATATTGTTTCAAACTCCAGCCTGGGTGGGAATCTGGGCCCCCGCCCATTGGGGCGTAGGAGAAATAAATGGGCTGCTTGTGCCTCCAGGCAAAGCTTCTAAACTACTGACCGATCATCTGACTTAAGTCAGCCTGCCCAAGAAAAGTGATTCATCATACCATCCATGCATATATATGAGGCTTTTTGGTTTGCATGTGCAGTTATATTTATGTAGCATATTTTGGGTGTCATGACATCGTAATGTTGGGCAAAAGTCCCATAAAATGGAGGCAACATCCCGACGCGACCATTGCTGTTGAATGGGACGTCAAGCATCAATTCAAACAAACAAACAAATCAAATTCCATGTAGAATATGTAAAATGTTCTTTCTAGGGCTGTGAATTGAACCCGCCCCCCCCCCATTTTTTATGTGTGTGTGTGTGTGTGTGTGTGTGTGTGTGTGTGTGTGATGCTCGAGGGTAGGTTAAACAAAAATGGCGTAGTTTTACAAAGTCAGCAATGTTTCATGTGAAAAAAAGTGATATGTGCTGGTGCGCGTGGTTGGTACGCCAATAAAAGTGCTAAGTCGCGACTAAAGTCACAGAAAGTACTGCGGTAGGTGACCGCAAAAAAGCCTTTTCTGACCCCTTAATCACTCAGGAACTTACCCAAATTTTAAAACTGAAGTATTCTGTTCAAGAAAATCAAAATTTCAAGGCTGTTCATGCCTTTAAATCAAAATTATGGTCAATATAAAATGACCTAGTTGTAGCGTATTTTAATCTCGGCAGTATACATTTATGAACAAAGCAAGATACGGTCAATGGTTGCACGAAACGAAAGAAACAAACTTCATGTATAAACTAGACATGGCCGACAGAGTAGATAATAAGAAGAAAAATCGTAGCGTAAACTGGTCTGAGAGGGACCGCGTTTTTCTTGTTCAAAGAGTATACGAGAAGGAGGACGAGTCACCTGGAATTTTCTTTGGGAAGTTTAGAGGCAGCGGGCTTGACCTCAAAGTAAGGAACGACGCGTGCGATGAGGTCTCGGCGCTATGCAATGCGTAAGTCCATTTCATTGCTTTCGTCATTGCTGATTTTTGCCAGTGTATATTTTTATTACGACCTTTAAAATGTGAACCCACATAGGCCTAGAGGATAAAATGAATTTTAGCATTTTGAGGAGAAAACTTTTGCAAATAGCTGGTAAAGGTCCCAGTTTAAGCCCCGTTCTCACTGTCCCGGTTCTACCCCGGTGAAGACAAGCCAGTATACCGTGATAAACCGAGGAACTTTTCCGTGTTCTCACAGTCACGGTGTAGCCCCGGTCTTGGCCCCGGTTCTGCCACGGCAGGCCGGTGTGACCCGGTTGTACTACCTGTTTTTGACATCTCTCACGGTTAAACCCGGTTGTATTAAAAACTTTAATCATACAACCGTTTAGGCTCCCGGTTAACCCCAGCCATGGTTGCGCTAAGGTTCTATTCCGGTTCGTCACGGTAACCCCCCCGCAGCGGTTTGCTCTATCTATAGTTCTTCTGTGCGTTGACATGGATCAATAAAGTACTTTTTTTAAGCGTCACCGGGGAGCAAGACACATTAACTCCCTACAGTACTGGTTAAACCAGGGAAGAGTTGGCCCCGTCCCGACATGACTGAAAAATTGTTGACTGGGACGTTAAGACTAAACACAAACAATTTTTTTTCTTAAAAAAAAAAGAAAAAAAAGGATGCATATATATTTCTCACCTTACTTCCAATTTTTATGTTTTGCAAAATCTGAGACCAAAACAGGCACACATTTCGTGAATTTCACACATCTGTGAAAATTCTGTACAAAACATTACATCTTAAATGACATCAAAGAATACGGTGATGATAAATAATTTTAGGGTAAGTAATTCATTCTCAAATTCAAAGTTTAAAAGATAATTAAGAACGGACTGCATGTTCATTTATGGAATTTGTTACGCAGTGGAACAAATTCTACAGAGGCTGTATGCAGAGCTTTTCAATAATAATACCATGGAAATATTGCGATACTTACTTATCACTCAATGTTCTGTGTAACATTTTTGCTAACACCTTGACATCTGCATTATTCTTTCATGCTTTATTTACAGGGAATTCGAAGTACCAAGACAAACTTCCCAAATTCAGAAACAATTTGATAATTTGAAGGTTAAAGGTTTGTATATTGCAAAATGCATTTTAATTTAACCTACCTTTTGGTAACAGCAACAACATTGCATACATGTTAGGTTTTAATGGCAACCTAAAGATGCTTAATTTAGAAGAGACAAAACTGAGAAAGTTAAACCTCTGTAAAATTAAAAATCATTTTGTAACAAATGAATAATGCGCGTCATTTGTATTCATGGCCCATGTGGTAACGGCTTTTAACTTTCGTTTTTAAAGCCAAAATAAAATCTCTACACTTCGGGACCGATGATAGATAATGCTGTTCCATTTGCGTCAGTAGTTTCTAAACTTTGTTTTACATGTTTTACGTACATATTTTCCGTTTCAGCAAGGCAGTATTTGGATCGACAGATTCATCCCCCAACAGGCGGCGGGCCGTGCCTGCCACCTTCCCCAAGTGTCCAACTAATTCTCACAAGGCTCGGGGACAAGCCCAATATGAAAGGGTTACCTACGGGTATTGACACAGAACGTACGTATAAATGTTATTAAATGCTCTGAATCAAATTTAACACTGCCCAGACTAGATATAGGCCTACATGTGTTAATGGCGAGCTTTCAAAGTTGAATAAAATCATCAAAGCTATTGTATGTGTTTAATTTTGTCACATCGTGTTCTTCATTTAAATAAAGTCATAACCGAGCCATCGCACGAGAAAATGAACAATTTGGGCTTCCTAACAAATCTGACACAAATCGGCGTTTACATTTACAAAAGCAGGCTATAGGCGCTTGAAATTTTTAGTACAAGTAAAAAAGGAATTAAGCTTTCCGTGAAGCGAAATTAAATGCGCTGATCAGCTGTGCATTTATTGCAACTGAATAGCTGATCTGCGTTCTTGTTTTCAAATTTGTAGATAGTTGGTTATCTTATGCGACAGCTAAATGTATTTCAAGTTTACTCGATACGATTTTGTTATGTGATCAAATGAAGATGTTGAATTATGACATTATATACATTTCAGCCACTACAGAAACTACACTATCTACTGACAATAGCCCAGTTAGTAGTTTTGTGAAGCCTCCAAAGTAAGCATTTTCCCAATGTTTGGTGGTCCATCAGGCTCAGCTGAACCGACTCGTACACAAACAATGAGCTCCAAGACGGCCGCGCCGCCTACGACGGCGAATGAAGGACCTGCAACACCACCTTCAACCGTGGCAGACGTGGAAGATGTTCAGTTAAAATCTGCCCAAACTACCTGCAATCCTAAAATCGGCAATGAAGGTAATTTATGTGTTTTAGTATTAATTATTGCCTATTTTTTTTGGCTTCGCTCAATTAAAGAATGCAAATAGTAAAATTGTGCATGGTAACATCAAATGGATAATTTTTAAACTAAGTATGCAAGTCAGCTATTTAACTATGGTTATCAATGCGATTTATAAATAAAACATGTAATAATTCAAAGTAACACGGTACACATTCTGAAAGTCTTTAAATATATTTTACATGTACATGTACATGTAACTGACAAATTTAGATGAATAATACCATTGTTGTTGTTTTTTTCGACAAAAGATTTTATTTTGTATGTCATAGAGAGTCGATAGAATACACGAGGACTCTTATAATTTTCAGGGGAAAAATGTTTCACATTTTGCAAAATTCAAATTCATTTAACATCAATCCAATATTTCACACACATGTGATAAATGTGCATGCAATAAGAGTACGTGTACATTCATGCATATTTTTGGAATTAATAAAATACACCCAATTGAAGTTGCTTTGTACTCGAATAAAATTCTCAACACAATTATTTGAATATATGGTACCTTTTAAATCAATTAAAGACATTACAATGTATCTTAGTTTTAACATAGTTTGAGTGAATTTGCAATGAACATTGTGAATTGTTACTAATGTATTTCAGGCTCCAAAAAGGTCACAAAACTAAAGCGGCCCTCTAAGAAAGCTAGAATTGACCAAAGCCAGCCGTTGACTGCAGAGGACGAGTGGCTGGCTGTCAAAAAAGGAAGGGCGGCAATGGAAACCAAGAAATTGGAAAAGGAAGTTGAATTATTGGAACTGAAGAAAGAACACGAAACAGAACTTTTTGATCTTAAGAAGGAAGTTTTGCTAGCAAAGCTTAAATTTTACAGTTCAAAATAAATTTGGTCGTTTTGTTATAAATGTATTCCACGAACTAGTCTTGATAACATTTTGTGTCATGACTACACATTACGAAAAGTAAGTATTCCGAATATGGTCTCTGAATGCATTAGCGCCATCACGTGTGGGTGAACCGACTGGTGGTTGTTGATCCTCAGAATGTTCATCATCAGCGCTGGGAATGATTTCACCTTTCTCGATTCCAATGTTGTGCAAAATCACACATGCCAGAATGACCATGCATGCGTTCCAATTCGATACTTCTGTGGTGGTTCTTTTTGTTTTATGTCTTGGTGTTTAAAATATTTTTGTGATGTTGGCGCCTTATGTATGTTTTCATATTTTTAGTTAAGTTAAGGTAACTGAGTGGCCAGCTATTGGGAAAATAGCTGCTCATTCGGCTTACGAAATGTTTTCATGGTATAAGTACCTGATTGTTGGTTTGGTTTTTTCCCGCCTCGGTTTTTGGAGTGGGAATCTTTTTCTGATTGCGCCTTTTCCTGATCTTTGCCTACTTGTACCTTTTTTAGGTGGAGACAACGAAGACATGTTTGAAGACAGGAAAATCTTCGTTTTAGTATCCCAAATGTCTGCTCAATTCTTACTCTAGTCCTGCCAAAAGCTGTGTTATAACGGATTTGACTAGGAGTGTCTTGATTAGCATAAGGCGTCAACAAATATTTGCGACAAGGATATCCTGAATCACCAAGCAGATAGCCTCCTCTGAAATCTCATTTTTAAGACAACTATCCACGTACATTCCGACTGAAATTCAAAAACCTTTTTATCAGGGATATATTCTTCCATTAATTGATTATGGTTCAAACACCTGGGGAACAACTTCAAAATATAATATTGAACGAATATCGAAATTGCAAAAACGCGCAGCTCGCATTATTTTAAAAACAGACTTCAACACACCGTCCCCAGAAATGTTCGCTGAACTAGGTTGGCCAACAGTTCCAAACAGACAATTATTATAAAGCAGTTTTAACTTATAAAGCATTAAATAACCTTACTCCCGAGTATATTTCTGACTTGATTAAACCCTTATCTGAAACCCATACCGTTATCTACGTTCAGTTACAGACGGCTCTTTGAAGGTACCTAGATCCAAGACCACCCTGTATGATAGTTCATTTTCGGCTTCAGCGCCAAAACTATGGAATACTTTACCAGGCGAGATAAAAACGTCAACTACACTTGACAGTTTTAAAAAGGCAGCAAAGCATCATTTTATGTTATGTTCTTAACATCATTTGAGTGCAACAATGATATGTGTTTTGGCCACTTTAGCTTATATAATTTTGTCTCAACTGCTGCAAGCATATTATGTACCTGCAGAGCTGGGAGGTGGTTCGTGGAGCAGCTCTTCGTAATGCTCCGGCTCCATCATGCAAGTATCTTTCTATTTTAATCTATTTTGAAGTCTGATTTCAAAAGATTTGTCAGTATTTTTTACCGTGAGCAATGCTACTAATGTAGAAAAAGATTTTATCCAAATGTTAAATTTTACCGATTCGTAAAATACTAGTAACCAAGCAAAATGTTTTATACGCTCATTTGTGTTTTAATTTAATAGTTGTTTTATCCATCAAGTGTTCTATTCCTTTTATTTATATATTATTTTTAATGTTATTTTAAGAGAATATGTATTGTTTGTGCTCATTTGATTGTTTGTATATATGTACAATTGTTATACAGAGGGCCGCAAGGTAGAATAGCTGATGAAGCTAAGCGCGTCACCCTCTTAAAACATTTTATAAATAAATAAAAATAAATCATACATACCTGAAAATAATATGACATAATCAAATTATATTACAACCTTTAAGCCCAAAGAATTTTATCATAACACGTCTATAGTATTAAACAAAAAACAATATCGTACATGTAGTTATTTTGTGTACACATATTAAAAGTCTTTTTTACACTCAGCAAGAGTATTTTTGGTCATGAAATGATGAAATGTTAAAGGATGCCGTCCAACGTTTTATTGAAAACACCTAGGTATGTGAATATCAATAATTATTTTATCACTTAAAAAATATTCCATAGCATCAAAATTGAAGCATACCATTTTCAAAGTTTGTACAAAGTTTGCTGGTTCTGAACATTCGTGCATCATGGACACTGCAAGGCCACTTGGCAACACAGTTTGTGATTCTGAATTGCGCATCACATGTCATCTGAAGTAGATTAAAATATATTTAAGCAATTCGCATGTAGTAAAAAAAAAAAAAAAAAAAAAAAAAAAAAACACAATGAGCATTTAGCAAATAGCATTAAGCAAATAACAACTTTCATGTCACCCCGGCATTCCATATCAAAGTATACTCGCCCACTTATTATTAAATATTTTTTCGATTCTGCACAAAATTTATGCATGGATCACACACACACACACACACACACACACACACACACACACACAGAGAGAGAGAGATTAGAATACATGTACATGTAATCACCTGTACATTCAGTGAATGGTACCCTTTTCTGTTGATGTACTCTGCCTCATTTTCTCTAGGCGCCTGTATGCGAATGAATGTCCCGCCATTACATCCAAGAACATTTGGAAAACCTGAAAAAAGCGTATGACAAATCAACGAAAAATCAACAGAATAGTAAGGCAGTTTGTTAAACTGCGATATTAATGCTAACTATATGCAAGAAAGTTTAGGAAGTATCAAACATCTTAAGGCGGCCCCATTTCACTGATGCTTGAAAATCATGCCATGGCGTCTTTCGTTACGCCATATACCGTACAGGCACAAAAGGTCCACAATATAATTATAATCCAAATGGCGTCAATTGCATATTATTCATTATTGTGCCCTTTTGCATTCTGTGTACCAATTTTAAAGCAACCTTGGATGACATTCATGTGTGCAATGACGCCAATCTTGATTGCAGATTATCAAGTCGACGTCAGATTACCAAACATGCAAATTTTTTTATCATCTTCACCTTCATCTCGACGCTTACGTCAAAATTTGCTTTTTTCATGATTTTTTATGTTTTAATGTCAATTTTGTCCAAAATGACCGTTCTCATTTAATCACATGCCACAAGTAGGTTGCAAGACATACCTAAAAGAGATTTTATTACAACGTCAAAAACATACGTTACAGTTTAATTTTTATGTGTTGCGTATTTTAATTCCATAAGTTTTGAAGTTTAAATAAAAATGCACCCATTTTCTCACCAGCAATGTCATAGAAAGCTGCTTTTACAGCTGATGCTCGACGTCCTGTAGGAAAAGAAATGAAGGTTTTCCCAACATCACACAAAGCTTTAGTCACACGATGAACAGCCTTGGTAGTAGCATCCTTTGACACTCCTAGGGTGTCCCCAACAACCGAGAAGTATGCCCCTGTGGCATAGTATCTTAATGTCAGGAGGACTTGTAGTAGGGGTGGCAGTGCCATACTGCGTCCTGTGGCCGAACGTATGAGGGGGCGAACCATATCCACAATAAACATGATTGTGGCCGTTGTAAAGCGATACCGGTCAAATATCTCGGCTTCGGTCAAATTATCTAGGGGATTGCCATCTCTCCGTCTTCTAACAACTTTCCGTTTACGCTGTTAACGTCGCCTTCTTTGAAGTCGAAGAAGCAAGCGTACATTCGCCATTATTGTTTACATATGAAAAATACCGGTTTAAAAGGTCAAATCTTAAGTTAAGGTAGCTCCTCTGTCGCCTTAAATATTTAAGTATTTTCTTAACATAAGGAAGACCTTAAGACAGAAAATATAATTGTAATACTTTTTCCGAATTTAAGGAAAATCTTAAGTTAAGGTCTACCTTAAGAGTTAAGGAGGCATTGTAATTCTGGGCCCAGGTCTAAAATAATTCACACAATATACTGCTACATATAGAGTTCCACAGTCGGTACATGAGTGATCAAACCAAATGATGAGTGGTGTTCAGTAAATATGGCAACTCTACAGTTGGCGAGGACTGTATATCCGTCAGACTGCACGCAGGTATTTCAAGCTGGTTCTTTGTCTGGGTGTTTACAAAGCCTATCATTCCAATGATTCATGTAACCCCAACTGACATGAAGTGTATTAAGATCTACTCTACACTAAGGTTTGTTTTGGCCAGGCGTGAGTAATGTACCAGTAGTAACATTATCTCAGCCACTGTATTGGATGGTCATAGTCAGAATATCATGATCATACTTTCCACCAATTTGGACACAGTCTCCTAAAATTAATTGTAATTTCACCGAAAATGTCCTTTCGGGATTCACTAGGAAAGTCATGGATGCATATTACACATTAAGGAAATTGTTCTCGACTGATAAGGCCTATCTGCACTAATGTGCAATGGATAAGCCATTCGTAATTTCGGGGACTGCATCCGATCAAAGCCGCGTTTTTTTACTATCACCTAATCATTCATATCGATGCAGTTATGTCTCAATCATAATCCATTTAGGATTTTAATTTGTATTTACTTCGATATAACTAAGTAATTCAGCGTTATCAAATGAAATCACCGACCGGTATAAATGCTTTAGTCCAAGGGCGCTATACATTAAACGACAGACGTTTCGAGACAAACTAGATTATTTTCTGATTAACAAGAGCGGTTATGTCAAGTATTATTAATCGGAATTTTATAACGACAGTTGCAGACATCACTAGAATGAATTGTCTAGAATGAGTCAATAATAGCATGGTAAGAAATGTTAAACAAAAGAACGTAGAAAAACAAATTTCACAGATTTTACTTTAACTTTTGCTAGTGTTTGCATCCTTACCAATAAGTGTGACCTAGCGTACAGGATCGAAAATTTATTGCAATGAATTGTCATCTTTAACTGTAGGAAGCACCTGGACATACATTCTGAAAAAATGCGTTTTTTTTCATATTTCGTACATAGTGCCACCTTAACCAAAATGCAACATTGTTCCATCCGGTCCATGAATAAGCTCCGTTACGCAAACTTGCCCATGCAATACATTGTATTTTTATAGCATTGAAATAGAAAAAAAAAAACTTTCATCGTCAACCCGTAAAACGTTTGATATTTCCAATATTTTCGTTCAAAACGGTTCTAAAGAGTACCCATAATCGATGGTTTGGATAAAAAAATAAGACAATGCATACCCTTGTATACCCAAGTCTTACAATATAAAAGTGGGGTATGAGGGGCATAGATTTCACGAATATGTTAAATGTATCTTGATGCTTTTCGTCGTCAAAAAAAGTAGGCGTTCTTTTTTTTGTACAAGGTCATCATAACTTTTTATGGGTAAAGTTTTGTTTTACAGTTTTTTTCTATTTATTTTATGAACTGGTCTCTGTCCTGAAAGTTCTTGACAAACAGTTTTCCTAAAAACCGTCCATGTGTGGCGTGACTGCTCTAAATGTTTCGAGAAAGAGAGGCGTTTTAATTCTGTACTCACTTGGAACATTCGGTTTGGTAACCCCGCACCTCTGGTCTATTAGCTTATATCCTGTTGCATCAGGAAAACATGTCCATGGAAAGTATACCCCCTCATACCCCACTTTTATAAAGCAAATCTGGGGTTTACAGGAGTATACCTATTTTTCTTATTTTTGTTCCAAAACATAGATTGTGCATACTCGTTAGAACCGCCTCAGTGAGTGTTCTAAAGTGTACCCACAATCAATGTTTTGATCAAACATATTAAAATTATCTTTTTTTTCTCTCAATTTTTCAATTTCTAACGCTGAAAAAATCTCTGTATATTGCATGGTCAAGTTTTCGTAACGGAAATGACTTGAAAGTGTTTCTTGACACGAAGGTCATACTTTGTCATTGACATTTAGAAGAAAATCCCAAGCCTACGTTCATTTAAATTAGCCTGGGATAGAAGCAATATCGCTTACCACTTCACATACGCTTATGCTTGGAATTATTGGTTGTATGGAGGTTTAACGCCCCGGTAAACATTTGTTTTCAGTCGTCGGATGGAGTCAGCGCTTCCTGGTTTTTAAACAGTGCTCTGGGGAATTCATGTGTCTTGTTCGAGCACACGTGTTTGTTTGAGTTGCGCTTTAGCGTCCTAGTCAACAGCTATGGTCATGTCTGGACGTTAACTCCATTTTATTGGACTTTGTCATGACATCCAAAACGTGCTTCAAATATAACCACCCCACTAAGCCAATAAGGCTTAGTTTGACTTGAACCACTTTTCAGAAGCAGGCTCAGACCTGAGCGGATAACCAGTAATCAGATGACCAGTCAGTAGCGTAGAAGCTTTGTCTGGAGACACAAGCAGGCCATTTTCTTCTTTAGGTTCCAATGGGCGGAGGCCCTCACACAACACGGTGCCGCCTGTGGGGATCGAACCCAGGACCTCTCGATTCTAAGTCCGATGCTGAATCACTCTGCCCAAAGCGATACCTTTGGGATAATTGATTTAATTCATTTACAGCAATATGGTAATGAAACACTGAATCAATGAAATCATGACACCTGAACCGCTAAGTCCATTAACGCCATTAGGCGTACTATCCGCCCACCTCTGACCTTTTAATGCTGTAAAAGTAAAACATATTTTACATTGCTACTTATAGAAGAGAGGAAGCTTACTTTGGTCTGATTGGAAATAATGCTCATCTTCAAATCATTGGCGCATTGACAGAACGGAAAATACATAATCATCTTGTTTCCAAGTGCAAAAATAATGTTATCAATTATTGACGTAATCTAAGCATGGTGGTCGGGTGGGAGTATGGGTTCCCGCCAATTGGGGCTCTGAGAAATAGATAAGAAATAGATAGGCTGCTTGTGCCCCCAGGCAAAGCTTATTTCTTACTGACCGACCACCTGGTTTGCCGGGCTGCAAAATTGGTTTAGTCATACCATCTCAGTTGTTTACTTGGGTGGTTATATTTTCGAAGTACATTTTGGGTGGGCATGGCATTCTAATGTCCATAAACTGGAGGCAAACGTCCCGACTATTATCTTAACTTGAAAGAGATAAATTTAAGCGATAATGTGCATATAATACTGCATTCACAGGGTTTCAACTGCTGTAGATTTTCTGTGATGTTGTTTGGCTTTCCAGGGATCACTAATCACAATGCGGCGAATTGTAACGTTATAGATCTGTGAATCGTAGTTTTTTATGCAGCTTTGTGTTTATCATAATTTGTTTGCCGCGATGATTCAATGACTAGTTCATGTAGTTACTAGTAAGAGATTCGCAACGAGGATCGAACAACTAAATTCTGTGATTCACTGCCGTCGCTAAGGAAATGCGCCTGTAAAACCGAGTTTAGTCCCCCCCCCCCCCCGTATAAATTTCCTAATACTGAGTCCAAAGGGGCACTTCTGTTGTGGTTATTAATGTTTCTGTGCTGATTTTTGTCTTGCTTGTTTGCATGATTTTATACAATTAGTTGCCAGGGTAAATGACTGGCCACCCATTTAAGGAATAGGAAACAACTATCTCGGCTTACGATTTGTTCTCTTTAATTTAGTTTTTCTCGCTTCGGTTTTTGGATTGGGTCTTTGTTCTGGTTACCCCATTTCCTGATGGTTGCTAACATTCATCTTTTCTCGAGTTCTCCCGTTTTCGCATGAAGCAGCTACTGACTTGAGTGCATCATAGGTCTGCAACGAAAACGCTACTGAGGTTACTGCACTACTGACATACATGTATCTGCTCTACTTTTTATCTATTCGTAGCGGTGTGTTTATTTGAACCTCGAGATTTGAACACTGAATTTGATACACAAGATGTTTGTTTAGGCGCGCGATAGTAGAAAATTCGGAAAGGTCTTGTGTAAATGACTGAGTAAATGACCAAAAATGTGGGTTGAATTCAGAGAGATCTTGGGTAAAAGACTGACAGACATTCAAAGTGTATAGTTTTTCTTATTTTAGTGTCACTAGAAAATAAAAATACTCGATCATCTCACCGCTGTGGGTTCGTGCCCTGCTCTGGCCATGTGTGAGACAAGCCAAGTGTGCCAGGTGTTTTTCTCCGTTCTCCCTTTTTCGCCCACCTACTGCTTCACCCGTCTCATATGAGCTGAAATAATCTTGAAAGGGACGTAAAACAATAAAAAAATGGTCCTGATAACGCTCACCTGAGCCTTTGAGCTATAGGCCTATATCTTTTTTTTTTTTTTTTTTTTTTATTCAGTTTTACGTCCCTTTCAAGCTTTTTCACTCATATCGAGACGAATCAATCGGTAGGTTGGGCGAAAACCGGAGTACCCGGGGAAAAAACACCTGACACACCCGCAAGCAGAACTTGGCTTGTCCCACATGTGACTCGTCCCACATGTGACTCGTGCCCCGAGCGAGGCGCGAACCCACAGCGGTGAGATGATAAAATGATTAAGAGCACTGAAGTCAGCGACCTTAACCACTCGGCCACGGGGGCCGCCAATATAGGCCTATATCAATAAAACTTCAAATTCGTAAATGTTCTGTCCACTTGCCCATTTCCTGGAAGGTTTTCCCTTCAGTGTCATTTTTAACAGTTTTCTGCATGACCTTGCAGTAAAATCTGTAAATGTCGTCACAGGATTATGAATTATACACAAATTGTAGTACTCTGTCTTAATTGCTACATATCAATTTTCGATGCAATAGGTTCAGCAGTTCCAGTGAAGAAGATTTTTGAAGGGTTTTTACCATGTTATGGGCATGGCGACCATCTTGGTCATGTGACCTGGTTTATTTATAATCACATTGGTTCCCCCTTCATACAGATGCTTCCTATAAAATTTGACGTTGGTTGGCCAAGCGGTTTTAGAGGAGAAGATCTTTGAATAATATGGCTTATACATGTATAATGCCCCGGGTCAGGGGCAGTCCCAACCCTGGAGTCCAAATTGTTTTCAGAACCTTGAATCTCCAGTTCATTTACCGTAAAATAGGTCAAGGTCATCCAAGGGTCATGATTTATACAAACTTGTAGAGCTACATTGTCTGATGCTTAATGCCACGTTTCAAAATCATAGGCCTTCTGGTTCTGGAGAGGAAGATTTTTTAAAGATTTTTGCTATTTATAGCCATGACGGCCATCTTAGTCATGTGACCTTGATCATTTATATAACCTTTCATTCCCCTTTCCTAACGATGCTCCACATAAAGTTTGGCTTTGATTGGTCAAGTGGTTTCAAAGAAGATGATGTTTGAATATCATGGTCGTATACATGTATATAGCCCCGGAGCAAGGGCAGACAACCCCTTGGGACAAAACTTTTTCATAAACATAAATGTTCTGTCCATTTGCCCATTTCCTGCAAGTTCTGCCGTTCAAATCCCATTTCAACAATTTCCTGATTCAAATGATGCATGAGCGGCCTATGTGTAAAGCTTGCTGTAAAATAGGTCAAGGTCATCCCAGGGTCATGATTTATACAAACATTTGTAGAGCTCTATTACCTGATGCTTCATGCCAAGTTTCATAAGTAGATTTTTAAAGTTTTTTGCTATTTATTGCCACGGCGGTCATCTTGGTCATGTGACCTTGACTATTTATACAAACTTTCATTCCCCCTTCCTCACAATGCTCCACATAAAGTTTGGCTTTGACTGGCCATCAGTTTTAGAGAAGAAGAGGTTTGAATATTATAGTGGTCCTCATATGCATGTATATAGCCCCGGGGCAGGGGCAGACCCCCCCCCCCTCCTTGGGACAAAACGTTTTCAAAAACATGATTAGTCTGCCCATTTGCTCATTTCCTGCAAGTTTTGTCCTCCAAATAATATTTTTACAATTTTCCCCATTCAAATGCATGGGCGACCTATGTTGACCTTGTCGTAAAATAGGTCAAGGTCATCCAAGTGAAGGGCCATGATTTTATGTAACTGTTGTAGAGCTTGAGTCCTTAATGCTACATGCCAAGTTTCAAGATCATATGCTTTCTGGTTCTGGAAAAGAAGATTTTTAAAGGTTTTTACTATTTATAGCAATGGCGGCCATCTTGGTCATGTGACCTAGATCATTTTATACTTTTTTGTTCACCTTTCCTAAGCATGCTCCACATGAAGTTTGGCTTTGATTGGCCCAGGGGTACGTGGAACTCGAGATATATTTAACCGCCAACCTGCTCACAGCGCCAGTTGCTATCAATGTATTTGCTATGTAAACTTACCCAATAGCAATCTTTAGCCGGTGTAGGCTCGTACCTCTAGACAGCAAAGGGTGTTACCGCACTGGGTATCTGGAGAAGCAACGGGTGTAACCGCACTGGGTATCTGGAGAAGCAACGGGTGTTACCGCACTGGGTATCTGGAGAAAAATTGAGCCAAGAGTTTTAAACGAACGTGTTACCAATACTTTGGTATGTTTTCAACGTTAATTATACCGAAATAAGGGCCCCGCCCTTCGGGCCTTAAGAAATAGATGGGCTGCCTCTGCCTCCAAACAAAGCTTGTACGCTTCTATCTGACTGGCCATCTGATTACTGATTAACCGCTTATGTTGAGCCTGCCCAGGAAAAGTGGTTCAAGTCAGTCCATCCATCCATATACATTTGAAGCACTTTTGGATGATATGACGTAAAAGTTTGGGTTAAAGTCCCGTGAAATGTAGGCAACGTCCCCGACGTGACATTGCTATTGACTGAAACGTTAAGCATCAATTCAAATAAAACAAAGAAATGTTTATATTTTTACATTAGTTTGCTGACTCATTGATTTTCAGCATACTTTGAAGGCTGGTTGGATAGTGATATTGGCCCCAGCCCCTCGAGTCTGTGAGAAATAGACGGGCTGCTTGTTAGTTTGATGTTTCCCACCTCGGTTTTTGGAGTGGGAATTTCTTTCTGATTGCGCCATCAAGGTCTCTTTATGAGCTGTCAACGGAAGCTAGACCATTGTCTAGCAATTTTGAGAATTTACACAAGAATTGTCTCAATCAAAGACAAATTCATAAACGAGATCAAATAACTTATTTTACTTATATGGTTATTTGTTCAAGCACAGTTTCTGGCGTCATAAAATGAAGGCAAAGTCCAAACATGACCTTAACTGTTGACTGGGACGCTGACGTTTTAAAGACTTATCATCCTTAGCAATGGGTTATATCTGGTTGTATAAGCAGTCATTGAAATCCCTTTAAATATAAAGAACAAATCGTAAATCCAAACTTATTTTTAACATAATCTATCAATCACAAAAGAGCCATTTATAATGCTGACTATGATCCATCTGTACTGTGGACCTGTAACGCATTTGTACTGTTAGCGTGATTCTATTTTGGCTTGAAATCGTTTACGATTCTATTCTGGTGTTGTAACGATAGCATTAATCACACACATAGTAAACTCTTCGCCAAAAGTTTAGCATAATTGTCTAAAATAAGGCAAATAATATGGTCAGACCTAACACCAGCGAATAAAAATGTTAACAAAATCGTCCATTTTCGATGTCATGGTTACAGAAGAAACAATTAGGACTTTTAAGGATTCAAAATCGGCAGTTATGACAGAAGATAAGACCACTGGTTTGAAAGAGCAATTTTCGACACTTTTTAAATCTTGACCACAGAAGTACACAATTACAGTATTTTAACATGAAAGTTACTAAAATCTTTAGGCGATATAACTAGAATTGTCAGAGAATCTGACTATAGCCCCGCTTCTCAGCTTTTTTGCAGGGTGAAAAAAAAAACAATGACAGGTAACTATCACAAGCTAGATCTCGTCAATATTGATGCGCATACAAAATTTGGTCTGATTATGTCCATCCGTTCTCAAGATATTGAGCGGAAACAAAATTCTGACCTCAATAAAGGACCATAACTCCATCAAAATTTTGCGAAAAATTACAGGTAACAATCCCAAGCTAGATCTTGTCAATGTTGATGTGCATACAAAATTTGGACGGATTCTGTCAATTCGTTCTCAAGATATTGAGCGGAAACGAAATTCTGAAGTCAATCAAGGGCCGTAACTCCTTCAAAATTTTGCGAAAAATTACAGGTAACAATCCCAAGCTAGATCTTGTCAATGTTGATGTGCATACAAAATTTGGTCAGATTCTGTCAATTCATTCTCAAGATATTGAGCGGAAACGAAATTCTGACGTCAATCAAGGGCGTAACTCTGTCAAAATTTTGCGAAAAATGACGGGTAACAATCCCAAGCTAGACCTTGTCAATGTTGATGTGCATACAAAATTTGGTTGGATTCTGTCAATTCGTTTTCAAGATATTGAGCGGAAACAAAATTCTGACGTCAATCAAGGGCCGTAACTCTGTCAAAATTTTGGGAAAAATGACGGGTAACAATCCCAAGCTAGATCTTGTCAACGTTGATGTGCATACAAAGTTTGGTTGGATTCTGTCAATTCGTATCCAAGATCTTGAGCGGAAACGAAATTCTGACGTCAATCAAGGGCCGTAACTCTGTCAAAATTTTGGAAAAAATGACGGGTAACAATCCCAAGCTAGATCTTGTCAATGTTGATGTGCATACAAAATTTAGTCGGATTCTGTCAATTTGTTCTCGAGATATTGAGCGGAAACGAAATTCTGACGTCAATCAAGGTCCGTAACTCCCGTCAAAATTTTGCGAAAAATGACGGGTAACAATCCCAAGCTAGATCTTGTCAATGTTGATGCACATACAAAATTTGTCGGATTCTGTTAATTCGTTCTCAAGATATTGAAACGAAACGAAATTCTGACGTCAATCAAGGGCCGTAACTCCGTCAAAATTTTGCGAAAAATGACAGGCATCAATCCCTAGCTAGATCTTGTCAATGTTGATGTGCACACAAAATTTGGTCGGATTCTGTCATATCGTTCTTAAGATATTGAGCGGAAACGAAATTCTGACGTCAATCAAGGGCCGTAACTCCGTCAAAACTTTGCGAAAAATGACGGGTAACAATCCCAAGCTAGATCTTGTGAATGATGATGTGCATACAAGTTAGTCGGATTCCGTCATTTTGTTCTCAAGATATTCAGCGGAAACGAAATTCTGACGTCAATCACGGGCCGAAACTCCGTCAAAATTTTGCGAAAAATGACGGGTAACAATCCCAAGCTATATCTTGTCAATTCGTTCTCAAGATATTGAGCGGAAACGAAATTCTGATGTCAATCAAGGGCCGTAACTCCGTCAAAATTTTGCGAAAAATGACGGGTAACAATCAAAAGCTAGATCTTGTCAGTGTTGATGTGCATACAAAATTTGGTCGGATTCTGTCAATTCATTATCAAGATATTGAGCGGAAACGAAATTCTGACGTCAATCAAGGGCCGTAACTCCGTCAAAATTTTGCGAAAAATGACGGGCAACAATCCCAAGCTAGACCTTGTCAATGTTGATGTGCATACAAAATTTGGTCGGATTCTGTCAAATCGTTCTCAAGATATTGAGCGGAAACGAAATTCTGACGTCAATCAAGGGCCGTAACTCCGTCAAAACTTTGCAAAAAATGACGGGTAACAATCCCAAGCTAGATCTTGTGAATGTTGTTGTGCATACAAAATTTGGTCATATTCTGTCAAATCGTCCTCAAGATATTGAGCGGAAACAAAATTCTGACGTCTATCAAGGTCCGTAACTCCGTCAAAATTTTGCGAAAAATGACGGGTAACAATCCCAAGCTAGATCTTGTCAATGATGATGTGCATACAAAATTTGGTCGGATTCTGTCAATTCGTTCTCAAGATATTGAGCGGAAATGAAATTTTGGCAATAATGAAGGGCCATCCAAGGGCAATAACTCTTCTGCAAATTTGGGGAAACTGACATGCATTTACACATAAGTAGATATTGTCAATATTGATGCATATGCAAAATTTGGTTAAAGTCTAACAACTTGTTCTCAAGTTATGTGAGGTAATGGAAGGACGGAATAACGGAACTACGGAAGGACAGGGTGAATCCAGTATAGCCCCCACTTTTTCAAAGCGGGGCTATAAATAACAATGTGGCATAGACATTATTATCCTGTCATTTGAGATGTAGGCATTATACATCTAGACAAAACTTGTTTCAAAATGTTAAACTCTGCAATTTTGCTATACTTTCTTAACAGTTTTGTTCTTTCAAGAAATGTCAGTGTTTGATGTCAAATCTTTGTAACAGATCGTTCCTTCCATGCCGCGCGGTGAACTTTGTGCAGAATGCAGCATTAAGAAACATAGCTTATTAAAATTATGCATAAATTATAAGTATAAACATACCCTGCAACTTTCCAAATCTGTTAGGCCGAGAAAAAACTGTCATTTGTTATTTGCTACGACATGCTTCCTCATGTTGAAGTCGTATTACGCTTCGGAAACATTTGCAGGGCATTTGACTTTAGCACTATAAAACTAGAATATGTAAAACTTTTGGCGAGATGTATAAAACAACTCTGATTCAAGGACATTGTCTGTATCAACACCGATAGTCATTAATTTAATTGTAACTGACTGAAAACGGAACTAGCACAGTCATGAATAAACCTATTGTATTACATACATAAACAATAATTACGTGGCCTAAACAAGACTCATTTTCCCTGTGAAGATTTAACGACAGAGTTACAGTAGTTCAAAACCTCTCTCTGGTTTCCAAGGTGAGCACATTGGTCTGTTTGCTACCACCCGTATCTGAACAACTTGAAATATTTGTGAAGGTTTCCGCTATGCGCAACTACATTGGAATTCCCTGAAGGAAAATGGTATTGTACAAGGAAGAGCACGTCATCCTGGTGTGGTATTGTCAGTTTGACGTTTCACCAGTAAACTATTCTGATTCTGACGTGACACCATAATTGATTTCATGTCTATATACAGGCACTCGAGTATAAACAACAATTTAAGCTTTAAATAATATTCAACAACAAATTATGCGTAAACCTAAATTTAAATCTAAAATGTATTATAATTCCCGGACGATCACTGTCACAGATTTACCATTATAAATATCAGTGAAATGAATGTATCTGACCAATAGGAACAGATATGTGATTCATATTTATAATGGTTAATCTGTGACGCAAGTCTACGACGATCGTCCGGGATTTATAAAACCAGAGGACCAATGGTCCTGTAAGCGCTCACCTGAAACCTGAGATATATACCAATAAACTTGTTTGACTAGAATGGTAATATACATGTATTTATCCCCAGGGCCGGGTCAGAGCAATCCCTGGAGTCAATTTCTTTTTCAATCATTAATCCTTCGTCCATTTTTACTGCAAGTTTTGCCCTTCAAATGACATTTTAACAATGGGCAACCTATGTTGACCTTGCCGTAAAATAGGTCAAGGTCATCCAAGGGTCACGATTTATATGAACTTTGTAGAGCTCCATTGCCTGATTCTTCATGCCAAGTTTCAAAATCATAGGCCTTCTGGTTCTGGAGAAGATTTTTGAAGGTTTTTGCTATTTATAGCCATGGCGGCCATCTTGGTCATATGACCTTGACTATTTATACAAACTTTCATTGCTCCATATAAAGTTTGATTTTGATTGGTTTGAGCGGTTTTAGAGAAGATGTTTGAATATTATGGTCATATACATGTATATAGCCCCGGGGCAGGGGCAGACAACCCCTAGGGGACAAAAAATTTTCATAACCATAAATATTCTGTCCATCTGCCCATTTCCTGCAAGTTTTGCCCCTCAAATCATATTTAAACAATTTTCCCTTTTCAGATGCATCGGTGACCTGTTGACCTTGCCGTAAAATAGGTCAAGGTCATCACAGGGTCATAATTTATACAAACTTTGTAGAGCTCGAGTGCCTGATGCTTCATACCAAGTTTCAAAATCATAGGCCTTCTGATTCTGGAGAAGAGGATTTTTAAAGGTTTGTGCTATTTATAGCCATGGCGGCCATATTGGTCATGTGACCTGGACCATTTATACAAACTTTTGTTCCCCCCTTCCTAAGGAAGTGTGGCTTTGATTGGCCCAGCGGTTTCAGAGGAGAAAATGTTTGAAATTGCGAAAAAAGTGAACGACGACAACTACGACGGAGCATGTGTATACTATAAGCTCACCTGTGAGCCTTCGGCTCAGGTGAGCTAAAAATTGCAATGTTACCATCGTTTTGTAATTTCCGGACGATCGTAGTAGATTCGAGTCACAGATTTACCGCTATAAATATGAACACACCTATGACAAAAATATGACACACCTGTTCCCATTGGTCAAATGCATTCATTTAATTTATATGTACATATAAATTTAGCGTATAAATTAAACGGAAATATCTCTCAATGAGAGTTCTATGTTTCACAATGAGAGTTCTATGTTTCACTATGAGAGTTCTATGTTTCACGACCTTTAGTTTCGTATAACGGTAAATCTGTGACGTGAGGCTACTATGATCGTCCGGGATTTATACACAGCTCAAATAGATACTACCTCGTGTCTTGGGATGTAGTAGTATATTGCGTCACAGATTTAGCGTTGAAATGAATGTATTTGGCCAATAGAAACAGTCGTGTCATTCATATTTTAACGGCAAACTTCGACGAAAGTCTACTACGATTGTCCGGGACTTACATACAGTATGTTTTAGGATTATCAACAATATTGCTAACAAATCATGATATATCGTTGTCCATCCTAAACGCGTGTGACAGTCTAATTACAAATAGAGACAAAACACAAACGAACATTAACCGAAAATAGCAACACATTAGATGAAAATAGTTCTCATGAAGAAATAACCAAGCTATTCAAGCACTGTCATGTCCACTTTGAACTCTGCTTTATGACATTATTCTGGTAAAGAAACACTTAACCACCATTAACTATCTGCCGCTGTATGTGTCTTATGTAAGCGTGTTGTAAAGTAATCAATTATCATTGCCTAACTTGGTCGGAAACTCCGAAGACGGGTTACGCCGCCGTACGTTGGTCATATGGTTCAAAGCAATAAGGACATTTTCTTACTGTTGCATGATGCAATAATAGCAAAGAATTCCACCTACACCGTTAGATAACGATCATTATGCACTCGCGTGTCCTTCCTTAAATCATTTGTCATTTTAAATACAGATCAGGACAAAATGCAGACTACTACAGACTAAAATCGGCAACAAATTAAACGGAAATATCTCTCAATGAGAGTTCTATGTTTCACGACCTTTAGTTAACACGTCTTTTCAGTCGCATTGTAAAATTTTATTTGAATTAAAACGTTATCAATGGTATGGAATCGGTGCAGTCAGAGAGAAGAATCCCGTCTGATAAATCAAGGAGTAGACAAGATAGCTAAACAAGAAGTCCTAACATGACATCCTAATTTTGGATAAAAGTCTCATGTGCGTATATAACAGATACTCGTTCCGTCATCGTCTATTTTTGGAGCGAAGTTGTCAAAAGGACAACATTCTCATTTACGCGTAACATATCTCATTAATATTCATAAGCAGAGATAATGCGTCGATGCGCATAAGGTTCAGTCATTACGCGTATGAAATATCGGCCAATCAGACTAGCAATACGTTTACGCGTATTTACGCGTATCATACGCAAAATGACAAGGAGTATAAAAGCTAAAGTACCTAACGATTGATTTTATTATTCCATCGAAACTTAAGAATGTGCAAGTTTAATTGATTTTATTGATTTATCGTAATCGTGAAAATGGCGTGACCTTATTCAAGTAATTGTCAAAATGTTTTATGTGTCTGTGACCCTACGATAACGTGTTAACGAGTGAGTTAGATTTCGTTCAAAATGAATCGAAAATTCATTGTACCGAAGATGGCGAAAAAATCAACATGAACATCGAAGTGAGGAACATTATTTTAGACTTTTTAAACGCGTTTCGGGAAGACAAGTGTACAGATAAGTAAGACACTAAGTAAAGTGTAGGTAGCCATGTTCAGTTCTGTTCAATTTATTAATTGTTGCAGAGTTCCTCCTCTCTTTTTAGAGGCACCATCGTACGGTATATTGCATGTTTGATTTTCGCTCGTTTTCCTCCCACGTTTCTTTCTTATTGATATTCAATTATTATTCCACATAACTCGAGTGTTTTCTTCTTCGAAATAAAACCGCAAGCAAATATAACAGAAACTCGGTGTCCGATCTGGTACCGATCTAGGTATGAAGCTTTTAAAATATTTCTCACGGGAGCGATCTGGTACATGTTATTTTGTATTTATGAAGTGTTCGAGGCCGTTAATACTGCAGGTCTTAGTTTGCAAATGATTAGATATTGTTTTGGTCTAAAGCGAAATCCGGGATTTTGGTTTAACCATACAATCTCAAGATTATTGGCTCATTCATTACGCGTATATTACGCGTAATTTTTACGTTAGACTTTTACTCTCGATTGGTTAATGCAATACGTATATATACGCGTATATACTCAAAATACGCGTAATGACTTGCTTTTCTATTTCACCGCTCATTGCTTAAAGTCATTACGCGTAATGTACGTGCATTACGCGTATCATACGCGTAAGGAGAATTGAATTTTGATTGGCTATTGACAAATACGCGTATGAAAGAGGTGCGTATTACGCGAGTATTACTCACGTATGTTACGCGCATTCAATGAGTACAATTACGCGGGCGGGAGTGTAGGTGGCCACTCAGTTACCTTAACTCAACTAAAAATATGACAACATACATAAGGCGCCAACAGCACAAAAATTTTAAACACCAAGACATAAAACAAATAGAACCACCACAGAAGTATCGACTTGGAACGATCAGCAACACAAAGTTACTGGCGGGCTTAAATCGATTTTACATGGCCATACATGTAACCTCACCTTCAGCTCCTGCAGTGGTTCATAATATTTACTTAGTTCTTCGGTGAAAACTCCGCTGAAAAACGCCGCTGAAAACTTCCTCTTTCGTCAGTCTGAACTATTTTCGATTGACAAAATTCTAAGTATACCGAAAAAGTCTTGTAGTTAAACAGGTTTAGGTTGTTTCATAAGTCTAAGCCGTGGATAGCGACAGTTTTCTCGCATCTGCTGGAAACAGACAACAATCGAATTAATTAAACAAATTGTAAAGTAAATAAAATGCATTTTAGTTGGGCGGTCAACGTTGTACTTAGTAGGGTTTAATGGGTATTCTGGTTTATATTTTGTTTTAACGTCCCGCCCTTTGGGGTCCTAAGAAATAGATGAACTGCTGAAGCCTCCAGGCAAATCCTATAAATTACTGACCGACCATCCGCTTACTGTTAAACCGTTCTAAAGATCTTAGCTGTCCCAGAAAAAAGTGGTTCAAGTCAACCATCCATAAACATAAGCCTTTTTGGTTTACTTGGTGGTTATTTATTCTCAAGCACATTTTGGGTGTCATGACACCTAAGTCACAACTCAAGCGAACAAAGCGGCAAGCGCACGCCTGGACTATGATTGTCTATTTTAAATACGGCATCTAATCCGGACATCAGTTCAAAATATGACTGCATTTATTTTTGGCATCGTTTGTTTCAGAACATACTTATCTGTAAGATGTTGTAAGCATGTAAACATGGTAAAGTAGGCATTTGTAATAGATTAAGGATGGTCGGGTGGGAACATGGGCCCCGCCCATTTGGGCCTAAATCAATAAATAGATGGGCTGCTTGTGCCTCCAGAAAAAGCATATATTGTAAGCTATTGACTATCCATCTGATTACTGGTTGACCACTCCGGTTTGAGCCTGCCCAGGAAAAGTGGTGCAAGTCAAACCATCCATACATATAAGCCTTTTAGTTAGATGGTTATATTTGAAGCACTTTTGGATGACATCCTAATTTTGGATACAATTCCCCTAAAATGAAGGCAGCGTCCCGACATAACTGGGACGTTTTAAGCATTAATTCAAACATAATCAGGATTTTGATCATGCAAATAAGGTCACAGATGACGGAGCTATTAAATCAAAACAATGCAAGACACTGAATTCAATAATCTATTACGTAACACTACGTCTGGTTCAAGACAAAACATTGTACCAGTTACGTCTGCAATAGTCGGTATGAATTTATAATACTTGACATAAACACTTTTGTTAATCAGAAAATAATCTATTTTGTCTTGGAACGTTTGCCGTTGATCTTGAGTGTCCTCGTACGAAAAAGCGTTTATTCCGGTCTGTAATTTCATTACATAAAGATGCACGACTTCGTTATGTTGAAATAAGTACAAATGAAAACCCTACAGGAATTGTGATCGAGACATGAATGCAGCGATATTGACTTACACAAGTTTATCACCACTGAGAAGTGGTCCGTCCAGGATTAATGTTAGATTCTAACACACCTCGCCTATATAGCCAATGGTAAAAAAACGTGTTATATTGTGCAACAATTTCACTGGGCGAATAAGCGTGACGTTACTTTGCGGCATTTGTGACGTCAGCTATCCCACAAAGCAGCGTTAGACGGTGAAACGTCGTTTTAGCGCACAACAAACGTAATAAGTGTGTGTAAATACCAGCATTACAGTCAAATATTTGGCGGGATATCTGCAATGCAATGGCGGAAAGCTGAAGGATATCGACGGTTTCAGCAACATTTATTCCGTTTATTGTGTGTTAGAATCGAAATAGATAAGCTCAAGTGCGTGAATTGTTGAGTAATAATTCACTGTTTGTCGGTCAGTTGTAAGAAGATAAATCACTCGCGCTACGCGCTCGTGATTTGATCTTCTTTACAACTGACCTCCAAACAGTGAATTATTACTCAACAATTCACTGCTAGAGCTGATCTATTTCTTAAACTAGGGTAACCAACAAAATGAATAATATTGAATTTTACATGCATACTGAGCTTTTAGGGCGGGACTTCGGTTGTGAATACACGAGGACATTGTCTTTGCTTGCTTTGCATTTTCAGCATACACATGTAATCGGTTATCTTGCATGTTTATGTTCTCCTTAGTATGCAAATCTTCCTGTTTACCATTAGTTAATTAGCACTTCTAGACACGATTTACACTAAGGGTTTCTCATAAATAGCAATGCTCTATAATAATTCGATCTTAAAACATTGGTATTGTCACACGACTGCTGTGCCCTTTGATGGAATGACAGTTCCTTGGCAATAATCGAATAACCCGTCTGTGAACTGAATCTTTTAAAACATGTTAAGTCAGTGGCCTGTGAAATCTATAAAAGTCTGGTCCTTCCAAAAGGTATACAATAATGTCTGTGTTAAATAATTATCACGACAGAGGCATCGACTTTCAAGAACAGAAATGGACTGAATCTCGACATAAGAAATAACAAATGCTTGTGACCAAAAGAAAGAAGAAATCTGTCGAAGAAATGTCTTTCAAAATTTTCCAGTTCGAGAATTTAGACTAGAATACATACCATCAGGAAAACATGTCCGTGCAATGAATACCCCCTTAAACCCCACTTTTATATAGTAAAACTGGGGTATGCAGGGGTATATCTATTTTTCTTATTTTTGCTCCAAAACATAGATTGTGGGAACTCGTTAGAACCGCCTCGACGAGGCGGTTCTAACGTGTACCCACAATCTATGTTTTGAGCAAAAATAAGAAAAATATCAGAATTTTTCTACTAAGAAAAATCATTTTTTTTACAACATCTCTGTTTATTGCATGGGCAAGTTTTCGTAATGCAGGATAAATTGCACTGTCACCTGAGAATCACTGGATCATAAAGGTTTCTCCTTCAGTACCTGGGCCCAGTTGTTGAAAATTAACGGTGTCGTTAATTAACGATTCGTCAAAATTTCAAACATGAATATTACAAATACACTTATTTTTTGTTGATAAAATGTGAGAATCCTTTGCAGTGCAAAGGAATTTCACATTTTATCAACAAAAAATAACAGTGTATTTGCTTATGTAGTCGGCATTTACTTAACGAGTTGAGATCTTAACGATGACGTTAAGCTAACACTGGCACCTGATCGTCATTTTGTCTTATCTGGAATTGTTTTCTGATTGTACCAGTTTCTGATCATTGCTTTTAAAACGTGAACCTTAATAAAGGTTTTTGCCCATGCGCGGATCCAGAGGGGGGGGACCGGGGGTCCGGACCCCCCCTGGAATTTGAAAATTTTACCTAAAAAAAAACGTAAATTCGGAATTTTTGGGGGGTTGGACCCCCCCTCATATGTGACCAAAAATTACCATTTTCGTTGGACCCCCTCTCATGAAAATGTCTGGATCCGCGCATGTTGCCAATCCCCATGTCCTGTCTACACGTAATGTCTGGATGTACAATAGATTTGTTTGTGTTTTTGAAAACCCTAGCGAGCCTATTATCACACTGGGGCAGCAATTATTAAATGAACAATCATTACGAAAACATGCCCATGCAATATACAGAGATTTTTAAAATTGTAAAAAAAAAAAAAAAAAAAAAAAAAAAAAAAAAAAAAAAATTTAGTTGAAATTTTCTAATTTTTGCTCAAAACATAGATTGTGTGTATATGTAGAACCGCCTTGCCGATGCGGTTCTAACAAGTACCAACAATCTGTTTTGGAGCAAAAATAAGAAAAAAAGGTTTACCCCTGCATTCCCCAGTTTTACTATATAAAAGTGGGGTTCAAGGGGTATACTTTTCACGGACATGTTTTCTTGGTGGAAAATAATGAAGTATCACGGAAAATAGATGAAAAAAGAAAGCATCAACTAGATGATACGTACAAAGACGTGGATGTTAAAAGTCATCATCTAATCAATTCACATGATTTGCACGTTTGCATCGTAAGAGCTTACTTTCATTTAACCTTGAACGTAGCATTGCATGATAACTTTATACATAGTCACGAATAGCATGCACTAGAACCATTTAGTGTTCTAAAATAATTGTTCGGAAGGAAGCCAGCCCAATGATAAGCATCAGTGCATCTTTTAATTCACATGCGTCTCGAATCAATGAAACATGAATAACTTGGCATTTTAATGATGCAGTGAGTCATGCTATTGTATTTAGGACATTATTAGGATGAACTTAAAGGTTCATTATTAGGATGACCTTTCTTTCGAATCAGTTTGGACGTTAAGCCTCAACACACACACACACGCGCGCGCGCGCGCGTGCACAAATAAAAATTACTGAATATTGCATCCGGTACATATGTTTTAAAGGGAAGTGGTATAATATAATGTACAAAGAGGCATACAGACCAAAGCAAATGACAAAAACAGAACAAAAACATTGATTACGATGGAGCTTGTTAAACATATAGATGAATTATGAAGATAAATGTTAAAGTTTACATAAGCGCAAATGTTCCTTCCAATGTCTCATCTCGCGTAACAGTTTGCAATTAACAATTCTAGGATATTCCAGTTAGCTGAGTATTTCCATAACTCGGCATTAAACTCCGGATTTTGGCCCCCGCCCTTTGGGGCCTAAAGAAATAGATAGGCTGCATGTGCCTCCAGGCAAAGCTTTAACACTTGTGACTGATCATCTGAATTATACTGGTTAACCGCACTGGTCTGAGCCTGCCCAGGAAAAGTGGTTTCAAGTCAAACCATCACATGCATACATATATTAAGCCGTATGGGTTTAGTTGGGTGGTTATTCTTTCAGCACTTGTTGGATGTCATGACGTCCTCATTTTGGGTAAAGGTCCCTAAAGTGGAGGCAATGTCCCGACATGACCTTTGCTGTTGACTGGGACGTTAAACGTCAATTTAAAAAAATAATAAAGTCCGGCAGGAACAAATGTGCAATAAAGAAACTATTATCACAAGATTAGGTCATGATCTTATTTCGTATTTCCTCAAATGAAGTATTTTATCAACTGTGTTATGATATGAACGTTTTGATCAAATAAGTTTCAAACGGATCATTTGAAGCGAGGTAGTCACCCAGCCATGCGGCTAGCATCAACAAAATACAAAGATGGCGAGCACGAAAGAGAGAGAAACATAAGAATAAATCACAACAGAACCGCCTTGTAAAGGTCAGTAAAGAAACTACTTCAGACTTTCCGATTAATATAGCAAACGAAAAGAGTTAACGAAGGTATATGACTTGTTTTTGGTAGATCAGTTACTATGTGAGCGTATAGGGTGGTCGGGTGTGATATGGGTCCCGTCAATTTGGGCCCTAGGAAAAAATAGTTGGGCTGCTTGTGCCTTCAGGCAAAGCTTATACGATACTGACTGACCATCTGATTACTTGTTAAACGCTCAGGTCTAAGCCTGCTCAGGTAAAGCGGTTGACTTATCCATCCATTGGGGCCTAGGAGAAATAGATGGGCTGCTTGTGCCTCCAGGAAAAGCTTCTCAACTACTGACCGACGATCTGTTTACTGGTAACCGCTTAAGTCTGAGCCTGCCCAGGAAAAGTAGTTTAGTCAAGCCATCCATACATATGTAGTAGAATCGGTAGTTTACCTGTACTTCGCATGATATGACAACCCAATTTTTATATGACCAAATTCCACCAGACACCCTGATCGTGAGGGTCTTCTACGGATAGCCATGGTTCTGTCTTGGTTTGTCAGACTTGACGCTCCACACCGGAACAGTTGTTTGCATTCTTATGAACCAAATGATAATGTTTCATGTAATCTTTGAAAGTTCTGAAATGTAGTAGGTGGAGAAATATAGACCTGTAAATAAAAACTTCAAGCCAGAGCTGGCCTTTAACCAAGATCGCCTGGGTAGAAATCAGGCGTCATAACCACGCGGCTAAAAGGTCTGGACCAGTTAGCACCCTATATACTATATACAACGTACTTCGCTAGCCGCGCTTCCACATTCCTCCGTGCTATAATGAAACATTACAAAGTTTCGATTTCTGACTCCGTAGATACAGCTTCGCCTGTGGACTCGACGGTAGTCATCCTGATCACGGCTTCAAATGTAGTAGGAGGAGAAATATAGACCTGTAAATAAAACATCAGCGAGAGCTGGCATCGAACCTCGGTCGCCGGGGTAGAAATCAGGCGTCATAACCACGAGGCTAAAAGGCCGGACCAGATAGACTGGTCATTTGTTCACCCTATATACTATCGCTAGCCGCGCTACCACACATATAAGCTGTATTGGTTTGCATGGGTGGTTATATTTATGAAGCACATTTTGACTGTCATGACAACATATGTTGGGTAAAAGTCCCATAAAATGAAGGCAGCGTCCCGACATGACAATAACTGTTGATTGGTAACGTTTTAAGCATCAGTTCAAACAAACAAAATCTGGTGAGCGTTCACTGGACGTTAGGGTTTCTTGTTTTGTCCTTATTGCACTAGACACATAGTTTATTATGCAAAGTCTATTTGCCATAGTCTATTTGCCGATTTGTAGGTACATGTAGTTCATTGATGCTATTTTAAATGGATGTAGGTTTGATTTGTCGTCAGAATCACTATTATGGCATTGGTGTCAATTAACAGCTGCCAGTCACTCATGTACAGCGATGTTTTATTCAGTACAAACAAGACATCAGGTTTGTGTCACATACACCAAACGGGTGTTACAAACCAGTATATTCAATACGGAGTTTAACAGCAGAGCTGAGAACTACACTGTAGTTTCCCGATATTTTCGTCCCGAGGTTATAAAACTTTTTTATGCTAAACTTAGCTGAGACTAAAATTTATCCTGCTCATAACTAACTGTTCACATTTTAACATTTATATGCATGATAAATTACTAGTTTTTGAGATTTGAACCTGAATTGTGCACTGATTTGGACTATTTCAGCATCTGTGAGCAGTTGAGCTAAGCTTGAAAAAAAGTTTTATAACCTCAAGGCCATGCCATTTTCGGAATCAGTTGTCATCAAACACAGGCTGATCATTTGTATTTGAATAAAAATATTTTTTCACATCAGTCACTTAATCTAGGATGGCATTATCGCGATCTTCCAAATTATGAAAACAATAATATCGGGCAACAAATCTCTTACATATATAAACTTGTTGTATTTTGACACGTAATTTTGCGGTAAGGAAACTTTGAATACTCTTCCAAGGGAAACAACTACACGAATGACAAGTCGGCAGGAAAACGCCAGAATAATAGAATATAAAATTTCCTTTTAAAAGGAAGGCTTGCCAAGTTTTGAAAGGTAAACTCAAAGCTTTACTGGTGTGTGATTGATCTATGATATACTAGAATAAATTCAGAGAGGTAATTGCTATTTATAGCCATGGCGGCTATCTTGGTCATGTGTTTTTGATCATTTATACAAACTGTTGTTTCCACTTTTTAAGGATGCTCCACATTAAACTTAGTTGGTTATAGCCATGCATTTTCAGAGATGTTTGAATATTACGATTATATACATGCATATAGACCCACACAGGGGCAGACAAATCCTTGGGTCATTTTTGTTTTCATAAACATAAATCATTTGCCTATTTGTTCCCAGCAAGGTTTCTGCCTTTAAATGATTTATTTTTCTATTTTTACCCATCTAAACACATAAGCAACCTAAGTTGACATGTCGTAAAGTAGGTAAAAGTCATCCCAGAGCCAGGATTTATACAAACATGTTGCTTCAAAATCATAAGCCATCTGGTTCTGGAGAAGGAAGATTTTTAATACAAACTTTTGTTCCTTCTTCCCAAGGATGTTCCACATGAGTTTGGCTTTGATTGGTCTTAGGGTTTCAGAGGAGATGTTTGAAAATGTGGACGAAGCCGGATGGACACCGGACATGGGCACACTATAAGCTAATCTGTGAGCCTTCAGCTTAAGTGAGCAGTGAGCTAATAAGTAGTAAGCCTATTGATTAATGATGTAGCAAATGTGAAGAATATGTAACTTAAAGCATATTTGGTTTATCTGCTTATACACCTATAAAACTTGGGATCAAAGAGAAACAACAAGTTCTGAGATTTTTTATTGTTTTATAAATAACATCCAACTGAC
Organism: Rugalucina vietnamica; assembly: GCA_964017185.1. Lineage (NCBI taxonomy): Eukaryota > Metazoa > Mollusca > Bivalvia > Lucinida > Lucinidae > Rugalucina > Rugalucina vietnamica. Next base: position 65,833,504 of record OZ024872.1, read on the forward strand.
TGGAATGTTTGAATTCTGCATTACCAAAGATATTTCATGACAAAAATTAAGAAGTCTTTTGAGACAACTTGTGTGCAGAGTTTGATGGAGTTCCAGCTATCTGCAAATACAGCAAATTACCCATTTATGTAAGAGTGAAAAGTCATTTAGACAAATGATGTGAAATTTTACTCTGATACCCCTTGTGGAAAAATATCTGCATTACTGATACTTTTGTTACTAATGATTACGTAAAAACCTTTTTTACGATGCTATCTGCTCTGTGGTATACTTAGACCAGAGGGCCAATGGTCCTGTAAACGCTCACCTGAGACCTGAGATATATACCAATAAACTTGTTTGACTAGAATGGTAATTTACATATATATAACCCCAGAGCAACCTCTGGAGGCAATTTCTTTTAAATCATAAAGATTCAGTCCATTTGTCAATTTACTGCAAGTTTTGCCCTTACAATTTCCCCCATTCAAACGCGTGGGCAACCTAAGTTGACCTTGCTGTAAAAAAGTCAAGGTTATCCCAGAGTCATGATTTATATAAACTTTGAAGAGCTGAATTGCCTGATGCTTCATGCCAAGTTTCAAAATCATAGGCCTTCTGGTTCTGGAGAAGAAGATTTTTAAAGGTTTTTACTATTTATAGCCATGGCGGCCACCTTAATCATGTGACCTCGACCATTTATACAAACTTTTATTGCCCCTTCTTAACGATGCTACACATAAAGTTTGGCTTTGATTGGCCAAGCGGTTTCAGAGAAGATCTTTGAATATCACTGTAATATACACGTATATTGCCCCGGGATGGGGGCAACCAGACCTCTGGGGTCCAATTTGTTTCAGAATCATCGATCTTAAGTCCATTTGCCCATTTCCTGCAAGTATTTCCCTACAAATGACATTTTAACACTTTTCCCCATTCAAATGCATGAGCGACCTATGTTGACCTTGTCGTAAAATACGTCAAGGTCTTTCCAGGGTCATGATTTATATAAACTTTGTAGAGCTCCAGTCACTGATGCTTCACACCAAGTTTCAAAATCATTGGCTTTCTGGTTCTGGAGAAGAAAATTTTTAAAGTTTTTTTTTTTTTCTATTTATAGCCATGGCAGCAATCTTGGTCATGTGACCATAACCATTTATATAAACTTTCTTTCCCCCTTCCCAAGGATGCTCCATATGAAGTTTGGCTTTGATTGGCCAAGCGGTTTCAGGGGAGAAGATGTTTCATTATTATGGAAATATACATGTATATAGCCCCGGGGCTAAATTTTCCATTAACATTAATCTTCTGTCCATTTGCCTATTCCCAGTAAGATTTACCCATTAAATAGCATTTTACCATTTTTCCCATTTAAATGCATTGGCGACCTAAGTTGACCTTGCCGTAAAATAGGTCAAGGTCATCCTAGGGTCATGATTTATATAAACTATGATGGGCCCGCGTCCCCGATGCTACATGCCAAGTTTCGTGGAAATCGGCCCACTAGTTATGGAGAAGAAGGTTTTTAAAGGTTTTCGCTATTTATATCCATGGCGGCCATCTTGGTCACGTGACCTGGACCATCTAAATAAACTTTCGTTCCCCCTTCCTAAGGATGCTCCACATGAAGTTTGGCTTTGATTGGCCAAGCGGTTTCAGAGGAGAAGATCTTTGAAATTTTGAACGACGGACGGACGGTCGCCGGAGCATGGGTATACTATAAGCTCACATGTAAGCCTTCGGCTCAGGTGAGCTAAAAACATATCGTAAGTCGAGTGAGCAGCTATTGCCCAATAGGTGGCCACTCAGTTACCGGAACTAAAATAAAAGTACGAAAACGCACAAAAGGTTCAAACAACACAAAAATGCGACTTCAAAACATGAAACAAATAGAACCACAACAAAAGTATCGCCTTGGAACGATCAGTAATATAAAATAACCTACCAGCAACCATAAACCCATATACCAAATATAGCAGGCCGAGTTGACCCCGCCGAGTTGACCCGGGCCGACTTGACCCGAGGCCGAGTTGACCCGGATTCTTGATTTTCTTCTTACCGTATTTACTCAAAGTCGCATACCATGTACAATTCATGAAAAAGAGCAATTATTGCTTGTGACAATAAACAGCGTCTCGCGCGTGGTATAGCCGGCATAAACCTAAAGAGATATTTGACTGCTCCGATTGAAGCAGTCTAGACTGAATGCTCACTATTCGCGCCAACAAGACTGTCCTAAATGTTAATTACAGTACGTCTCAAAAAAGCGCGAACTAATTGAGGCCCTACCAGGGGTTTTGGAGATTCAGGGAGAAGGGTCATTTATTTTCAGGGAGCTGGGGAGCACTAGCAAATATTTTAAGAGATCTGGGGAGCAAAAGAAGGATTTAAGGGGATTTAAGGAGCAAAAGAAGACAACTTTCAGGGAGCTGAGCAGTAACAACGACTTTTCAAAATTTTACTTTCGAAACTACAAAGGCATTTGAATGCCTAGATTGAAGCAATGTGTACCGAATCCACGCTAGTTGCTGCAAAGAATGTTCAAAATCTTAAGTACATTACGACGCACTCTCTTTTTTCACACACGGTGACGACGTATCGGAATGACGTACTGGGATAGCCTTCCCACAATTCCCTCTTTTTATAAATCGAAATCGAGATCCGTATTCCATCTGAATATTGGCTAATTGAAAACACGCACCTGATTTTCGCATGAAGAAAATAATAATTGGAACGTAACGTCAACTTTAGAGCGTCGTTTCGAGAACGACGTCATCCACCCAACTCTTACCTTTTTTCACGACAAACAGTACAGACACCTGTCGTGATGTCTCAGAAAAAGAGGTCACGGTCTCAATATCACACTAATGTATACCCCATACTAATAAAGATTCCCACCAACCAATTCCTCTAAGAAGAAGACATTCAGGGCCTACCAACCAAAATTTCTGCAATGCGTAGTTACCGCAAATTCAATCATAGTTTGTCACCATTTCATTTTGTGGTATCAACTTTTATACAGCCCATTGTATAACGAGCCTCTAGCCCAAATATTATGACTATTGAGTCATTGAATATGATGTGATATCCAACAGAGACTTCCAATATTGACTGAGGCGAGAGACTGCCAATATTGCCCGAGGCGAATTGGTAGACTGTAGGATATCACATCATATTCAATGATTCAATAGTTAACAACTGTTTTATTGTACAACACTTTCTTTTAATACAAAACTTTCAAAAAGAATGAGCAGAAAAAATATGTTTCGTCTGAAAATGGATTGTTTTCAACAGCTTGCATAAAGTCCCAGCATGACTAAAACGTTCATTGGGACATAAAGTTTTAATTCAGACAAATTAAACAGTAGTAAATATCATCTGTAGTTTATCAGCGGGACTGCAAGACATCAATCAATGTACATTTCCATGATAGATACAGTGTTCTAAATTTAGCAACATATATTTAATGGGAAAACCCCCAGGCCGTAAAATATGACAAATAAAAATATGCAATGGGCTGAAAGCTTTGTCTGAAATACTGTCTATTTATAATTATATAATATAAATCATAAATGTTGGTTTCTATTGTTGTTACTTATCGTTATGTCTTTGTTCTGAATCTACTTACAATAAGACTACAATTAAGTTTCTTACATCATTTGATTTAGATGCTGTGCGCAGTTAAAATGACAATTCTGTTAACAAAAGATTCAGAGTCAAAATGAGGAAGCAAAGCGTGGCGGTAATGAAACAAAACAATGAGATAAATATATCAATCTGACTCCATCCATCTATTGCGTACCACTTTATGTAGCGCTGTTCCTGACAAATTATACCAGTTCCGTCTGTAATAGTCGTTATAAATTCAAATTGATTATACTCGACATAAACAGTCTTGGTAATCAGAAAATAATCTATTTTGTCTCGAAACGCTTGTCGTTTAGCTGTAGCGCCCTTGGACCAAAGGCATTTATTCCACTCGGTAATTTCATTCATAAAATAACATGGCTTTGAAATGCCGAAATAACTACAAATGTAAACCTTATAGGAAATGTGATCGGAAATTCAGCGTAACTGAATAATGCACCAGTCATTTGCATCCCCGGCTACCCCCTCAAACCCCACTTTTATATAGCAAAAATGGGGTGTGGAGAGGTATACATATTTTTAGCTCACCTGAGCCGAAGGCTCACAGGTGAGCTTATAGGATAGGCAGGCATCCGTCGTCGTCCGTCCGTCGTCCGTCCGTCCACAATTTCAAAGAAGAATATTTCTGAAGCTAGTAAGCCGATCTTGATCAAATTTAATGTGAACAATAATTGGGTTGGGGGATTGATGGCATTAGGTTTTGGAGCAGATTGTATCAAAATTGTGGTTTCCATGGCAACAGATAGGTCCCATAGACTTACAATGGGAAAAACTAAAAAAATCTTCTTCTCTGAAACCACTAGGCCCACAGCTTTGATATTTGGTATGTAGCAATGGCTAATAGTCCTCTACATAAATTGTGCCATTCATGCCCCTGGGGTCAAATTTGGCCACGCCCCGGGGGGTCGATAGTCTCCATAGACTTACTATGGGAAAAAATAAAAAAAATCTTCTTCTCTGAAACCACAGGGCCCACAGCTTTGATATTTGGTATGTGGCAATAGCTAATGGTCCTCTACATAAATTGTGCCAGCCATGCCCCTGGGGTCAAATTTGGCCACGCCCCGGGGGTAGATAGTCTCCATAGACTTACAATTGGAAAAACTAAAAAAAATCTTCTTCTCTGAAACCACTAGGCCCACAGCTTTGATATTTGGTATGTAGCAGTGGCTAATGGTCCTCTACATAATTTGTGCCATTCAGGCCCCTGGGATCAAATTTGGCCACGCCCCGGGGGTTGATAGTCTCCATAGACTTACTATAGGAAAAAAAATTAAAAAATCTTCTTCTCTGAAACCACAGGGCCCACAGCTTTGATATTTTGTACGTGGCAATGTCTAATGGCCCTCTACATAAATTGTGCCAATCATGCCCCTGGGGTCAAATTCGTCCATGCCCCGGGGGTCGATAGTCTCCATAGACCTACAATAAGAAAAAAACTAAAAAAAATCTTCTTCTCTGAAACCACTAGGCCAACAGCTTTGATATTTGGTATGTAGCAATGGCTAATGGTCCTCTACATAAATTGTGCCATTCATGTCCCTGCGGTCAAATTTGGCCACGCCCCGGGGGTTGATAGTCTCCATAGACTTATTATGGGAAAAAAAATCAAAAATCTTCTTCTCTGAAACCACAGGGCCCACAGCTTTGATATTTTGTATGTGGCAATGGCTAATGGTCCTCTACATAAATTGTGCCAATCATGTCCCCGCGGTCACATTTGGCTACGCCCCGGGGGTCGATAGTCTCCATAGACCTACAATAGGAAAAACTAAAAAAATCTTCTTCTCTGGAACCACTAGGCCCACAGCTTTGATATTTGGTATGTAGCAATGACTAATGGTCCTCTACATAAATTGTGCCATTCATGCCCCTGGGGTCAAATTTGGCCAGATCCCGGAGGTTGATAGTCTCTATAAACTTGCTATGGGAAAAAAATTCAAAAATCTTCTTCTCTGAAACCACATGGCACACAGCTTTGATATTTTGTATGTGGCAATGGCTAATGGTCCTCTACATAAATTGTGCCAGCCATGCCCCTGGGGTCAAATTTGGCCACGCCCCGGGGGTAGATAGTCTCCATAGACTTACAATGGGAAAAACTAAAAAAAACTTCTTTTCTGAAACCAAAAGGCCCAGAGCTTCTATATTTTGTATGTAGCAATGTTTGGTAGTCCCCATTATAAATTGTGCCAGTCATGCCCCTGGGTCAAATTTGGCCATGCCCCGGGGGTCAATAGTGTCCATGCATAGACTTTCATTGGTCGATTCTCAATTAATTTAAATCCCATGAGCTTACAATGTGATAATCTCTCAGGTGAGCTACAGGACCAATGGTCCTCTAGTACTTATTTTTGCTCCAAAACATAGATTGTGGGTACTCGTTAGAACCGCCTCGCCAAGGCGGTTCTAACGTGTACCCACAATCTAAATTTTGAGCAAAAATAAGAAAAATATCAAGATTTTTCCAACAAAATGTTCAATTTTTACAACTGAAAAAAATCTCTATATACTGCATGGGCAAGTTTTCGTAATGTTAAACGATCTAGCAATAACGCTAGGACAAGTGGTGCCAACAGCCTGAATAATGTAGGATATATACTATGCAAATTAAATTTAGTAATGTGCTTTACACCCGCCAGTCTCTGCACGTAATGCATAACGTTGTTTTGTAAAACAGAAATAATTACCCAACTGTTATTCATTGCCAGTAAGCTCGCTATGAGGCCTTAGCATTCTGCTCCTTGAAAAAAGGAAAGATCATTACGTCCATCTCACTTAATTTTTTTTTTTTCAGATCTCTGCTCTCTAAAACCACAAAACATTTTGCTTGCCCCTTCCCCCAGCTTTCTGAAAGTAAATGACCATTCTTCCCAGATTCTGACAAATAATGGCCCTTTCCAGATCCCCCAAAACCCTGGAAGGGCCACTGCTATGTAGTATTCGCTTTTAGGAAAATTGCTGCTAACTTGGCTTACGAGGTCATGGTTCTCGCAGCGGCAGTAGCTTATTGTCATTTTTGTTGTTTCTTTCTACCTTCGTTTTTAGGGTGGGTCTTGGTTCTGATTGCACCAGTTCCCGTTCATTCTTTGAGTTACCTCATGTTGACTGGCACGTAAAGCACGTATTCAAATAAATAACAAGATTCTACAATAACTCAATCTAAAAGTATTGCACATGGCCGCAGTGTCCGTTGGTGGAATAACAGTGCCTCGTCGATAATCGAATAAACCGTCTGTTAATGCCCAATTTGTCCATAAATGTTTTAAAACATGTCAAGTCAATGGTCTGTGAAACCATAACTGAATCTGATAAGCATTCCAAAAACTACTCGATTTATTTATATCGTCCATGTTCTGTATAAAATAATAACCATGACAGAGTAATTGACATTCAGGACAGAGAAATGGGCTAAATATCGATAAATATGAAAAGGCATTTTTGTTATCGGAAGGTGAGATATGTCGAAGAAGTATGTCTTTGATAGCTTGAAACTTTTACTTTTAAAGTACAAAATTTTCCATCTAATAACACCTCTATTTTTACAACATGTATGCATAAATGGTGGTCAGTCATTCTCTAAGACGACCTCTTGAAAAAGTACCTGACCTTGACGCTCAACGCTAAAAAGACGTTAAACTGGATTATATATTGTATGGTACATATACGTGTCGACTACGTGAATAGCTAAACTTCATATGCGGTATTCATTCAAGTCAGTAAGCCCGTGTACCAAAGGGTTCTTGGGTGGCGTGAATGATGTTTCATTACTGTCCAAAAAGTATGCAATGATCAGGAAATGGCACTATCAGAAAGAAATTCCCACTCCAAAAACGGATGTGGGAAAAAACTAAATTTACTATCAGGTATTTCTACTAAGAAAATATATCGTAAGCCGAGTTAGCAGCTATTTCCCAATAGGCGGACACCCACACTTAAATAAACTATGAAAATGTACATAAGTTGGTACACAGCACAACATAAGATAATTAGAACCACTACAGGTGTCAGGTGTACGATAAGTAATATAAAATTACTGGGGGCTTAAACTAATTTTACAGGCGCCTATCCTCACCCTCAGCTATTGCAATGGTTCACAACTTTTAGTTTGTTCGGTCCTCGTGGTGAATCTCTAACTAGTCAATGAATCATCAAGTACAAACAACTGAAATAAACAAGTAGCTCAAGGGCAACGATCGCTCACCTGAAAGTCAACAAGTACAGTCACTGGACAAAGTGATTTTTGTTATTTTATTTTTTACCATAAACGGGTACGACGGCCATCTTGGTCATGTTTCAGGTCTATGGCTGCAATAGTTACCATAGGATCATTGGTCCTGTAAACGCTTACCTGAGACCTATGTTCGCCTATGTTTCCAAAATTGACCTTGACCTAAATTAATCACATACCTTCATCTACTCTATTAGTTGTTTGCATCTACCACTTTTCAGGTCTCAGGCTGCAATAGTTATCCATTGTTTTCACTTTTTCCAATGTACAAGACTATGTTTCCAAAATTGACATTGCCATAAAATAGGTCAAGGTCATCCCAGGGACATCATTTGTGAAAACTTTGATGGGCTGGAGTCCATGATGCTACTTACCAAGTTTCGAGGAAATTGGCCCGCTGGTTCTGGAGAAGAAGATTTTTGAGCGGTTTTTACCATATATGGGCGTGGCGTCCATCTTGGTAATGTGACCTGGATTTCGTGATCAAACTTTCGTTCCCCCTACCCATGGATGCAGCACATAAAATTCAACTTTGATTAGCCAAGCGGTTTCAGAGAAGAAGATTTTTTAAAAGTGTGTATGGACGACAGACAGGCCAAGGTCAAGAGATGACCTTGACCTAAATAAATCACATACTTTCATTAGTTGTTTTGCATCTACAACTTTTCTGGTCTCAGGCTGCAATAGTTTTCAAAAAATCCATAATTTTCACTTTTCCCGTGTAAACGCCTATGCTTCCGAAATTGACCTTGCCGTAAAACAAATCAAGGTCATCCTACGGTCATCATTTTATCAAACTATGATGGGCTGTAGTCCCAAATGCTACATACCAAGTTTCATGAAAATCGGCCTGCCGGTTCAGGAGAAGAAGATTGTTTAGTGGTTTTTACCATATATGGGCGTGGTGGCCATCTTGGTCAAGTGACCTGGATTTCGCGATCAAACTTTCTTTACCCCTACCCATGAATGCTCCAATTAAAATTTCACTTTGATTGGCCGAGCGGTTTCAGAGAAGAAGATCTATGAAAAGTGTGTATGGACGACAGACAGGCCAAGGTCAAGAGATGACCTTGACCTAAATTAATCACATACCTTCATCTACTCCATTAGTTGTTTGCATCTGCCACTTTTCAGGTCTCAGGCTGCAATAGTTTTCAAAAAATCCATAGGTTTCACTTTTTTCCATGTAAAAGCCTATGTTTCCAAAATTGACCTTGCCGTAAAATAGGTCAAGGTCATTGCAGGGTCATCATTTGCACAAACTATGATGAGCTGTTGTCCCAAATGCTACATACCAAGTTTCGTGAAAATCTGCCCACCGGTTCTGGAGAAGAAGATTTTTTAGTAATTTTACCATATATGGGTGTGGCAGCCATCTTGGTCATTTTACCAAGTTTCTTGAAAATCTGCCCACCGGTTCTGGAGAAGAAGATTTTTGAGTAATTTTACCGTATATGGGCGTGGCAGCCATCTTGGTCAAGATCCCGCGAATAAACTTTCGTTCCCCCTACCCATGGATACTCCACACCAAATTTGGCTTTCATCGGCCAAGCGGTTTCAGAGAAGAACATCTTTGAAATTGCGGACGACGGACGGACGGACGCCGGACTGATTGGTATACTATAAGCTCACCTTGTGAGCCTTCGGCTCAGGTGAGCTAAAAAATGTTGCTATATTTACGACAGCGGGTGAATCCCAACTGATGTAAAGTAAAATCTGTGTACCGGTAATGTTTTTTTTTTTTTTTATTCTGAAATAATCTCCCAATATAAAGTCCAAAAATACGAACTCAAACTAAAATCCTCCCGATTCAGATTGGAGACTGTGGAAAGATCACATCGTGGAGACTGTGGAAAGATCAGATCGTCGCCAGTCATGTATGCTTTAACCTAAGGGTAATTTTGCAAATATCATACAAGGACCCAAGGTGATGATTAACAAAAGGTCAAGGTCGTCGTGAGGAGTGGATCAGCTGTGAATTCAAGAGGGATATTTCCAAGTTTTTCTCTGTTCATAATTGAGATCAAACCCTAGGGATTTGCAGAATTGTCAATAATAACTCCATTTACATTCCTGCTTACCAGCTTTGACTGCCTCATGATCACATCCTGTGGAATTTGTCATTTTCGTGTGTAGAACAAAGAAAGAAAATGTAAACGTCTCCACTTCCGGTTCTACTATGTCACTAGTTTTCGGACATGACCAATACCAGATAACATGTTTATAGGCCATTGCCTCATCATGATCAGCTTGATTACACTGGTTGTTGTTACCAGTAGCTGCTGTACCCTGAGAGAGAAACATACCTGTACAATCCGGATCCTCCTGTCCAATGATTGTCACCCAAACCCTGGACCCAATTACAAGTTCCCATGTGGAGTTTGTCAGAAACCATGCAAGTCAAACCAGAACTGTGTAGCATGTGATTCATGTGATGTATGGTTCCATATCAAATGTATGGACATGCCGTTAGAGGTTTTCAAGTCAGTCCAGAATACGAGCTGGATTTGCTGTAACTGTGGCTCACCAAACTGCTCAACAACTATATATGAGACATTTATAGCTGACTCCATAGCTACAGAGAACTCTTACAGTAGCCTTTCTGAAGATGAAGCACACCAGAATGACCCTGAGTCACCAGTATTGTCTACCTCATCTCAGAGTTTCAGTTCCCTGGACAGCTCAATTGGTAACCCACAACATATGTCTTCCCCACGGGGACCATTGACATCTACATGTAATACTGCGCCTGTCACTGCCAGACCACGCCATGATATGCTACGTGTCCTCACAGTCAACTTCCAGAGCATAAAGGCGAAGAAAACCCCATTCTGGCTTTTGCTTGAGGAAACAAACCCAGACATTGTAATTGGATGTGAGACTTGGTTACACCCTGGCATTTATGAGAGGGAAGTGATTCCTAATGGCTACCACTTTGTAGCCAGGAAAGATCGTGCCACTGACCATCATGGTGGAGTCATCATAGCAGCAAAGGACTCCTTGATTGGGACAGAAATCCCCATACAGACATCTGCAGAGTTTGTGGCTGCATCATTTAATTGCCAAGGGCAAGCACCCCTAATAATTGGTGCCATCTATCGCCCCCCAAAGAATGACCAAGCCTACACAGATGAACTTTGTAACAAAATCCGTGACTTACAATCTCAGTACCAGAAAGCAACCATCTGGATTGCAGGAGATGCAAACCTCCCTGATATTGATTGGGAATCCCAGTCTATTTGTGGACACAACTACCTTTTAAAGATCAATCAGACTCTTCTGAACACAGTATATGATGTTGGCTTTGAACAGATTGTTAAATTCCCAACTAGAGGAGAAAACACGTTAGATATTTTCCTTACCAACAGGCCAAGCCTTATTGGGAAATGCAAAGCTGTCCCTGGAGTAAGTGACCATGACATTGTTCTCGTGGAAGCTAGCACCAGAGCCGTTAAAACTAAACCTCAACGGCGGAAGATACTCCTCTGGAAGCAAGTCGACATAGAGAACTTAAAGCCTGATGTACTCGATTTCTCAACCAAACTGACCTCACAGTACTCGGCTGATAATGATGTTAACATACTCTGGGACTCACTGAAAGAATTTACCTCCAACCTCCTGGACGAGAAGGTACCAAGTAAAATGACCTCAGCACGCTTCGGTCAACCCTGGATAAACAGGAAGATAAAACGCATCTCCAGAAGGAAGAAGCGGGCTTACAAGAAGGCAAAACTTTCTCGCTCAGACAAGGACATCCAGAGATATAAACAGCTCCAGAAAGAATCACAGTTTGAATGTAGGAAAGCTTACAATGGATATGTGAATGATGTAGTCACAAGTGACAATTCCAAGAAGCTCTACTCTTTCATCAAAGGGAAACGATGTGACAGCAGCGGAATTGCCCCATTGAAGAAGAATGGCATGGCACACAGTGACCCAAAGATAAAAGCCACCATTCTAAATGAACAGTTTTGCAGTGTTTTTACTGAGGATTCCTCTACCAACCTGCCTTCAATGGGTGACAGTCCATTCCCAGATATGCATGACTTCAATGTAAATGAAGAGGGCGTCCGTAAGCTGCTACAAGGACTCAACCCACATAAGGCTGAAGGCCCTGACCATATTCCTACAAGATTCTTGAAGGAGTTTGCCACTGAGTTGACACCCGCTATGACCCTGATATTCCAGGCATCCTTGCAGCAAGGCGAAATACCTGACGAATGGAGACAAGCGAACATTGCCCCGGTATTCAAGAAAGGAGACCGCAGTGTTGCCGCAAACTACCGGCCCATTTCACTGACGTCAGTATGCAGCAAGGTCTTGGAGCATATCATACACAGCCAGGTCATGAAGCATCTAGATGCACACCAGATCCTTACAGACCAACAGCATGGGTTCAGGAAGAAACGTTCTTGCGAGAGCCAGCTTATCCTAACTCTTCAAGATCTAGCTTCGGCCTTGGAGGAGAATGAACAGATTGATGCCATTCTCCTGGATTTCTCCAAGGCTTTTGATAAAGTTAGCCATCAGCGTCTCGCCATCAAACTGCACCACTATGGAATTCGAGGACACCTACTGAAGTGGATACAAAGCTTCCTTGCCAACAGAAGTCAACAGGTTATGGTTGAAGGACATGCATCTACTCCAGCTCCAGTCACGTCCGGAGTTCCTCAAGGGACAGTCTTGGGACCGCTTTTGTTCCTGATTTACATTAATGACCTCCCCATGAAAGTCTCTTCAACTACTCGCCTCTTTGCCGATGATAGCCTGCTGTATCGTAGAATTAGAAGCCCGGAGGATGCTCGGATACTGCAGGAAGACCTCGACAAACTACAAGATTGGGAGAAGGAGTGGCAGATGTCATTCAATCCAATAAAGTGTGAGGTCATCAGGGTTACAAACAAAAGAAATCCCATCAGAACACCATACCAGATCCATGGCCATGATCTAACAGTTGCCAAGACAGGAAAGTATCTTGGGGTCACCATTTCCAGTGACCTGTCCTGGAATGCACACGTGGATGCCACTGTCAAGAAAGCCAATAACAGTTTATCATTCCTCAGGAGAAACCTCGCCAGATGTCCCAAAGATGTCAAAGCACAAAGCTACCAGACAATGGTTAGGCCTATCCTCGAGTACGCGTCTACGTCATGGGATCCTCACTCCAAAACCAACATCGAGAAAATAGAAGCAGTCCAGAGGCGCGCTGCAAGATTTGTCTACGGTGATTATAAGACAACAAGCAGCCCCAGTCAGATGATTGCTGATCTAGGTTGGGAGACCCTGTGTCATCGTCGAGCCAACGCCAAGCTTGTCATGATGTACAGGATAACATACGGACTCATCGACATTCCAGGACCAGCCTTTCTGCATCCCTCAACACTGAGAACCAGAGGCAACACACTACGCTACCTTGTGCCCTACAGCAGGACAGACGCCTACCGGCATTCATTCTTTCCATCTGCCATAAGACTGTGGAACCAGCTGCCGGAGTGTGTTGTGATTACCCCAACTCTTGATGCCTTCAAGTTGGGGCTGGCCAGCAGGGATTGATCATCAACTATGTACAGTCTGTTTTTATCCTGTTTTTAACCAGCACTTTGTTGACCACACCTCACGACGTCCTTGTACATAGTTCACCACAGTGCGAAGATGCTTCAGAGAAGGCCATGCACTTTATAGGAAGAAGAAGAAGGGGGTTCAAGTCAGTATCAGTATATACAGAGGGACACAACTGAAATTTTCAACTTACCATCATTTTTGGTTGGTTTATTTCTGTGATTTGTCTAATAGGTGCTGATTGAGGTTTTACTTCAGTCTTTCTTGTGAACCCAATATTTCTGCAGATTTCTATGGTTGAATTGTGTGAGAAAGTGAGTTCTGTCTTTCCGTCCTTGGGTGTCACACGTATGTTGCTCAATTTGACCGGAAACTTCAAATTCTGAGCAGAGTTGAATTCGTCCACTTTCTCCGGAGAGAAACTCACGTACCGCACAAACTCTTCGCTAGAAATCTGTATTGTTCCGTCGAAGAAACGAGTTTCAGATTTCTTAGCCTTTTTCACATTGTATGTCTGCTGAATATAGCCTGAAATTGACGAGATTTCATCTACTTTCCTTTTCTTGTCCATTTTGTGAGCGTTTCGTTGTGACAATAACGCGGGAAAACAGAATTGTGGGAAATTTGCGAGGTCGGGTATGAAAAGTGCCGGTATGGCTAAATGGCGAAAGGAACGTTCGGGTGGGATAAAAAGCCCCAGCCGAGCCGAGCTGCTCTAAGCTGTTTTTTAATTCGTTTTTTCTTGTCAGAGTTAAGATTTGGATTGTAATGTACATGTTTTATGGTTATTCCCATACACTTAAAATAAAAACTTCAGCAGTAGAACTTTCTTTAATTTCTAGAAAATTATGTTTTAATTTTCATTTTCACCTCCGCCAGGGGTATGAAAGGCTTCGGGTCGTTTCGGCCGTGAGTCGTTTCGGTCTTGAGACGTTTCGGCCGTGTTTCCATGTTTGCCTATGTTTCCAAAATTGACCTTGACCTAAATTAATCACATACCTTCATCTACTCCATTAGTTGTTTGCATCTACCATTTTTCAGGCCTCAGGCTGCAATAGTTTTCAAACAATCCATAATTTTCACTTTTTCCCATGTAAAAGCCTATGTTTCCAAAATTGACCTTGCCATAAAATAAGTCAAGGTCATCCTAGGGTCATCATTTTATCAAACTATGATGGGCTGGAGTCCCAAATAATACATACGAAGTTTCATGAAAATCGGCCTGCCGGTTCTGGAGAAGAATAATTTTAGTGGTTTTTACCATATATGGGCGTGGCGGCAATCTTGGTCATGTGACCTGGATTTTGCGATCAAACTTTCATTATCTCTACCCATGGATGCTCCACATAAAATTTCACTTTGATTGGCCAAGCGGTTTCAGAGAAGAAGATCTTTGAAAAGTGTGTATGGACGACAGACTGGTCAAGGTCAAGAGATGACCTTGACCTAAATTAATCACATACTTTCATTAGTTGTTTTGCATCTATCACTATTCAGCTCTCAGGCTGCAATAGTTTTCAAAAAAATCCATAATTTTCACTTTTTCCCATGTAAAAGCCTATGTTTACAAAATTGACCTTGCCGTAAAATAGGTCAAGGTCATGCTAGGGTCATTATTTGATCAAACTATGATGGGCTGTAGACCCAAATGCTACATACCAAGTTTCGTGAAAATCGGCCTGCCAGTTCATAAGAAGAAGATATTTGAGTGGTTTTTACCATATATGGGCGTGGCGGCCATCTTGGTCATGTGACCTGGATTTTTGCTATCAAACTTTCGTCAACCCTACCCATGGATGCTACATATAAAATTTCATTTTGATTGGCCTAGCAGTTTCAGGGGAGTTGATCTTTGAAAAGTGTGTATGGACGACAGACAGGCCAAGGTCAAGAGATGGCCTTGACCTAAATTAATCGCATACCTTCATCTACTCCAATTGTTGTTTTCATCTTCCACTTTTCAGGCCTCAGGCTGCAATAGTTTCCAAAAAATCCATAGTTTTCACTTTTTCTCATGTAAAAGCCTATGTTTCCAAATTTGACCTTGCCGTAAAATAAGTCAAGGTCATCCAAGGGTCATCATTTTATCAAACTATGATTGGTTGAAGTCTCCGATGCTTCATACCAAGTTTCGAGGAAATCGGCCCACCGGTTCTGGAGAAGAAGATTTTTGAAGTGTTTTTACCATATATGGGCGTGGCAGCCATCTTGGTCATGTGACCCGGATCTCGCGATCAAACTTCAGTTCCCCCTACCCATGGATGCTCCACATAAAATTTCACTTTGATTGGCCAAGCGGTTTCAGAGAAGAAGATCTTTGAAATTGTGGACGACGGACGCCGGATCATGGCCATCCTATAAGCTCATCTTGTGAGCCATCGGCTCAGGTGAGCTAAAAACGGGGACTCAAAGATACAATAGGCTTCCTGGCGATGGAGATCCCTGGGCGCCAAACAACATAACTGAAAATCTGGAGCAAAAGCAAGTCACCAGTTGAACCCGGGGGTGGGGGTGCAAGCAACAGACAAGAAGCTCCGGTCCCAACCAACTAAAGTGAATAGCTTGAATTTGGGGTCATTATAAAGTCTGACGCCCGATCCACTGGCGGGCAATCAAAACAGGCAGCATAGTTAAAAACCAAGCATGCAGATTTAAGTTATATCATATATACGTTTGTAACGTATAGTGATTTTTACGTATAACGATGTTTCTAAGCTGAAAAGAAAAATTCCTACCTATAAGATTCTTAAATTTGTAAACCAAGTCACCATAAAATTCTCGCAACGAAAGGCCCTCGCGTAAAATCGTCACAGTGTAGATTATATTTTGATCCTTTTGAGATCAGCGAAGGTATTTTGAGAAATCAGAAATTCATTTTCGATTTAGATTCTTTTTCTAACCAATGTTTCATATATTTGGCTCTGTTTGGACAATACAAGACTTTGCATCGACTATCCAGTTGAAAGTTGCAAAATTACGGTATTCTCTTTGGCTCCACTTTGCCAGATCTAAAGTGGTTTAAGTAGCCGAAACCCCTTTTCTCATTAATATGCTCACTACTTTTAAAGGCCTACTTCTGGAGGAGCTAAAATTGGCACCACTGCTTATTCGCTTAATGACCCCTAATTGTGCAAAATGGTCCTTAGATCAAAGGACTGTCATAATGAGGCGATTATCACATCTCTGCAGGGGGTCATCAAGAGGCCCCTAAATGATAATGCCTGTAGTTCCACTGTTATTTGATTTTATGGTCCCTGATAACCTGTGCAATAAAACTGCCTTCTTCTGCAATCAATATTATTTTTATCTGCTTTGGCCCCTACCTGTATTCTGAGTCCTTGTCAGGGCACTAGGTTTACTATTGCCCTGTTCCTTATCTTATGACCCTCAATAGACATGGAAATAGATCTTTAAAGAATCTGTTTTATTTTATTTAAGCCAACATTAAATTTGGAAATCAATTCAGAGTGTCAAAAGTAGATGAATAGGCTTTTGATAGTGTCTGAGATAAAATAGAAAATGTTATTCGAAGTTTATGATACCGATGCTCTGCTGGAAAAGTTTGTCTGTTAAATATTTATTTTGCACGTTGAAGTCCGTAACATAGTTGCAGACTTTAGCAAACCTCATAAATCATGTAAATTGCGAAATATATAGACCATAAGAAGCACGATGAAGAACGTCACCATACAAAAACGGAAAATTTACTGCATCAAAGTCAAAGTCATCGCAATTATAAAGTTTAGAAGAAAAAAGCCATTTTCAATGGAAAGATGGTAACTCACAAAGTGGCTTCGGTATATGTGGTATTGGCTTTATTGAACTGTAGTTCCGGTGGATAAATTTGATTGACCAACATTCAAAATAAGGGTTGTCAATGTTCAAAGGTCATCGAGGTACCTGGAAGTCGAATTAAAAGCATCGATAAAATCAGTTTGATTGTCGTGGTTAAGAAAATCCATGAAATCTCTTTCATAGCAGTATAAAAATAAATTAGAGGGGCTCAATTTGTACTATCGGAATTCCAACAATTCGTCTGTATAACTTGCTTCCAAATCTATTATTTTCCAGGAGATAGGATAAGGCGTCGCATACATTCTGACATGGTCAGAGAGTTATATCGACATTATATCGCCAAATAAAGTGAACCATAGTTTGTAATGCCCTTTTGAAGGTCCACTATCTAATCGAGTTTTTA
The DNA here is from genome assembly GCA_964017185.1 of Rugalucina vietnamica. Taxonomy (NCBI): domain Eukaryota; kingdom Metazoa; phylum Mollusca; class Bivalvia; order Lucinida; family Lucinidae; genus Rugalucina; species Rugalucina vietnamica. The sequence goes on from OZ024872.1 coordinate 65,851,119, forward strand.
TTTAATCAGATTATGTGGCATTGTGGTATACAGAATAGAATATCGTATGTGGACAGGCTCGTCGCATAAGTTGGCATAACGTCTAGAGACTGTATATGCAACAGTAGAGGCACTGCTGACACACTCAAATCAGAGCGACGTAAGGTACCAGAGTCGAGACGTGACTTTTAAATTACTTGGCGTTAACTATGATTTACATACCCGCTAATGTTTCAATCCCGTTATTTGAAACACGTGATTTTACGTTGACACGTAATGTATGATTTTGATTTTTGACCCCTCATCATGTGATGTGACACGCTATTTCTCGAGTTGGCAATTATATTGTAAATCGCCAATCCTCATGTATTGTTTATACGTAACCAGTACATACAATCTGTTATATCGACAACTTGTATCCGCAAGCAAATGTTATTACTTTCAATCGCGATTTGAAGAATTGTGGGTAAGCGACCATGGAGATATTGTAAACAAAACTGAAAATTGGATAAGATAATGGAAAATCGGGTAAGTTAAGTCTACATTTTTCTTTTATTATTGAGAATAACATGTGTGGCACCGATATCTGTGTCATGTAGTGCAACAAACTGTCTAAGGTCAGCTAAAAATTACTTTATGAGGGGAAACCTCTTTGCAGACTCTTGCTAGCGAGCATCCCCAATTTCGGCCCACTTCTAAGTTTGACGGTATATCAATATGCCCAGGGAACATAAACAACCAAATCCAAAGCTTTGATTGTTCTTTAAAAGGCCGTTTTCCAGTTTCCATGTTATTGTTTTCGCGAGTAGGTGTTATTACATCTCCCTGCTAAGTTATTACTTCTTCGGGTAAAAATTAGCAAATGATAAGGTTTCTTACAGTTGATAGTGATGTATTTTTTTAGTTAAAAAATCATTTGGTTGAGAATAAACAACGGCTTTCTTGCAGAAAATTTCATACACTGATAAAAATAAGATGACTTTTCATTTATTTTAATTTTAGCTGTATACTGTGTATATTTTAGTTCTATTGTTATAATCCTACATGCGTTTATTTTCCCCATTTAGTGAAACCCTCTACTGTACGAACTTCTGTGACGCAACCAATCATCTCTATGTTAGTCAATTACCATTAGCCAACGCAGACTACTGACGTGACAGCGCGGAAGAATAACGATAATCAAGGGTCAATTATAGATCGAGCCTTGCCGAACATAGATGCGCTTTACAGCAGTCCAGTCACAGGGCAGAGTTCGACGCCACTTGTAATGTAAGTGCCTTTATTATTCGCAACGTCTTTCCCCGTACACTATGAATATGTTTGTTTGTTTGTTTGTTTGTTGTTTAACGACGCATCAACCCTGATGGGTCATTAGCGTCTAACAAGGTAAAACGTTAAAATATATTGAACTCGTATTAAAAAGTAACACTAAATAAGATATAAATGTCGTTGTAAAGAAACGATATATGAAATGATAAGATTGAAAATTTAAAAATTATATTTTATAAAACAGATTTACTTGTCTAAGAAATGATAAAATCTTTCCAACGGGTACATCTTTGAACAATTCTTTCAAGTTGTTAGCTTGAAAACAAGAAATTCGCTCTGCTGCAAAGTCAGTGCATTCTAAAAGAAAGTGTTTAACTGTGAATGGTGTATTACAGCCAATGCATTTAGGTTCATCTTCTCGCTTTAATAAGTGGGAATGTGTTATTCTTGTATGACCAATTCGGAGACGAGCAAGAACGATTTCTTCTCGTCTCGAAAGTTTATGAATTGCTTTTGGTCGTTTAACGATCGGTTCGACTTCCCTCAACTTATCAAACTTCGCTCCGTTCCAGATTGTTTGCCATTTGTCAAAGATGTACTCGTTAATAAAAGGTTTAAAATTGACATAAGGAATTTTAAAAACTGTTTCTTCTAGATTTAACGATTCTTTAGCGTTCTTATCAACTTTCTCATTTCCATATATACCTATATGACTGGGAACCCAGCAATATATAATTGTTTTCAATTCCGAGATGGTGTGATGTTTTATTAATAGTTTTTGTATTTGAGGGTTTTTGGATGATGTATGGTTTAAGGCCTGTAAAACTGACATAGAGTCAGAAAAAATAATAAATTTGTCCTTTAAGTTACTTTCATGTATGAAGTCTAAAGCTAAGTCTATAGCTTTAGCTTCCGCTGTGAAAATTGAAGAGCCATCAGGTAAACGTAATGTTTTGCAATTGCCGTTTGTAAAAGTAGCACAACCAACTTTGTTTTCTTCTTTTGAACCATCAGTATAAATACATTGATAGACTATGAATATGTAGGGGTCGCTTTCGATTCATTTGAAAGTACCTATACCTTCACTGGTAGTGAAGACAAATGCCATACAAGGGCATTTAACTACTGACATTGGCACAATAGAATCCAAATCATGGCAGTTATTTGATCTCCTTTGCAAATATGCAAGACGATAGCATTTAGATACATTGGCGTCCACTTCTGATTGAGCAATACGATGTAATTATGAAACGCTGATAACTTTATGGCACAAAATGTATAATATACTGTGCCTCATTGCAGAGCGTTTCACACATTAAATGTTTAACGATGCAAATAAAAAAGAAAGATTCTGAATTGAACTTTCCAACTGTTTTCAGAAACATGTTTGTCTGCTACTACTGCCAAGAACAGTATACAACATTTGAAGACATTATCCACCATGCAGTTGTCTTCCACAGCGAAAAACCGCTTAGCATAAAGGAAAACGTTTTCCAGAACCAACAGAAATCCGTTCTGCGTTCTATACATTTCAACATAATACCAAACGAAGAAACACGTAATGTGAAAACGATTATACCCTTTGCAAATAACACAATTAAGGATTGAAATTCAGATTTTAGCTTTCACTGGATGATGAAAAACATTAGGCTGTTTTAATGTCTGTGAAGCCCGAAGGGCGTCTCGGAGACATTAAAACAGCTAATGTTTTTCATCATCCAGTGAAAGCTAAAATCTGAATTTCAATACTTATATTTACAATTTATATTATCAATTAAGTATCAGATTTTAATTGCGCATATCACTGTTCATTTTCATGTTATTTGACATCAAATCCGACTTAACGTAATTTTGGAACAGCCAAAACGTCAAATTTTTGCGCCTTACGTCATGGCGATACGCGACCAACGTCACGACAATAAGAGAAAACAAACATCGTCACTGGATGGGTTTTGACGTCGCCTCGCCCATAGGCGTGGCCTCTAGATCACGTGACATAATGTTTTTCATCGGGAAATGAAGAACATCAAGAAAGATACTTTCATCTAGGGCGATTGCAATAAAAATGTAAATATTCCACATTGTTGACATTGACGATGAATTGTGCATAAAAACCCTACAAAAGAGACAAAAATGTACAGCGACAGAACGACCAGAAAGCTCGTGTGAGGAAATCAGTAAGTCTGTAGCCGTGTCGTTGTCATCACTGTTCCTGATACTACGCATTTCAATGAAATTGACTCGTTTTCACAGATATTACCAGAGGTGTTTGAAACATTAATTGAGGTAACTAAATGTTTTGTTTTTCGCTCAAAAACATAGATTGACGGTACACGTACTGCCTCACCGAGGTGGTTCTAATATGCAACCACAATCAACGTTTTCAGCAAAAGTATTAATAAAGTATAAAAAAAAATATAAAATAAATACCAATTTTTCCATGTGAATTTTTTTTACTGCTAAACAATCTCTCATTTTTGTTTGGGCAGTTTTCATTATCTTAAAACATTCTATTACATTTAGCAGTATGTGGTCCGGTGCCCAACAATGGCATTTGTGCGTTTTTGAAATATAACAGTCTAAACACGTTCAAAGTAAATAAATTATGCACTTTAATACATACATTTAAAAGTATGATATTAATGCTGGACCGGTGGCAATTTTTTAGGAATTTAGAATTCCATGGGTTATGAATAACCTCAAATTTGTGAGATTAATGGCCGATCATGTACTTAATTCGACATGTTGCTAGTCTTGTACAATTAACTATAGTCATGCGCTTTCACCTTATATATCCGTGATCCTTGCATCGCAGATTGATGATATCACACAACATGTGACAAAAGTGAGTGCTATGATTGAAAACCTGATCGATTTGCATGTAACCTACAGCGACGAATTCAATGTCTCGCGGTATGTTGCATCCAAATCAGAAAGGCCTCCAATCTCCGCACCCTTGTTTGTCTCATGTCGGGCGATGCATCAATATGCTCTATAAAACATTTGGTAGTGCTGACGGGTATATAGGGTATTTTAAGTGACCGTTCTCTGCAGATACGGCGTACTGTTACGAGATTGTTTTAAATCAAAATAAACTATTGTTTATTTGTGAATTTAATATTGTTGTAATGTGTAACTTCGGTTACTTCGAATAAAGATTTCTATCACGAATTTTGCTCTGCGTGTTCTTATACTGATACCAAAAGCTGTTTAGTCATGACTTCAAGTATTGATCCTACTAACATTGTAACAACAGTTGCAGTACTGCTCCAAACCAGACTCTCCTTACATGGACGCTATTCACGCGTCACTTGCGTTACCCATTGCGTTCATAGTGTCGCGGACAGACATTTTAAAGTCACAACAATCTGTATTTAACAAAGCAAATAAGTTCGATGTATTGCTTAACTTGTGTTCACATGTCTATGAAATATTTATGTCAAAGTTAACAACAATACCTCATGGTCATGCAGGTCCTATGCCGTCCGAAATATTTTTTCTGGGCATTGCTCACATACAAATCTCTCGCCTTTTTGGATTTTTTGTGCCTCCACAGGCTGGACAGGGTGGAGCATGCAAAGTCGCACCCGGTACATTTAAAGGATTTTTTCCGGGGTGTACGTGGCTCATCCGTTGTCAATTCCTCCTCTGAACCGATCTCACCAGTTATGTTCATTTTCTACCAAAAGAATATACAATATGCATGTACAACCTTCAAAACACTGGAGTCTGCATTATGGAGAGCCGATTAGCATGTACAACCTGAACAAAATGCTTATAAGAATGGCTGTCGTGTGTCTATACTGTTCCAATGTGTATGGATCTGTATGACACATCTTTTGCATGACAGATTACATTTTCAATGCTATCACAGCCACGCATACCCATAGGCACTCTTAATATGTATTCATGGTCGCTCAACATAATGAACGTGATAATTTTACATCAACACATCAACGTGAAGAAACTGTGACATCAACAGTAAGAAACATTATCTGAGCTGTGAGAAACAATAACACTAGCAATAAATAATCAGTGAAAAACAATAACAACGCTTTTTTCTTATATGGTATTTTTGGCTTTGATTCACGACTTAGAAATAATATTTTACTGTCTTTTTGGTTGGAAATATTGCCTGTATACTATCGTAAAACGTAAATAAAAGAAAATGACAGAAAATTTACTTACAACGTCTACTTCTTGTTTTGCCTTATTATGCCTTCTAAAACGGTAAATCGGGAAAAATGCACGCGCAATAGGATAACGGTAAGTGTGAGATTGCTCAAGTAATCTTAAAGATACAGATCGTCCAGAATTAAGAGACAAAACGACATTTCATTATCAGAATCGTCTGCTAATTGTCATTTTACGTACGGATTCATCAACATTTCCAGTAGTAAACAATACCAGCAGCTTGCGAATACAAGTCGTCGATATAACAGGTTGTATGTAGTGGTAACGTCTGGTAGGACAATAGGTCGTTATGTCGTTATTCAAAACCACACAGCGCGGCCATTTTGCAAAATCCATTGGAACCATATTTTGATTGAATACAGCAATCAAGGGAGAAAGCATCATACACACAAAGATGTTGATGTTAAAGTAAAAACAGTCCATCTCTATATATTTCACATGACTCTCATACGTTTGCATCGTAAGAGCATATTTTTATTTGACTTTGAGCTTAAAATTGCATGTTAATTTTATACTCAGTCACGAATAGCATGCACTAAAACCATTTAGTGTTCTAAAATAATTATTGTTCGGAAGGAAGCCAGCGCTACTTTCTGATAACAATGATAAGCATTAGAGCAACTTTTAATTCTCATGCGTTTGGAATCAATGAAACCTGTTGACTGGAATTAGAATGGTGCAGTGATTTGAGATCATGTGTGCCAGTGGACATTATTACGATGACCTTTATGCCATTCGACTTTTCTGCCGAATCTCTCTCTTTGACAAACTGCTTAATATTGTACATTTACATAAAAAGTGAAATGATTCACTTGTGATTATTTACCCGGCGTTATTTACTTATGCAATGGCGTCGACAAAACAATGAAATTAAACCGTTGCATACCAAAAAGATGTGACCAGGGACTTATTCAGTCAGAACCGAATGAAAATAATAAAAAAACAATGAATTGAATTAGAGCCGAAATTAAGCAACGAACAGGAACATGCTGATCCAGACGAAAGCACGAAAATAACATGCCTTATTCTTTCTCGTTGTACCATGAACCTTCCTGTGGCACGGTAATCTCGGGCACATATACATACAAAATCTCGAGACCAAAACATAAATCAAGAAGCACTTCTGCTGAAGAACCGAACTGAAACGGTCAGTAATATAAAATTAAGGGTGGTCGGGTTGGAATATGGGACCCCGCCCATTGAGGCCTACAGAAATAGATGGGCTGCTTGGGCCTCCAGGCAAAGCTTCTACGCTTCTGACTGTCCACTGAGCCTGCCCAGGAAAAGGTTTCAAGTCAAACCATCCATACATATCAGCTTTATTGGCTTAGTTGTGTGGTCATATTTGAAGCACGTTTTTGATGTCATGACGTCCTTTTTTTGTTTGGTACAAGTCCCATAAAATGGAGGCAACGCCCTGAGTAACATGACCATGGCTATTGACTGGGACGCCAAACCGCAACTCAGACTCTAAAGACTTTTACCAGCGCCTAAACTCGCTACAATCTTATTTTCATGATAGAACTCATTGGGTCACAGCTATTTCTAAAATGACTGGAATGAAACCATATTTACAGGTGGGTAATAACCCAGGATCTCTCGATTCGGAGTCCGACGCTCTACCACTACGCCACCATGCTCCCAAAATTGAATATTTATATTGGCAGGGGTAGGTTGGTGGCATGTTTTTATATGCTATTTCGTTTGAATCCTAAAGCCCCGTTTACACATTCACGATTTTTGGCTACGGTGCCGCTACGATTCGCCACGATTTGTAAAATCGTCGTGTACCGTGGTGTACCGTTGTGATTCGTAGTAGAACCGTGGTGAATCGTGATGAATCGTGATGATTCGGGAAACTCCACGGTAGCGCTACGGAAGTTTTAAACTGTTTAAAACATTCTTGGCGTATCGTGGCGAATCGTGGTGGTAATTGGGCGTGGCCTAATTCGTAGCGCAACCGTAGCGGAATCGTGCTTATTCGTACTGACACCGTAGCTATATTCGCGGCTATTCGTGAGAGATCGTAGCCAATCGTGGAGCTCCGTAGCGAAACCGTGGAATCTTTGACACCACGAACTCTCACGATTCACCACGAATTGTGTACGGTTGTCCTACGAATCATCCACGGTTTCGCTACGGAGCTCCGCGATTGGCCACGACGGCTACCGCCGTGAATCGTACTAGTACCGTATCGAACCGTACAAGCACCGTGAGCACTCGTTGTGCCACCGTGGTTAATCCTCCTTGACCGTAGCGTTGCCGTCATGAATCGTCATTGATTCGTAGCGATACCTTACAGACACCGTACTAATATCGTGGACATTCTTACTGGAATCGTAGTCACACTGAATATTTCCACTTTTCGCCACGATTCACCACGATTCACTCCGATTTTTCTGACCATGAGAAATCGGGGTGAATCGTGGTGAATCGTAGAGAAAACCGTGAATGTGTAAACGGGGCTTAATTGATCAAAACCTGGTGTTCGTCTCACGACACAGTCAATAAAACACTGCATTTGTGGAAAACAAGAAATGGAATCAAAGCCTAATCTAGTGATAATAGCTTCCTTATTGCACATTTGGTGACAGGGATCACCGAGGTTAACCCATATTTAACAAATGGATTTTCCCATCACTATCATTTGGGTGAGTCCACTTTCAATTTTAGGGGTCTTAGGAGTGATTTTAATTTTTATCTCATTTTTCGATGAAATTCCTCCAAGCAAACAGAATAGCCCCAGATGGGACGCCGCGTTCTGCGGCGTCGCATCTGGGGCTATTCTGTTTGCCTATGCCCCATAAAAGGGACGCCAGGCTTAAATGAGTTAATGCCAGACTCTAGAAATAAAGCCAACTAACCTAGAATTATTGATGAAAAATTTGTCGAATGTGTCGGATTGCAAGCATGGAGGATTGTAATCTACAATTCATACTTTCAATTGTACTTTTCGTAATAACCCAGTCCACATTTTTAACGCCAAATGTTTTGTCGCCATTCGATTTGCTTGAACTTCCATCTACTCTTGTTATCTAATGTTTGTCAAGCAATAGAACAAGGTAATAAGGAGCATTTTAGGTACAATGCACATAAAAAAAGAAATGATACTATCATCCGTCAACTACACTGCTCAAACTAATTAAAGAAACATTGTAATATGGCCGCCTATCACAAAGACCTCACAAAGATTCAGGACATCCGTTGTATTTTTATCATCTGGGTAGTCAGTCATTCGTTGTAAATTTATGTGGAATATTTGATTGGTGTAATGTCGTTTTTCAGTCCGAGGAACATTTTTTTGTGTAAAACTTGGGCTTTTTTTTAACTTCAAGGCACTATTCAAGATGACAACCGGCATCTTTTCGGACATGCCTTTAAATGTGGGTCAAAGTTTGATTCTTTATATTGTGGTATATGGAAAATAGTTCCTTACAATATACTCAGAGGAAAAAGTTTAGTCAGTAGATTACTATAATGCCCAGCCGCTTGCCTTAGACGTTCCCCTTTATTAAATTTGCAAAGTCAGTCTTTTTTTAATTCTGGAAAGAAACTCCACCAGTTGTCAATTTCGACAGAGTTATTGGCCATTTTCGTAAAACATCATTCTTGTAATTACCCGATAAATGATCAAATCGGCGTTTTGATTAATAGCGCTTTCTGATAGAGATTAATGCCAGTGACAAAAATCCGAAAAGTTCTTTTCAAAATTCAGCCACAGTCTAGAGAAATAACAAGTCAAATATTCATTATTTTTAGATTACCTCCCTTCCATTTAAAACAAGAACGCAAATTGTTGTATGCACTGTGGCAAACCCACATCCGATATTGCAAAAAAGTACAAGTAGGCAAAGATCAGGAAAAGGCGCAATCAGAAAAAGACTCCCACTCCAAAAACCAATGTGGGAAAAAACCAAACTAACAAACAGGTACTTATACCATGAAAACATTTCGTAAGCCGAATGAGCAGCTATTTTCCCAATAGGTGGCCACTCAGTTACCTTAACTTAACTAAAAATATGCAAACATACATAAGGCGCCAACAGCACAAAAATATTTTAAACACCAAGACATAAAACAAAAAGAACCACCACAGAAGTATCGACTTTTATTGTAATCGTTTTTATTGTAAATGTTAGGTTGTATTCACATTTTTATGACTGGTAATTTTGATCCCAAACTATCGAGGGGGTTTGAAGCTATATCGTAACGTTTTAAACTGTCCCAATGGGATTTTACATGTTTTTTCACTGACTAAACTTATGCCGATGAGCATATATTGAGCATTGTGATAAGCAATCCTAAAACTGCGTAGAAGTTAATCCATCATAAAATATTTGGTTAGTTCGTAAAGCTCTCTTTACCGTTATATGTCTAGATACTGCGAACCAACTCGGAGTAGGATAATAATGTCCATGATGTTTTTAACACCAACATTCTTAACTCCATATTGATTGTGTGTTTGTTTGTTTGTTCGGGTTTAACGTCGCTTTCAACATTATCTGTCATATCACGACGGTGTCTGGTTGTGACAGGGAGCTCAATAGTCACTTTTATAGTGCTGCCTCACTGTGGTATCAGATCCCAGAAACTTTTACCTGATACCACCCCCAGTCACATTATACTGACACCGGAGCGACCAGTCCTAGCCCCTCTATGAGTACATAAAGATTATCCTGTCATAACGTTATTATTCAGACGCCTTGCATAATTAAGGCGAGAAATTATCATATGAGGCAAAGTTGGAACTTGCTGCAAATCAAAGCATGTAGTTTCCTGGGTAGCAGGAACTTGGAGCCAAGTGTTTATCATTGTCCTTAGACTCTTGTGTCAACCACTGATTTGAAATTTGTCATATTAAGTTTCTTCATTTGCATTTTTCAACTTCTGTTAGATTTTCATGTTAGGTGCATGAATCTCACATATCCTTTAACGATTTGTCACAGAAGATGGTTAGAGGCTGGAAATTTTGGATTAAGAAAGTGCAGGAATTGTACTTTCCGAGTAGCAAAAACAAAGGCGCTGATGTGCAGCTGATCTGCGCCTTTGTCTCCGCCTATGCAGATTGTTGGTTTTCTCATGCGGCGGCTCATTTATATTTTGATCCCTATTGCCATTTCCAGGCATTTCAGAGACTCCGTTATCTTCTGCCTTTCTACATTTACAGGGCTGTTTCAGTTTTGTTGTGTTGAATACGTATTACATTTTGAGGAAACCTTTGCATTATCATCGTTCATACTTAAATACTTCCTAGAAAATTGTCTCTCGTTTTGTTACTTTTTTTTTGTTTCTTGACGACAATTGGAAATGCGAAGTTCTAAGCAAAATGGGCCAAAGGTCATTTACATATTAAATTTAAAACTTCATTTTCTCAGAAACCACCTGACTAATCCAAGCTAAACTCCACATGGATCATCCTTAGGAAGGGGAAACCTAAGTTTATAGAAATGGTCCAGGTCCAAGATGGCCGTCACGCCGTAAATGGTAAAAACCTTAAAAAGCCTTCTCTGAAAAAATGGTACAAGTTGGCAATGATCAGGAAAATGCACAATCAGAAAGAAATTCCCACTATAAAAACCGAGGTGGGAAAAACTATATTGGCAATTAGGTACTTATTAACATTGAAAGATTTAGTCTTTACTGAACTAGGAATTGGAAATTGAAGTTTACAGTTTAATACTATTTATTGCATAACAGGAAAGCAATGGGTTTGGGCTACAAGTTCTCTCAACCTTAGTTACAGCCCTCCCCCTACAACATATTTACAATGATCAACATGGCAACAACAGTTACAAATTACAATTTTCATATTTACAAAAATAAACAAGGCAAAAATATATAGGATAGGATAGGATAGGATAAGATAGGATAAGATAAGATAAGATAAGATAAGATAAGAAGATAAGATAAGATAAGATACGATAAGAAGATAAGATACGTGTTATATATAATTGATTCAATAATATTGATTCTTTTAAAAGCTATTACTTATAATTTATATATATATATAATCAAAGGGGAGTAACCCAATTAATTAATATATATTTCTTTTTATGTTTCTACAATTTATTATCTAGAACTTTGTAGAAGAATGTCATTGATTATTTTTATCACTGTTATATAATTTAGAAGTATAGAAAATTCTATGAGCACTTTGTGGATAATTCCAGATGAAAATGGAGTGAGTGTTTTTTTTTTACCATAAGTTAAAAATATATTTGGACTATGTATACTGAGATCTCGAAGGGTCTAGTGGACTCTCGTTTAGTCTTGATGGTCGTTGCGGCCTTGAATTCTCTCTGGAGAATTCTAAATTCTCTTTGGAGAATTTAAAAGAACTTTCGTTTAGTTCGTTTCTTTTCTAGAGAAAAGTTTATTATATCATTCTCTAGAAACCTGGAGAATTTCCTTAGATGTATAAATATAGGTCCCAATTCAGTCGTAGGTATTCAGAAATTTGAAGTGATTTAAAGTATATAATTTTGGTTGTTTCACTAGTGTTTTGTGTGGATTAAAATATACATGTGCTCATATTCTGGTTACTGGATTGTGGACTTACATTTGAGGGACAAGGACTTATTTGACATTAACTTTGTAAGTTATTTATTTATTTATTTACTTATCTGTTTGTTTGTTTTTATGTATTTGCAGCATTTATTTGTTTGATTAAATATTGTTAAGTTTAAATTACTTGGTTGTTTTTCGCTGTACCTGTCTAGTTACGCTAGGTCGTAACATACGATAAGGTAAGATCAGATAAAGAAGTTGTCCAGTGAAAGTCTATGTGCTGTGTCGCTCATCAGGGTAACGCGGGTGGCTTGTTAAGTGACTTGACTTGCGTTGACTGTACCTGAAAAAGATAGATGTCAAAGTTAAACAAGTGAGATTGGTCAAATATTTATTTAGTGTATATGTGCTCAAGTAAATCTGCCGGTGGATTGAATGTATATTTGGACATACTGAAAAAGACGAGAGTTATCCTCATCAGATAGTGTTTCTTTGCCTTGTAAGAGTGTACTAACACTAAGGGGATGGAAGTCACGTGAGTTCCGGAATAGGATAATTCTTTGATCTGTATAGCGAACACATTTAAAAAAGTAGTGCTCAGCAGTTTCTTCATCTCTAAGGCAATCACAAATGGAATCAGGTCTTAAGTGATGATAAAACAAGTCATAATTTAAATTACTACAAAGATTTCTCAGTCGAGCATGAATTATAGAAAATTTTCTTTTTCCGTCAATAAAATACCTTGGAACTTTATGTTGCGAATTATGTTTGAGCGTATAGCAGAAGGAGAGGAATGTTTCAGATTCTCTAAGTGAAGCTTCTAAGTTGTTCCATTCATTAATTGCCGATGGAATGCAAGATTTACTGAATGTAGTAGTTGTGGTCGGGATTCTTGAAATATTATTGCTATTTCTCAGTTCATATCTGGATACATTTGAAACTGTTGGTGGTATAAGATCTGAGATGTATGAAGGAACCAAGCCATTTACTGCTTTATACATAAATTTCATTTTCTGATTTGTGCGGCGCTCTTGAAGACTTTGCCAGCCACATTCCTGGTACAGTCTTTTAAGTGTAACAGATTTTGTTAGTCCAGTTACAATTCTTGCTGCCTCATTTTGGAGTTTTTCAAGGGATTCCCGTTGTTCTACAGTGCAGCCATCCCAAACTATACACGAATACTCTAGGATGGGTCTAACGTATGAAATATAAATTTGATTAAGAGAGCGTCGTGAAAATACATATTTGAGTTTTCTCATGATACCTATCATTCGCGATGCACTAGTTAAAATAGAATCTATGTGATATTTCCATCTCATATTTTCACTAAAAGTCAGACCGAGGTGCTTATGCTGAGAAACGAATTTAACAATTACATTGTCGAATAATAATGTAGGATATTCCTGTTCCTGAAAGTATCTAAAAAGCATAGCCTCAGTTTTGTTTGGATTAAAATTAACCAACCACTTTCGCGCCCACTGAGTCACAAGTATCAAATCGTGGTTAAGTATGCCTTCGATATCGCGAATATTTGAGGCAGAGAAGAATAACGAGCTGTTATCGGCAAAGAGTCGTGTTAAGCTAAGTAAGTTTTCAGATATATCATTAACGTATAAAAAGGAATAAAAGAGGGCCCAGAACAGATCCTTGTGGAACTCCTGCTGAAGTAGGTTTTGGTGTAGAAGTAACAAAATTAAAAACAACACTCTGTGTTCTGTCAGACAGATAGCTAGAAATCCATCTTAATAAATCACCTGAAATGCCATGTTGCTCGAGTTTATATAAGAGGCCAGCATGCCATACACGGTCAAAAGCTTTTGATATATCTAAGAAAACCATACAAGAGAATTGGTTGTGATCAAAGGCCTGGCAAATATGATGATAAATGTCAAACAACTGGTGAGTAGTTGAGTGACCAGGAACAAATCCAGACTGATATTTATATAAGAGATTATTATCTGATAAAAAGTTAAATATTCTTTTAAAAATAATGCGTTCCATACCTTTACCAAGATTGCTAAGAAGCGCTACTGGCCTATAGTTTGATGGTAGAAAACGCTCACCTTTTTTGAATAGTGGAATTACATGAGAATATTTATATATTTTGGGGAAGTGATTTTGGTTTAGCAGACGATTATATAAACTAACTAAAGGTTTAGCTAAGGATTTGGCTACAATTTTCATCATTCTATTGCTGATACCGTCCGGACCAGAGGCTTTATGTATGTTTAGTGTTTCGAGCATATCGATAACTTCCTGTTCAGTAATCACTATTTGATCGAGTTTGGCTTCAGTTTTGGGATTCAGAATAGGCAATACGGGTTGTTCTTCGGATATTGTGGAAATTGACGTAAAATATTCATTTAAACAATTTACTTTCTCATGATCAGTTACATACATCTTTGTTTCATCATTTTCATTAGTTATGACTAGCGGTGGGATAGAACCAGAAGATTTGTTTTCTTTAACAAAATGCCTGACAATTTTCCAAAAATCTTGCTTATTGTTTGACATGGTATCTGTTAAGTTATCTTCCAAATTACTGTAAAAGAGTTCCTTGGCATGTTTCTTAAGATTATTTACTTTATTACGAGCAGATTTATATGCTTGCCAGTGTGCCGGATTATGAGATTTTAAGGCTTGTTTCCTAAGTTTGTCCCTAAGTCTAGAGTGTTTTCTAATTGTAAAATCATACCACGGTTTGTCGTCAGTATGGATAGTAACTAATTTTGAGGGTATACATTCATTTATCAGACCAAGAAAAGCTTCTTCAAATTTTTTGGCAACATCATCTATAGGTGCATCATTTATAAAAGTCCAGTCGTGAGTTTCTATTTTATCCCTTAATTCTTGATAATTGCCTCTGCTGTATAGCCAAACAAGTCTCTTATAAGACGTAGATACTGGATACTCAAATGGTATTGTGATAAATGTAGCTTTATGATCACTTATACTTCGAGGTAAGTCAACAACACCTTTGTCTAAGACAGAATACTCAGAAGGAATTAATATGGGGTCTAGAAGTGCAAAGTCTCGAGTGGGTTCTTCTATAATATTACGAAAAGAGTTTATTAATAATACGTCCTTTAAATAATGTTTGTTGTCATTTAGTAAATCATCATTAAAATCCCCTACAATTATTACGTTTTGAGATATGTCTAAAGCTGATTCAATATTGCGGTTTAGTTGCTCGAAAAAAGTGGCATCAGATGTTTTAGGACTGTACAACACACCAAGAAGAAATGACTCAGACTTTTGCTTAATCTTAATCCAGATACTCTCGTTCCAGTATATTTCCAGGTCAGCAATTCTTTGACTAATAATGTTATTATTTAGATATATTAAGATACCCCCACCATGGTTAGTTCTGTCTTTCCGATATGGCGTACCGTATAAATTGGATAAAAGAAGTGATGAAGAATCTACACTTGCGTCTAAATGAGTTTCGGTGAAACATAATACATCAAAGTCTAATAAATGATTTTTGATAAACTCTATTTTATTTCGAATGCTCCGAATATTTGAATGAATTATGGATAAACAATTTTCAGTAGGACCCGGGTTACTCTCTATATCTCCGCTCAGCAATAGCAACAATGTCAAGAGAGTATATGCCATAACAATAAAATGCACATTGTTAAAACAAAAAGTTAAAACTTTGTCAATTAGACGGCTACATTGTTTCATAGCGCGTATTATAAAATAGAACGAAAATAAGATGGACAAACTCACCTTGCAAACGCAGCCAAGTCTTTGACATCGGTTGTAGAAAAGGAAGTTTACCCAGGGATCACCTCAACATTTTAAATAACACTTGTGTATTGAACTGATAAAATACGGGGTTGATACCGGACTTTCTGTTTGTCTATTTGATTTGTTATTTTACGTCCCAATAGACAGATATGGGCATGTCGGAACATCGATCTACCATTGGGATGTCATTACATGCAAAATGTGCTCAGTCAAATCTGACTACCCAAGTAAAAACGAACAAAGGTATGAATGGTTTGACTAAAGCACTTTTTTCTGGTCAGGCACAGATATTCTTCTCGTAATTAATTTGGTCGGTTACAATCTTTGCCCATCTATTTCTCATGCCTGAAATTGGCAGGGACATGGTACCTTTCCTTGCCTTTGTGTAAAAAGACTTTACTTTATATTACCACAGCGCAACATGCAACTGCCCGTTCCAGCGCCAGCCCATATGTATACGACATCAGTCTGTCATGATCGACTCTTCATATTATTCGCAATATTGTGAATTAAGTCAATTGAAAGAGAGGGGCGGGGCGGTAGTCCTCTTCAAGCATGCCTACAAATTTTGTTCAAAGGTAAAACGCCGATGATAACAAAGTTAAAAAACAATGAAGAGAAAAAAGGTGCCTGTTTAAGTATAGGTACAAACATTGAAACGATCCGCAAATCCCTCTGTATATTTTAGCTCCAAAATACGAACAAGAGCTGATCTATACCAATATAGATTTCTGGCAATTTTAACAAAATAAATAACGTTGAAACTGTCGATAGGAACATCCCCCTTACCATTAATATGTTCACTGCTCTTAAAGGATCTCAGTTTTATTTTGTATTTCATATGTTTTAGCCATGCCACAAAATGACATTTAAGGTTAATTAACACACATTTATTAAGTTTGTTACGCACTGAAACGTTACGCTTTCTAACGACAAGATAACAGTGTTAACCAGCAATAAATACGGATAATAAGTAATTAATGGGTTGGTAAGTAGGTCTACTCAAAGTCGAAGCTGCTGCTGCTGCTGACACCGAGCATTTTCAATAGCTTTGAGACTTTTTTGGTTATGAATTTATATTTTTTGTTCTAATAAGCTCCATGGTGCTAAGCGTTCGCTTTTTCCATTGGTATTTTATCCTCCTTGTCATCATTCTGTGGCCGAATAGTATAATTTTATTGTGTATCATCAGTCGGTTCCTTTCGTTCCCCATCATTTGACAATGTCGCGTCCATGTCATCTCTGACATTTGTTGCGCCATTTGCTGGCACCACAAAGGTATAGAGTAACGTTTTGCAGGTCATTATCTACAGTTTATATAAATTTATTTATTGTGCGTGCTAACAATCTCGAAACGTTTGCTCAGTGTCGACTCCTTATTGCAAAACGTCCGCCCATTATAACATGCCTATAATAACATATAAATATTATAACTTAATATCTTGGAAGAACTTACTAAATGTTATGAACCACTGCAGAAGCTGAGGGTGAGGTTAGGATCCTGTAAAACCGGTTTAAGCCCGCCAGTAACTTTGTGTTACTGATCGTTCCAAGGCGATACTTCTGTGGTGGTTCTTTTTGTTTTATGTCTTGATGTTTAAAATTTTTGTGCTGTTGGCGCCTTATGTATGTTTTCATGTCAGGTCAGTTTAACTGCTACTGTAACATGTAATCAGTACTACCTGTTGTCATGCGGTGCAGATGGGGCTCGTTAGCCTTGGAAGGCAACTCATCTAGGAGTTAAGCTAGTTCTCTACACAAAAATCTAGCTGGGCAGGGGGAACTCATTAGTCTTGGTTGACAGCCCTCCTAGGAGTTTACAGGTCTCTAAACAAAACCTAAGAAAGTGTAGATGGAGCTCTTCAGCTGTGGCCAGCAATTCATCTAGGAGAAGGAAACTCCAAAATCAAACCTGTGTGTCTGGATATGCCTAGTCCAGATATGCAAAGACTGTTTCGGTAGATGGAGCGGAAGAAATCATCTGATTCAACGGTTCAGAAAGCGATACAGCAACATGTTGTGGAACATGCAGAGCGTGACAAGGCACTAAAGATGTTACGGTCATCCACTGCATCCAAACCCAACTCCAGACGTCTTGACCTGTGTCTTGCCTCTGGGCGCAGCTGGGCGAGGACTAGAGAGTGAGGTTGACGTTGCGCACCTCTTCCTCACTATAATCCAATTTCATAGCGCATGTCATCTTATTTCTCAACACACAAGCACTTGCATACACAACAATTTCATCACACTTGCACCCACATACCTACAAAGTCCTGTGGCGATGGGCGAGTGGCGAAGCAACAGGTGTAGGACACACTGGGAGCTGTAGTTGCAGACCTGCACACAGGCGGCTCAGTTCTAATGGTCGCTTTCTGTGAGGGCTAGAAAAGGTGCCTTAAACAATTGCCTGCTTCAAACCCCCTGGCTGGTTAACCGCGATCAGCGGGGATCCCCTTAAGCGGTCGAAGTACAAAGAAAAAAACTAGAGTAATCCCCTTACGGATTGGCGCATGGAATGTGCGCACTTTAATGGATAGTGCTGGGTCAGATAGACCACAGCGTAGAACGGCCCTTGTGGGCAGAGAACTTGGGAGGTATGATATACAGATAGCTGCACTGAGTGAGACTCGGTTCGCAGATGTTGGGGGGATCAAAGAAGTTGGTGCTGGATACACCTTCTGGAGTGGACGCAAAAGTGAAGAGAGGCGTGAAGCAGGAGTTGGCTTTGCCATCAAAACAGAACTTGTTGGTAAGCTGTCAGGATTGCCAAAAGGCATTAATGACCGTCTAATGACATTGAGACTTCCTCTGTCAGGCAATAAACATGCAACTATTGTCAGTGCTTATGCACCCACAATGACCAATCCAGATGAGGTCAAGGACAAGTTCTATGATGACCTAGACAATGTTATTTCTGCAACACCCCGCACAGACAAGCTTATCCTTCTTGGCGACTTTAATGCCAGAGTGGGTACAGACCACCAGACCTGGGAAGGAGTTATAGGTCCAGAAGGGGTTGGAAAGTGCAACAGCAATGGTCTCTTGCTTCTCAGGAAGTGTGCTGAACATGATCTTCTAATCACCAACACAGTCTTCCGTCTACCTAATAGGAACAAAACATCCTGGATGCATCCCCGTTCCAAACACTGGCATCTCATAGACTATGTCATAGTGCGGAGAACAGACAGGCAGGATGTTAAAGTGACAAAGACTATGTGTGGTGCAGACTGCTGGACAGATCATAGACTGGTTGTCAGCAAACTCAACCTAAGAATACAGCCTGCAAGGCGACCTCAAGGCAAGAAAGCTCCTAAGAGACTGGATGTCTCAAAGCTGAATAAAGACAGCATGAGACAAGATTTCTTAACAGACATTTGCAACCAACTGGATGCAATGAATCTCAGTTCAGAGGACCCCGAATAAAACTGGACAGTTTTCCATAAAACAGTTCTTTCTTCAGCTGCAAGCACCTTAGGCCATTCATCTCGCAAACATCAAGACTGGTTTGATGAGAATGATGATGAAATTTAGAGGCTTCTTGAAGAAAAGCACCGTTTGCTCAAAGCACATCAAGATGATACTAGCTCAGTATCAAAGAAAGCAGCCTACAGCAACATTTGTAAGACAGTCCAGACCAAGCTTAGGGACATGCAAGATTCCTGGCTGAGGAAGAAAACAGAAGAAATTCAGTCTTTTGCGGATAGAAAGGACATGAAGAAATTTCATGATGCACTGAAAACCATTTATGGTCCAAAGAGTTCTGGAGCCACCACATTGCTCAGTGCAGATGGAAACACTCTTCTCACAGATAAAGAAGCTATCTTGGAAAGGTGGGCAGAACACTTCAATAGTGTGCTTAATCGACCATCAAGCATCAGTCAGGATGCAATCGACAGACTTCCACAGATAGAGTGCAATGTTCTGTTAGATGAATTTCCTACCGTTACGGAAACAAGAAAAGCAGTTCAACAACTATCATCTGGCAAAGCCCCAGGTGCAGATGTAATTCCTGCCGAAGTTTACAAGGCTGGGGGGCTACCCATGGCAGAGAAACTGACAGAGTTGTTTCACTGTATGTGGAGGAAGGAGGCTATCCCACAAGAATTTAAGGATGCATCCATAACCCACCTATACAAGCGGAAAGGAAATCCTCAAGTCTGTGACAATCACAGAGGCATCTCCCTCCTATCAATTGCTGGGAAGATACTTGCAAAAATTCTGTTAAATCGTCTGAATGCTCATCTTGATCAGACGGGACTTATCCCAGAAAGTCAATGTGGATTCAGAAAAGACAGAGGGACAATAGACATGATCTTCACAGCAAGACAGCTTCAGGAGAAATGCCAAGAACAGAATGTAGATCTATACATGACGTTTGTTGACCTCACCAAAGCTTTTGACACTGTTAGTCGTGATGGACTCTGGAAAATCATGGCCAAGTTTGGCTGTCCACCCAGATTCATAGCTATGGTGCGGCAGTTTCATGATGGCATGCAGGCACGTGTGCAAAATGATGGAGAGTTCTCTGAACCATTTGAAGTAACAAATGGGGTCAAACAAGGCTGTGTTCTTGCACCAACACTGTTCAGCATGATGTTTTCTGCCATGCTTATGGATGCTTTTCAGGACAGTGACACTGGTTTTCCAATCAGGTACCGTTTTGATGGCAACATATTCAACCTCAGAAGGTTGCAAGCCAAAACTAAGGTCCAGACTGATGTGCTTGATGAGCTCCTCTATGCAGATGATATGGATAAGAATGCCAACACAGAGGCAAAAATGCAAAGAGCCATGGATCAAGTCTCACAGTCATGTGATAACTATGATCTCACAATCAGCACAAAAAAGACAGAGGTTGTACACCAACCAGCCCCCGGAAAACCATATAATGAACCAACCATCACTGTGAATGGGCAAAAACTGAAAGTTGTTGACAAGTTTACCTACCTGGGAAGCACTCTCTCCAGAGCAGTGCATATTGATGATGAGATCACTGCCAGAATTGCAAAAGCTAGTGTGGCATTCGGAAGACTCCGTGCAAATGTCTGGGAGCGAATGGAATCAAGCTTGACACCAAGCTGAAAGTCTACAAGGCTGTGGTACTGCCAACCCTCTTGTATGCATGTGAGACCTGGACAGTATACCAACGCCATGCAAAGAGACTTAACCTGTTTGAGAAAGTTGTTAAAAATCAAGTGGCAGGACAAGATTCCAGACACAGAGGTCCTGACGAAAGCAGGGATGCAAAGCATGCTTACTGTCTTAAAGCTAGCACAGCTAAGATGGACTGGCCATGTTATAAGAATGCCTGATGCGCGACTTCCAAAGAAAGTTTTCTATGGAGAACTACAGGAGGGAAAGTGCTCTCAAGGTGGCCAGAAGAAACGCTACAAAGTTACCCTCAAAGCCTCTCTGAAGGATTTCGAAATACCAATGGGGTCCTGGGAACAGACTGCACAGGAGCGATCAAAGTGGCGAGGTCTCATCAACAAAGGAGCAGCTCTCTATGAAAAGAAGAGAATCTGTGAAGCTGAAAGAAAGCGAAGAGAGCGCAAAGCCAAAACAAATGTGCCACCAGCAGACGCTATGACATTGACTTGCTCTACTTGCAACCGACAGTTTAGAGCCAGAATTGGCCTAGTCAGCCATCAAAGAACTCACCAACACACATCAGCACAATTCAAGAAATAATGATGGTCTTTTTCATTAGTGAGAGACGAACTATCATGTTTTCATATTTTTAATTAAGTTAAGGTAACTGAGTGGCCACCTATTGGGAAAATAGCTGCTCATTCGGCTTACGATATGTTTCATGGTATAAGTGCCTGATTGTTAGTTTGGTTTTTCCCACCTCGGTTTTTGGAGTGGGAATCTCTTTCTGATTGCGCCTTTTCCTGATCTTTGCCTACTTGTACCTTTTCAGACAAGCATGCGATGATTCCTCAATAAATTGTCAACATTAGATTCCGCTCTCCGCTTAGATTAAGCCTTTCAATGCCCTATACTAAGAAAACATATCGTAAGGAGGTACAAGTAGGCAAAGATCAGGAAAAGGCGCAATCAGAAAAAGATTCCCACTCCAAAAACCGAGGTGGGAAAAAACCAAACTAACAATCAGGTACTTATACCATGAAACAATCGTAAGCCGAATGGGCAGCTATTTTCCCAATAGGTGGCCACTCAGTTACCTTAACTTAACTAAAAATATGAAAACATACATAAGGCGCCAACAGCACAAAAATGTTTTAAACACCATGACATAAAACAAAAAGAACCACCACAGAAGTATCGACTTGGAACGATCAGTAACACAAAGTTACTGGCGGGCTTAAACCGATTTTACATGGCCATAACCTCACCCAATCCCAATAGGCTGCCACTCAGTTACCCGAATTTAACTAAAATATGAAACATATAAACTGATTGAAATGAAACTAGGTATGGAGCATTTGGGACTCTGTCTCACCACCTTAGGTTGACATTTACCTATTTTATGGCATGGTCAATTTTGGTCACATAGGCGTTTAATGGACAAAAGTGAATACATGGCTTTTCAGAATGTTTTGTAGCCTGTGACCTGAAATATGTAGATACAAACCTTGCTGACATCTTGTGCTTTTGCCATGTGCAAAACTGTGCTCTTCAAAAGGAGAAAAAGGATTTATCAACAAACAAAATGGTGGCCGCTCTTGTCATATTTTATGGGTGGCCGAAGTTCTTTGCCAATTTTAAGCGCTATTTTCGTATAAAAAGAGAAACATACATATGCATACAAGTAAACATTCGTCGCCGATTTATAAAAGGTCAATGATGAGGGTTCATTACCTGAAATTGCGGAATATTCAGGAATATATACCCCCCCCCCTTTTGAACATTTTTACTTCCAAGGGAGCTAGCTTGTATATTTTATTTGCTATTACTGCAGCTGGTGTTGTGCCGTGTGGCAGCCCTAAAAGTCTCCCCGTAGATCATCAATAAAAGTGCAGATTATACTTTGAGATCAGTAAGAATATTCTTGGTATCAAAATGTATGTTAAGGGCAACCTTCTAAACAATGTTATGACTATTTAAACCCGTTTAGGCATGCGTCTTTGATTTAGACTTCCCAAGAGTAAACTTTTGAAATTGCAGTATATTTATCTGGCTTTCGTCGCCGGTTTATAAAGGGTCACTGGTGAGGGTCCATTGCCTGAAATTGCGCAATATGGCTCATACTGCCCTCGTTTGAACATTTTACTGCTTCCAAAGGATCTAGCTTGTATATTTTATTTGCTATTTATTTGCAGCTGGTGTTGTGCCTTGTGGTGGCCCTGTAATGTCTCCCCGTACATCATCTATAGTACAGATTATTTTTTTCTTTCGGTTCTTTGAGATCAGTAAGAATATTCATGTTATCAAAATGTATGTTTAGAGCAATTTTCTAAACAATGTTATGACTATTTGAGCCCTTTTAAGCACGCGTCTTTGAATAAGACTTCCCAAGTGTAAACTTTTGAAACTGCGGTATTTTATGTGGCTTTAGTCACTGGTTTAAAAAGGGTCAGTGATGAGGGTTCAGTACCTGAAATTGTGCAATATGGCTCACACTACCTCCCTTTGAACATTTTCACCGCTTCTAAAGAATCTGGCTTGTATATTTTATTTGCTATTACTGCTATTATGTAACTTGTCGCGGCCCTAAAACGTCTCCCCGTACATAATCCATAGTGCAGATTATCTTTTTCTTTCCGTCCTTTCAGATCAGTAGGAATATCCAGAGTATCAATGTGTATGTTTAGAGCAGTCTTCTAAACAATGTAATGATTATTTGACCCCGTTTGGCATGCGTCTTTGATTTAGACTTTCCAAGTGTAAACTTTTGAAATTGCAGTATATTTATCTGGCTTTCGTCGCCGGTTTATAAAGGGTCACTGATGTGGGTCCATTACCTGTATGCTTTATTTGCTATTACTGCAGCTGGTCGCCGGTTTATAAAGGGTCACTGATGAGGGTTCTTTACCTGAAATTGCGCAATATGGCTCATACTACCTCCCTTTGAACATTTTCACTGCTTCCAAAGGATCTAGCTTGTATATTGTAATTGAGCCGCCACATGGGAAAACCAACAATCTGCATAGGCGAAAACAAAGGCGCAGATCAGCTTCGCAGTAACTGCGAAGCTGATCAGCGCCTTTGGTTTCGCTACACGGATAGTACAATTCCTCTACTTTATAAATCCAAAATTTCAAGCTTCTAGCCTGCTTCTGTGCTTGTACAGCTCGGTTTGTGTCGGACCTGTTCGGAAACGACATTGTTGGTTTTCCCACGAGGCGGCTCAATTATTAATGGTTGTTGTTTACATATCTTATATTTGAATTGTAATAAATTCAAGAAGAATGGGTTCTATCGATGGCAAATATAACTATTATACAACGGTGACATAAAAACAGAGCCCCATTCTGAGAACGTTTGCGATCATTATCAGTTGCACTTGGTAGCATGTCATCAAACTTTGTGGTGATTGATTCTTCATGGACGGATCTCATCTTGATTGTTAATCTTGTTGCACACTATGGACTGTGTGTCCTCATATGTTTCAGATTCATCACTTGATGTTTCTGTTGTTAGGTTTGAACTACTGACGGGTAAGCAACGATTAGCACCAACTTGCTCCACTCCGTTTTCGGCAACGATACATTGGCTTTTGGTGCCAACTTGCTCAGCTCCCTTTCAAACAATAATGGCAACATCGCAACAACTGGCTTTACTTTCTTTTGATCAACGATGCCTTGGCTCTTTACAATAATTTGCTCAATCCCTTGTGGATCGACGATGTCGGCCCCGCCCATTGCGTACTAAATAAATTGACTGGCTGATTGTGCCTCCAGGCAAAGCTTATACGCTACTAACTGGTTAGATCTGAATCTGCTCAGAAAAAGTTGTTGAAATTCAAACCATCCATCCATATTAGCCTTATTGTCTTAGTTCGGTGGTTATAATTGAAGCACATTTTGGATGGTTTTTTTTTTTTTTTTTTTTTTTTTTTTTTTTTTTTTTTTTTTGGTAATACTTTCAGTCTCAATTTCGGATATTTATTTTGCATCCTTGTTATGGACCAGTCATTTGCCTATCCGTGTTGTCACGCCGTTTCTCAATATATGAGCCGCGTCGTGAGAAAACCAACACTGTGGTTTATGAACAGGTTCGACACTTATCGAGCTGTACAAGCACAGAAGATGTCTAGAAAGGTACAAGTAGGCAAAGATCAGGAAAAGGCGCAATCAGAAAGAGATTCCCACTCTAAAAACCGAGGTGGGAAAAAACCAAACTAACAATCAGGTACTTATACCATGAAACATATCGTAAGCCGAATGAGCAGCTATTTTCCCAATAGGTGGCCACTCAGTTACCTTAACTTAACTAAAAATATGAAAACATACATAAGGCGCCAACAGCACAAAAATTTTTATACACCAAAACATAAAACAAGAAGAACCACCACAGAAGTATCGACTTGGAACGATCATTAACACAAAGTTACTGGCGGGCTTAAACCGGTTTTACATGGCCATAACCTCACCCTCAGCTTCTGCAGTGGTTCATAACATTTAGTTAGTTATTCGGTCCTCGTAGAGACTGGAAGTCTTGAATTTAGAAAGTAGAGAAATTGTACAATCCGTGTAGCACAAACAAATATGCTGATCAGCTTTGCAGTTACTTGTGTCTTGGTGGATCCAGTGCAGTAGCTGAGGGCGAGGTCAGATGTCCTTTAAACTAGTTTGTCTCCTAGTAAATGTATATATATTACTGCTGACACTTCCAGGGTGTTGTGTGTGTGTGTGTGTGTGTGTGTGTGTGTGTGTGTGTGTGTGTTTTAAACTGTTTGCACTGTGTATTTATTATATGTGTATTCATATGTTTAATTAAGTTCTGGTAACTGAGTGGCCACTTATGGGAAACAGTTGCTCAGATGCTTACAGAGTCTTTCCTTATTAGCTCACCTGAGCCGAAGGCTCAGCTTATAGTATACCCATGAGCTTATAGTATACCCATGCTCCGTCGTCTTTGTCGTTGTTCACACTTTTCAAACATCTTCTCCTCTGAAACCGCTTGGCCAATCAAAGATGTGGAGCATTCTTAGGAAGGGGGAACGAAAGTTTGTATAAATGGTCCAGGTCACATGAGCAAGATGGCCGCCATGGCTATATATAGCAGAAACCTTTAAAAATCTTCTCCAAAACCAGAAGGCCTGTGATTTTGAAACTTGGCAAGAAGCATCAGACACTGGAGCTCTGCAAAGTTTGTATAAATCATGACCCTCGGATGACCTTGACCTATTTTAAGGCAAGGTCAACATAGGTCGCCGATGCATTTTAATGGGGAAATTTGTTAAAATATTTGAGGGACAAAACTTGCAGGAAATGGGCAAATTGACAGAATATTTATGTTTATGAAAAAAAATTGTCCCTAGGGGGTTGTCTGCCCTTGCCCCAGGGCTATATACATGTACATGACCATAATATACAAACATCATCTGCTCTGAAACCGCTAGGCCAATCAAAGCCAAACTTTATTTGGAGGATCATTAAGAAGGGGCTATGAATGTTTGTATAAATGGTCCAGGTCACATGACCAAGATGGCTGCCATAGCTATAAATAGCAAAAACATTTAAAAATCTTTTTCTCCAGAACCAGAAGGCCTATGATTTTGAAACTTGGCATGAAGCATCAGGCAATGTAGCTCTACAAAGTTATTTAAACCATGACCCTTGGATAACTTTGACCTATTTTACGGCAAGGTCAACTTAGGTCGCCCATGCATTTGAATGGGGAAAATTGCTGAAATGTCATTTGAAGGGCAAAACTTGCAGTAAATTGGCAAATGGACTGACGTTTTATGATTTGAAAAAGAAATTGACTCCAGGGGTCGCTCTGACCCGGCCCTGGGGTTATATACATGTATATTACCATTCTAGTCAAACAAAAAGGTACAAGTAGGCAAAGATCAGGAAAAGGCGCAATCAGAAAAAGATTCCCACTCCAAAAACCGAGGTGGGAAAAAAACAAACTATCAATCAGGTACTTATACCATGAAACATATTGTAAGCCGAATGAGCAGCTATTTTCCCAATAGGTGGCCACTCAGTTACCTTAATTTAACTAAAAATATGAAAACATACATAAGGCGCCAACAGCACAAAAAACTTTTATACACCAAGACATAAAACAAAAAGAACCACCACAGAAGTATCGACTTGGAACGATCAGTAACACAAAGTTACTGGCGGGCTTAAACCGGTTTTACATGGCCATAACTTCACCCTCAGCTTCTGCAGTGGTTCATAACATTTAGTTAGTTATTCGGTCCTCGTGGTGAATCTCTAACTAGTCAATGAATCATCAAGAACAAACAAATAAATCATGATAAACATCCTGATGAATCAAAAACCAGGACTCACAGACTGAGAAAGCTGCCCGACGATGGAGATCCCTAGGCGCCGAATAACCTACTAACTCCGGAGCAAACGAAAAACACCAGTTGGACCCCGGTGGGCCAAGCAACAGACAAGAAGCTCCGGCCCCAACCAACTAAGCTCCGGCCCCAACCAACTAAAATGAATAGCTTTATGTCGGGGCCATCATAGAGTCCGACGCCCGACCCACCGGCGTGCAATTAAAGAAGGCTGTCGCATAACATTCATGTTATAACCTATACGTCTGTAACGTGTTATGATTTTTCTGAACTGAAAAGAAAAATCATTAATTCCTTTAAGTTTCTTAAATTTGTAAACCAAGTCACCATAAAATTCAGGTTCCGAAAGGCCCTCACTTAAAAGTTTATTGATATATATCTCAGGTTTCTGGTGTTACAGGACCATTGGTTTATTAGTAAAACTATTATTTTTCACTTGTGTACTCTTCTTTTGAAAATCAGACACGAATGCACAAAGCGTATGTTTTTGTTGTTAGTTACACAATGCCTCAGTATTCGCCCAAACTGTCTGGCCTTGATGTCTAATTATATAGAGTTATTTCTATCGTATATTATTTGATTTAAGCAACAACACGCATTGCTGCTTCCATTCAGAAACTAGATTAATGTGGGAGTGGAACTTAACGTAAACATATCTGCTATGTCAAATATATAGTTCCTTTTCCTCATGATTTGCGACAACTTGGAACTGTTGTAGTGTACTAATGTCACTTTGATATCTTCAGAAGTAGAAACGGGATATCAAGGAGCTGCAAACGGTTTGTCTCTTCAAAGTTCGGTTTTGTCAAAATTCTATTTGCACATGATGCAACTTATTTCAAAAGGGCAATTGCCAACAAAGTTGTAGATTAAATGAGCTGCGTCATGAGAAAACCAACATTGTTGCAAAAACAAAGCCGCAGAATTGCGAAGCTGATAAGCGCCTTTGTTTTCGCTACAGAGATAATACAATTCCTCCTCTTCCTAAATCTCTTGTGGCTGCACAGGCCAATTTGTGTCGGATGTGGTAGGAAACTCGGATTTTCTAATGTCATGGCTCAAATGTCCTCAGTAAAGGCACTGATTCCCAGTTCTTCTTTTCATTCAATGACACGCTTAATTACAATCACGTATTATGTTATTACCGAGAAATGCAAACTGTCTCACTGTATTTATTTGTTTAAATTGAGATTTTAACGTCCCAGTCAACATTTTTTCAGTCATTTCGGAATGGAACCACCGCTGCATGTGTACTAACCAGTACTCTGGGGAGTTAATGCTCTTGCTCAAGGTCACAACACGGTGCCGCCAATTGGGAATGGGGGCCTAGAACCCAGGACCTCCAACACAATAATTTTTCAGTCAAGTTGGGACGGATTCAACACTTTCTTGGTGTTAACCAGTGCTCTGGGGAGATAATGCTCTTGCTCAAGATCACAACACGGTGTCGCTGGGTGGAATCGAATCTAGGACCTCTCGTGCACTACAACTACATGTACGCCACCGCGCTCGCCTAGGTACATCGCTGCGTTTGTGTGTGTCCCTTATCAATGACGTTAATAGGTACGTATTAGATCGTTGAATTTTAAAAGACCCATCCCGTGTCAATGGACGTCTACCTGTTAAGCAAACACTGGGGAAAACCGTCCACGAGTTTTCATCCTTGGTGTCCGAAAATTTATCTGTATACCAATTCTTATTAAATACAGACCAACTTTGTTAGTTTAACGCTGCCGTTAACCCTTCAATTTGTTAACTATACTTAAAACCATTAAAAACGCAACTGATATACAGGTTATTTCTACCTTTCAGGGACACCTTGTGCGCTTTGTTTATAGCGAAGTCAGCTTGCCCCTCGCCCGAAAATCGTTCAGCGAAAACTGAACTCAATTTAACACTTCTGGTTGATTTTTGGGTGAAAAATGACAAAATCATTAAAATTTGATTTTAAACCCATTCAACCTTGCATAGCAACCATATTTCAATGCAGAAGTATGCGGCCGAATACCAGCAACAAAAAAACGGTGTAATACCGACAATTCCACCTGATGGAATGACCAAGATTAATTTCCAAATGTTCAAATTTTCAAAAAAATACCACCGATTTTGAGAATCTACCGAAACTTCAATAAAACAGTATCATTCCATAGTTTGGACACAGGAGATGTTACGTTCTAGCATATGGGTCCATTTTATGACAGTTTTAATTTTCAAAAATGGCATTCTTGAATTCACTTCCGGTTTTCATGTACTGACTTTGATGGCCTTTTATAAGATCAAAACTTGAAAAAAAACAATCTACGGAATGGTTTACATAGACTTTAGAGCGATATTGGCATTGACCGAAAGTTTGAACACAAAAGAGCTAGTCATAAAGGTTAACGTATAGCTGGATTGATAAGGTGCATTTGCTTTCGTTTTGTCCATGTTTGAGTTGTGTCCCTTAATCGACAAACGCAGATCGCTTTACTTCACTTGCTAATTTAGCACAAAACGAATATGGCCTTCATATCGGGACGACAATTTCATGATTTTATATAATAACATTGTGAAAATATCCAAGAATCGTTGGATAGGTTATATGCTGAAAGTTGCGTTTTTACTGGCTTCAAGTATATATATTCAATAGCAAATACAGTTATATTTGTTGGTAAAATGTGCACTGCAAAGGATTCTCACATATTATCAACAAAAATAACGGTGTATTTGTAATGTTGCTATTTGAAATTTTAACGAATCGTTAACTAACGATGTCGTTAATTTTGAACAACTGGCACCTTGATAACAGTTTGCAAAGAAAAGGGATCAACGAAACCCAGATCGAACATTATTAAAATACGCCTATGCAATACACAGTATTTCTTTCATATGTGGAAAATAATAACTTTCCATTAAAAAGTTTTGTCATTTTCGCATTTTGTGTTCAAAACATTGACTGTGGACACACGTTAGAAAAAGGTCCAAATAGGCAATGATCAGGAAAATGCGCGATCAGAAAGAAATTCTTACCCTAAAAACGAGTTGGTAAAAAAACTAAATTGATAATTAGGTACTTATACTTAGAAAACATCTCGTAAACCGAAAACTGAGCAACTATTTCCCAATAGGTGGCTACTCAGTTGGGCGAACTTAACTAAAACTTTAGGTTCAAATAGCACTAAAAATTCGACTCCAAAACATAAAACAAATAGAACCACAACAGCAAAAATCGCCTTGGAACGATCGGTAATATAAAATTACAGGGGGGGGGGAGGGGGGCTGAAATCGATTTTACAGGCGCCTAACCTCACCCTCAACTTCTGCGGTGGTTCACAACATTTAGTTAGGTCCTCTTGGTGAGTCTCTAACTAGTCAATGCAAAGGACAAACAAATAAATCATGATTACCACCATGGTGAATCAAAACGAGGATTCACAGATTCAGTAAGCTGCCCGACGATGGAGATTCCTGGGCGCCTGGAATTCTGAGCGTTTGAAATACGGAGCAAAAGAAAACACCAGTTGAATCCCGGTGGGCCAAGCAACAGGCAAGAAGCTCCGGCCTCAACCAACTAAAATGAATATCTTTATGTCGAGGCCATCATAGAGTCCCACCGGCGTGCAATTAAACAAGGCAGCATACTGAGTTATCAACCATCATTGGGCTAAAAACTAAGCGCGCAGACTGTCGCATAACATTTACTGTATAACCTATACGCCTGTAATGTGCAATGATTTTTCTGAACTGAAAAGAAAATTCATTCCTTCCTATACAAGTTTTTTTTAAATTTGTAAACCAAGTCACCTTAAAATTCTGGTTCCGAAAGGCCTCACGTAAAAGTGTCTTTAGTCTAACATTAAATTTGAAAATCAATTCATCCATTTTAAAAAATAACAAGAAAAGGTATGACACAAGTGTCATATCAATAGCCTCAATTTTCTATCGCAGTCAATAACGTATAAGACAAACCGCGCACCGAGCGTGTGGAAAAATATGGCGCAAATTCAACCAATGTATTTCCATAGACATACAGATACCTTGATTCAACAAACATCAGAAGCACGTCGGAGACACGTAACAAATGCGTTTAATACATATGTGGTTTGTCAGAAAAGTTCGTGTACACCATTTATATTTTCAACAGAAAAATGAATATATCTGCTTTTGCAAAAGTATTTTATAAGCAAATATACAAGAAATTTTATTGAAATCAGACAAAAACACGTCATTTACAGCCTTTTCCCTGCACTTCCGAACCGAGTGCGGGGCAAAGGTCAACGTCTCTATATGACGTTACTTGACATTTTAAGCCGCCATCGCGTTATACATTTGTTTCAGGGTGTTTTATTTTAACAAAAGATCCTTGGCTATCAACATTTTTATGTCTTTGTATCCAGCTGTCAAATGCAGATACGCCGTACCAATTCTCGCAAAATTGTTCGTCCATCTGTTGAACATGTGTAACAATTTCTTGCGGCGAGCATGCCAGACAGGTGATATTCCGTTTATCCTCATAGGTGGACTTCTGAGGAGCTGAAAATCGACTGTGCCACAACTACTGTGAACTAAATAGTAACTGACAGACCGATGACGTTTCTGTTGTTTGTAACATTTTCATCGTATCTGTGGGTGATTTCCTTAACGAAACATACAATCGGCGTCGGCTGTTCTCCGACGTTAAATTACGCCATTATTTCAAACAGATTTTTCGGTCTGCTTCTGATTTTTTTTCACATAAGTCAAACTACACTGCCGCCAAGTCGGAATCTTTCTGAAACTGAAGTCAGTGTTATATGGTTTTAGGACGAAATATTTTAATGTTATATCATATTTAAGTGCCGTTTGACAGGGAAAAAACACAATATGAAAATCGTTAAATTTTGTTGACGTTTTGGCACCTGTCCCGTGGCCCTACGTACGCTTAAGTAGAAAATATGTCATATTTAACGTGTTGATACTTCAAATTGAAACAAATTCCTCAAATATGCTCATAAGATATTGCTGCTTATATTTATACAAAAACAAAAAAAAAACTTAAACAACAGCACTTTACTTTCCTGCTAGCCAAGGTGTCCACAAACCTCGTACATGTGCGTTCTGTACGCTTGGTGTACGTTAAAGTATTTTAAGCATGCAGCATGCTTAAAGCTCGACGTGTCTCGGGTATGTGTCTTATACGAATAAGTTCAACACACGTTACATTAAACGTTTGATACGCGCCTATACTGTATTGTGTGCTTAACATAACTGTATAAAAGTACATGCAATCCAAAATTTTCAGCATGCTGAGATTATTATACGACCTGTACACACCTTAGACACACGCTAATCATTTGTGACTGCTAATTACACCATAGAGACTATGGGCCCCCTTCCCATTGGGGCCTAAAGAAATAGATATAGGCTACTTGTGCCTCCAGGTAAAGCTAAATACACTGCTGACTGACCGTCTGATTACTGGTTAACCGCGCTTGTCTGAGCCTGCCGAGGAAACATTTCAAGTCAAACCATCCATATGTATAAGCCTTTTGGGTCTTAGTTGGATAGTTATATTTCAAGCACTTGTTGGATGTGATGACATCCTCATTTTGGGTAAAAGTCCTGTAAAATGGAGGCAACATCCCAACATGACCTTAGCTGTTTACTGGAACGTAAAGCATCAATTCAAACATACAAATCACGCCAAGAGGTTGCAAAAGTGGTCGGAGATTTCTCCATACTTCCATGTTGTGGTTTTACTAGATTCTAGTAATTGATAAGCCGTAAGTCCTATACTATAGGTAATTTAAGTTTAAGAAGCAAATTTTCTTATTCAGCGTGTTGAGATTTTTTCATACGCCAGGGTCGCTTTTGTCTTGTACGTTAATGTGCGACTGACTTTTCAAGATTGACGTGTATGTATGGGTATGGGTATATACTTAGAGGATATTTTACTTTTTTGAATTGAATACCAAATATATTTAATCTAATGTGTTGATTTTGTAAATTTTCCCATTGAAGAGGCAGGCGGTGAAAATGCAAAACAAAAAAAAATATTGAAAACACAAATATTTTTGGTACACTCTTCCTTACGTTCTAAATAAAAAATTTAAGAACATGAACACCAATACTTTATGTTATTTCTTAAATAACTGAGTTAAAGGCGTTAGACTTTCTGACGTGAAACACTTTTTAATGACGTTTACAGTTAAAATATCGGCTGATATGAATCACTTGTGAACATCATCAGATATCTCAACATACACTTTACATAATTTACACCTATGTAATACATTTATCTTTTTTGCCATTGAAGATACGGTTATACATCATTTCAAAATTCAATATTAATGAGCCGCGACCAAGTCTGACACAAACCGACATGTACAGTCCCAGAAGCAGCATAGAAACTTGAAATTTCTGATTTAATAAGAAGAGAAAGTGTACTATCCGTGTAGCGAAAACAAAGGCGCTGATCAGCTTCGCTTGTTTTCGCATAGGCAAAAATCCGCTTTTCTTGTGACGCGGCTCATTTGATAATGCAACATTCATCTGTCTGGGCCTACCAGTTATCGCCAGTACTGAACATTTTTTTTCAGCGTACTGCTAAATAGACTCCATAAAAAAGGAAGAATAAAAACGAAAGAAAAGAAACTTATTATGATAACAAAAAAAAAAGAATAATAAAATAAAATAAAAAAAAAAACCTGTAAGAGTCTGATTAGAAGACCGATGCTTAAGACACTGAGCTAATGGGGGCCGACAGACTTTTAACGGCATTACTCATGTTATTATTAACATTTATGGTCTATAAATAATAATCTAAAAATAGTTGCCAATTATCGGCTGGTTTCCCGTTATCAGGTTTATGTTATATGTAAATATATTCGGAATAGGAACCAGTGCCATGCATAATTGATACCGAATCATTTTCCCGCCCTAATACTAGAAAGAGAAAGAGAATCAGGCTATTTCGGCTTCATTCGTACCTTCGAGGTTATCATAAAAAAACTATTGAAGTGACCACGGCAGTGTAGCGCTAAATACAAACCGAGATTAACTATTATTATTATGAAGAACAGACAGGCACTACAGGCATAATCAATGATAGAAATCATGTCTTAAGCATGTCGTTTATAGATTAGAAACCGAAATAACAATTTGTATCAAAATAATTGGGGACGAATATGCCTAAGGCTTGCAAAGACCGCAGACTGATGACCGCCGACCGAATCACTACCCATGGCCTCTAAGCATTCTTTTTAATTTGAAACGTTAGTAACTTTCAGACTTTTAAGTGTCCCAGTTGACAAAACAATCGATTTACTTTTTGTATGTCTACAGCTTTACATTCCCCGACCCCATTGTTTGTACTTATTATGTACAGAGGCAATTAAATATGTTTAAACTATTAGCTTTACATTCTAAAATAATCATATTGACGAATAAACAATCTTTTAAAACCGGACTTCTTTTTTTCTCGGATGAATATATATATATATATATATATATATATATATATATATATATATATATATATATATATATATATATATATATATATATATATATATATATATATATATATATATATATATATATATACCTTTTCCATTACAGTAATAGCTATAGAAAGGTACATTGAAGGGTTGAGGCTATAAAAAATATATACATTGCAAGAACACGTTGTCCTGATGAAGGTCAAAAATTGTTGACCTCATTGGGGATGTATGTCTGTGTTGAGCAAATATAGTACCAGCAATATAGATAAAATTAACGTCTTGGCTGCAACATTGTCCTTCATTGCTTATGGGAAAATTATGGCATAATGTCATGGATTTTATTTGATAATAACCAATATTGTTCTTCTTTAGATCACTATTATCTGACCCGCATAAAATAAAATTGCAGATAAGTTGCGAAGAGACTTTTCTTATTGCCTTTTTGCCAAATCAAGGCAGTAAAATGAACAAAAAGAAATATTTCACATATGAGAGAACA
Source organism: Rugalucina vietnamica (assembly GCA_964017185.1). Classification (NCBI taxonomy): domain Eukaryota; kingdom Metazoa; phylum Mollusca; class Bivalvia; order Lucinida; family Lucinidae; genus Rugalucina; species Rugalucina vietnamica. The sequence goes on from OZ024872.1 coordinate 65,886,232, forward strand.
TAAAACAGTCTCATAGTCGCGGTCAATCGTAACACCACCATATGAGCCACTTCGTGGGAAAACCAACAATGTGGGGTTTAGAACATATCCGACACAAACTAGTCTGTACTGTCACAGAATCAGGCTTGAGGCAATAGGTAGAAGAGGAATTGTATTATCCGAGTAGCGAAAACAAAGGCGCTGATCAGCTGTGCAGTTACTGCACAGCTGATCTGCGCCTTTGTTTTCGCATATGCAGAAATCCGTTTTTCTCATGATGCGGCTCATATAATGTTTAATCAGTATAAAATTTGCCTTTTAATTTCCTTCGTCAGAGCAAGTGGATCGTAAATAACGTCTACGAATGATAAAGGAAAGCAATGACTGAACACTCAAATCTGCAGCTGCATAAGATTGCAAGACAGACACCATTTACTTGCACATAATAACTTTAGAATATGACAGGGAATTATTCTAAATAAGTATTTTGTGGCCTAAACGTTAAGGTATTCCCACGCAATTTATCCTAGGGTCATCCTTTATGTAATCTGTCTAAATGCTATTCTTTCCATATTATAGCATTTGTAAATTATTAGAACTGATGTATCGGAAAATAATGTCTTAACGGTGTTTCGTCATTTTTGGGCTTTAACGCCTTCTTGGTCATGTGACCTGGACCATTAACGTAAACTTTTGTCCCCTTGCCAAGAAAGCTCCGACAAAAAATTAGATCATAGGTGTTTCAGTATTAATGGTCTTGTACGCAAACGGTACAGGGACAGACGTCATCTGTGGTCCAGTTATATGTATTAAGCATTTATGGTCCTGTCAGCTAACTTGATCTTGAGGCCTAGGTAACTAATAATTACTTTTATCCCCACTCCCCAAGTGTGGCTTTGTTGGCGACACTGTTTCAAAAGCGGTGATGTTGGAAATCGTTGCGAAACAGATGACAGACCCCAGAACATGTGCCTACTCTTGCTCACTTTTAAAGCATAAAGGTCGGGCGAGCAAAAGCAAGCAAGATACATTCTATTATTTCAAATGCCTGTAAACGTGAGAGAAACAAACACGTACTGTATTCTCGCAAGATTTATATTGACTACTGCGCCATTCAAATGATTAAGATACTGTTTAGGCAATTGATCTGTTCCGTGAAAAATGGCATGTAAACCACCGATTCAAATGTCCCAGGATACAATATAGTCCACCTACTTCAGTCCAGAGATGTCGTGTCAACCTCTAATGAGAATAAATGATTGTATGATTATATTGAATTTGTTATACGCGATTTGTCACCCTAACATGTGATAAAATTGTATCACACCATGTAACAAGATAATGTTCCAGAAAAATTCAATTAGCTCAAAGGGCGCTACAGATTATATGACAATCTCTGCAAGTCGCCGTGTTTGATTTAATGTAAAATGAATTATCGTGATAGCCTTTCAATATTATATACAACCAACGCACGCTGAAGGTACATCGCGACAAATCTTGCGAGAATACAGTACGTGTATGTATCTCTCACGTTTACAGGCACTTTAAATTATAGAATTTGATATTTGAGCAAAAAGTAAGCTCATGTTTTGGAGTATGTCATCTGTTGGTCAACAATTTCCATCATCACCGCTTTTGAAACCGTGTCGCCAACAAAGCCACATTTGGGGAGTGGGGATGAAAGTGCTTATAAGTTGTCTAGGTCTCAAGATCAAGTTAGCTGACAGGCACATAAATCTGTCTGTCCCTGTACCGGTTTGCGTACAAGGCCATACTAAGTTGTTTGATCAAACCCATCAGGCACATGACGTCAGAATGACGTCAGATCGACGTCGATGCGACGTCATGACGTCGCATCGACGTTGATATGACGTCATTCTGACGTCATGTGCGTCATGACGTCGCATCGACGTTGATATGATGTCATTCTGACGTCATGTGCCCGCTGGGAAGGCACAGCTGGTTGATCAAAAGTGAAATGGAGATAGAACCAGAAGAAGACACTTCACTGATACGTTACTAAAATGGTTATGCTTTCAGGAAAAAAAATCAACCTGTTTTGCCTTTCTAGCGGTTTCATTCTCGTATAAAAACCTTCCACCTGCCATAGTATTTATTTCCGACCATTTCCATATATATGGAAATGAAATTTATCAGTTAGTATAATGCAGCGCGTGTTGAAACGTCGAAATAACATTCCGGTTCCAGTTGACGAAATATTTTTCTCTATCAATGTAGGGAAGAACAGAATAGAACATAACATTTTACTACCTTCTACCATAAAAGCGACGCGAATTTAAGATATAAATTTCGATTTTCTGATGTTCATAGAACTGTGAACCGCAGTGGGTCGCGTGCAAAGTGATTGGAAACTGTTGCAAAACACCAACATTCTCTATCGCGTGTTGAAAAATTATCAAGGCAATCACATTTACGAGCAAATAGATCAGCGAAGATATTCTGAGAATCAGAAATTTATTATCGATTCAGATTCATTTTCTAACCAACGTTTAATATGTTTAGTCTTTGTATTGACTTCCCTCTTGAAAGATGCAAATTTAAAGCAATTCTCTTTGGCTCAAAGTTGCCAAATCTAAAGTATCACTGATGAGGCGTGGGTAGCCAAAACCGCGGTATGACCCATCCTTTTCTCATTAACATGTTTACTGTTCTTCTCGGTTTTAATTTTTTTACACACATTCAATCGATGATGTCAAGGCGTTTACAATGTCCAATCACATTGGTGAGAGACATGTTTTGTCCTGACGTCAGGTTTGATCATGTGACGTGACACGTTGTTGTTCATGGAACTATGAACCGCATTTCAGTTCTATAGATTCATTTAGACTTTGCATTAGAAATGTAAATACGTAGGTCATTCAAAAAGTAATGCAATATGTAGCATATTTTTGTGAGTTTTTATCTGACAGAGGTAATGTTTTTAACTTCTGAAAGTTTGATTCAATCTGCATTCAGGAAAACACACATCAAGTAAATCGGACCATATACTTTATGTTGCTTAGCAACCATAGAATGGCAGCGAAGTTGTCGTTGCCGCGAAAACCACTTTTCAAAAATCAAATATATGAACATAAAGCTTTGGTATTTCTTTGATGGTTTTTTAAATAGTTATCTATTTACATGTTTGTGTAATGTCACCTTAGCCAGGACTTTCCAGGCAAGTGGAATGTTTATACAGCCCCACTTGTATCAACTGTTGCTTTGCAACGCCAGAACCTATGGAATTTCGGTTTTATGCATTTTCCATAGATTTTGGTTGCTAGGCAACCAAATATGTAATTTGAGATTTGCTTTTTATAGCAAGTAGTTTACAAAGCGTCACTAGCAGAAACAAATATGTATATACATGTTTGATTAAACAAATTAGATATCAAATTGTAGCAGAAATTGTATCTCTACCCCCATTTTCCACAATTCGATCCAGAAATTTTTGTCACTTTTTCAACTTTCATTGGGTGTCATTTAAAATATATCAATCAGATTACATTATCTTGAACACTAAACACAATGGTATTAAGTTCGGTGTGAGAAAATAAAGTAAATACGTTTAATTTGGTTTTCCTGTCACCATGGCAATGGTTTTAAGAGTCGTGGCCAAGTACCTTTTCCTGGTGTTCTATTGTTGCTAGGCAAGAGGAAGCTGAGCATGTGACTATGTGTTGAGGGCGAATTGAATTTATGTTTCAAGAAATCTAAATCAAACTGCAATAACGTGTTCAAACAAAATATTATAGGCACTATTGCATTACTTATTGAATGACCCTCGTATATTAGAATGAAACTCAAAATAAAAAATGTACATTTTGAATGTCATGCCATCCTGATGTTGGGTAGAAGCCCCATAAAATTGAGGTAATGTCCCGACAAGACCATAGCTGTTGACTGGGACGCTAAGCCACAACTGAAACAAACAAAAACAAACAAACTAGGATTCTTTATTAAGATAACTCATATGTGCCACAAAACTGTTTATAACACATGGATGGCAACGTAAAATTGAGGAACTCAGTTCCGGAACAAGTTACGATATAGAATTGTTTGCCGGTGCTCATACAAATTAAGTTTTCATATATAACGAGTCCAAGGGGAAATTTCATTTTGTCCTTATAAATTCACTTGTGCCGACAAATTTCTCATTAGCTGAAGAGTTATTGGTCAGCGCTCAATTATCTGACCAGAATACAGGAAAACTTTGCTTTCTAAATTCTACCTAATGGTCACATAACAATATCCTCTACCCGAATGGTCTCTCAATTTTAGCCTTTTTTCAGAAGACAACCTGTCTATGTACTAGATTTAACTATCTTCTGAGAGCCGTCTGGTCAAACTAAAATAATTTTATTTTTCATAAAAATATTAAACTAGTACAACTGTATCACATACATGTATAAATAACAGATCCATGTTTTGATAATGAATCACTCTAGAAGTACGGCGATTGCATGAAGAACATATTAACCGATTCCACTCAAGCCTATAAAAGACAATTGAGCCTGTGCGTGAGAAAACCAACAATTTGGGTTCCGACCAGGTCCGACACGAACCGGCCTGTACAGAAGCTTGAAATTTCGCAAGAGGGTAAAAGAGGGATTTTACTATCCATGTAGCGAAAACAAAGGCGCTGATCAGCTTCGCAGTAACTGCGAAGCTGATCTGCGCCTTTGTTTTCGCCTGTGCAGATTGTTGATTTTCCCATGCATTGGCTCAATGTTATACATGCGATCGTATGTTACACCTTGGTCTGACCGTTCAAGCGATCGTTTTGGATCTTTCAAAGTCCAACGCCATCCTTGAGCCATCTGAGCCAGGGCTACGTTTGCTTTTGGACGGGCTATACAGTCTCGTAGCTGTGACGGGTGGGAGATGAAACACTGTTCTCTTCGGCCTCTTCTCATCCGTTTCATTATCACCATCATCCTCTTCGTCATCGTCAACAGCATCAGCAGCATCTTTGTCCGGTAGCTCAAACCACAACGCCTTCTCACGCCGCAATGGCATACTGGGACGTTTCAGAATAGCGTCCAGCATAGGAACAGACATTTTAATGTTCATTACACGACCATCGGCCCTACCGTCCGCTAACAGCTGTTTGGCTTTACGCATTTTCACATGGTGATAATCGTTTTCTTTAAGCAGTTTTTCAATTTCACCTTTCAGAGATTTAACTGACAGCCCATTATATATTCCAAATTTATGAACAGGGCCGTGTTCAAGTAATGTTTCTGACTTTCGTCGCTTCAAGCACTGTTGAACTCCCTTTATATGGCTAAGGGACTTGTTAAACGGTGCACTAACATGCCTGTATCTATCAAGAGACAATTTCTGTTCCCTATCAACATAATGTTCATAATGATGAAGGTCCGTAACGTTGTTCCCTTGAGTAAGATACAGCTGCTTACGGTTTCTAGAAAGCTGTTTTGTAAGGGCCACCAGTCGTATTTCGGTCAGCTGAGGAAGAACGACCTGTACCTTGGCGTCTGTTGAACAGTACGGTCTACCCGAACTGCTGTGGAGAAGTGTCATGTTGGTAAGTTAATTATATCGCCTCCTAGAAGATGGAAAGAAAACACTGAATACTTTTTCATCAGGAAAACATGTCCGTGAGATATATATATATATATATATATATATATATATATATATATATATATATATATATATATATATAAAGTAGAGAAATAAAGATGTACTAAATTGGCGAAGGTAGGTTTCGAACCCGCAGACTTCGGCTTCGGCGCCTAGCTATACAGGGCCATCCCCTCTACCGACTGCGCTACTACGCTCCTTAAAAAAGGAGTTATCATAGCTCAGGTTTAGAGGAGATTTCCCTGCATAACCCGTCTGATAGGTTACTAGTTTTCGTTGTGCAAGCACACTCGTCTATATACATGGAATAACTGGATCCTATGGGATGCCAAAGCTTGGAAATAATATTTTCATATCAAAGATATACAAACTTCAACAGCTATTCCTACCAAGATCATTTCTGATACAAGTACATCGGAAAAATTATAAAGTAGAGAAATAAAGATGTACTAAATTGGCGAAGGTAGGTTTCGAACCCAGATATATATATACCCCTAAACACCCCACTTTTAAATAGAAAAAGTGGGGTTTGCAGGGGTATACATATTTTCCTTAATTTTAATTCAAAACATAGATTGTGTTAGAACCGCCTCACTGAGGCGGTTCTAACGTGTATCCACAATCTATGTTTTGAGCAATAGTATAAAAAAAAAATTCTGATGAAAATTTCATTTTTTTACAGCTAATGAAAAATCTGTATATTGCATGGGTTTGTTTTCATAATGGATAATAAGTAAACTGGGTTGCAACAACTGTTATTTACCCCAAACAAATATCTGATCTAGTTTCCACATTATTTTAATGCAAAACCAAACAAAAGTAGAGCAATTGCAGATTTACTGCATAAAATGTAATTTTAGAGAATTTAGTGTGTTGTATGAGCTTTTGAGAATACTGCTTAAGCAGTTTAATGGTTATTGACCTGGACATGTACAGCATGGCCCATTTCCACGTTGTTTCATCCAGATATAACGTTGAAAGGCATATTTATCATATGACGCCGATGTTTTCCAGTGGATAACGTCATGTCATAAAAATCGTATGACCACACGTGTAATAACACTTTTGCGGGAATACGTAACGTCATTGACGACGTCCGTAACAACAATGTAAATTTTCATTGGAAATATGTCCACTTGAAAAGCGATAAAAACCTATTTTAGAAGTCATATGATAAAACGAATCTTACACTCGTGGTCATTTCATATGAAATTTATTAAACTCGCCGAAGGCTCGTTTAATAAATTTCATATGAAATGACCACTCGTGTAAGATCCTCTATATATGAAATAAAAATCAAACTGAGATCCTTTAAGAGCAGTGAACGTATTAATGAATATATATGAGCCTATATTTGGGTTCCGACCAGGTCCGATACAAACCGATATGTACAGTCACAGAAGATGGTTGGAGGCTGGAAATTTTGGATAAAGAAAGAAAGTAAAGGAATTGTACTATCCGTGTAGCGAAAACAAAGGCGCTGATCAGATTCGCAGTATCTGCGACTTTGTTTTCGCCTATGCAGATTGTTGGTTTTCCCATGCGGCGTCTCATATGTGATATGTAGCGTGCATATGGTGCAGTCAGTCTGGTTTAAATTAATAGGATTAAGTTTGATAAGTACTTTTCATCCACGTAAATAAAATAATAGATACATGTAAATACCATTTTGTCGGTCAATGAACGAATTTTCACTAAAAATAGAAATCAAATAATATTCAGGAGCAGATACAATGCTAAAGACACATAACGGTTTAGTTTCATTAATACATAGAGGATATTCAAGTTTTTGGAGTGAATATGACTTTTATTTCATTGAGTGAAGTGAAAAAAAAATTATATTTTATGAGTGCCGAAGGCACGAATGAAATATATAATTTTTCACTTCACGAGATGAAATAAAAGTCATATTCACGACAAAAACTTGAATTTTCTTTTTATTATATTGCATGTAGTCATTGTAACGTAGCGCGCTAAAGCATATGACGTCAAAATCTTAAATGACGTCATTACGTCACGTCATTACGTCGCTATTGTGTGTGAACGTTCATTGCGTCAACAATAGCATATAGATTATTAAATTTAGTTATGTATAAATTAGAAATGAAACGGTGGAATCGTAATTTGCGTATTCCCAAATCTTATATTTTCACGTGTGAAAATATAACTTTTTTATATTTTCACATGTGAAAATATAACTTTTTCAAATATTGGTTATATTTAATACATATTTCTCTATATTTCATCACTTGCCATATAATAAATGTTTATACACAACATCTGAACATTAAGTCAAATATATTGCCGCCAGGATCTAAAATATTGTCCCGTCTCTCCAATTCACGAAAAGCAACGACCTGTTATGCCAGAAACATATGGCACCAGGACAGGAAAAGGTCAATAATTTATTACGCGTGAAAACTGTCATATGTTAGTTTGTTTTGGAACATCTGTCGCGTAGGAAGGCGCGCCCTTTTGGTATAAAAGCACCGTCAGTTCAGTAAATCATCCTAACCAATAGACCGCGGTTCGTACATTGAATAATAATTTCCGTAGCTCGTCACTTTACAAAGTCAGTTGAAAATGAAAGCCACGTTATGCTTTGTGCTAGTATTTTTCGCCGTCGCCGGTGTATTGCACGCAGCTTTACCACCGGCGGACAATAACTATGGAGGCTACCACGACAGGGATGTAAATGATGAGTATGTAAGAGAAGCGGCCCTTTTTGCTGCTGCAGAAATGGGACATGAGCTGGTGGAAATCCTGGCTGCGCAGAGTGCGGTATGGTGGTTTTGTTTTCTTTTTATATCAAGGAAAAAGGCGGACATTTATGATTTTAATATGACACTTACGTATAAGCCCGTGAAAACCGAAACATATGTGAGCAAGTGCGTGAGAAAACCAACAATTTTAGTTCCAACCAGGTCCGACAGCAACCGGGTTGTACAGTCACAATAGATGCTTGGAGGCTGGAAATTTTGGATTTAGAAAGTAGAGGAATTGTATTATCCATGTAGCGAAAACAAATGCACTGATCAGCTTTGCAGTTACTGCGAAGCTGATATGCGCCTTTGTTTTCGCCTATGCAGATTATTGGTTGCCCCATGCGGCGGCTCATGTATAAACTTTATTATGTTTTTATTATTATTATTATTATTATTATTATTATTTTATGTTTTATAATATTACTTGTCATGTACTAATACATTTTTGCTACCAGGAGGGAAACCAGTGTAATCTCTAAACGTAGGTCGGACAGTTGATCGACCTTGCTTTATAATTTGAAATTGGTTTGATAATACTGATGAATGATCTACAACGATTACGTCGCTTTGAACCGGTCAGTGAAATATACTAGTCAATCACGAAAACGTAGGTCGGAAACTTAATCGACCGTGCGTACTATATTGAAACTGGCTTTGATAATACTTATGAAAGAGTACAAATTGGCAATGATCAGGAAATGGCGCAATCTGAAAGAAATTCACACTCCATATACCGAGGGGTGGGAAAAACTAAAAAGACACTTAGGTACTTATACCATGAAAACATGTCGTAAGCCGAGTGAGCAGCTATTCCCCAATTGGCGGCCACATGTACAACAACCACGTCGCCTTGAAACTTTCAGTCAAATATAATAATTAACCGTAAATCTGATCATCTTTTCAGGTTGTTGCAGGGTTTAATTACAGGATGGAACTTCTGCTCAAACAGGTGAGCCACTGTACCAAAAAAAAAACATACAATCAGCATGTGCGAAAACAAAGGCGCAGTACAGCTGTGCAGTAACTGCACATCTGATCAGCGCCTTTGTTTTCGCTACTCGGATCGTACAATTCCTCTTCCACTTACGAAATCCAAAATTTCAAGTCTAAAGCCTACTTTTTGACTGTACAGGCCGGTTTGTGCCAGGGCTGGTCTGAAGCCAGATTGTTGGTTTCCTCGTGTAAAGGCTTAAATATCATATCCATTTTATGTGAGTGTGTGCTTACACGTGCAGTCCACCTGGAACTCACAGTGGTGCCTCTCAAACTTTAACTCGAGATGTTGCTAAACAAACGCAACAAATCATTATCTCTTTTTTTTCTTGATTAACAGACATGTTAAAGCCTATATACGTGTTAATATATAAATATTTTCAAGCGTTCTCCATCCACTTTTCAATGAAAACTTATTTTGATTGGCTAAACGGTAAAGGTGAAAACACTAGATAGAAATACTTGATGTATAAATGACGTCGACAAACTCGTTTCATATGTGTAGCAAAAACACAAATAAACCAGAACTGATAATGCGATTGATTTACTTACGAAATCAAAAATTTCAATTGATGGGCTGTTAAGCTTAAGTTTGTGTTGGACCAGTACATACATCCTTTACACTACTTAGATGAGCTAATTTGTATTTTTTTTCATTACAGGGCAACAATACCAAGACGTGCATCATTGTTGTATTCCAAGGGATAATGGATGCGCCCAAAGAACTCACGTCAGCGCAATGTGTGATGTAGATAAAGTCAACCTATATATAATACATGTACGTGTACGTGCATATATCTAAAAACAAATTTATACGTAAAATGTTCATGTTATTGATAATGTTTATGTCAACGTACCAGAATCCAAATAGCTAGATCTAATGTCATATTCTAAAATGTTGATCATGACATATTATAATACTAATACTAATAATAACATGATACTGCCTCACATTTAAGAATTTTAAAATTAAATCCTCACAGACATTTATATATAGTCAAAATAAAATGTTGCGAATGGTTACAATTTTTGCTTTATTATTATTTTAATTCTCTCACCAAAATTATCGAACCATCTATACATATTAACCTTATTGGCTTAGTTGAAGCACTTTTTGGATGTCATAGCTTCCTAATTTTGGGTACAATTCTTATAAAATGGAGGCAACGTCCCGACATGACCACAGCTGTTGACTGGGACACTAAACCACAACTCAAACAAACAAACAACTAAGATTCTCACCTAACTCATATGTAGAGGACCTGTTATATTTAATAAGGACATGAAGTTTGTACTTTAAGGACATGAAAAGGTACAAGTAGGCAAAGATCAGGAAAAAAAAGCGCAATCAGAAAAAGATTCCCACTCCAAAAACCGAGGTGGGAAAAAACAAACTAACAATCATATACTTATACCATGAAACATATCGTAAGCCGAATGAGCCACTCAGTTACCTTAACTAAAACTATGAAAACACACATAATGCGCCAACAGCACAAAAAAAAATTAAGCACCAAGACATAAAACAAAAAGAACCACCACAGAAGTATCGCCTTGGAACGATCAGTAACACAAAATTACTGGCGGGCTTAAACCAGTTTTATAGGCGCCAAACCTTGCCCTCAGCTTCTGCAGTGGTTCTGTTATACACAAACATATAAACAAGAAATAAGGAAAACCATGTTAAGAAAATATACATAGGTACCAACGTAAAACATGTATAACGGAAAGCAGGGTGAGCAGCTGTTGAAGGTCAGGTGGTCACAGTGCTAGCTTGGACAGAACAAGTAAATGCAGAGGGCTATGTGAACAGCCAAATGATATTCGGGTGGCCACAAAGTCATGCAACATAAAACATTGGAATAAATTTGAAACATTTGAACCACAACAGAAGTACCGCATTGGAACGGTCAGTTGTAAATAACTGGGGGGCTTAAACCGGTTTTACAGGCGCCTAACCTCACCCTCAGCTTCTGCAGTGCTTCATAACATTTAGTTAGTTCTTCGGTCCTCGTGTTGAATCTTTAACTAGTCAATGAATCATCAAGAACAAACATATAAATCAAGATAAACATTCTGATTAATCAAAAACAAGGACTCACAGAATGAGTAAGCTGCCCGACGATGGAGATCCCTGGGCGCCGAATAACCTACTAACTCCGGAGCAAAAGACAAACACCAGTTGGACCCCGGTGGGCCAAGCAACAGACAAGAAGCTCCGGCCCCAACCAACTAAAATGAATAGCTTTAAGTTGGGGCCATCATAGAGTCTGACGCCCGACCCACCGGCGTGCAATTAAAGAAGGCAGCATAGTTATCAACCATGATTGGGTTAAAAACTAAGCATGCAGACTGTCGCATAACATTCAAGTTATAACCTATACGTCTGTAACGTGTTATGATTTTTCTGTATTGGAAAGAAAAAATCATTAATTCCTATAAGTTTCTTAAATTTGTAAACCAAGTCACCATAAAATTCAGGTTCCGAAAGGCCCTCACTTAAAAGCGTCTTTAACCCAACATTATATTTGGAAATCAATTCATAGTGTCTACGATAAAATTTAGAAAAGGTTTTTCGAAGTTTATGATACCGATAGCCCTGTTGGAGAAGTTTTGCCGTTAAACATTTATTTCGAGCGTTGAAGTCTGTAACATGATTGCAGACTCTAGCAAACCTAATAAGTTGCGAAATGTATACACCATAAGAAGCACGACGAGGAACGTCACCATCCAAAAAAGGAAAATTTACTATATCAAAATCAAAGTCATCGCGCTTATCATACATTTTAGAAGAAACAAATCCATTTGCAACAGAAAGATGTAGATCTAAAAAGGGGGCTTCGGTATCTGAGATATTGGCTTTGTTCAACTGTAGTTCAGGTGGATAAATTTGATTGACCAAGTTTGTATTTTGCCCGTGCCTGTACTTGATACTGGTCTGTTTGAATTGATGTTTATTACTGCAGCTGGTGTTGTGCCGTGTGGCGGCCCTAAAAAGTCTCCCCGTACATCATCCATAGTGCAGGTTATGTTTTCGTTTTGGTCCTTTGAGATCAGCGAGTATATTCTGAGACATCAGAATCTTTTTATCGGTCAAGATTCATTTTCTAACGAATGTTTAATATATTTGGTCCCATTTAGATAATACTAGTCTTTGTATCGACTACCCTGTTGAAAGTTGCAAAATTTCAGTACATGTTGCCTAATCTAAAGGGTCGCTGACGAGACTTTAATAGTCGAAACCGCGGTATGGCCCATCCCCTTTCTCATTAATGTGTTCACTGCTCTTAAAGGATCTCAGTTTTAATTTTTATTTACTTAATGTTATGCGACAGTCCGCATGCTTAGTTTTAACCCAATATAACTTGATAACTATACTTCCTTCTTTAATTGCACTTCGGTGGGTCGGGCATCAGACACTATGATCGCCCCGACATAAAGCTATTCAATTTAGTTGGTTGGGGCCAGAGCTTCCGGGATTCAACTGCCCAGGGATCTCCATCGTCGGGCAGCTCACTGAATCTGTGAGCCCTCGTTTTTGATTCAACATGGTGGGTTCGTATCATGATTTATTAATTTTTGTTTGTCCTTGGCGATTCATTGACAAGTTAGAGATTCACCACGAGGACCGAACAACTAAATGTTGTGAACCACTGCAGAAGTTCAAGGTGAGGAGGGCCTTGTAAAGTTGTTTTAACCACCCCCGCGCGCGCGCGCACACACACACACACACACACACACACACACACACACACAAGTAATTTTTATCGTTTCAATGCGATATTTCTGTTGTGGTTCTATTTGTTTTGTGTTCGGAGTCGAATTTTGTGCTGTTTGAACCTTATGTACGTTTTCATAGTTTTAGTTAAGTTCGGGTAACTGAGTGGCCTCCTTTTGGGAAATAGCTGCTCACTCGGCTTACGATATGTTTTCTAAGAATAAGTACCTAATTGTGAATTAAGATTTTTCCCACCTCAGTTTTTAAGTGGGAATTTCTTCCTGATTGTCCCCTTTCCCGATCATTGCCTACTTGTACCGATTACGTCCAAGTCAACGGCTATGGTCATGTCGAGACGTTAACGCCATTTCATGGAACTTCTACCCACCACTAGGATGCCATAACCCTCAAAATGTGCTCGAAAGTATAACCACTAAGGAAATCAAAACGTTTATAGGCTGATGAGATTGAAAACGGTATGGCCCATCCCCTTTCTCATTACTTAAAGGATCTCAGTTTTAATTTTTATTTACTTAATGTTATGCGACAGTCCGCATGCTTAGTTTTTAACCCAATATAACTTGATAACTATGCTTCCTTCTTTAATTGCATTTCGGTGGGTCGGGCATCAGACACTATGATCGCCCCGACATAAAGCTATTCAATTCAGTTGGTTGGGGCCAGAGCTTCCGGGATTCAACTGCCCAGGGATCTCCATCGTCGGGCAGCTCACTGAATCTGTGAGCCCTCGTTTTTGATTCAACATGGTGGGTTCGTATCATGATTTATTAATTTTTTGTTTGTCCTTGGCGATTCATTGACAAATTAGAGATTCACCACGAGGGCCGAACAACTAAATGTTGTGAACCACTGCAGAAGTTCAAGGTGAGGTTAGGGCCTTGTAAAGTTGTTTTAACCACCCCCCCCCCCCCGCGCGCACACACACACACACACACACACACACACAAGTAATTTTTATCGTTTCAATGCGATACTTCTGTTGTGGTTCTATTTGTTTTGTGTTCGTAGTCGAATTTTGTGCTGTTTGAACCTTATGTACGTTTTCATAGTTTTAGTTAAGTTCGGGTAACTGAGTGGCCTCCTTTTGGGAAATAGCTGCTCACTCGGCTTACGATATGTTTTCTAAGAATAAGTACCTAATTGTGAATTAAGATTTTTCCCACCTCAGTTTTTAAGTGTGAATTTCTTCCTGATTGTCCCCTTTCCCGATCATTGCCTACTTGTACCGTTTACGTCCAAGTCAACGGCTATGGTCATGTCGAGACGTTAACGCCATTTCATGGAACTTCTACCCACCACTAGGATGCCATAAAACTCAAAATGTGCTCGAAAGTATAACCACTAAGGAAATCAAAACGTTTATAGGCTGATGAGATTGAAAACGCTACAACATTTTATATTCACCATTATTTTGTTAAAATTCGTCAAAATTCCTAAAATTTGGATTTCTGGAGCAGAATAACTCATTATCAACTTTTGGTTATTACTCAAACGACCCTGGGCATGATTACTGGTCCATAAATGACGTTGTTGGCGATCACGCTCACACGGTAGTTCTGTGGCCCTAAGTTTCGTAGCCCACTTGACACTTTTATTGGTGTACTGTCTTATACTAGTAGTCACATCTGAGTTACCAATAACAAAATGATTTTTTGATTCCACTTACGTTGATGGATGACGTTATCATGCCTCACGGACGTGGCGGAGTTGAACGTGACCTATCTGTACATGTACCGGTCACCCTAACGTATTTCAGACGTGAAAATTTTGAGCTTACCTCTTTTAAACGAAAAGCTACGATGTTTTCATTTCACCCAGACTCGAGCATCGCTAAAACGCTAACATTGTTTTCATTATGGTTAATCAAACACTGTCCTGACATTTTTAGGCAAATATGATTTGTTTTGAAGTAGCGCATGTATTCAAGGGGTTTTACTCGGAGAGTGCTTGTAATCCAGTCAATGACATGTGGGATGCACAAAACTTTAGTTAGCGGCCCCCGTGGCCGAGCGGTTAAGAGCGCTGTTTCTTAATCACTCGATCATTTCACCGCTGTGTCTGGTGTGGGTTCGAGCCCCGCACTGGCCACATGTGAGACAAGCCAAGATCTGCTTGCGGGTGTGCCAGGTGGTTTTTCTCGGGGTTCTCCCGTTTTCGCCCACCTACTGATTGGTCCGTCTCATATGAGCTGAAATAATTTTGAAAGGGACGTAAAACTGAATTAAAAAAAAAAACAAAAACAAAAACTTCGGTTATACCTTGTTCTTTCATTTGAGAGATTTTGCATTACGATTAAGTGCATTATTTTTTCTATAACCGGTATGAGTGTCGCGCTTCTTTTGGCAGTATCAACACAGAACTCCCAACTATGACTATCACAAAAAGATTAGGAATTACATTAACTCCCCTTAGGTTGCATGCCGCGTCTACTGTACGGATTCCTCATTCAACTAACAATTTTCAAAATTTATTACCTACTGTTAGGGTGACACCTCTTAATTTATTTTCGGCATCTACTGTTAATCTACACGGAGCTTCTAATTCTAATATGTTTCGAAATAATCTTCATATAAGGTTATCTCCACTTAAATCACCAATTTTACGTAAATATATTAATCCGTTCAAGAGACCTGGAATGTACCCTAGTATTTCTAAGTGCAATGCCAAGAAGTGCAACTGTTGCAATCATTTATGCTCTAAGACTACTATCACTTCATCTGTGAATGGTAGGACATTTTCAGTGGTTAATGATTCTGATTTAGACTGAAAATCAATGGATCTTGTATATGTTCTTACTTGAAATACAAACAATTGTAGGATGCAGTATGTTGGACAAACTTGTCGAACTTTGCAAAAACGATTTGGTGAGCACTATCGTAGAATCAGAAAGCCCAAAAATAATGATACCTTTCTGTACCAGCATTTTAAGCGCACTGGTCATTCTCCCAATAATGTTGTAGTTCAACCAGTGGAAAAAATCTCATATGATGAAAATTCTTCTGTTAGATTCAAAAACATCAAACGATTTGAAACTGAACTTAAATGGATAAAATTATTGCAAACTCCCTTTCCACTGGGATTTAACGACAACATTTACCATGAGGGAAATATTTCCAAAATGCCCGATTTTGATGTACTTACACTTTCAGAGTCTCGTAAACGTAAATCTAGATCTCATGGTATACGGAAAAAGGGTAATGACAAACGTAAACGATGTGCTACAATGAAATTGAACACTTCCCTTAATGATTTAGCTGTTAAACTAAGGATTCACGGTCGACATCCAATGCTGTCTTATCTTAGTTCTTTACCTATTGCTGTATTACGTTCCTTGGACACAGAGGCTAATAGATTTTACGATAGAAATCATCAAATGTATGACGCTGCACTGTTAACAAGATGCTATACTCAGCATGCTCTTCGTCCATTTATCGATTCCGAATCTAATCACATTAGAAGTTTTATTAAAATTCCTTTCATTAATAAAGGAATTGACTTTATTGATTTACCAAGCATATTCCAGGATAAATCAGTGATACAGTCTATACCTACGTACTTCCAAAATTCAGAACCTCCTATTATTTGTTACAAATATAATAAACCAATCAGAAATACTATTTTTAATTTCAATAAACTTGTTTCTGATCTTGATATCCATGCTAATACTCCTAAGTCTTGAGATTGTAAAGATTCAAAATTTGTTTATCAACCAGCCGGACATATAGTTACTGGAAATTTAAAAATAATTTCGGATTCTAGAATTCGTAAAATTGTTTCTAAAGGTCCGAAATATAGATTCCCCTTCTACATCAATTTCGATAAATGTAGAGAGGAGATTGCATCTGCATTGAATGATTTCGGTAATCGATGGTGTAAACGAGAGGGTGTTGAGGATAATGCTCTTAAAGAATGGAAAAGAAGTATCTTCACTATCGTGGATAAACGTATACAGTTTTATTCACAAAATACTAATCTTTTACCTCCTAAACCTAAATCGTCATTTAGGCATTTGAAGCAGGGTATCCAAGAATTTCACAGAAAGTATGTCTTGGTTCCGGCAGATAAAGCCGCAAACAATGTTGTTGTTGTTTGTAGGCTTCACTACGTTAACACCTTAAAACAGGAGCTGGATGGTACCAGGGCTTATCTGGAGACAGATACTGATGAGGTGTCTGTAGTAAATGCCCACTTAAACGATTTACCTGTTAAGTTTTCTGTTTGTGTCAGTGAAGGCCAAGACAAACTTCCTACGATGTATTGGTTACCTAAGCTTCACAAAAGACCATATAAAGCAAGATTTATTGCAAATTCTAGCTCTTGTACAACTACTGAACTTTCTAAATTATTAACTTCCTGTCTTACTGCTATCAAATCTCATGTTATAAGATACTGTGAGACAGTGTATGAAACTTCAAATAAAAATTGGTTTTGGTCAATAAAAAATTCTGGTGAGGTGCTCAATAAATTGAAGTGTAGAGGGTTCCGTGCGACGAGCTTGTCCACATATGATTTTTCTACTCTGTATACAACTTTACCACATAATCTAATTAAAGAAAAACTTCTGGATTTGATAGAGTGGACATTCAAAAGGGCATTAAAAAACTATGGTTCACTTTATTTGGCATGTAACGACAGAAAGGCTTTTTTCACATCCTCTGACCAAAGTCGGTATACACTTTGGTCATGTCAGAATGTGTGCGACGCCTTATCCTATCTCCTGGATAATATTTATATTAGATTTGGGACCAACTTATACAGACAAATTGTTGGAATTCCGATGGGTACAAATTGCGCACCTCTCGTAGCTGATTTATTTTTATACTGCTACGAAAGAGATTTCATGGATTCTCTTAACCATGATAATCAAGCTGATGTTATCGAGGCTTTTAATTCCACTTCTAGGTACCTCGATGACCTTTTGAACATTGACAACCCTTATTTTGAAGGTATGGTCAATCAAATTTATCCATCTGAACTACAGTTGAACAAAGCCAATATCTCGGATACCGAAGCCCCCTTTTTAGATCTACATCTTTCTGTTGCAAATGGATTTGTTTCTTCTAAAATTTATGATAAGCGCGATGACTTTGATTTTGATATAGTAAATTTTCCTTTTTTGGATGGTGACGTTCCTCGTCGTGCTTCTTATGGTGTTTACATTTCGCAACTTATTAGGTTTGCTAGAGTCTGCAATCATGTTACAGACTTCAACGCTCGAAATAAATCTTTAACGGCCAAACTTCTCCAACAGGGCTATCGGTATCATAAACTTCGAAAAACCTTTTCTAAATTTTATCGTAGACACTATGAATTGATTTCCAAATATAATGTTGGGTTAAAGACGCTTTTAAGGGAGGGTCTTTCGGAACCAGAATTTTATGGTGACTTGGTTTACAAATTTAAGAAACTTATAGGAAGTAATGATTTTTCTTTTCAGTTTAGAAAAATCATAACACGTTACAGACGTATAGGTTATAACTTGAATGTTATGCGACAGTCTGCATGCTTAGTTTTTAACCCAATCACGGTTGATAACTATGCTGCCTTCTTTAATTGCACGCCGGTGGGTCGGGCGTCAGACTCTATGATGGCCCCGACTTAAAGCTATTCATTTTAGTTGGTTGGGGCCGGAGCTTCTTGTCTGTTGCTTGGCCCACCGGGGTCCAACTGATGTTTTTCTTTAGCTCCGGAGTTAGTAAGTTATTTGGCGCCCAGGTATCTCCATCGTCGGGCAGCTTACTGAATCTGTGAGTCCTGGTTTTTGATTCATCAGGATGTTTATCATGATTTATTTGTTTGTTCTTGATGATTCATTTACTAGTTAGAGATTCACCACGAGGACCGAAGAACTAACTAAATGTTATGAACCACTGCAGAAGCTGAGGGTGAGGTTACGGCCGTGTAAAATCGATTTAAACCCGCCAGTAACTTTGTGTTACTGATCGTTCCAAGTCGATACTTCTGTGGTGTTTCTTTTTGTTTTATGTCTTGGTGTTTAAAATATTTTTGTGCTGTTGGCGCCTTATGTATGTTTGCATATTTTTAGTTAAGTTAAGGTAACTGAGTGGCCACCTATTGGGAAAATAGCTGCTCATTCGGCTTACGAAATGTTTTCATGTTATAAGTACCTGATTGTTAGTTTGGTTTTTTCCCACCTTGGTTTTTGGAGTGGGAGTCTTTTTCTGATTGCGCCTTTTCCTGATCTTTGCCTACTTGTACTTTTTTAGTTCACAGGGCAGTCATAATAAATGTTTGCGAAAGTATCGAGAAACAAAAATTACGTATGGTGTAGCGCTTTTACCTCGTCATTATATGTATAGATGGTTTGACTTGGACCACTTTTCCTGGACAGGCTCAGACCTTCTGCGCGGTTTACCGGTAAACAGTCAGTTGTTAATAAGCTTTGACTGGAAGCACAAAAAGCCAATCTATTTCTCCGGGCCCCAAATGGTGGGGGGCCCTGGATATTGGGCTGGAAAAGGATCCACCAGCCTTGTGTACCCAAAGTCTTAGGTTGCTTGGACGAAACAATTTCATTAAGTGGCATTCACATTCTTTGATAGAAAACGTCATTGTTATTGCCAATAAAAAGACATCGATAGCCAAACTAGCAGTTTGATGTCTGCAAACGAAGCTACTTTAGAATTTCTGAGACATTTACCTTAATATTGAGCTAGTACATGACAATGTCAAGATAACAGCATCTGCGAACACAATTCAGTCAAAATACCTAGTCTGTCCAGAATGCATCTATCTGCATGGAGGAATATTGGATCCTTAACTCTACTTATTATAGTTTTTGCCATTAACTCATCTGAATCTTCCTTTGCGAACATGCTATTTTAGAAGGCGATGTTATGTAGCGATGGTTAATTGCTATCATTACTGCACTTCGTATAAATGAAGTTCTTGAGCCAGTCATGATTCGAGTCTGAATTAGCTTCATTTAGTATTTCAAGAATGTGGGTCAATGTAGGGCAATAATTATTGAGGATTGTCTCTTTTGTATAATAAGTTTTATAGAATGTACAAAAGATGTCACCGTTTTCAAAACTTCAACCAATCAATGCAGTAAGATGTCTAGTTTCGCAAACAGTGTGATGTGGATTACTTTAAAATTGTATATCGCATAGACAAACTGAACCGAAAAAAGCTAAGTACAATTCGAGTCAGCAAACGTAATTATTTCACGTTTACAAGCGTCATGACAGTGCTATCAGAGCTAGATATTTTAGAGGATCCGCGATGTGTTTATGTCAAGATTAATAGTAAAAACCAAGGAATCTCAAATCTCAGTCCATCACCTCAGGAAAACATGTTCGTGAAATGCATACCCCCTTAAACCCCACTTTTTTATAGGAAAACTGGGGTTCGCATGGGTATACCTATTTTTCTTATTTTTGTTTCAAAAAATAGATTGTGGGTACTCGTTAGGTGGTTCTTAAGTGCACCCACAATCTATGTTTTGAGCAAAAATAAGAAAAATAAAAAAAAATAAAAATCTAATGAAATTTTAGATTTTTCACAGCTAAAAAATCTGTGTATTGCATGGGCAAGTTTTCATAATGACCTCAGGTAAAAAGAAATAGACAGCACGTTTTCACAATGACAATGTACGTATAGAGCAAGGTGGACAGCTCTTTCCCAGTTCGGTGACCATCAATCTTCAACCAAAGAATTAAAAGTTGCCATGCAGTGCCGATACCTTTTTTTGTGAGAATGATTCAAGTATTTGTACTTTATAATGGATTTCTATTTTTATTACTTTCGGAAATGGTGTAACTAATTTGCAAAATCTTTCAGAACACAATAAAGATATCTTACTTTCGAAATCACATGTTGATATATTCCATCAATATCTGGATTGTTTTCGTCTCTCCGACTTATTTTTTATGTAAAAACAAACTAGACATTCAAATAGCATTTGCTCAGATTAAGGTAAATAAGCTTACACCCAACATGAAAAACTCTAGCCAATCTTATTTAACTTGATATAGAAAATTGGTACGATTCGCAAAAACTAAATGCCTGCCATATAAGTCGTTTGCAAAAACATCTTATCAGAAACGTCTTCGTTGTCAAGTTGGCCGACTAAGTAGCACAAAACCTCTATATCACTTACGTCGAATGTCCAAAGCTAAAATACATAATTTATACAAATACATTGTGATTAAAACATTACATGTTTCCTACAGCATAAAACGATAATATGCAGGCAGAAACGGCACTTGTGAGACCTCTATGCACTTTCGCCGGCGTAACTTGATGAGTGTGAATGTTTTTTTCATCATTACATTACACGTTCCATCAATAAGAAACCAAAACCGTCGGTGAAAAGTCATCATAAAAACAAACATGTGCACATTTACCTTAAATTGTTCTTATACTGACCGTTTGATGCCTTATTAATCTCTGCATACAGCTAATCTCTACCCAAAGTATTGCAATCACAGGAATCGGCTTATTTTGACATTTAAATCTTTTAATTCGTGCCTGTTTTGGGATTAGACAGTGTTTCTCAATTAACAATATGTGACGTATATTTAATCCAAAATCGAATTGAATGCGATAACGCAGGAGACATATGAAAACACCCGAACGTTTTTGTTTTTCAAATACACAAATAGGAGTTCTAGGTTTAAAGAACATACCACGAATGTAAATGGACCCGTCCGTTAGGGCCGTGTGAAATAAAATGGACAGTTTGTGCCTTATAAACTTATACTGACTGGTCATCAGATTACTGGTTAACCGAACAGAATGCCTGAATCTGGCCAGAACATAACGAAAGCATGTCCATGCAATATACAGAATTTTTTTAAGTTGTAAAATTTGAAAATTTTCAGAAGATAATTTTTGATATTTTTCTTATTTTTGCTCAAAACATAGATTGTGGGTACTCGTTAGAACCGCCTCGCCGAGGCGGTTCTAATGAGTACCCACAATCTATGTTTTAGAGCAAAAATAAGAAAAATAGGTATACCCCTGCAAACCCCAGTTTTTCTATATAAAAGTGGGGTTTAAGGGGGTATTCATTGCACGGAGATGTTTTCCTGATGAAAAGTGGTTCAAAGGAAAACATCTATACATATGAGCCTTAGTTGTTTATTGGGCGGTCATATTTTCAAGCACATTTTGGGTATAACGACAGCCTGGAGTTGGATAGAATGCCCATAAAATGAAGACAACGTCCCGACATGGCTATAGCTGTTGACTGGGACGCTCAGCTACAAATAAGACAAACGTCAATAGCTTGATAAGGTGACATTCAACTAGAAACTCCAACACTCCAACCGCGGTATGACCAACCCCTTTCTCATTAATATGTTCACTGCTATTAAGCGATCTGTTTGAAGTTTTAACTATTACTATTGAAACTTTTCTGTAAATACATACCTTGACACCCATTTAGCAGACAACTTTCATACTTGGACCATAAACACTGTATATGACTGGCTTTCAGTCCATGGAAGGAACCCCTCGGTCAATGCCCGGGGGATGAGGTTTGATCCCATGGTCCATGAATGCTGCTTAATAAGCGGTTGTGAAGATACAGATAAATTCTTTATACTGGTTTAAGCCCCCAGTAGTTTTATATTACTCGGATCGTTCCAAGGCGATACTGTGGTTCTAATATTTTGCGTTTTGGAGTCGAATTTTGTGTTGTTTGAGCTAAAGTACGTTTTTATATTTTAGTTCAGTTCAGGTAACTGAGTGGCCGCCTATTGGGGAAAAGCTGCTCACTCGGCTTACTATATGTTTTCCTTGTATAAGTACCTAAGTGTCTTTTTAGTTTTTTCCCATCCCTCGGTTTATGGAGTGGGAATTTCTTTCTGATTGCACCATTTCCTGATCACTACCTTCCTATAATCTTTTGCATCTTGCTCTTCAGATTTAGGGTTTTTCAGAAATGGACAGTTATCGTTGTACTGTAGGGCATGTCAACCATATTAACGATAAATGTCCACAATGGACAAACGGTTGAAAAGACGTTGCAGCCGTCGTTGGTGAACAGAAGTCGTTGATGGACACTTATTGTTGCTACACGGCTCAGCAATTCAGCGCAAATATTTTTGTTCGAACTTAGTAGTTTCCATTTGTATAATAATATTATTTGACTCAATTCAGCGCTAATGCAGGGGACATTATTGAATATTGCATACTGAGACACACACATGGCAGTTTTGTTCTCTTCTTGTAGCGTGGAGCGATCATATATGTAAGGAATCTACACAGTTTTGAACGGAAGTATGAAAAGAGAAATGTCCTGTCAAAGTCCATGTAACATTTTTTTCGAATGTCCAAATATATTGTCCTCAAAGATAGACTCAATTGCACTATGAAAAAATGCATGGTTTACATGGCAACCGTTAACACGATTCTTGAGCATGGGGGTGTACATACAAAATTGACCATATCTCCACTGTTACTAACCCTAGATCACTGATCTTGGTCTCATTTTATAGCTTAGACATAGTCCTTTTATCCAATAGTAAGTAATGCAAATTATCGAATTTGCATACTCATGAATTGTAATGAAAACACGAAAAATGACCGAAAAATCGTTAAAAATCCATAAATAAACTGATTTCAGGCCCAAACTGTCATTGTGACACTCTGTTATTAAACCAGTAATATCATATGATAAATTTATTGATGACCTGGGCCTATTTGAAAATTATTCCATTGGCATATTCATGATTATTAATAAAATGTCAAAAATTGAGAAAAAAAACTATATACATTGCAAGGTATTAGATAGGTTAATAGATCTATCTTGCATCCCTGGGTCAAATTCTCAAGGCTGCCAGTGCGGTCAGAGGGACCACCTAAATGCCATAGAGTATTGTCCTCAACGATGACCACTTTGTATGATGTATTCTAAGGAAAAGGGTGAACTTACAAAAATACTCATATCCCTCCAATAGCATGCTCTCAGATACTATAACTGGTATGATATTAATACATGATCCTAACAATTTAACCTTGATACTTAATATTTAGATCATTGAATTTGCTTATTCATGAAAATTAATTAAAAAAAAAAAAAAAACATGAAAATTGGCAAAATATCGTGGATAAAATAGGGGGTGTATAAACAAAATCACACCCTATTCATTAGCATCGCACGAGGGGTGGGTGTGAAAACTATGTGAATTTACATCATACAAAGTTTCATCGTTGAGGACAATATTTTATGGCATTTAGGTGGTCCCTCTGACCACACTGGCAGTCTTGAGAATTTGTTCCAGGGATGCAAGATAACATAAAGCACAATACTTTGCAATGTATATAGTGTTTCCCTCGTTTTTCCTCAATTTTTGACATTTTTATTAATAATCATGAAAAAGTACAAGTAGGCAAAGATCAGGAAAATGCGCAATCAGAAAAAGACTCCCACTCCAAAAACCAAGGTGGGAAAAAGCCAAACTAACAATCAGGTACTTATACCATGAAAACATTTCGTAAGCCGAATGAGCAGCTATTTTCCCAATAGGTGGCCACTCAGTTACCTTAACTTAACTAAAAATTTTGCAAACATACATAAGGCGCCAACAGCACAAAAATATTTTAAACACCAAGACATAAAACAAAAAGAACCACCGCAGAAGTAACCACTTGGAACGATCAGTAACACAAAGTTACTGGCGGGTTTAAATCGATTTTACACGGCCCTCAGCTTCTGCAGTGGTTCATAACATTTAGTTAGTTCTTCGGTCCTCGTGGTGAATCTCTAACTAGTAAATGAATCATCAAGAACAAACAAATAAATCATGATAAACATCCTGATGAATCAAAAACCAGGACTCACAGATTCAGTAAGCTGCCCGACGATGGAGATACCTGGGCGCCAAATAACTTACTAACTCCGGAGCTAAAGAAAAACATCAGTTGGACCCCTGTGGGGTAAGCAACAGACAAGAAGCTCCGGCCCCAACCAACTAAAATGAATAGCTTTAAGTCGGGGCCATCATAGAGTCTGACGCCCGAACCACCGGCGTGCAATTAAAGAAGGCAGCATAGTTATCAACCGTGATTGGGTTAAAAACTAAGCATGCAGACTGTCGCATAACATTCAAGTTATAACCTATACGTCTGTAACGTGTTATGATTTTTCTAAACTGAAAAGAAAAATCATTATTTCCTATAAGTTTCTTAAATTTGTAAACCAAGTCACCATAAAATTCTGGTTCCGAAAGACCCTCACTTAAAAGCGTCTTTAACCCAACATTATATTTGGAAATCAATTCATAGTGTCTACGATAAAATTTAGAAAATGTTTTTCGAAGTTTATGATACCGATAGCCCTGTTTGGAGAAATTTGGCCGTTAAAGATTTATTTCGAGCGTTGAAGTCTGTAACATGATTGCAGACTCTAGCAAACCTAATAAGTTGCGAAATGTATACACCATAAGAAGCACGACGAGGAACGTCACCATCCAAAAACGGAAAATTTACTATATCAAAATCAAAGTCATCGCGCTTATCATAAATTTTAGAAGAAACAAATCCATTTGCAACAGAAAGATGTAGATCTAAAAAGGGGGCTTCGGTATCCTAGATATTGACTTTAATCAACTGTAGTTCAGATGGATAAATTTGATTGACCATATCTTCAAAATAAGGGTTGTCAATGTTCAAAAGGTCATCGAGGTACCTAGAAGTGGAATTAAAAGCCTCGATAACATCAGCTTGATTATCGTGGTTAAGAGAATCCATGAAATCTCTTTCGTAGCAGTATAAAAATAAATCAGCTACGAGAGGTGCGCAATTTGTACCCATCGGAATTCCAACAATTTGTCTGTATAACTTGGTCCCAAATCTAATATAAATATTATCCAGGAGATAGGATAAGGCGTCGCACACATTCTGACATGACCAAAGTGTATACCGACTTTGGTCAGAGGAAGTGAAAAAAGCCTTTCTGTCATTACATGCCAAATAAAGTGAACCATAGTTTTTTAATGCCCTTTTGAAGGTCCACTCTATCAAATCCAGAAGTTTTTCTTTAATTAGATTATGTGGTAAAGTTGTATACAGAGTAGAAAAATCATATGTGGACAAGCTCGTCGCACGGAACCCTCTACACTTCAATTTATTGAGCACCTCACCAGAATTTTTATTGACCAAAACCAATTTTTATTTGAAGTTTCATACACTGTCTCACAGTATCTTATAACATGAGATTTGATAGCAGTAAGACAGGAAGTTAATAATTTAGAAAGTTCAGTAGTAGTACAAGAGCTAGAATTTGCAATAAATCTTGCTTTGTATGGTCTTTTGTGAAGCTTAGGTAACCAATACATCGTAGGAAGTTTGTCTTGGCCTTCATTGACACAAATAGGTAAATCGTTTAAGTGGGCATTTACTACAGACACCTCATCAGTATCTGTCATTAGATAAGCCCTGGTACCATGCAGCTCCTGTTTTAAGGTGTTAACGTAGTGAAGCCTACAAACAACAACAACATTGTTTGCGGCTTTGTCTGCCGGAACCAAGACATATTTTCTGTGAAATTCTTGGATACCCTGCTTCAAATGCCTAAATGACGATTTAGGTTTAGGAGGTAAAAGATTAGTATTTTGTGAATAAAACTGTATACGTTTATCCACGATAGTGAAGATACTTCTTTTCCATTCTTTAAGAGCATTATCCTCAACACCCTCTCGTTTACACCACCGATTACCGAAATCATTCAATGCAGATGCAATCTCCTCTCTACATTTATCGAAATTGGTGTAGGAGGGGGAATCTATATTTTGGACCTTTAGAAACAATTTTGCGAATTCTAGAATCCGAAATTATTTTTAAACTTCCAGTAACTATATGTCCGGCTGGTTGATAAACAAATTTTGAATCTTTACAATCTCAAGACTTAGGAGTATTAGCATGGATATCAAGATCAGAAATAAGTTTATTGAAATTAAAAATAGTATTTCTGATTGGTTTATTATATTTGTAACACATAATAGGAGGTTCTGAATTTTGGAAGTACGTAGGTATAGACTGTATCACTGATTTATCCTGGAATATGCTTGGTAAATCAATAAAGTCAAGTTTGTCCAACATACTGCATCCTACAATTGTTTGTATTTCAAGTAAGAACATATACAAGATCCATTGATTTTCAGTCTAAATCAGAATCATTAACCACTGAAAATGTCCTACCATTCACAGATGAAGTGATAGTAGTCTTAGAGCATAAATGATTGCAACAGTTGCACTTCTTGGCATTGCACTTAGAAATACTAGGGTACATTCCAGGTCTCTTGAACGGATTAATATATTTACGTAAAATTAGTGATTTAAGTGGAGATAACCTTATCTGAAGATATAAGAATTAGAAGCTCCGTGTAGATTAACAGTAGATGCCGAAAATAAATTAAGAGGTGTCACCCTAACAGTAGGTAATAAATTTTGAAAATTGTTAGTTGAATGAGGAATCCGTACAGTAGACGCGGCATGCAACCTAAGGGGAGTTAATGTAATTCCTAATCTTTTTGTGATAGTCATAGTTGGGAGTTCTGTGTTGATACTGCCAAAAGAAGCGCGACACTCATACCGGTTATAGAAAAAATAATGCACTTAATCGTAATGCAAAATCTCTCAAATGAAAGAACAAGGTATAACCGAAGCCCACATCTCAGGTCCATGTCTAATACAAGTCTATGGATAGAAACGTAAGAATCGCTTATACAACGAGATACGAGTGACGGTCAACTAATGACCTTCAATACAGTATCGAAGAGTTGTGGCAGTTAGAGATAGGAAAATACAAACTGATTGCAAGCAATCCCTGAGGATTGGAAAAATAAGAGCATTAAATGGATGTACGGGGAGACTTTTTAGGGCCGCCACACGGCACAACCACAAGAACTCTGATATAAAAAAAAAGTACAAGTAGGCAAAGATCAGGAAAATATGCAAATGAGATATTTTTCAAATAGGCCCATGTCATCAATAAATTTGTCATATGATATTACTGGTTCAAAACCAAAGTGCCACAATGACAGTTTGGGTCTGAAATTAGTTTATTTGTGGATTTTTAACGATATTTCGGTCATTTTTCATGTTTTCTCTTTCATCGTCGAGTTGTTTATCTTTCCATTATTTCAGCATATACTTAAGGAATTAAAATACGCAACACATAAAAATTCAACTGTAACGTCTGTATTTGACGTTTTAGTAACATTTCTTTTAGAACTATCTTGCAGACTGCTTGTGACATGTGGAGAAATGAGAAAACGTCATTTTATTGATAAGATTAACGTCAAAACGTCAAAATCCATGGAAAAAGCAATTTGTGACATAAACGTCGGGGCGATGTTGAAGATGTCAAATTTTGTGTACGTTTGGTTAAATGACGTCGACTTGATATTCAAGCAACAATGACGTCACAGGTCGTGTGGAAATTGGCACCTAGCGTTTGTTTTGGTATTGACGTTTACGATAATGCTACCAACGGGTCAATGGTTACTTCTGCAATCACTTTTAACAGGATTGGAAGCAATACAATTGGTTTTGCTTACAATTTGACTTTAACTTGTCTTGTTTCAAGGGTGTGCTGATGTGGGTCGAAGAGGTTATGCGCACGCCATTAAGCATACGTGACCGACATAGTGGCTTTTCCTGCTGTAATTTGATGTTTAGATACTGATGTCGTGTAATAACATCAGTTACAACACAGTCTTGCATTACAAAACCAGCCTACAGTAACCCAAAGTGTTTGTTGCGTATCTTTATTCCCTATTTTTGCTCAAAGCATAGGTTGTGGGTACACGTTAGAACCGCCTCACCGAGGCTAGATCAGCCTCACCGAGGCGGTTCTAACGAGTACCCACAATCTATGTTTTGGATCAAAAATAAGAAAAATAGGTATACCCCTGCAAACCCCAGTTTTACTATATAAAAGTGGGGTTTAAGGGGGTATAATCGCACGGACATGTTTTCCTGATGAATGGGCAAAGTTGGATTCAGATAACCTTGCTCCGCTAACTAAAGTATCAATATTATTTTTTACAAAAGCGTTTTATAGACTTTGGAAGCACATTTCCTATTTCAAATTTACTGCAGTCAGTGGATTTGAAGCACTAGTCGAACAAATCGGAGGAAACGGGCTTGCTGGATCTTTGTCAGCTGGTGTTAATTACGAGTTGATTTGGGGTGCTCTACACTGCAATATATAGAAAAGTAAAGTCTTTTGAGCAGTTTATAATATTGACTGAAATATTGAATATCTCGGTCAGATCATATGCAAAAATGTACTTTGTTTCTAACTCACAGGTCATGCGATATTTTATATGAAATGAAATATTAAAAAAACACCAACAGTTTCAAATGACTTTTATTGTTACTAAAAGGAAGTTTGATCATCATAATTATAACCAAATTTGTGCATATAAATGTTTAAAAACAACAGAATTAAAAATGAAAATAGTTTTATTTGTCTCATTGTTGGTTTTGAATCTTGTTGGTGAGTAATGTTTTTGTTCTTGGTTCAGACGTTGTATGTTTTTGAAAAGACAGAACAAGTCGATCCACAATTGAAGGTAAGGAAATCTACGTCCTGATCATTGCGCTGGATAACGAAGTGAGTTTGTTTGTTTACTTTTTCTTCTGCGTTTATTATGTATGAACCTGTGCATGAGAAAAAGGTACAAGTAGGCAAAGATCAGGAAAAGGCGCAATCAGAAAAAGATTCCCACTCGGCCAAAAACCGAGGTGGGAAAAAACCAAACACTCTTATGCACAAGCAACAAAATCTCTCAGATTGCCAGAGAAACAGGAGTTCATTAAGGATAAAAAAATAGTGATTAAACAGTGGCATACTGTGGCTTTCCAATAACTTCTTAATTAACTTGCTGATAAGTGGCATATGGTCAGTAGGACATACATTTGTACTATTGTGGTTCTATATCTTGATTGTTACCTGATTGTTACCCATGATGTTTCATTAAGAAAATACATCTTTTTCGGCTCGTCTCGACGAGCCGAATATACGATAGGATTTTGGCTGGGAACCTACGAAAAATACCGAACACTCCGCATGACTACACAGGTTGGTTTCCGATCTACACTAATTAGTCATCCGGTAAGCCGAAAACATGTGATGTTTTAAACGTTAGCAGTGATTGGTTTAATGAAATCCAGCCAATCATCAGTTTTCTTTTAAGCTAAGTTCGGATGTAGACCATTTTGCGTATGCTGAGATCGGGGCCATAAGGGTCGACTAATTACCGAACAGGAAATCCAGGAAGCAGGTCATCTCTGCCTTTTTACTTTTCGGTCTTACCAAGTCCACTCGGCCTTTTTTTCTTTTTTAATTCAATTTTATGTCCCTTTTAAGATAATTTCAGCTCATATAAGTGGGTGGAACGAAAACGGGAGGTCCACAAGAAAAACTATCTGGCAAACCGCAAGCAGAAGGTCTCGCACCGTGATCAAAGGGACCCCACTTTCACTGACACAATTCACACCAAGTAAACCATGTACACGACTTCCATACATTGGACCGTGTCTGTTCGCCTCCGAAACACCTCTAATTTCTATAGCTATTTCATTGCAAGCAGTACTGTGGCTTATGCCTACTTAATGACTGATTAGTGTGGGTCGGAAAACAACATATTTTTATCCCACTTGTCCATTATGTTTATGCACACAGAGCCGTTTCTAGCCTATAAAAGTGTAACGGAATCTCTCTCTCTCTCTCTCTCTCTCTCTCTCTCTCTCTCTCTCTCACACACACACACACATACAATTTACTTTACGACTAATTCTCATAAGATCAGTGTGAGAGTAATCTTGAGCTCATGCACATCAAAATAAGAAATTTGTTTTCTCAGAAACCACTAGCATACAAGTTTATTTGTTTAAAAAATGAATAGATTTCGAAAATGGTGTGGTCATAATACAAAATGCTAAACGAGCCGCTTCTAGCTTTTTTAAAAGCTATCCTTGTAAATTTTTTATTATAGCCTATTGTTCTTGCTCAACTAAACGAGTTTTTCTGTTCTTAGGTATTGAAACAAGCCAAAATGAATGGCAAGCAGTTCCTGTTTCAATCTCCAAAATTAATTATATATCATTTTTGCATTGCAACATATATGAAGCAATGTGAAGTAAGTTTATTATTCAAAGAAAAACACCAGTTGGACCCCGGTGGGCCAAGCAACAGACAAGAAGCTCCGGCCCCAACCAACTAAATTGAATAGCTTTATGTCGGGGCCATCATAGAGTCTGACGCCCGACCCACCGGCGTGCAATTAAAGAAGGCAGCATAGTTATCAACCATGATTGGGTTAAAAACTAAGCATGCAGACTGTCGCATAACATTCAAGTTATAACCTATACGTCTGTAACGTGTTATGATTTTTCTGAACTGAAAAGAAAAATCATTAATTCCTTTAAGTTTCTTAAATTTGTAAACCAAGTCACCATAAAATTCAGGTTCCGAAAGGCCCTCACTTAAAAGCGTCTTTAACCCAACATTGTATTTGGAAATCAATTCATAGTGTCTACGATAAAATTTAGAAAATGTTTTTCGAAGTTTATGATACCGATAGCCCTGTTGGAGAAGTTTTGCCGTTAAACATTTATTTCGAGCGTTGAAGTCTGTAACATGATTGCAGACTCTAGCAAACCTAATAAGTTGCGAAATGTAAACACCATAAGAAGCACGACGAGGAACGTCACCATCCAAAAAAGGAAAATTTACTATATCAAAATCAAAGTCATCGCGCTTATCATAAATTTTAGAAGAAACAAATCCATTTGCAACAGAAAGATGTAGATCTAAAAAGGGGGCTTCAGTATCTGAGATATTGGCTTTGTTCAACTGAAGTTCAGGTGGATAAATTTGATTGACCATACCTTCAAAATAAGGGTTGTCAATGTTCAAAAGGTCATCGAGGTACCTAGATGTGGAATTAAAAGCCTCGATAACATCAGCTTGATTATCATGGTTAAGAGAATCCATGAAATCTCTTTCGTAGCAGTATAAAAATAAATCAGCTACGAGAGGTGCGCAATTTATACCCATCGGAATTCCAACAATTTGTCGGTATAACTTGGTCCCAAATCTAATATAAATATTATCAAGGAGATAGGATAACGCGTCGCATACATTCTGACATGACCAAAGTTTATACCGACTTTGGTCAGAGGAAGTGAAAAAAGCCTTTCTGTCATTACATGCCATATAAAGTGAACCATAGTTTTTTAATGCCCTTTTGAAGGTCCACTCTATCAAATCCAGAAGTTTCTCTTTAATTAGATTATGTGGTAATGTTGTATACAGAGTAGAAAAATCATATGTGGACAAGCTTGTCGCACGGAACCCTCTACACTTCAATTTACTGAGCACCTCACCAGAATTTTTAATTGACCAAAACCAATTTTTATTTGAAGTTTCATAAACTGTCTCACAGTATCTTATAACATGAGATTTGATAGCAGTAAGACAGGAAGTTAATAATTTAGAAAGTTCAGTGGTAGCACAAGAGCTAGAATTTGCAATAAATCTAGCTTTGTATGGTCTTTTGTGAAGCTTAGGTAACCATTACATCGTAGGAAGTTTGTCTTGGCCTTCATTGACACAAACAGAAAACTTAACAGGTAAATCGTTTAAGTGGGCATTAACTACAGACACCTCATCAGTATCTGTCTCCAGATAAGCCCTGGTACCGTCAAGCTCCTGTTTTAAGGTGTTAACATAGTGAAGCCTACAAACAAACGACAACAACATTGTTTGCGGCTTTATCTGCCGGAACCAAGACATACTTTCTATGAAATTCTTGGATACCCTGCTTCAAATGCCTAAATGACGATTTGGGTTTAGGAGGTAAAAGATTAGTATTTTGTGAATAAAACTTAATACGTTTATCCACGATAGAGAAGATGCTTCTTTTCCATTCTTTAAGAGCATTATCCTCAACACTCTCTCGTTTACACCATCGATTACCGAAATCATTTAATGCAGATGAAATCTCCTCTCTACATTTGTCGAAATTAAAGTAGGAAGGGAATCTATATTTCGGACCTTTAGAAACAATTTTGCGAATTCTAGAATCCGAAATTATTTTTAAATTTCCAGTAACAATATGTCCAGCGGGTTGATAAACATATTTTGAATCTTTACAATCTCAAGACTTAGGAGTATTAGCATGGATATCAAGATCAGAAACAAGTTTATTGAAATTAAAAATTGTATTTCTGATTGGTTTGTTATATTTGTAACAAATAATAGGAGGTTCTGAATTTTGGAAGTAGGTAGGTATAGACTGTATCACTGATTTATCCTGGAATATGCTTGGTAAATCAATAAAGTCAATTCCTTTATTGATGAAAGGAATTTTAATAAAACTTCTAATGTGATTAGATTCGGAATCGATAAATGGACGAAGAGCATGCTGAGTATAACATCTTGTTAACAGTGCAGCGTCATACATTTGATGATTTCTATCGTAAAATCTATTAGCCTCTGTGTCCAAGGAACGTAATGCAGCAATAGGTAGAGAACTAAGATACGACAGCATTGGATGTCGACCGTGAATCCTTAGTTTAACAGCTAAATCATTAAGAGAAATGTTCAATTTCAATGCAGCGCACCGTTTACATGAAAACCAACAATTTGGGTTTATGACAAGGTCCGACACAAAACAGACTGTACAGTCACGGAATAAAGCTAGAAGCTTGAAAGTTTGGATATAAATAGAAGAGGAATTGTACTATCCAAGTGGCGCAAACAAAGGCGCTGATCAGCTGTGCAGTTACTGCATAGCTGATCTGCGTCTTTGTTTTCGCATATGCAAATTCTGGCCTATATATACATTTCGGAAATGGCCTTCAAATATACCAATATTATCCATTTTTTCAGCTTTACCTCAGCTCTCTGAAGCCGTCCTGAAACCAGTTCTGGTGATTGGAAGCAAGTGGGCAAAATGGGTCATGAGAGAATTTCCAGATGAAAAATTTGATCCCAAACTAGTCAAAATGGGACCAGAAAAAGAGGCCGTTAAAGGACAAGAAAAATTGGATCCTGGAAGAAAGAAGAAAAAAGATTCGCCGGCTGGAGAAATTGAGTTCCCACCCGATCAGTTTCCTGACAATTGACATGGAGTAAAATCTTTCAATCATATTGTAGCATCTTGATAATGAAAATACCGAGTGATTGTTCAATTCAATGAACAGTGAATGGCATGCGAGTTTTATTAAGAGGAGTGCAACTAAGTTTAAGCTTGCCAACTTAGTTTTTCATAATTGTTCATTAAAGTCGATAGTAAAACACTTCTAAGAGCAGTTGAATATTTTATTATGACTAAATCAGTGCTGCAGTTTTGCAACGTTTACTTGTGTAACTCTATTAGCAAAGAAAACACTGGATAAAATAGCAATTATGAATGGCACTTGCGTTTTATGTAGTTTTGAACAAGAAAAGACAACAAACAACTCTTCTGACGGTTCATTATGCGTAACAGCTGCCGTCGGTTGAAGGGCTGTTTTCCATGTTAATCAACAAATAATTCGCCATTGATTTTGAAGAATGCAATCGCAAGTTGACTGGTATATATACTAAAGAACTTTGAAAACGCCTCACTATACATCGGTTATCATTTTGCTTAAAACCGGTTAAAATTAATCTGGACCCGGTTGTTCAAAATTAACGACATCGTTAGTTAACGTTTCGTTAAAATTACAGATGGCAATATTACAAATACACCGTTATTTTTTGTTAAAAATGTAAGAATTCTTTGCAATGCGAAAGATTCTCACATTTTTTCAACAAAATATAGAGTAGTTACTGCGAAGCTGATCTGTGTCTTTGTTTTCGCATATGCAGATTGTTGTTTTCCCATGCGGTGGCTCAAATTATTGTTCAACACTCCAGTTTCTTTACAATATATCACTTGGTTTGAAACATGGTTCCTGGGTGAGCATCCACCCATTTATGTCCGAATAAACAGACTTGTATTTTACTGGGTTTTGTAAGCGCTTGCAAATATCGCACATAGCCTTCTGGAAGAGTTCTATATATGGGACCGCCTGATATTTGTTTTTTGCCTTTAACATTGATGCATACATTTTAGTGTCATTACTTAAGGCCTGAAGATATTGTCCAAGTTCGTGGGCAGAACTATAATTATTTGTACTTATGTAGGCATTCTGATTAATTTCTATTGGTCTGGATTCTGGGTTTCCGCCACGGACCACCTGAATGATGTCGTAATCATAATTTTCGAAGAACTTTTCTGTAATGTATCCATCACAAAGTGTATTTTCAAATGCAAGATAATAACGATACGTTGAATTTAAAATGTCAAAGCAGTTTCCTTTGGCGTGGTTATATCGCCTTCCGCAGTCCCATTTTGTTCCACAAGCTCCTAGAATGTCAATATTGATGTATTTCTTGAGAATGTCAACGTATTTTTCCCGCTGTGAGTTTGTCTTGCAGTGTGATACAACCCAGACTGCGTCTTTAGTTTTGCTTTTGGCGATGGATAGATAATCACGCTGGTGCTTTGAGTCCCCCTGTCTGGGAACTATCTTTCCGTATGGAAGATGAATGTCAGATTTCGTGGAGAAAGTTAGTGTCCAATTGAACTGGTCCTGGAAGTAGAAACAATATGCATGTATTTAAGAGCGCGATTAATTAATGTTAATACTGGATAACGTTTTACACTATTAAATTATTAAACACCCTTCGTACCTGCTATGTCAATGTAAAATTTAGTTTGGCTTTATAAAAGCGACACTTCAGTTAACATTTTAGGGTGTATCCTACTCTTTCCTTGCATACTGAATAGTCCATATTTTTACCCTGAATACATACGAGCCGCATCGTGAGAAAACCGGATTTTTGCCTAGGCGAAAACAAAGGCGCAGATCAGCTTCGCGGTAACCGCGAAGCTGATCAGCGCCTTTGTTTTCGCTACACGGATAGTATATTTCGTCTGCTTCTTATATCCAAATTTCAAGCTTCTAGCCTGCTTCTGAGACTGTACAGCCCGGTTTGTGTCGGACCTGGTCGGAAATCCCGAAGACCGGTTTTCTCGCGTCGCGGCTCAATTACTATGTCTAATAATTTAGCCATTTCCTTTTATTAGACGAGTCTCTTCACATTAGACTTTTTGGAATGCCAAATAAGTGACGATTTACAAAGAAACATTTGTACTCTTTTATCTTAATACCTGAAAAATGTTTGAAGATCTGGCACTGTATGAATTTGACGCCTCCTGTTGAAACATTATCCATATTTGCCCAGGTGGTCTCCACAGAAAGTTCGGCTTTTTAATAGGTCTATGGTGAATAATAACTGCATCACTTTGATTTGCCTCTTTTCTATCAAATGTTAACTGACAGTTCTTGATTTCACAGTTTGTAAAAATAGCATTTTTGACATTCCGAACAACCAGGTCGTGTGTTGGATTATAAAAGAGGATCTTCTTTCTTAGTTTTTCAATTAAAACGTCTATTTGTTGTTGGAAGTTTATTATGTCAATGTGTTTGGTAAAGCCAGTCTTAGTTGTAAGCATGCAGTAGACAACGCATGAGACTGTAGTTTTCATCTTTATAGCAACAAGATTCGACAACACTATTTTATTTAGTTCAGACCCTTTTGCGGACACAGAGTGTTTAAAAAGCTGCTGTCAACATGATAATAGACAACATGAATTTTTGTGTTGTTTGCACTTTACGTGCGTTTTCATATTTTAGTTAAGTTTGAGTGACTGAGTGGCGGCCGATTGGGAAGTAGCTGCTCACTCGGCTTTCGATATGTTTTCTTGGTATAAGTACATGATTATTTATTTATCTTTTTCTATCTCATAACACGTTACAGACGTATAGGTTATAACTTGAATGTTATGCGACAGTCTGCATGCTTAGTTTTTAACCCAATCACGGTTGATAACTATGCTGCCTTCTTTAATTGCACGCCGGTGGGTCGGGCGTCAGACTCTATGATGGCCCCGACTTAAAGCTATTCATTTTAGTTGGTTGGGGCCGGAGCTTCTTGTCTGTTGCTTGGCCCACCGGGGTCCAACTGATGTTTTTCTTTAGCTCCGGAGGTAGTAAGTTATTTGGCGCCCAGGGATCTCCATCGTCGGGCAGCTTACTGAATCTGTGAGTCCTGGTTTTTGATTCATCAGGATGTTTATCATGATTTATTTGTTTGTTCTTGATGATTCATTTACTAGTTAGAGATTCACCACGAGGACCGAAGAACTAACTAAATGTTATGAACCACTACAGAAGCTGAGGGTGAGGTTACGGCCGTGTAAAATCGATTTAAACCCGCCAGTAACTTTGTGTTACTGATCGTTCCAAGTCGATACTTCTGTGGTGGTTCTTTTTGTTTTATGTCTTGGTGTTTAAAATATTTTTGTGCTGTTAGCGCCTTATGTATGTTTGCATATTTTTAGTTAAGTTAAGGTAACTGAGTGGCCACCTATTGGGAAAATAGCTGCTCATTCGGCTTACGATATGTTTTCATGGTATAAGTACCTGGTTCTTAGTTTGGTTTTTTCCCACTGGGAATCTTTTTCTGATTGCGCCTTTTCCTGATCTTTGCCTACTTGTACATCTTTAAAACATAATCAGCTCGACGGAATGATATCTACAAATTTTGCATCATTTTGTAACTGCATCCCTATCAAAAGAGGTATCTACCACAATCTCATGTAATGTCCCATTCATGTGCATATTTTCGTCCTCGGTCAGCTGGAAGATCGTCTGCATCGATGTTTGCTGGTATGAAGCTAGCAAATAAACCAGCACAAATATACAAAGAAGTCCTGAAATATCAAAATATCATATAGACATGGTACTTTTTTCAATTTATATCCGAGTATTTAAGGATTGAAATTCAGATTTTAGCTTTCACTGGACGATGAAAAACATTAGGCTGTTTTAATGTCTGTGAAGCCCCAAGGGCTTCTCGGAGACATAAAAACAGCTAATGTTTTTCATCATCCAGTGAAAGCTAAAATCTGAATTTCAATACTTATATTTACATTTTATATTATCAATCAAGTATCAGATTTTTAATTGCGCATATCACCGTTCATTTTCATGTTATTTCACATTAAATCCGACTTAACGTAATGTTGGAACAGCCAAAACGTCAAATTTTCGCGCCTAACGTCATGGCGATACGCGACCAACGTCACGACAACAAGAATAAACAAACAAC
This sequence comes from Rugalucina vietnamica, assembly GCA_964017185.1. Taxonomy (NCBI): domain Eukaryota; kingdom Metazoa; phylum Mollusca; class Bivalvia; order Lucinida; family Lucinidae; genus Rugalucina; species Rugalucina vietnamica. Next base: position 65,924,504 of record OZ024872.1, read on the forward strand.
GTCACTGGATGGGTTTTGACGTCGCCCCGCCCATAGGCGTGGCCTCTAGATCACGTGACTTAATGTTTTTCATTGGGAAATGAAGAACATTAAGAAAGATACTTTCATTAAGAAAGATAAATTGCAGCAATCATGAATGTCTGGCTTTCGCTGCCAGTTTTATAAAGGGTCACTGATGAAGGTTCATTACCCGAAATTGTACAATATGGCCCACATCTCTTTGAATGTTTTTACTGCTTCCAAAGGATCTAACAATTATATTTTATTTGCTATTACTGCAGCTGGTGTTGTGCCGTGTGACGGCCCTAAAAGGTCTCCCCGTACATCATCCATAGTGCAGATTATATTTTTCTTTTGACCCTTTGAGATCAGTGAAGATATTTGGAGTATTTCAAATATATTGTACGTTAAGAATCAGCATCTTAACACAATTTTGAATATGTGGCAGCTTTGGGAATATTAGTCTTTGATTTAGACTATACTGGTGAAAATTCTTGAAATTGCAGCAATCATGAATGTCTGGCTTTCGCTGCCAGTTTTATAAAGGGTCACTGATGAAGGTTCATTACCCGAAATTGTACAATATGGCCCACATCTCTTTGAATGTTTTTACTGCTTCCAAAGGATCTAACAATTATATTTTATTTCATCTAGGGCGATTGCAATAAGAATGTAAATATATAATTATGAAAACAAGTACTTTGTGTAAATGTGACGTGGTAGCCTCCCTTGGATATATGCAAATTTTAAACTCGAGACTTTGTGAATCGAGTAAGTGTTGGGTATATAGCGCAGTAAACCACCCTTGGTGGATGAGCATGCTTTTCCACCGACGGGGTTTGCTGTGGCTTGTCTCGGCCGTTCGTTACATTTGGTGGCAGCGGTGGGATGATGACAACTGCCAGAACGGAGTTGCCATACCCATGTAGTCCCCAGGCCAAGACTCGGGGCGAGTCTTCTCGGAGGGGGAAGTAATGTGACGTGGTAGCCTCCCTTGGATATATGCAAATTTCAAACTCGAGACTTTGTGAATCGAGAAAGTGTTGGGTATATAGCGCAGTAAACCACCCTTGGTGGATGAGCATGCTTTTCCACCGATGGGGTTTGCTGTGGCTTGGCTCGGCCGTTCGTTACATAAATATGAATTGAGCCTTTGCGTGAGAAAACCAACAATTTGGGTTCTGACCAGCGGACTGTACAGTCTCAGAAGATGGCTAGAAGCTTGAAATTCCGGATTTAGGAAGAAGAGGGTTTGTGCGATCCGTGTAGCGAAAACAAAGGCGCTGATCAGCTTCGCAGTTACTGCGGAGCTGATCTGCGCCTTTGTTTTTGCGTATGCAGATTGTTGGTTTTCTCACGCTCAGGCTCAATTAATACATAACCCAAACATTCAACAGAATATCATTGTGATCAACGTAATCAGAAAAAATATTCTTGATAGCAAAATTAAAATGTGTTCGAAAATACTCAAAGCATTCTTTTGTTCAGGTTCTAACGTTTTTAGATTTTGGAACCTTGCATCTGTACCCTGATTTTCAAGGCTTAGAATGTGCAAAAACGGAGCAACTTTAAATTTGCTGTCTTCAAAGTCCTTGAAAAGACTTCAGAACCTCAGACTGTGTGTTTTTGTGTTGAAATGATCAATCATTTCAGCATAATCAAGGTCAGTGTAAAATGAGCAGTAGAATGGTATGAGACTGCCTAAGTTTTACATCTGTATATAACGCTTTGTTTCAAGATACAAATTCAGTATATACGTATTCCCTATTTCTATTCCTTGTATATAGCTGCTTATTAGAAACATGAAAGTCAAGATATTTTGTTCAAATAAACTTCTACCAAAACGGCCTTTTTTAAAAAAAAAAATCCCCATTGTAGTCACCAAAATGCACTGGACTCAAATGACACATCAGGAAAACATGTCCGTGTATTGAATACCCCCATTAAACCCCACTTTTATATAGTAAAATTGGGATATGCAGGGGTAAACCTATTTTTCTTATTTTTGCTCCAAAACATAGATTGTGGGTACTCGTTAGAACTGCCTCGGCAAAGCGGTTCTAACTAGTGCACACAATGTATGTTTTGAGCAAAAATAAGAAAAAAATATCAGAACTTTAAAATCTTCTATTTTTACAACAATAAGGGCATATTTTCGTAATGAAAATGACCTACAATGTTCTGACTTACCGCATGATGCTTTTTCTAATCCCGAAACCATTTTATTTCCTTAATTTTCACTTCATAATATTCGTGTTTACATGTATAATGTAAATGACTTTATTAAACACATTTTAGTCATTATTTCCCAGATGAGTGGTCGAGCATATACATGTAAAATGTTTGATCTTCTCTCTAGGTATCTGTAATTGCAAAAAAACCACTATTCAGCCCAATACGTCATCCGTGTTAATATACACATGTAGTCACTGGGCCTTGGAGATGGAGATTCCGAGATAAAAAAAAAATGTAAAGCTAAAATATGAATAATTTATTATTAATATTGTTGTTTAATATAGTGGGTATCTTAAATTGATCGATTAAAAATACCCACTATCTTAAGAAAAATCCTGTTTTAAAGATTTGACAATAATCACATGTTAGTCAAACTCCACCTTGTAGCATTTTGATGTAAAAAAACGTGTGTTGGAGATTCCAAAATTACCTTCTCTGTTCGAGCTATCAACGGTTATTAGTACACGACTTTGTCAGCAGTCAACATCTGAGTAAACAATCTGTCCTTTATGTCCGAGACAATAAGAGTTCAGCCATATTATTGCGTAACCACTAAATATCCAATTTTCAAACACTCAAGTACAGTAAACTTTACAGTAGTGCAATGTGGCCGAAGTTTTATAGTGGTTCTTAATAACTGCAAGAATAAAAAAGGTCCACTGAAAACAAATCAGTGGCAGTCAACTCCGTAGTCTGCAGTATTTGCTTCGTTCTGGTGACCACATGTGGCTCACACTTGATGGTGATTATATACACTCAACAACGTATAGTTTTATTGAAAATGTACGGGATTTGGATAGTACTGTTTATACATTTCGAAATTTTCATTGCCAAAATGAAACTAGCGAAAAAAACATATGTTTTCTGCACACACAATGGATGTTTTTTCAACCGGTATAAACTAAAAATTAAGCGTGGTGACCCCCACGTTTTATTTGCTCAGTGCAGAAAACACGTTAAAGTATCTACTAAATAGAAATAAGAAATATCAAGCCATTTAAAGTCACCTTTAGGGTCGGCATCATCCTTAATAGCAGCTTAAGGTTTAATGCCAACTTAAGTTTATGCAACAGGGCCTAGATAGCTACCTCGCTGGGAAAGAGCTAGTCATCTTGCTCTTAAAAACGTAATAATGTCTTGTGTTGTTCTTTCTCCCTTGAGGATTTTGACTTTATTTTTACCATTTTCTGACCCTTCAATTCTTATTTAACATTGATCAATGCTGCCGTGACAGAGTAATGAATCAGGCTGAGCAATTTAGCGCAATTGCCTTTTGCATGATGTTCTTTTACTCAGTTCAGCGCTAATGCAAAGGAAATGATTGAAAAAACATTGCGTACTGCTAAACATATGATATATGTTAACAGCTTTTACAACAGATGTTGTGTAATTAATAAATAAATTAATAAATATAGAATATTAATTAATATTAATTTTACATAACCCAAACATTCAACAGCAGTGGGTTCGACTTAATCAGATAAAATATCATTATTGCTAGCAAAATAAAACTGTGGTCGAAAATACTCAAAAAAGGTACAAAGGTACAAGTAAGCAAGTAAGCAAAGATCAGGAAAAGGCGCAATCAGAAAAAGATTCCCACTCCAAAAACCGAGGTGGGAAAAAAAACAACTAACAATCAGGTACTTATACCATGAAAACATATCGTAAGCCGAATGAGCAGCTATTTTCCCAATAGGTGACCACTCAGTTACCTAAACTTAACTAAAAATATGAAAACATACATAAGGCGCCAACAGCACAAAAATTTTAAACACCAATACATAAAACAAAAAGAACCACTACAGAAGTATCGCCTTGGAACGATCAGTAACACAAAGTTACTGGCGGGCTTAAACCGGTTTTAAACCGGATAAATCACGATAAGCATCCTGATGAATCAAAAACCAGGACTCACAGATTGAGTAAGCTGCCCGGCGATGGAGATCCCTGGGCGCCGAATAACACACCAACTCCGGACCAAAAGAAAAACACCAGTTGGACCCCGGTGGGCAACGATCAGGAAAAGGAGCAATTAGAAAAAGATTCCCACTCCAAAAACGAAGGTGGGAAAAAACTAAATTAACAATCAGGTACACACACTTATACTATGAAAACATATCGTAAGCCGAATGAACAGCTATTTTCCCAATAGGTGGCCACTCAGTTACCTAAAATTAACTAAAACTGTTACTATGATAACAAACATAAGGCGCCAACAACACAAAAATTTTAAACACCAATACATAAAACAAAAAGAACCACCACGTGACAGAAGTATCGCCTTAGAACGATCAGATCAGTATTATAAAATTACTGGCGGGCTTAAAAAGCATTCTTTTGTTCATTTTTTTTTATTTGAGATTTTTAGAACGTAGCATCTATATCCTGGTTTTGAAGGCATTACGAAAACTTGCCCATGCAATGAACAGATATTTTTGATGTTTAAAAATCGAAAATTTTCAGCTGAAAAATTTTGATATTTTTCTTATTTTTGCTCAAAACATAGATTGTGGGTACACGTTAGAACCGCCTCCCTTACGCCATGTCATCGCGTGGCTGAATCGATAAGCTATGGTCTTTCGAGATCAGCGAGGGTATTCAGAGAATCCAGAATATGATTTTGATTCCTTTTCTAACCAACGTTTAATATATTTGGCCCCATTTGGATTATAATAGTGTTTGTTGAAAATTGCATTATTACAGTATTTCTCTTTGTCTTCATGTTGCCAAATCTATAGGGTTCCGGCTGAAGAGGAAGTTCTTAATTTCCACGTCATAATATTCGGATAATGTAAATTTTATGACTTTATTAAATATATTTTAGTCATTATTTCGCAGATGAGTGGTCGAGCATATACATGTTAATGTTTGATCTTCTCTCTAGATATACTGTAATTGCAAAATTAATCACTATTTAGCCCAATAAACATACAGAACACATCATCCGTGTTGTGGCTATCTCGGGAATATACACATGTAGTCACTGGGCCCTGGAGATGGAGATTCTGAGAAAAAAAAGTGTAAAAATAAAATATGAATAATTTATTATTATTGTTGTTGTTTAATATAGTGGGCATATTAGAGTCAATATATATTTTTGCAACCATTTCAAGGGGTTAGTTGTTAAAAATTCAAACATCTCAAATAGGAAAGTGACATTAATAAACAAGTTTATGGATCTCTCCCCCGTGTAGAACACTATTCGGTGACCCTTAAAAGATATCTAATTTGCATATTCATGAATTTTAATGAAAACAGTAAAAATAACAGAAAATCGTTAAAAATCAATAAATAAACTAAATTTGAGGTCGAAACTATCATTGTGACACTTTTTTTATTGAACCAATAATACCATATGACAAATCTATTGATGCCATGGGCCAAAATGACAATTATCTTATTTGCATATTCATGAATATTAATAGAAAATGTCGAAAATCGAGGAAAAACGAGGGATAAACTCTAGCAATTACAAGGTTTTGGATGGGTTACAAGATCTACCTTGCATCCCTGACACCAATGTTCATGGCTGCCAGTGTGTTCAGAAGGACCATCTAAATGCCATAAAATATTGTCCTCAACGATGGACACATTTGCATGATGTAAAATTATATAGTTTCCGCATCCACCCCTACTGTGATTCTAAAGAATAGGGTGTACTCACAAAAATATTCATATACGAACAAAAGCGTGCTCTAAAATACTATAATGGGTTTGGTTGTGATGCATGGACTGATCAATTTAACCGTAATACCTATTTTTCAAATCATTGATATTGCTTATTCATGAAAATGAATGAAACACACAAGAAATCAAAGAAAAATGGGGGTATACATACAAAGTCACTTAAACCATAGCTGTTCACAAACCTAGGATGCTGAAAGAAGTATAAAATGAATGCTATGGCAGTGTTCTATAACCCTAAAGTCTCATATAAGAATGATCTTATTTTTTCAGTTTCATGAATTTTCATGAAAACTTCATAAATTTGAATGAAAAAATGGAAAAAAATTTAACCGGGAAACCTAAAGAATGGTGTGTATCTCGGCAACCAAAAGCCCTTACACGATGAAAATGGCATGAATTGATTGCCAGGACATTATTATACCATCCTGTACTACAATATATAAGTCAATTGATTTTTTGTATTATGAATATTAACAAAACCTTTCGAATTTAGATGGAAATTACGGAAAAATTAGGTGGTATACATAGAAAATCACATGTATCTTGGCTACTGACTGACCTAGAGAGCTATACTTGGTATCAAATAATTGCTAGGACAATGTTCTATAACTATATAATCCGATATTTAAATCACCTTACTGTGATTCTAAAGAATAGGGTGTACTCACAAAAATATTCATATACGAACAAAAGCGTGCTCTAAAATACTATAATGGGTTTGGTTGTGATGCATGGACTGATCAATTTAACCGTAATACCTATTTTTCAAATCATTGATATTGCTTATTCATGAAAATGAATGAAACACACAAGAAATCAGAGAAAAATGGGGGTATACATACAAAGTCACTTAAACCATAGCTGTTCACAAACCTAGGATGCTGAAAGAAGTATAAAATGAATGCTATGGCAGTGTTCTATAACCCTAAAGTCTCATATAAGAATGATCTTATTTTTTCAGTTTCATGAATTTTCATGAAAACTTCATAAATTTGAATGAAAAAATGGAAAAAATTTAACCGGGAAACCTAAAAAATGGTGTGTATCTCGGCAACCAAAAGCCCTTACACGATGAAAATGGCATGAATTGATTGCCAGGACATTAGTATACCATCCTGTACTACAATATATAAGTCAATTGATTTTTTGTATTATGAATATTAACAAAACCTTTCGAATTTAGATGGAAATTACGGAAAAAATAAGGTGGTATACATAGAAAATCACATGTATCTTGGCTACTGACTGACCTAGAGAGCTATACTTGGTATCAAATAATTGCTAGGACAATGTTCTATATCTATATAATCCGATATTTAAATCACCAGCTTCTTCTATTGGAATGATATTAATGAGATTTATATAAATAAGGGAAACATCAACGAAAAATGAAGGGGTACACCAACAAAATTGAATATATTTCGACTACCAATGGCTGTAGGAGAGGATGTTTATAAGCCATATGACTTGTTTTCCAATCCTGACACTTTATTTGTTATGTAATGTAAATTGATATGTTATTTTGATTCAAAATAAATATTGTTTAAACCAATGGCTGTAGAGATCTCAAAATGACATCAATAATAGCTAGGACAATATTGTATTATCATGTATTCAGATAAACAAGGGTACACTTGCAGGCAACCAAGATTCAATTAAATTTATTAGAGCACAAGCTTCAATTTTCTGTTAATATTACACTTTTCATACATTTTATTCAGTACTCTCAAAAATTAAAAAAAAGTGTGATCAGACTGCATGACATAATTGCATCATCCTAGCATTCTATTGGTACCATTGCAGCACATATGACAATTGGCAGCTGAGATATATGCAATTGTGTTGGTATATCACTTCATTTTTCATTAATTTTTCTCTTATTCTTAGCGATCTCATTAATACCCATACAACAAAAGTCACTATTTATTTATATAACAGGTAATATGGTTATAGAATATTGTCCTATAGCACTCTAGGTCTATCAGTAGCCAAAATTCATGTGATTTTCTATGTAAACTGCCTTAATATTTCCGTAACTTTCCTCTAAATTCAAAAGGTTTTGTTAATATTCATGAAATAAAAAATTGAATGACTAACATATTGTAGTACAGGATGGTATAATATTGCCCTAGCAACCATTTAATGCCATTTTTAGCATGTTAGGGCTTTTGCTTGTTGAGAAAAGCATCATTTTTATGTTTGCCGGTTAAATTTTTCACTTTTTCATTCCTATTTATGAAGTTTCCATTAAAATTCATGAAATTGAAAATAAGATCATGCTTATATATGAGACATACGAGTCAGAGTACATAGCCATAGCATTTATTTGATAGTTCTTTTAGTATCCTGGGTTTGTAACAGCTCTGCTTTTAGTGATTGATTTTGTACGTATACCCCTATTTCATCTAAGAGTTTTCTCCGATTTCTTGTGTGTTTTATTTTTTTTTTTCATGAATAAGCGAAATTAATGATTTGAATAATAGGTATTAAGGTTAAATTGCTAAGTCCATGCATCATTATCAGACCAATTATAATATTCTAGAGCATGCTATTGTTTGTATAGAATACTTTTACGAGTACACCCTGTTCTTTAGGATCACACAAGGGGTAGATGTGGAAACTATATATTTTTTTTTTACATCATGCAAATGTGTTCATTGTTGAGGACAATATTTTATGGCATTAAGACCACACTGGCAGCCATGAAAATTGGTTTCAGGGATACAAGATAGATCTTATAACCCATCCAAAACTTGCAATGGCTTTAGTTAATCTACGTTTTTCTTTAATTTTCTATATTTTATTAATATTCATGAATATGCAAATGAGATAATTTTAATTTAGGCACATGAAATCAATACATTTGTCCTATGCTATTACTCTTTAAACTACAAAGTGCCACAATTATAGTTTCGACCTCAAAAAAGTTTATTTATTGATTTTTCATGATTTTTCTGTCATTGTTTTTAATATTTTCATTAAAATTCATGAATATGCAAATTAAATATCTTGTATTTCTTACCATATGATGAAATGGCAATGTCTAAGCTTTAAAATGTGACCAAGTTCAGTGGTAATGAATTTTGTATGCACACATCCATGCTCCATTTTTTTAAATGAGCTAAATTAATTTTCAAATGTTCAAATGCGAAAAAATACCGCTGATTTTGAGAATCTTCCGAAACCCAAATAAAACTGAATCATTCCATGTTTTGGACAAAGGAAGTGCGGTTTGTTGGATACAAAGACAATAATGAAATTTGCAGACAGTTTGAACCGAAAAGACAAAGGCATAAATGTACAGGTTATTATGCTGAAAGTTTCTTTTTTACTGGCTTAAAGTATACTTTGTTCTCTTGTTTTTTACTAAAAAATCAGCTTTTTGATGAATGTTCAATTATTTCCTTAAGATGTAATTTGGGGTAATATGGACAATTGGGGAATATGGGCCACCCTGTGTTTTCTTCAAATATTTTACTCAAGACTCATGTTTGACAAAAAGTAATAACATTTTGTTATTCCCTGGCTATCCATCCTAAATTATCGAAATCATTTTTACATTCATACCCAAGATGGTGTTTTCGGACAGGTTATATTAATGAACCCCAATTAAACAGCCTGTGAAAATCGTGCCCTTAAAATGTTTTAGTTTACACTTAAGAACCAATAAAAAGATTAATGATATTTATATAGAACCAAGTTTAACGTAAAATTAACCTAATACACCATTTTTAGAAGATGATGCAAATGGTCATTTGCTTGAGCTATTTTTCAGTTTTGGAAAATTTCTCCATTGACATAACCGTCGTGTCTGGGGTAATAATTGGACCATCAATTTCCCAATGTAAATTTTCCTTTTGGGGTAATATGGACCATCTAAGAATTTTGTCTCAAACTCTTTCTGAAAGTGATACACTGAACATTTGATACCACATGTCTTTAGAATTTTAACTTTTGCACTTGCGTGATATGTTTTAAGCTATCTTTGAAAATAGATTGTTTTACAAGTGAAGTTTATAAGCAAAGTGTACATATTTTGAAATCTGTGACATTTTTGCGAATGTCCGTTTTGTAAGTTTGTCAAGGTGTTTTGATTTTTGATGCGAAATATTTTTCCAGTGAATTTGTTTCGTGAACATCTATGTTTATTTTATGCTAAATAGACTTTTAAATAGAAGTTTACATTTTGTTTTCCGAATTTATATGCTGACATCGTCAGCATTTTAAAGTTGTGGTCCGTATTACCCCAGTAGAGTGGTCCATATTACCTCAAATGTTTGGGGTAATTTGGACCACCCAGTGGGTGTGTTTATCGTAATACGCAACTAAAAACTAGCATACAAAATGATGTAAAATTTATATTAAAATGGTTTACAGATGCCTGCCTAAAAATAGACACGATATACAATAATAACGTTAATAGCCTGTGGTTGAACTGATTCGTTTTGTGCTTAAGCGGTCCATATTCCCCCAAATTACCCTATATATTACTTGATGTAACGTGTGTTTGATAAACAGTCATATTTGACATCTATTTGTTGAAATTGTATAAACTATAAAAGTTTGATATTTGGAAGTAGCAAAAACGTTCAAATGCAGGTAGTATTGGCCGTATTGCGCAATTTTGGGTACTGAATCCTCATCAGTGACCCTTTATAAAGTCTGCAGACTCTCTGGCTGTATTGGAATTGCTGTGTTGCTCTGTGTTATACAATGAAACTCATAAAATCAAAGCATATAAGAAATAAATATCCTTTCCTCGAAATATTGTCCCTGATGTAACGATTTCTGTCCCTGATGTAACACTTTTCACCGTTACATCACGGACCGTTACATCAGGGACATATTTTAGATAAATCACCTGTAAATTGCTTCCAATATACTTGTGTGCTCATTGTTATGGTGAAATGTTTACACAACCACTAAACACGTTTTATGAATAGTATCTACATATTGTCGCTTGAAACAAATAACCAGTAGAGGCTGTTACATCAGGGAACTATTACAAATATACTCACTCACCTGAAAATTGTAATTATTATTTTTTCAGATCTACTCTATAGATGTGTCATCATGGCAGTCAGCCATATTTAATTTCAATGTAGCTCTTCAAAATGCAGATAGATGTTCCACCTTTACCAAGGGGAGTCACCTTGTACTTGGTATTATTAGATAAATTGTTACATCAGGGACAAAATGCTAGGTACAAAGTTTGAACACGTAAATCTAGTATTCAAACCATGGATACTTGCTATCAAAATGTATTATGTCGTGCATGAATAATTGAATAAAGATGGAGTATTATTTAGAACAACCACCTTAGCAAAAAAATCATTGATTCGGAGACAGATATAAAAAAAAATCATTTTGCAGACAGCGAAAATATGCCATTTTAGACACTTTGAGTAACATTTTTTTATATTTGCTAGCACTTTAACGATTTTGTTTTGGATGACCCATACTCACCTCGATTCACACCACATTCCAAGCATAAAACATTTACCAGAAGTAAACGGTTTTCAGAAAAAAACATACCCGGACAGGATTTGGTTACGAAAAAATATATTGACTCATTAAATTGATGGACGATTTCAAAAAAAAAAAACCTCCTGTTTTAAAGATTTGACAATAATCACATTTTAGTCAAACTCCACATTGAAGCATTTTGATGTAAAAAACAAGTGTGTTAGAGATTCCGAAATTACCTTGTCTGTTCGAGCTATTGACTTGACTATGGCAAGCCCAATGCACACTAATTCGAAAAATAAAACTGACTTTATGTCAGCAGTGAACATCTGAGTAAACAATTTGTCATTTATGTCCGAGACAACAAGATTTCAGCCATATTATTGCGTAACCACTAAACTTTGCAGTATAGTGGAGCGGCTTAGTGAGATATTTTGAGGAAATACTTCAGTTGATGATACAAGCATGACATTTTCAACATATGTTCTTTACATGACACACATTAAATTCTGATCCCTGGCCACTTGAAATTCCGCCATTTTCAAGATGGCCACCAAAAAACAAAATGGCCGACAGTTGTGAAAGGTGTGCATGTAGTAAATTGCTCATACCTTAGGTTCTTTTCATCATATTACAACAATATTGATACCAAAATGAAGCTAAATAATTGCTCTTTCAAATAGAGTTCCAATATGCAAATTACCTAATTTACATATTTATGAATATTAATGAGATCATACTTTTTTGGCTAAAGATTGAGAGAAAAAAAAACATCTTATTTTCTGAACGATGTGAAATGTTAAATGAAATAGATAACTGTGGCTTTGATATTGCTAGACCATAAATTATCATAAATTGACCAAAGCTAATTAGCATGTTCATGAATATTCATTTTAGAATATTTCAAGACTTTGTATGTCCTTACCTATCAGTTTGGTTTAGAAAGTCCATACAGTAAATTGCTCATATCTTTAGTCCTATTCATAATAGAACAACAATATTGATACCAAAATGAAGCTAAATGATTGTTATTACAAATAAAATTCAAATATGCAAATTACCTCATTTGCATATATATATGAATATAAATGAGGTTTTTGTTTTGCTAAAAACTTGAAAAAAAAATCACATCTTATTCTCTGAACGATGTAAAATGTTCATGGCGTAGATTGTCTATAAATATCACCTTCATTGTAAAATAAATGTCATTAATAAAAGATCTATGCCATTGTGCTTTCCTTCAAAAAGTGGGAGCTAAGTCATGAAGAATTTAATTTCTACATAGCAAACAACATCATTCCTTTTTGTTCATATGACCTGTGCATAACTCTGCGCAAGAATAAATTTATCTACAAGAAACCCAAATATTTCCGTTTTGTTTTCATCACATCTGATGAAGTTGTTTCATGATTTTGGAGGTCTGTAGTTACCAATTACCTTTCAGTATACACCAGTTACTATTTTCTGCCTGGTCTCATCGTTGATACTATCTTGGCGATAAATAATAAAAAAAAAACACACATACACCCTCGAATGTTTTCTGGCATATGACTCAATATGAGGTACGATCGCCTCCTTGGCCTAATCTTCAAAAGTTTTTTATGCTCCGGGTCAGACTACTGTGACCATGTGTATTTGGAGAAAGCAATTAGCTAGGAACTTGCAAGTATGTTGTCGCCCATTCTGGTATGCTTGAAATGAGCCGTACTGGCAATTATAAATTATGATTTTTTTTTTATTTAACTGACTGATGTGTTTATCAAATACAAGAGAAGCACTTGGGCACTAACCATCTGCTCTACATGGCCGTCGTTGATCTGAAGAAAGCAATTGATCGAGTTCTGAGGGATGTAATCTGGTGGGCAGTTGACGAATGACTAGTGCGTCTGGTCCAGTCCATGTATAAGATCATGAGAAGCAGGGTTAGAGTGGTAAGTGGATACAGTGAGGTTTGGTGTCAAAGTATGTGTTCATCAGGGCTCTGTCCTTAGCCCGCTACTCTTCATCATTGTGCTATAGGCTTTAACCAGGGAGTTCCGCACAGGCAGCCCTTGGGTTCTGCTGTATGCAGATGACTTATGATATGACACTGTCTAGTCCATGGAAGAACTACCTGTTAAGTTGAAGACTTGGAAAGCAGAGATGGAGAGGAAAGTTCTTTGTATGAACATGGGGAAGACAAAGATCATGGTCTCTGGCCTCAATCTGAACCTTCTGAAAAAAAAATCTGGAAAGAATCCGTGGTGTCTGTCAGACAGGTGTAGGAAGAAATGCCGTCTTCTGTGGTGGATGCTTGTCCTGGATCCACAAGAAATGCAGTGGAATCAAAGGCTCCTTGCGCCGTGATCATGATTTGAGCTGTGCTGACTGCCTAGGAAAGGCGTGTCCCATAGATGGAAGGCTAGTGAAGGAGGCTCTAGTTGATGACGAAACAGTTGAGGCTGTACCAGAGTTCTGTTATCTGGGAGACATGCTTTCTTCTGGTGGAGGTTGTGAACTGGCTGCAGTCACGTGCTACAAATCGGCTTAGGGCAAGTTTCGTCAACTACTCCCTCTCCACACCAATCGCAATCTGCAACGTTTGACCAGAGGTCGAGTGTATTCAACTTATGCACTGCCACATGCAGCAGAAACATGGGCAATAACTGGCTACACTTTGTCGCCTGCAGCGCAATGACCATGCAATGATGTGTTGGATCTGTAATCTCAAGGCGAATAATGAAGTAAGCTCAGACTCCCTTCTCTCATAGCTTTGACTTCAGGATATAGATGTAGTGCTTCGCTCCAGCAGAATGAGATGGTATGGACATGTAAAGCACATTAAAGGCTTTATTTCTCAAGTACGCAAGCTAAATGAAGTTGCACAAAATAGATCCGGCAAGCTAAGGAAATCATGGGATGAAGTGTTGTTGGACGACGAAAAGAAGGCTAGAATGGAAACTGCCAATCCGTAGAATCGCTCAGAGTGGAGAGGCCGTCTAAGAATATAAATAAAACTCCTTTAAGAGCAGTAAGTATATTTATGAGAAAGCTGATGGGCCATACCGCGGTTTCGGCTATTCAAGCCTCTTCAGTGACCCTTTAGAATTGGTAACATGGAACCAAAGAGAATTGCTGTAAGTTTACAACTTTGAACAGAAGGAGGCTTGTCAAACAAGTCCAACCCTCAGATGAGGACAAAGGACTGAAAAAAGGATATGATGATGATATGGTCAGTCGACAGACTTAGTAGATCCAAGAAAATAATTGATGGGAAATAATTTAATTGTGGGAAGCTCACTACAAACATTTTTGTCAATTTTTACTTTAAATATATGCATAGGTATGCACTTTAGGGATCAAACATGCGTTTTTATATGATTAATAGGTTTTGATGTTCAGTTAGCCAGTGAACACGTGCGAGCTTAGAAAGAAACTACAATGACATATATCTTGTATTAATGATATTTATTTTACAACGAAAGTGATATATACAGACAATTTACAGAATGAACTTTCTTAACTTAACTGATACAGTCTTTAAGTATTTAAAATGAATATTCATGAATATGCTAATTGGCTGTTGTTAATTTATGATTCGTTATGGTGTAGAAATATCAAAGCCACAGTTATCAATCTCATTTAACATTTTACATCATTCAGAGAATGAGATGTGATTTTTAAAGTTTTTTGGCAACAAAATAAGACATTTTAATATTCATAAATATGCAAATGAATTAATTTGCATATTTGAACTCCATTGGAAAGAACAATCATTATGCTTCATTTTGGTATCAATACTGATGTTCTATGATGAACAGGACCTAAGCTATAAGCAATTAACTGTATATATAATGATCTTTTTAAATTAAACTGATAGATAAGGGCATACAAAGTCTGACAATGTTATAAAATGAATATTCATGAACATGCTAATTCGCTTTTGTTAATTTATGATAATTTATGGTCTAGCAATATCAAAGCCATAGTTATCCATTTCATTTAACATTTTACATCGTTCAGAAAATAAGATGTGTATTTTTCTCTCAATTTTTAGCCAAAAAAGTAAGATCTCATAAATATTCATAAATATGCAAATGAGGTAATTTGCATATTGGAACTTTATTTCAAAGAACAATTATTTAGCTTCATTTTGGTATCAATAGTGTTGATCTATGATGAAAAGAGCATAAGATATAAGCAATTTACTACATGTACTCCTTTCACAACTGTCGGCCATTTTTTTTTTGGCGGCCATCTTGAAAATGGCGGAATTTCAAGTGGCCAGGGATCAGAATTTAATGTGTGTCATGTAAAGAACATATGGTGAAAATTTCATGCTTGTATCATCAACTGAAGTATTTTCTCATTAAGCAGCTCCACTAGTAGTGCGATGTGTCCGAATTTCATTTTTTAGTTGTTCTTATTAACTTAAAGGATGAAAAGGGTTTAAAGAAAAATAAAAACACGCTAGAGTGCCATATTTTTCCATTTCTATGTCTGGGGATATTGTCATGCGCTCAGTGGCAGCCAACTCCGCAGTCTGGGTACAAATATGGCCAAAAAGCGCCTGCTTTGTGGCCTAAGATTTAGATTAAAATGTTTTGGAATTTATGTGAGAAACGTCTCCACGTACATCATCCTTTGTGCAGATTATATTTTTCTTTTGGTCCTTTGAGATCAGCGTGGGTATTCCGAGAAATCAGAAATTCATTCACGGGTTAGATTCCGTATCGACTATCCTGTTGAAAGTTGCAAAATTACAGCATTTCATTTTGGCTCCATTTTGACAAACATAAAGGCCCACTGAAAAGACTGAAGTAGCCGAAACCGCGGTATGGCCCACCCCTTTTATCATTAATATGTTCACTGCAGTTTTAATTTTATTTGCTATTTCTGCAGCTGAAGTTGTGCCATGTGGCAGTCCTAAAAGTCTCCCCCTACACCATCTATAGTGCCGATTGTATTTTCCTTTTTGTCCTTTGAGATCAGCGAGGATATTCTGAGAAATCGGAAATTCATTAACGGTTTTGATTCATTTTCTAACCAACGTTTTATATATTTGGCTCTGTTTGGATAACAGTAGTTTACGAATCGACTATCCTGTTGAAAGTTGCAAAATTACAGTATTTCTTTTTGGCTCCATTTTGACAAACCTAAAGTCCCACTGAAGAGGCTTAAGTAGCCGAAACCGTGGTACGGCACATCCCTTTTCTCATTAATATGCTCACTGCTTTTAAAGGATATCAGTTTTATACGAAAGCCGGGTAGTACTTGGCAGTCCAAATCCAAAAATGTGGCTTAGTTTTGGTTTTGTTGGCATTTTTGAGTACATTATTCTACCTATGCTCATAATATTCCTTGGCATGTGCCCAAATTCGTACGGGTGGATGCCAAGTCTGTAAATGACCCTGGGCCGCAGAACAAGGTCAAAGGTCAAACGAGTGCAAAATAGCAAAAATCTGTAAAAATGAAAATAAACATTATTGTTTTGGAATATAATGGACTGATTTTAGATAACTTGTACTCATGTCATTCCTTGACATGTGTCCAAAGACATACAGGTGGATACCAAGACTGTTAATGCTCCTGGATGACAGAATTAGGTCAAAAGTCAAATGAGTGCAAAATAACAAACACCCATTACAATAATCAAGTATTTCTTAAGTCAAACATGAATTGACTAAAGGCAACATGTTCTTATTTTATTCATTGACAAGTGTTTCAACTCATACGGGTATATTCGAAGTATGTAATTGCCTCTGGGTCATATAATTAGGTCAAATGTCATATGAGTGCAAAAATATCAAAATCTGTTATGATAACTAATAGTCTTCTAGCTATCCATACCCACTTCCCCCAGGAGGAATTTTCTGCACTATAATTTTTCTAAAAGTACATTAAAAAAAAGCTATCAAAGCCTGTTTTCTGCCATCTGGAAGTGGAAGTGTTTGCATTTTACCCTATTTCTATTAAAGTACCCTAAATATTCATTTTTTTTTTTTTTTTTTTTTTTTTTTTTGCTTCTTTATAATTGGGTTACACATAATGGGGTCACACAAAGAAAATTGAAGATATCTCAATTATTTGTAATCCTAGATCATTGAACTTGGTCTCATTTTAAAGCTTAGACATAGCCCTTTCTTTCAGTGATAAGTAATGGAAAATATCTAATTTGCATATTCATGAATTTTCATTAAAACTTTAAAATGAATAAAAAGAAACAATTAAAAATCAAGTATCCCATAAAATCTAATTTCATGCCTAAACTATCATTGTGGCTCATTGTAATTGTACCAATAATACTATTTGACAAATTTGTTGATGTCATGGACCTAAATAAAAATTATCTCATTTGCATTTTCATGAATATTAATGAAAATGACGAAAATCAAGATTTACAAAGGGACAATCTATTGCCATTTGAAGGGTTTAGGGTGGGATATCTGTAGGATGTACCTTGCACCCTTAGAACAAATGCCCATGGGTGCCATTTTGGTCAGAGGATCACTTTATTGCACATCTGTGTCATGTAAAATCACAGAGTATTCACCCCATCCCTAATAAGCAGAGGAATTAGTGTAGTACAACTATATTACCACATGTTTCTTGGCTACTGTTAGACCTAGAGAGCAGAAATAGGTATCAAGTGATTGCTTTGACAATGCTTGATAACCATGTAATATAGAGACATAAATATCAAACGGACTTCCTGGTGTTCAAATATTAATGAGAACTTTATATATTAGAAAAAAATCACAGAAAAATGGAGTATACCAGCATAATTGCTTATATCTCGTCAACCAAAAGACCTAAAGAGCTTAAATTGGTATCAAATGATTGGTATGACAATGTTCTATAACCACGTAATAAGATATATAAAAAAAAACTGGCTATCTTAATGCTCAATATTAAACAGAACTTCAGATATTAGAGAAAAATAACACATGAATGAAGGGGGTCTACCAACAAAAATTGCTTATATCTCAGCAACCAAAAACTCAAGAGAGCTGAAATTTATATCAAATAATTGATATGATAATGGTTTATAATTATGTGATAAGATACAGAAAGAATTCGACTTTCTTGGGGTTCATATATTGATGAGAACTTTCAATATTAGAGAAAAATCACAGAACAATGGAGGGAGTATACCTACAGAAATGTTTATAGCTCAGCAACCAAAAGCCATAGAGAGCAGAAATTGGTATCAAATAATTGCTATGACAACATTCTAAAACCATGAAATAAGATGAATAAATAATCAGACTTTGGTGTTGTTCGAATATTGATGAAATCTTATAATATTAAAGAAAAATCACAGCAAATGGAGGGGGTATACCAACAGAAACGTTTATATCTCAGCAACCAAAAGCCATAGAGAGCAGAAATTGGTATCAAATGATTGCTATGACAATATTCTACAACCATAAAATAAGTTATACAAACAAGCTGACTTTCGTGTGTCTCAAATATTTAAGAAAACTTAAGATATAGGAGAAAAATCACTGGCAAACAAAGGGGGTATACCAATGAAAGTGTTAATATCTCAGTGACCAAAAGCTCTAGAGAGCTGAAATAGGTACCAAATGATTGCTATAATAATGTTGTATAATACTGTGATAAACTCATAAATAATCTGACTTTCTTGTTCTTGGAATAGTGATGATAACTTTAAATATTAGATAGTAATCTCAGAAAAATAGAGGGGGTATACCAATGGAAATGTATATATCTCAACAACCAAACGCCATAGAGAGCTGAAATTGGTATCAACAGATTGCTATGACAATATTCTATAACCATGTGATAAGATATATAATCAAGCTTACTTTCTTAATTCTCAAATATTTAAGGAAACTTAAGATATAGGAGAAAAATCCTTGGAAAACGAAGGGGGTATACCAATAAAACTGCCAATATCTCAGTGACCAGAAGCTCTAGAGAACTGAAATTGGTATCAAATGATTGCTAGGATAATATTTTATAACCATTTTGTAAGACACACAAACAATCTGACTTTCTTGTTTTTCGAATATTGATAAAAACTTTAAATATTAGTGAAAAACCACAGAAAAGTGGATGGGGTATACCAACAAAATGTTTTATAACTTAACAACCAGATGTCCTAGAGAGCTGAAATTGATATCAAATAATTGTTATGATAATGTTCTATAAACATTTGAAAAGATAAATGAATAGTTCGACTTTCTTGCTGTTTGAATATTGATGAAAACTTGAATACTTGATAAAATCACAGAAAAATAGAGGGGGTATACCAACGGAAACGTTAATACCTCAGCAACCAGAAGTCCTAGAGATCTGAAATTGGTATCAAATGATTGTTATGACAATAATGTATAACCATGTAATAATATATATGACCAAGCTGACTATCCCGTTGAAGAAAACTTAAGATATAAGAGAAAAAACACAGACAAATGCAAGGGACTATACCAATAAAATTGGCAATATCTCAGCAACCAAAAGCTGCAGAGAGCTGAAAATGGCATCAAATGATTGCTACGATCATATTCTATACACAATTGATACAAAAAAGTAACTAAAAGAACTTTATCCCCATCAGAATACCACTGACACTGATGTTTATGCAGACAATTATAAAAGGGCATGAAAATAAGCATTTTTTTTTGCACTAAAGTGACCTTTGACCTAAGTCTGCATTACTTTGTTGTAACAGTTGTAACTGATTACACCATGCAAATGTATTAGATGTAATTTGTGTTTTTTTAACAAAGAAAAAATTAAAATATTTCATAAGATACTGATATAATGTTGAAATATCTTAAATTTTGCACTTAGTTGACCTTTGACCTATTTTTGGGACTCTGGGACATTTTCAGACTTGGCATCCACCCTAGCGTGTATTGTTACACATTAAGGTACACATTGGGCATGGATGCCAAAATGTACTCAAAAATGCCAACAGAAAAATATTTGGGGGGCTTGGGAGGCCAACTATAGGGCCATTTCTTATTTCTAACTTCTAACTTCTTAAACTTCTTACTTCTAACTTCTTACGTCTAACTTCTTACTTCCATGTTTGTATGTTGACATAGATGCTTGAGCCTATGTATGTGTGCACATGCGCAAACACCATACCATCCGTCCGTCCGTCCGTGTGTCTGTCTGTGCACGTGTAAGAGTGTGCACATGCATACAAGCCCGCGCTTGTATGTTGTATGTATGTATGTATGTAATCATGAATGGATGTGTGTGTGTGGGTGTGTGCGCGCGTGCGTATGTGTGTGCTTTTGTACACAAATTTTCAAGTACATACACGCGATTTTTCATAGGCGTGCAAACGTGCGTCCGCTTGCATGCATGTTTGCTGATATGCATGTTTGCATGTGTGCACGTTCTTGCAAGTGTGCACGTGCGTGTATGCGTACGTGTTCGGGCGTGCATGTGCACATTTTGTGTGAGGCGTTTGCGTATATTAGGTTTGTGCACGCGTATGCACGCACTTGCGCGTGCGCCAGACCAATCTATTCCTTATTTCTAACTTCTAACTTCTAACTTCTTACTTCTAACTTCTTACTTCCATGTTTGTATGTTGACATAGATGCTTGAGCCTATGTATGTGTACACATGCGCAAACACATACCGTCCGTCCGTACGTCTGTCTGTGCACGTGTAAGAGTGTGCACATGCAAACAAGCCCGCGCTTGTATGTTGTATGTATGTAATCATGTATGTATGTGTGTGCGCGCATGCGTGCGTGCGTATGTATGTGTGCTTTCGTACACAAATGTTCAAGTGCATACACGCAATTTTTCATGGGTGTGCAAGCGTGCGTGCGCTTGCATGCATGTTTGCTGATATGCATGTTTGCATGTATGCACGTTCGTGCAAATGTGCACGTGCGTGCATGCGTACGTGTTCGGGCGTGCATGTGCACATTTTGTGTGAGTGCGTTTGTGTATGATTTTAGGTTTGTGCACGTGTATGCACGCACTTGCGCGTGCGCCAGACCAGTTTATTCCTTATTTCTTACTTCTAACTTCTTTCGTCTAACTTCTTACGTCTAACTTCTTACTTCTAACTTCTTACTTCTAACTTCTTACTTCTAACTTCTAACTTCTTACTTTCATGTTTGTATGATGACATAGATGCTTGAGCCTATGTATGTGTAAACATGCGCAAACACAATACCGTCCGTCCGTCCGTCCGTACATCTGTCTGTGCACGTGTAATGCATACAAGCCCGCGCTTGTATGTATGTATGCAATCATGTATGGATATGTGTGTGTGGGTGTGTGCGCGCGTGCGTGCAAGCGTGCATATGTATGTGTGCTGTCGTACACAAATGTTCAAGTGCATACACGTGATTTTTCATGGGCATGCAAGCGTGCGTGTGCTTGCATGCATGTTTGCCGATATGCATGTTTGCATGTATGCACGTTCGTGCAAGTGTTCGGGCGTGCATGTGCACGGATTGTGTGAGTGCGTTTGTGTATGATTTTAGGTTTGTGCACGTGTATGCACGCACTTGCGCATGCGCCAGACCAGTTTATACCTTATTTCTAACTTCTAACTTCTGTGTAGGTAACGTAATTCACACGCACGTAACGCAATTCACTTTTTACATAATTCTGCTTTAGATCCACGATAGGATCACATGATTCATACTTTCAGTGATATAAAACATATGTCGTCTCGGTATATTGTTTTTATCATTAATCTATGTCACCTGGTACCCAGATAATCCAAAAAGTGTGTTTATTGTCTTTCTTCAATATACCCTTTAGAATAGGCACGGTGTTTTTGACATCCTGGTCCACTTATGTTGATATCTTTTATCCCATATGTTCTTTTGACTTACTTTGCATGCCTCCTGATAACTTTATGTGAAAAAGAGACATGTAAACCATGTTTATAACATACTACATTCGAAAACATTTGACATATTTTGTGTGTGAATTACATTACCTTTAAAATTTTATGGCATTATTTTCGGACAAAATGTACTTTTTCGATAAAATAAAGCTTTAACCTGTTGTATAAAACCTCTTTGAATATGTCTGCGGTGATTCATTCTTTATTTGTTGGGTGTCTTGTGAACTACAACACGTTAATGAATAACAATAATATAAAGATTTTTTTACTTATTTTTTATATTGTACATTTGAAAGGGTCCTTTCTACAAAATCAACAATGACATATACAATGCATTGTATTTAAGGTGCAAACAGAGGTTGAATTAACATTCAGTGGCACATTTGAGGCAGATAGGTGGTAGAGAAATGTACGATTTCACACAGGAAAGAATGCATTGGTAATGCTTTTGTGAATTACGTTACCAAGCTAATGTTACATTTTTCTACATGAAAATAACAAAATGATATTATAAGGGCCTCAAATATGTATAGTTATGACATTTATCATCTTTTATTCTAAATAAAAACGAATTCATTTATTTAATAGTGCTCAAAAGTGGATGGAAATAAGCAAACCGAAGTTTGCATTTTTAGTATAACAACTATTTTTAAATTTTCTTTTGAGGCCAACACTCAAAACTACACTAAGAAGGCAATTATGTCATAAGTGTTATGTATAACACTTGTTTTTAAGCCAGAAAATGACAATTGTGAAAAGCAAGTTTAAAACAGTTTGAAAATGTCATACCTCGTTACATTTTTTGCGTTTTTAAAAGTACTCTACCACAGTAACGTAGTTCACATTAGAATTCAGTGTTGTTGTTCATGAAGTGATAAAATTTTAAAATTCGGGTTGCTAACATTTTTTAAACATCACAATTCATCAGGCAGGTTCCACTTAGTTGAAAAAATAGCAAAACACAAAAATCTTTTAAAGCCAAAAAAAAATTATAGGACAAATTTTGGCCCGAATTCAATTACTTAACTCGTTTTGGCTGTAATATATGCAAAGGCTGATGCTGTGATTCCCTGAAATATCTCTACTTTGACCCTCCTACTGAAGGACTTTTGTATAGGAGAGCAGTAAAACCAAGTTGATTTCCATCCCAGTCAGAAAACTGCAGATGATGCAACAGGAAAACAGCACATTTGCAAAAAAAAAAAAAACAAAAAAAAAAAACTCATACTCTAACTCTATATGTATCATAGGTTGGTGCTTGCCTAATGCATGTCATACTGAACTTCTTTGCTAGGCTAAACCTGCAGTGAACAGTTGCAAGAAGGCCAAAACAAACATGGTGATTCAAGCAATCAAAGTAAATCAATTCTACTTGTTTATTTTATTCTATTTATATTCAATGTAAAATGAAGCTCAGCTACATTCAATAATTTGAGCCGCCACATGGGAAAACCCATGGGCCGCATGGGAAAACCAACAATCTGCATAGGCGAAAACAAAGGCGCAGATCAGCTTCACAGTAACTGCGAAGCTGATCAGTGCCTTTGTTTTCGCTACTCAGATAGAACAATTCTTCTACTTTCTAAATTCGAAATTTCCAGCCTCTGACCATCTTCTGTGACTGTACAGCCCGGTTTGTGTTGGACCTAGTCAAAAACCAAGTTGTCGGTTTTCTCATGCACAGGCTCATTTTCCAGCTTAACAATTTGATAATGGCTTGCATTTCAACAACAAAAAATATTCATAAACAATACACATCAGAAAAACAGTCAAAGGTGTGTGCATATTGATGTTGCTTGATTGCCCTGCCTACAGACTGACCATCTACCACGCTGTTGCTTTTGTTTGTATTAAGGTTTAAAGTCCCAGTAAACAATGTTTCAGTTATATCTGCACAGCCAACGCTTCCTGGGTTTTAACCAGTACTCTGGGGAGTTAATGTGTCTTGTTCAAAGACATAACACAATGCCGCCAGTGGGGATTGAAGCCAGGCCATCTCGATTCGAAGTCCAATGCTCTACCACTATGCCATCGTACAACCAGTTGCACTCAGTAAGATGAAGTACAGGTATTGTACAATGTAGTCAAAAAGAGCTTGATAAGCTGTGGGTTTACCATTTATAATACATGTATATACAAAATAACTTGTTAAATTATACCTGTAAAATTGCTATAAAAACATTGTTCAATATGTTATAAACAGAAAACATAAAACTACAGGCTGTCAGACACTGCAGATCTGTTAACCCCTTTGTTGACACCATTTATAGACAATTAAATTCAGTATTTACTATGTTTATTTAATCCTTCCACTTAAACTAGAGAACATTATACAATTTGAAGAAAGCTTGCATACAAGTGCAATCACTGTTATATCAATCTTAAAATGAGTTTGTGCATGAGAAAACCAACAATTTCTGACCAGGTCCAACACAAAACCAGCCTGTACAGTCACAGAAGATAGCTAGAAGCTTGAAATTTCCAGTGAAGGAAGAAGAGGGATTGTACTAGCCATTAAGCGAAAACAAAGGCGCTGATCAGCTTCATGGTTACCACGAAGCTGGTCTGCGCCTTTGTTTTCACATATGCAGATTGTTGGTTTTCTCATTCTAATGCTCAAATGGTATTATGTTACCTAGGCTATCGGTCCAAGCCATTTGTACACAATGAAATGCTACCACCTGTTGTCATCCAAGAACAATTGACAATGATGCAAGTGATTTGGTTGTCGACTCAAGACATGCCATCACTTTTGATATAATTGGCAGCAGGTTTTTCGTATTTGATGGTGCCCACAGCACAGATACTACCATTCGATTAATAGTTTTAATACCTGTGTTTAATTGGGAGTTTTGATGTTTTATCATTATGTCTGATCATGTTTGGATTGGAACTTTTATTGGTGTTTTAATTGGTGTTTTGACTGGTATATCAATGTGTAGATCCTCTAATTGCACTGCAGAACTGTCAGAGTTCCCAGACAACACTGTCTCACCAGGAACTGTTATTGATACAGTTCCCTTACCATCCAAGTTTTCAGCCCCTTCTACTATTTCTATTGAAATCTTTTCCCGAGGTTTCTTAATTTTTGGTGTAATTTCTTGAAACTGCATTTCAGGCAAGTCTGATTGTCCACTGTTTCCTGTCAAGACATCAGCACACACTGTCTCCAATATCTTAAAGGTTTTCGAGTTTTGAGAGAGCTCTGAGTGTGCTGACAACAGTTTTTCAGCCATCTCGTGGGCACCGCTATTGTTCAGTGATTCTTCAGCTGATTCAGTGTCAGAATCACTCTCAATTTCTTCTTTGATTTCATCAACAGCCTTCAGAATATCATCCACATTTATTACATCCTCAGAATCTGTGTGCTGTTTTTGTCGCCTACCTAACATACTTTTCTTAAGTCGGCTAAAATGCAGCTCAGGCATGGAGTAGCCTATATCTGCTAGGCGTGGTATCTTGTATGGTTTTGTCCGGACCTTCATGAACTCTTCCCGACTCATGTTTGAGATTCCCTGTGCAGTGAGTAGTTTACCGTGCCGTGTTTTGAGGTGACGTTTGTACGTGTTGCGTGTCTTAAATTTCTGATCACAGTCTCCGCAAACAAACGGTGTCTCACCGGTGTGGCGACGTTGGTGCTCCTGGAATGACAATTAAGTACCATAATTACCAAAACAAGCAACAAGCATATGCAATGAAAAACAATTTTTTTGGCTTTAAAAATGAGCATTTTCATTTGGAAAATTTGGATATTTTTCTTATTTATACTCAAAACATTGGTTGTGGTACACATTAGAGTTCCCCTAGACATTTTGCCTTCATTTAGGCAGGATGAAAATTAGTCACCAACATGACAGGCAAGTTACAGCCAGGGATGGAACCAACAACCTCCGAATACACTATCCATTAGACCACCTCAAGTGCTATACATTTGCCTAGTGATAGAAGAGCACTAACCTAAAGTGACTTGGTAAAAGTCTAACTTTATTGAGAAAGCAGGGTGACTAACCTTGAAGTGGCTTGGATGTCTAAACTTCCTGCCACAATCTTTACATGTGAAACGCGACTGGTTGTTATGTATCAACATGTGATAGTTCAGACTGTGTTGTCGGGTAAATGTTGTCTTACAGATCAGGCACACAAATGGCTTGATTCCTAGAGAACAAACAAATGAGATTTCACGTGAGAAAAACACACAACCTGGGTTTATAACCAGGTCTAACACAAACCAGCCTGTACAGTCATAGAAGCAGGCTAGAGCCTTGGAATTTTGGATTTAAGTAGAAGAGAAATTCTACTTTCCAAGTAGCGAAAAACAAAGGCACTGATCAGTTTATGCATTCGGTTTTCAACACTCACCTCGGAACCTAGCAAATGTTAATGAATAGAAAATCATGTCTTGATCCCTATCATGTTTGATAGATATCAGAATCGATTTAATGAAGTGTTTTTAAAAACTATTGGTACCTTACATGTACTTTATTTTCAGCATAAATGCAAAGTGATGTGGCACTAAAAGTGCAGATATATGTGGTTGCAGTGTGGTTGTACTGTCAAGTTTGTCTGTTGGCTATTAAACTTGTACCTATCACTATATCTCACATTCCTACATTACCTGCATGACTTCTGTAATGGTACATGAGTGTAGCTGTTGCTGTGAATCTCTTGTTCTTACAGATCTTACAGTTCAGTGGAATGTTCTCATTCTTTTTCTTGCCCTTCAGCTCACGGATAAACTTCAATGCCAGCTTCTGTAATAAACAATACGGAAGAATAAGAAGCATGGATGAGCGTAAGGTATGGATAGACAAATTATCTGTTCCAAGGGTTCAAGTTTGACATCACTCAGTAGATGCCAAACTGTTACCATAGGAACAGATTTATAGTCTATGGGTACTTTACACTCATGGTTAGTTCTTTTTCTTGCACACTTTTAGGCAGTGAAGCTTAATTTTCATAAAATTTATCATACAAAGGGCTGCAGTATAGATATTCTATGGCCTTAAAAAAACATTGTGTGGACAATTGTTTATGAAGAACTGACCAATTTTACCACACAATTTTCATCTAATACCATTTTTTCTTGAAATACCAATCTTATCTGCTGGATTAACATTACGAAAACATGCCCTTGCAATATACAGAGTTTTTTTTGTGCTTTAGAAATTGGAAATTTTCAGCTGAAAATTTTTAATATTTTCCTTATTTTTGCTCAAAACATAGATTGTGGGTACACGTTAGAACCACCTCGCCAAGGCGGTTCTAACGAGTGCCCACAATCTATGTTTTGGAGCAAAAATAAGAAAAATAGGTATACCCCTACATACCCCAGTTTTGCTATATAAAAGTGGGGTTCAAGGGGGTATACATTACACGGACATGTTTTCATGATGAACTCAGGTGTTCACACACAGTATAGTTTTGCAAATAACTCTCTCAAATTCAATCAAAATAATGAAACAAAAGATAATAAAACAGCTGAAATTTCAACAAGAATACAAAAATTAAAAGCTGAAATTTCAACAAGAAAACAAAAATTAAAATAAAACAATCGAAACAAAATATTTGTGAACAAAAAATAAAATGTGAAAAAAAAGTCGAAATTATGATCATTTTATAACACCAAGAACCATTAATTTATTAGGAGTAGGCAAAGCCACATACTATAGCCAGAGTGAACGTTTAATCACACGAGTTCACAGTTTAATCTAGTATACGATTTTGCTCTTTTCAAGTAGCATAAAGTACATGTAGTTTCAGGCTTAATACTATGTATAAATGTGTTCTGCCAATGCTCAAAGACTTGCTTTGCCTATTCCTGATAAACAAAACTATTACCAAACCATTCAACTGTTATCTCCTCTTGCCTTTCCTTTTACAAACAGCCTTGAAGTTGTTACACACAAAAGCTTGTAATGTTCTATAAGGTTTATACATATACAAATTAAAGAACTTCTTGCTATTTCTTTCAAATCTTAGAAACAGCATTTGCCTTAAAATGCACAGATATTGTACACAGATTTTCCTTCTATGATTGAAGAAGGAACTGGTTTGGAAAATCTATAAGGCACTTTATTACTACAGTATACCTAAATAAAAGCGCTGCAAGCATGCATGATACCCCACCATGCACATTTAATTTAGAATAAATGCACATAATATTTTGATGACATTAATCTCCAATACCAAACCACACCTTCCAGATATGAACTCCTTTACAAAGTCTGAAGCAAATTGGTCTACAGATGCTCAAGATAGCCCCTGGAAAAGAAATTGTAACATAAATCAAGGGCTATAATTCTGTATTTATTTGACAAAAATTAAGCATCTTCAATCCCAAACCTCTCCTTCCTGATATCAGTAGGGTACAACCGTTAAATCGATATATAATATTTCCTTTTTCATATAGTATCTAAAACTAGATATCATATCTAAATCTAGATATAAACACAAAATATTTGAATTTACATATAGTATCTCCTTCTAGATATATAACTCTACATCCGGTTTATCTATACTTCGTTTTACATATTATATCTAAACTGACATATATTGTCAAAATATCTCCTTTTTAATATAGTATCTAAAACTAGATATCATATCTAAATCTAGATATAAACACAAACTATTCGAATTTAAATATAATATCTACTTCGAGATATACAGCTCTACATCCGGTTAAAATATATATTTCGTTTGACATATTATGTCTCAATTGACAAAAATTTTCAAAATTTTTCGCCCCATAGCAACATGGATACGTAATTTGTAGTCAGGATGTTCCCATCGGTGTTCCTTGATAACTCTCCACACCACGCGGAAGCAGAGCTAGGTGACAAAGTGAAACGGATTGCGGCTTATCTAGCTGATCTACGTAATTTGTTGATTTAGATATACTATGGATTGGAATATGCCCGCAACTTAGTCTGCAACTAACATGGCCTAGTTCAACCTGGCGACGGACAAACATCTTAAATATCATCTTGTTGGTGTTTAAACGATTCCGTGTGTTCAGATTTTATCTGACAGTCAGGTCTGAAGACTAGGTCCCTTGGACTTAACAAAAGGTCACATGTCTGTAGCCTCTTCACAATACGTCCTTGTCATCTGTTTATCATGGAAGATTGTCGTGGGACCTCGGCTTAAAGTCTCACCCGGAGGAGTGGAGAAGGATGGGATCGAACTCATGACTCCTTTTTTACAGTGCATTTAGCTTATCCGCTGTGTGCCTTAGAGGACTGTATTACCCCGCCACGCGAACACGATCATCGAGTTGCTTATTTTTGAAAACTCCAGTGTGCTAGAACTCGCCAAGATACATGAACCATCTCATCGTATGAAGCTTTGCCATCGTTTAACAAGTCCCCACTCCGTTAATAATGCTGGTCCATGACCTACTTGTTTTTTAGCAATCATTCTTATATATTTCCTTCTCTCGTTTCAATATATCAGAGATGTTCCGGGATATCAAAAAGTTGAGGCATCCAGACGCAGGAAGCATAAATTTAAATTGGTTCACCGGTACCAGCACCATTCCAATAACGTGTTGATGCTCTCGACATGGATGATAGCCTTGCTGAACCGTTTTTTTTTTTTTTTAATTTCACATTAGTGTAAAAATAGGTACCAACAAGGCACATTTTGGAAGTGTGACATTTGTGTATGTTAAATTTCGATGGCGGGGTGGAGGCGGTGAAATTAATACTAAAACTTCAAATGTCTTCAATATCGTTCCAAGGCGATACTTCTGTTGTGGTTCTAGTTGTTTTGTGTTTTGGAGTCGAATTTTTGTGCTGTTTGAGCCTTATGTGCGTTTTCATATTTTTAGTTCAGTTCGGGTGACTGAGTGGCCGCCTATTGGGGAATAGCTGCTCACTCGCCTTACGACATATTTTCATGGTATAAGTACCTAAGTGTCATTTTAGTTTTTCCCACCCCTCGGTTTATGGAGTGGGAATTTCTTTCTGATTGCCCCATTTCCTGATCATTGCCTTTTCGTATTTTTTTTTGTTTCTGACGGTAGGAATTTATATAACGTCTGTGAAGAACTAGTATGATTTTTTTCCAGATGTGTAGAATTGACACAAATCGGTACTAAATCTTCTAACACGAAAACACGTTCTTGAACCACAATTTTCACATTTCGCAAAGTTCTTATGTGAATTATTAGTACCAAATCCTCCCAGCCGGCGAAGAATTGGTAACAAATTGGTATGTAACGAATTTCATTCCATTTCACACGCATGTGAGATAGGCGCATGTAATCAAATTTCATGTACGTATTCTTCGCACTCACGAAAACCACCCATGTGAAGTGGTTTTGCCTTTAATTCCACTGATTCTTCAATATTTATAGCATTATATGTGAACATTAAGTACCAAGCTTTCACATCTGAGTAAAATTGATACCAGTTCTTCAAAGATGTGATGAATCCAAACCAATTCTTCACACGTCAAAACACTGACTCGTCCCGCATGTGAAAATTTGGTACAAATTTTTCACATATGAAAATAATACCAGATATTCACAGATTTTATGATTAAGTGCCGCCGATTTCACACGTGTGGAATCTGCGATTCAACAACGCTTTGAAAACGTAGATAAAAGGAGCAAAACATAAAACAAGTAGGACTACAACAGAAGTACCGCATCGGAGCGGTCAGTAATATAAATTTACTGGGTGGTACAAACAGTTTTATATATTTTCCACTATCTTTGTTGAACTAGAGCCACAAGATAAGCTTTTCTTCTCGGTCTGATACACAAGCAGCGGGCGGTCTCGGGAGATACAACGTCATAATTTATAAATCCGTGGTTTCCTGCAGATAGAACATAAGCGTATAACCCAAACGCGCCCCGGGTGTATGAAAATTCTCAACACGTTGAAGATTTTGGACGTATAAAAATAATTTGTTTCTTAAACTCGTTTTAGCAGTCACACATTAGCGCGTGACTAAAGCGTCTGCCAGACGTATGAAAAAGAAAATCTCAAAACGCAAAAAAAAAAAAAAAAAAAAAAATAATAATAATAATAAAATAAAATAAAATAAAGTACGTTTTGTGTTACGTCGCAGACACACTAAGCAGGAAGACCCCGCCCATTGGGACTTAAAGAAATAGATGGGCTGCTTGGGCCTCCAGGCAAAGCTTGTTCCACCTGATTACTTGTTAACCGCTCAGGTCTTAGCTTTCCCAGGAAAAGTGGTTACAAGTCAAACCGTCCACACATATAAGCATGTGTGGCTTTGTTGGATGGTTATATTTTAAGCACTTGTTGAATGTCTTGACATCCTCATTTTGGTTAAAAGTCCCATAAAGTGGAGGCAACGTCCCGACATGACCTTAGCTGTTGACTGGGACGTAAAGCATCAATTCAAACAAACAAACAAACACTAAGCAGGTGCTATAGGCGCGCAGCAAACGTTAAACGCGCGTCTCATACACGCTTGGGGCACGTTACTGAACAAATATTTGTTAAAAATATGCGCCAAACGCGTTCAAAGCGTATTCAACGCGCCTGTAACGCGCGTGGAACTTATTCGAAACGTATTTAACTGGCTAATCTGTTGTAGATGGTACTAACCGAGTGACGGTGATTTCCAGCTTAGACACACGACCGATTCACGCCGAGATTCGAGAAAATTTTTAAGCATGCTTAAAAAGCCTATTGAGCCCTTCCCGCGTGGAGTGCGCACCGACCTACAGCGACGTCCCAGCAGGCACATGACGTCAAGTTGACGTCACATTAGGGTTACATTATGGTGGTCACGTCGTACGACGTTATAACTACGTCAGTGTGACGAAAATATGATGACCTAAAGTGACGTCAGGCGTATAACCTTCATGCAACGTTAATATGACAAAAATATAATGACCTAATGTGATGTCATAATTATACCCTACATGTAACGTATTTTCATGGTTGCATTTATGTCATGAGCAATCACCTGGCGTGTGAAATGCATATACTATATCAACGTACACCAAGCGTACAAAGCGCGCATGAAACGCGTTTCTAACGTGCCTCCGATGTGCTCCTGATGTATGTTGAATTTTACATTATTGTCAACACAACCGGCGCGCGTTTGGCTTATATGCTAATGTGTGTCAGCTATTTTCCTCGTTTCCTGTGTGTTAAGACCTCGTTTACTGTCCTTCCATTGGGACCTAAAAGAAATAGATGGGCTGCCTGTGCCTCCAAGCAAAGCTTCTTCGCTACTGACTGACCATCTGATTACTGGTTAACCGCTCAGGTCTGAGCCTGCCCAGAAAAGTGGTTCGTTTGGTGGTTATATTCGAAGCCCTTATTGGATGTCATGACGTCCTAATTTTTGGTAAAAGTCCCACACAACTCGAGGCAGCGTCCCGACATGACCATTAGCTTTTGACTGGGACGTTAAACACCAATTCAAACAAACAAACAAACAAACAAACAAACAAACATAAAACAAATAGGGAGCGTGGTGACGTAGTGGTAAAGCATGGGAATCCGAATCGAGAGGTCATGGGATCGATCACCGTGGCACTGGCAGCACCGTGTTGTCCTTGAGCAAGGCATATTAACTCCCTGGAGGACGAGGAGCCATGCAGATAATGTACCCATCGCCATTTAGCGTAACTGCAACCGAGTTTGACTGTCCCTTGCCGAGTTGCATCATGGTACAGCTCTGGCCAGTGTTGATTCGAGCCCCGCGCCGAGCATTTGTGAGACGAGTGTGAATATGTTGTTTGATCCCGGGATTCGATCATATAGGTTTATTGTTTGAATGTGTTGCTTTACGTTCGAGTCAACATCTATGGTCTTATTGGGATGTTGGTGCCTTTCAATGGGACTTCTACCCAACATTGTGATGTCGTGATATGCTTAAAAATACGTGCTGAAGACATATAACCACACAACAACTAAAGCTTATAACTTTTCCTAGGCAGTTTCAGACCTAAGTGGTTAACCAGTTATCGTGTGGTCGATCACTCAGTTATAAGCTCTGTCTGGCAGCCCATCTATTTCTCACGGCCCCAACGGGCGGGGATGGGCAGTCGCATCGGTTTGCCGCCCTTATCCGTTTAGTTTAGTTAACATTGAGAGATCGCTGGTTTCATTTGCAGTCACGCTCTCATTGAACAGTCTGTTCATCGAGATAAATGCTTGTTGCCTGGCATTGTGGTAGAGTCACTCTTTGAAAGAAGAAGAAAAAGAAGAAGTAGAAGAAGAAGAAGAAGAAGAAGAAGAAGAAGAAAAAGAAGAAGAAAAAGAAGAAGAAAAAGAAGAAGAAATAGAAGATGATTTATTTATGTACAGAGAGGTCCCCGGCGAGATCGTACGTTATCTTGTCGTGAAGAGCCATTGGGCAAAATTTTAAGCTCCCTTGACTTCTGGTTTACATACAGAAAGCGTTGGCTCCTTCCCAATATGACTGAAAAATTGCTGATATGGACGTTAAGTCATATAATCTAACCAGTCCAAACATTTTAGATATAATTAACACTTCTTGGAGCTTCCCTAGTGCTTTATGTCGTTATGTTGAGCAAGTAAAATAGTGTTGACTCATGTAAATCGGACGACGAGTATATTCAAATCCAAACTGTACATAACTTCCCTGGTGAACTTTTCGATGACGCTGGATTTTTTGTTGGAAATTTGTTTCTGCACAAAATTCAAACCTTCGCGCTATGCGAAACTCGATGTGAGACTGCGCATTACGCAAAATGATCACGTGTTCAGATGAAGGAAAAAATATATCTCGATCGAAATATATAATGATATTTAGATTGACATATTATATGTCAATTTAGATATATTATAATAGGGTATATTTCGTTCGAAATAAATGGTAATTAGGCATATCTCCTTCTAGATATAATATATCGATTTAAAGGTTGTGCCCTACTGGATATGAACTCCTATACAAAATTTGAAGAAAATTGGTCCATAAATGCTCCCGATAGAGCCCCGAAATGAAAATTTTAACGTAAATCAAGGGCCATAACTCTGTACTTATTTGATGAAATTTACCCATCTTCAATCCCAAACCACTCCTACTTAATATGAACTCCTATGCAAAGTTTGAAGAAAATTGGTCAATAAATGCTCAAGATAGAGCACGGAAACGAAATTTTCAAGTAAATCAAGGGCCATAACTCTGTACTTATTTGATGAAATTTGCCCATCTTCAATCCCAAAACACTCCTTCCTGATATGAACTCCTATACAAAGTTTGAAGAAAATTGGTCAATAAATGCTCTAGAGCACGGAAACGAAGCGCTGACGGACGGACGGATGGATGGATGGACACTCGAACACAATTTTTTTTGCAGAGAGTATAACATAATACCCCGCACTTTTTGAAGTGGCGGGGTACAATTAATAAGGTATCTCTAATCAATGGAGAAGTCTCAGTCACTGGCTTAACAAAACCAGTTACTGATACTTTGTTACACACACTAGGCAGTAATCTCTGTAATTTTTGTTTGCCAGTTTTTGTTCATGTCTACAACAGGTCTGGCATTTTTTTTAACTATACTTACAGATTCCCAGCCCAATTTCCCTTCTTGCTCCTCCTTAGTCAACATAGCGAGGTACATGTCCTCTTTTATCCTATTCTCAGGACTCGTAGGAGGCTCAGGGGCTTTCGGCTGTTTTTGTTCTTTCTTTTTCGCTGCTTCCTTCACATCCTTTTCAACTGTTTTTTTCCTTTCATAAATTCCTTTTCCCGTTTTTTCAATATCTTCATCATTAAGCGGCACTCGTATTACTGTTTTCTTGCCCTTTAGCGCAAATGGTGTGCAGAGTGAGTCTGGAAGGGCAACCCTGTAGAAGGTTTTTGGAACTCCACTCGATGGTAGTTTGCTCCCATCTTTTTCTGTAATGATAATTTGAATAGTACAAATCAAAGTGAACAAATAATTTGTGACCAGAAGCACAAATGACAACTATTCAAAGGTATTCATTATGTTATCTGAAGCAAGATACTATGTTAACATGCATAATTTAAATATCATATTATTACAGGGCTTTTTCTGACCTTTTAGGGAAATTTTTGGTACCGATGAAATTGGGAAAAAATTGTGTGATTTTGGGAAAAAAATATGATGATTTTGGAAAAAAAATAGTGCAATTTTTTGCAAAATTGGGAAAGTTTACCTTTTAAATTGGGATTTTTCTGCTAATTGGGAATGTTCCAGGTCAATTGGGAATTTTTTCAGCCAATTGGGAAAAAATTTGGTACCGGAAACCAGACCCAGTTTTGTATAGAGAAAAAGCCCTGTATTATATCAGGGTTTTCTTCATGTATCTACAGGGGCAGAAAAGAGACCCCTTTCCCAATTAAAATTTTCTTAAAATCATGCAAAATTAACTTATACCTGGAATTTTCATTCCCAAATAGCAGAATCTTTTTTCCAATCTTAGGAAAAATGCCGTGTATGCATGATAAACTACAATTGGAAAGCCTCAATTTGAAGTTTGGTGTTTTTTTTTTTTTTTTGTTTCTTTTTGTTTTTTTTTTTTTTTTTTGTTTGTTTTTTTTTGTGGGGGTGTGTGGGACAACTGACGAGGCTGACTATGATAGAGCTAAAAGTTTGAGAACAAAGCTTCTTACCAGAATGTATTTATTTCAGATTATAATGATAGAGCTAAAAGTTTGATAACAAAGCTTCTTACCAGAATGTACTTCTACATATTCCAACAACTATATCTCTCTTTAAGAAAGTATTTTTTAAGAATCACAACTTATAGGTAAGGTTTCAATGTAGCTCACTAGCTGTTGTCAAAGTCAAATTGTGTTTTGTCATGATTACCCTGCACATTCATATGCACTACCATAAATGCTTAGTTTGACATTTAACAAATTGTTAGTTATGATGAAAACATCATTTCCTGAATATTTACCAGATCTATTAGCAGTATCAATGACACACTCCCACACCACTGAGTGTCTTTCAGACCCCTGTCCTGTCGATCAAGTCTGACACACTAACCACTAGGACATTGTTCCCCTTCATACATGCTTAAAAATCAATACCATCAGGTAAACAGGTCCATGAAAAGTACCAGTATACCCCCATGAAGCCAACTTTTATATAGTAAAACTGGGGTATACAGTGGTATGTTTTCTTATTTTTGTCCAAAACACAGATTGCTGGGACTCTAGTGTGTACCCATGGGTACTCTACCATACCCACAATAAATGTTTTTAGCAAAAATAATGAAAATATCAAAATTTTTCAAATGAAAATATCAAAATTTTTCAAATGAAATTTTCAATTTTTACAACTGAAAAAAATATCTGAATATTGCATGGGCAAGTTTTCCTTACGCTAAACTTACTTTGCCAGGGCATCCAGTTTGACATATACGGTCCTGTCTGCCTGAGTCTGTTGAGATCCTCGTCATCAGCATCACTGTCCATACCCTGTTCACTGATCACCTCCTCCTTACTGACCATTGGCACATTCTCATTGGGTGACCTGTGCCGCAGGAATAGTATCGGCTTCACATGGGGTCGTGCCTTGTTTCCTTTCTTGTCTAAATATATCACAGTGTTATTTGTTGCTTTCATTTCTTCATTTTCTTCATCAGAGTCATCAATAATGTGGTGAATGACATCCGAACCTTTCCGGCTCCCGAAGATGGTTGTGTAGCAATGGTCGTGATGGGGCTGCGTCTTACTCAACAAGTCAATGATAAACTGTTCATTCTCTTCAATGTGCTTCTCAGCTTCCTCCTTCAATGTTTTATCAGCTTCAAAGTCTAACTCAACCGCTTTATCATTTATACTGCTGGTATCAAGTTTATGTACAACAGGAATGGTCTGTTTGCGGTTAGTTACAACCATTGTTGTCGTGGTACCCGTTTCCTCACAACGATCTTCGATCACTTCATCCTTCACTTTAACCTGATCTAAGATAATATCCCCTGTATCCACATGCTGCTCTACATGCTGCTCTAGTCCGTCCTGCATCATGTACTGCTCAATATTTTCATGGTCCACTTCCCATTTTCGTCGCGAACTGGCACCGGCATCACTGGGTTTGTATGTACGATTCTTTTTCTTCTTAGGAGGCGGGGGATCCGGAGGATTCACTGAAACACATGACATGAACGGTGTCATGATAAAACCAGACTTTGCCTATGCCAAAACAAAGTCACAGATCAGATGAGCAGTAATACCACAGCTGTTCAACTCCTCTGTTTTCCCTCATTGTTGTAAACTGATATACAGTACAATCCCTCTTCCTTTTAAATCCAAAATTTCAAGCTTCCAGCCATCTTCTGTGGCTGGCTGGCTGCAAAGGCTGATTTGCGTCAGACCTGGTTGGAAACCCTGAAGACAGGTTTTCTCGCACCAGACCTCATAATTTGGCTTTGTTGCCAGAATACATGTACTACCAAGGTTATCAGGCTGTACAGTCATATTAAACGATGGCACAAGACTAAGACTGGCCTTTAGAAATTAGAGATCCTGATATATGAAATGTGGCAAAAACAGAGGTACTAACAATAACTTATCAGCTGTGCAGTTACTGCTAATCAATCTGCACCATTATTTTTTGTATATCATGGAAAAAGTAGCTTCACTGTGCAACTCAAATTCTTATTAGACTTATATACTTGTGTATGGACTGATAGATATACTAAAGTGTTCTTTATTGGAAAAATATATTTCCTAAGTTGTTTGTTGCTGTTGTAATTGAAAGTCGCATTTCTTCCAGTAGCATATTAGTAGATAATGTTATTATGTATAATAAGCAGTGTTTTGATATGCACTTACTATACTCGGCATAAAGTCTTCTTTTTCTTGAATGGACTGTTTCTGCTGTGAACTTAACCTTTGCTTGTTTACCTTGTGCTGGAAAAAGGTGATGCTGTTTTTATATTTTGCAAACTATAATATGGAGAGATTTTTTAGATTATGATTAAATGAAATTCCACATAGGTAGATTAGATTCTACAGAAGTGTAATCATCAGGAAAACATGTCCGTGCAATATATATCCCCTTAAACCCCACTTTTATATAGTAAAACTGGGGTATGCAGGGGTAGACATAGATTGTGGGTACTCGTTAGAGGCGGTTCTAACGTGTACCCACAATCTATGTTTTGAGCAAAAATAAGAAAAATATCATTTTTTTTCCTGATGAAATTTTCGATTTTTACAACTTAAGAAACATCTATATATTACATGGGCGTGTTTTTGTAATGATAGGTAGATTAGATTCTACAGAAGTGTAATAACAAAATGTAAGTAAAACTCTACACATCAGATGCTGTAGCAACCCAGGGATCTAATAAATGAGCCGCCTCATGGGAAAACCAACAATGTGGTTTCCGAACAGGTCCGACACAAACCGACCTGTACAAGCACAGAAGATGGCTAGAGACTGGAAATTTTGGATTTAAGTAGTAGAGGAACTGTACTATCCGATTAGCGAAAACAAAGGCGCTGAACAGCTTCGCCTTTGTTTTCGCCTATGCAGATTGTTGGTTTTCCCATGGGGCGGCTCAAATAAGGCTTTCTGTTGATGCAAGTTCCCTATGAACTCTTTTTAAACTTCAGGCCTAGAACTAATTGACCAATCTCTAATAACAATAAGAGCTGTCGCAGGACAGCGTGCTCGACTGCTTCTGACCTTTGTCAAACATAAGGCCAAACCCAACCAGTAACCCGAAGCATTGTGCTCATACATCTTTTTGCCTTGATGCAATAAGGCAAAATCACTGAACCATGAAAGTTAACTATAACTACCTAAGATTTAA
Source organism: Rugalucina vietnamica (assembly GCA_964017185.1). NCBI lineage: Eukaryota > Metazoa > Mollusca > Bivalvia > Lucinida > Lucinidae > Rugalucina > Rugalucina vietnamica. Next base: position 65,963,491 of record OZ024872.1, read on the forward strand.
AGGTCTCACTCATATTGTGAAAGAAGTGTGTTCATATACCAACTGAGTGCCAAGACACAAGGCAAAATCACTGAACCGTGAAAAAAGGTCACACTGACCTATAAGTATTGCAGGGTCAAAGGTCTAGTGATACTTACTCATAATGTGAAAGAAAAATGATAATATACCCATTCAGTGTTGAGATATAAAGCAAAATCACTGAACCATGAAATTAGGTCATAGTGACCTATAAGTATGGTTGGGTTAAAGGTGTGGTCATACTCATTCATAATCAGAAAGAAGTATGAAAAAATACCAACTGAGTGTCGAGATATAAGGCAAAATCACTGAACCATGAAATTATGTCACAGTGACCCAGGAATACTTTACGGTCAAAGGTCTTGTCATACTCATACATATCGTGAAAGAAGTATGTTCATATACCAATTGAGTGCCGAGATATAAAGGAAAATCACTGAAGCGTGAAATTAGGTCATATTGGCGTAGGACTACTTTAGGGTCTAAGGTCTTGTCATACGCAAACATAGTGTGAAAGAAGTTTGTTCATAAACCACTTGAGTGCCGAGATATAAGGCAAAGTCACTGAACCATGAAATAAGGTCACAGTGACCTATAAGTATATTGGAGTCAAAGGTCTGGTCATACTCACTCATAATCTGAAAAAAGTATGAAAATATACTAATTGAGTGTCAAGATATAAGGCAAAATCACTGAACCGTGAAATTAGGTCACAGTGACCTAGGACTACTTCAGGGTCAAAGGTCTTGTCATACGCAAACATACTTTGAAAGAAGTTTGTTCATAAACCATTCGAGTACCAAGATATAAGGCAAAAATCACTGAACCATGAAATTAGGTCACAGTGACCTATAAGTATATTGGGGTCAAAGGTCTGGTCATACTCACTCATAATCTGAAAAAATATGAAAATATACTAATCGAGTGTCAAGATATAAGGCAAAATCACTGAACCATGAAATTAGGTCACAGTGACATAGGACTACTTCAGGGTCAATGGTCTTGTCATATGCAAACATACTTTGAAAGAAGTTTGTTCATAAACCATTTGAGTACCGAGATATAAGGCAAAATCACTGAACCGTGAAATTAGGTCACAGTGACCTATAAGTATATTGGGGTCAAAGGTCTGGTCATACTCACTCATAATCTGAAAAAAGTATGAAAATGTACTAATTGAGTGTCAAGATAAAAGGCAAAATCACTGAACCGTGAAATTAGGTCACAGTGACCTATAAGTAAGTTGGGGTCAAAGGCCTGGTCGTACTAACTCATAATCTGAAAGAAGTAAGAAAATATACTAATTGAGTGTCAAGATATAAGGCAAAATCACTGAACCATGGAAAGTAGGTCAACCGACCCTTACCGTCATGACACACAAGTCAGTGTCACAAAGTCAAAAGATGAATGACCAACCATCCTCCTAAGTTGTTTCTATTAAGAAATAAAAAGAAAAAAAAATTCGGGGAGTTCTAGATTTTGACCTCTAGCCCCGCCCCCCTGACTCCGACCCAGAGGTCCGATGCCATGGAACCTAACTTTAACGCAAGTGTGACGCGCACGGGAACGGGAACGGGAACGTGGACGACCGGGGTGACTGCAATAGCTCTATGCACTTTGTGCAGTCGAGCTAAAAAGTATGAAAATATACTAATTGAGTGTCAAGATATAAGGCAAAATCACTGAACCGTGAAATTAGGTCACAGTGACCTATAAGTATATTGGGGTCAAAGGCCTGGTCGTACTAACTCATAATCTGAAAGAAGTAAGAAAATATACTAATTGAGTGTCAAGATATAAGGCAAAATCACTGAACCATGGAAAGTAGGTCAACCGACCCTTACCGTCATGACACACAAGTCAGTGTCACAAAGTCAAAAGATGAATGACCAACCATCCTCCTAAGTTGTTTCTATTAAGAAATAAAAAGAAAAAAAAAATTTGGGAGTTCTAAATTTTGACCTCTAGCCCCGCCCCCCTGACTCCGACCCAGAGGTCCGATGTCATGGAACCTAAAGTGTATGAAGTATGAATGCTTTATGATAAGTTGTTGTCAAGATATGCCTCCTTGTAAAAGTTACACAGCAGTACATCTATTTTTTAGTGTTCTAGTTTTTAACCTCCAGCCCCACCCCCCAGGCATGGACCCAGGGGCCCGATGCCATGGAATGAAACTCAACCCTACAGGGTACCTATGGTCCGAGTATGAAAGCCCTCTAATAAAAAGTTTTCAAGATATAGACCTAGAATACTATATCACAGAAAAGCCATTATTATTAATGGTGTTCTAGATTTTAACCTCTAGCCCCACCCCCTGGCATGGACCCAGGGATCTGATGCCATGGAATGAAAGCCAACCCTACAAGGTGTCAATGGCCCAAGTATCAATGCTTTCTGATGAGTGGCTGTCAAGATATGGACTTCTAGAAAACTTTAACACAAGAATTGCCATTTTTGAAGGTGTTCTAGATTTTAACCTCCAGCCCCACCCCCTGGCCTGGACCCAGGGGCCCGATGCCCTGGAATGAAAGCTAACCCTACAGGGTATCTATGGTCCAAGTATGAATGCTTTCTGATGAGTGGTTGTCAAGATATGGACTTGTAGAAAACTTTAACGCAAGTGTGACGCGCACGCGCACATGCACGGGAACGCGCACGGGAACGCGCACGGGAACGGGAACGGGAACGTGGACGACCGGGGTGACTGCAATAGCTCTATGCACTTCGTGCAGTCGAGCTAAAAATCATTGGTTTGATACAAATTGTGCCAAGGCTATGCAAGGTAGTTTCGTCAATAGAGTTAAAATTTGCATATAAGTGAAACCTAAATCAGATACATAAATGGTATGTTCTGAACTTAAGCCCTTTTTCAAACCTGTATGAGTATCAAGTATTAATGCAAACTCTCACCCAAGGCCTCTCTTTTCAGCTCCTCAAGATGCTGATAGAGATGTTTCTTCATATCAGCCTTCGCTCTCATCTCCCCACCGAAGCTGGTGAACTGTCTATTACACTGCTGTGGCATCAGGTAGCAGGTGTAGGCATAAGTTTTCTTCACTTCATTGGCCTCAACATCTGTGAACAGGCTGATCAGTAGCTGGTCTTTCAGACCCAAGATCTGTTCTAATGTCAAAACTTCAAGAGAGTGAATCGTCCTCAAAGACAGCTGAAAAAATCATATGACATCATACTTTAATTTGACTAACTTGATCAATGAATCTGAATTCATGTATTTTTTTTACTCTTCACTTGATATCTTCTGCACTGAATCTTCAGTATTTTGACACAAGATTTTCGGGCATGTTTGCATTGTCAGGAAAGAAAAAATGAAGGCAGAAAATGAATATAATATTGTTTCTGTGTTTGACACCTTCTTCTTCACATTTTTGTGTGCTTAAGATATGTTGTTTTTTTTTGCAAATAATATTTGTATCAACCACGTGAATTTTGAATTCTCTAACTACCATATAATATACTCCTACAAACCTTTTGTGGAACTATTTTCTGAGGTGAATTTGGCTCATTCTCTAGTGTTTCAGAGGCGACTTGGGCCAGCACATCAAGGGACATAACTGCTGCAGATGGTTCCTCACTTGGCACATCATCACCTCCCTTGGAACGCAGCCGCACACTAGACCTCGAAGAACTTCCTCCTGTTAATATAAAATGGCTCATTAGAACTTGTTAAAATTGTCTCTGCTTGAAGAATCTGAGAAAGACTAGAACCAATACAAATACATGTAGTTACATGGTCACTCAGCCCATTTCTGTGGAAATGTCCCATTTGTCCTAGCTGGTACAAGTGAACAAAAATTGTTGGGAATAAAAATTGAAAAATTAGAATCAGCACTAAGCAGTCTTTGTCAGAAAAAAAAGCAACATTTCACTATAGAGAGCTGTTTAGATTTACTGTAGAATTATGCTGTTTAGAATGTTTGCATTAGATAAAAGCATTCATATTGTATAAAGTATGTCACTTGAATGTCGCACCATAATTATTTAGATTTTTCAAACCTAAATAATTTTAAACAACATTCTTTTTGAACAAAACCTTAGATTCAAATCATTTTAAACATTTATTTAAGTACTTGTTAACCTTTATGCCTTCTAGGAAATCTCGGCACAATACAATTAAAACTAACAAGAAGTTAGATTTTAGAACATTTATCTTTTAGTGGTGGAATCCTTGAAAAATATGCTAAATGGAAAAACCAGAGGACCATTGGTCCTGAGAACGCTCACCTGAAGCCTGATCCTAGAGTATTAAGTCATCATGAAATGACCTTGACCTTGAATACTCACACACCTTTATTGAATTCTTAAGTTGTCTGCATCTGCAAAGTTTCAGGTCTCAGGCTGCAATAGTTTCCAAATCCAGTGATTTATGAGAAAACCATAATTTTAATTTTGATATTTAAATGACTTTGGGTCAAGGTCAAGAAATGACCTTGGCCTTCATTAATTACTTACCTTCATTGACTCCATTGGTTGTCTGCATCTAGCAACTTCCAGGTCTCAGACTGCAACAGTTTCCAAAATATCCATTCTTTTCGCCTTTTCCCATGTAAAAGCCTATGTTTCCAAAATTGACCTTGCCGTAAAATAGGTCAAGGTCATCCTATGGTCATCATTTGATCAAACTATGATGGGCTGAAGTTCCAAATGCTACATACCAAGTTTCGCGAAAATTGGCCTGCCGGTTCTGGAGAAGAAAATTTTTGAGTGGTTTTTACCATATATGGGCGTGGCGGCCATCTTGGTCATGTGACCTGGATTTCACGATCAAACTTTCGTCTCCCCTACCCATGGATGCTCCATATATAATTTCACTTTGATTGGCCCAGCAGTTTCAGAGAAGATCTTTGAAAAGTGTGTATGGACGACAGACTGGCCAAGGTCAAGAGATGACCTTGACCTAAATTAATCACATACCTTCATCTACTCCATTAGTTGTTTGCATCTACCACTTTTCAGGCCTCAGGCTGCAATAGTTTTCAAACCAGAGGACCATTGGTCCTGAGAACGCTCACCTGAAGCCTGATCTTGGAGTATTACGTCATAATGAAACTAGAAATTAGCTGCAAGCAAGGCTTTCAGTATACCCCCCGCAAAATTATCTAAGGCCAATAACTTCCTTTAAGTCAAACATGCAAAACATTTGTCAAAAATATCTTTTCAGCATTATAATCCTTCATGAAAATCCTCCCTATGTCTGACTCATGTCTGTAAGGTATTAAATAATATACTGAAAGCTCAGGGAGTAAAATTATTGTTGATTTCACTGTACACTGTTGATCATTATTTATCATGAGAAATGGTCAAAAATTGGCTATGCTAAAAAAAAGCTGTAAATTTGTCAAAAATAAATTATTCAGCATAAGAATTATTCATGCACATCTGAAATATATCTGGAACAAGTGTGCAAAGAATTCAAATGAAACAATGAAAGCACAAGGCGGACTTGATTTCATAAAGTATGCTCTACCAGCCGTATTGTATATTAGCGATGGTTGAAAAATGTCTAAGTTGAAAAATGCTGTAAATTTGTCAAAAAATATTTTTTCACCAATAAAATTCTTTATGCACATCTTCAATGCCCTAGGAGGAGTTGATTTCACAAAGTATGTATGTAAGCAATAGTCGAAAAATGGCAAAGTTAAAAAATGCTGTAAATTTGTCAAAAATTATTTTTTCAGCATTATAATTCTTCATGCACATCTTCAATATGTCTGTAACATGTCTGCAAAGTATTGAAAAGAATTACTGAAAGCCCCAGGAGGAGTTGGATTTCACAAAGTATATACTATCAGCCATAATTGAATATAAGCAGAAATGGTCAAAATTGGCTAAGTTTAAAAAGCTGTAAATTTGTCAAAACTAAAATTTTCAGCATAAAAATTCTTCATGCACATCTTCAATATATCTGGAACAAATCTGCAAAGAATTAAAAAGAAACAATGAAAGACCTAGGAGGAGTTGATTTCACAAAGTATGCACTTCCAACCATTATTGTATGTAAGCAATAGTCGAAAAATGGCTAAGTTAAAAAATGCTGTAAATTTGTCAAAAACTATTTTTTCAGCAATATAATTCATCATGCATATCTTCAATATGTCTGTAACATGTCTGCAAAGTACTGAAAAGAAATACTGAAAGCCCTAGGAGGAGTTAATTTCACAAAGTATGTATGTAAGCAATAGTCGAAAAATGCCAAAGTTAACAAATGCTGTAAATTTGTCAAAAATTATTTTTTCAGCATTATAATTCTTCATGCACATCTTCAATATGTCTATAATATGTCTGCAAAGTACTGAAAAGAAATACTGAAAGCCCTAGGAGGAGTTGATTTCACAAAGCATGTATGTAAGCAATAGTCGAAAAATGGCAAAGTTAAAAAATGCTGTAAATTTGTCAAAAATTATTTTTTCAGCATTATAATTCTTCATGCACATCTTCAATATGTCTGTAACATGTCTGCAAAGTACTGAAAAGAAACACTGAAAGCCCTAGGAGGAGTTGATTTCACAAAGTATGCACTACCAACCATTATTGAATATAAGCAATTATAGAAAATTTGCTAAGTTAAAAATGCTGTAAATTTGTCAAAAATGATTTTTTCAGCATGACAATTGTTCATGCACATCTGCAATATATCTGAAACATATCAGCAAACTATTAAAAGGAAACATTGAAAGCTGTAAGAGGAGTTGATTTCACAAAGTATGTACTTTCAGTACTATGGCAAACATGTTATAGGAAGACATAAAAAGTCCCATAACTCTTGCAATACTGACCCTTTGGCCCCTAAATTCATACCACACATGTATTGTCTGATGGTGCAAGTGTGGTGAAAATTTGAAACAAATCAGGCAAAAGCTACTCAAGTTATTCAGCAAAGATGTCCAAATGTTGACGGAATGACGGAATGACGGAATCACGGAATGACGGAATCACGGAATCACGGACAGGCTGAAAACAGTATACCCCCCTAAAACTTCGTTTTGCGGGGGGTATAATGACCTTGACCTTGAATACTCACACACCTTTATTGACTTCATAAGTTGTCTGCATCTGCAAAGTTTCAGGTCTCAGGCTGCAATAGTTTCCAAACCCAGTGATTTCTGAGAAAACCATAATTTTAATTTTGATATTTAAATGACCTTGGGCCAAGGTCAAGACATGACCTTGGCCTTAAATAATTACTTACCTTCATTCACTCCATAAGTTGTCTGCATCTAGCAACTTTCAGGTCTCAGTCTGCAATAGTTTGTTTTCGCCTTTTCCCATGTGAAAGCCTATGTTTCCAAAATTGACCTTGCCGTAAAATAGGTCTAGGTCATCATAGGGTCATCATTTCAACAAACTATGATGGGCTGGAGTCCCAAATGCTACATACCAAGTTTCATGAAAATCGGCCCACCGGTTCTGGAGAAGAAGATTTTTGAAAGGTTTTTACCATATATGGGCGTGGCGGCCATCTTGGTCATGTGACCTGGATTTCGCGATCAAACTTTCGTCTCCCCTACCCATGGATGCTCCACATAAAATTTCACTTTGATTTGCCAAGCAGTTTCAGAGAAGATCTTTGAAAAGTGTGTATGGACAACAGACTGGCCAAGGTCAAGAGATGACCTTGACCTATATTAATCACATACCTTCATCTACTCCATTAGTTGTTTGCATCTACCACTTTTCAGGCCTCAGGCTGCAATAGTTTACAAAAAATCCATAGTTTTCACTTCTTCCTATGTAAAAGCCTATGTTTCCAAATTTGACCTTGCAGTAAAATAGGTCAAGGTCATCCAAGGGTCATCATTTTATCAAACTATGATGGGCTGAGGTCCCCGATGCTACATACAAAGTTTCGTGGAAATCGGCCCACCGGTTCTGGAGAAGAAGATTTTTGAGTGGTTTTAACCATATATGGGCGTGGCGGCCATCTTGGTCATGTGACCTGGATTTCGCGATCAAACTTTCGTCTCCCCTACCCATGGATGCTCCACATAAAATTCACTTTGATTGGCCGCGCAGTTTCAGAGAAGATCTTTGAAAACTGTGTATGGACAACAGACTGGCCAAGGTCAAGAGATGACCTTGACTTATATTAATCAAATACCTTCATCTACTCCATTAGTTGTTTGCATCTACCACTTTTCAGGCCTCAGGCTGCAATAGTTTTCAAAAAATCCATAGTTTTCACTTTTTCCTATGTAAAAGCCTATGTTTCCAAATTTGACCTTGCCGTAAAATAGGTCAAGGTCATCCAAGGGTCATCATTTTATCAAACTATGATGGGCTGAGGTCCTCAATGCTACATACCAAGTTTCGTGGAAATCAGCCAGCCAGTTCTGGAGAAGAAGATTTTTGAGTGGTTTTTACCATATATGGGCGTGGCGGCCATCTTGGTCATGTGACCTGGATTTCGCTATCAAACTTTCGTCTCCCCTACCCATGGATGCTCCACATAAAATTTCACTTTGATTGGTCGCGCAGTTTCAGAGAAGAAGATCTTTGAAAAGTGTGTATGGACAACAGACTGGCCAAGGTCAAGAGATGACCTTGACCTATATTAATCACATACCTTCATCTACCCCATTAGTTGTTTGCATCTACCACTTTTCAGGCCTAAGGCTGCAACAGACTTCAAAAAAATTCCATAGTTTTCACTTTTTCCTATGTAAAAGCCTATGTTTCCAAATTTGACCTTGCCGTAAAATAGGTCAAGGTCATCCAAGGGTCATCATTTTATCAAACTATGATGGGCTGAGGTCCTTGATGCTACATACCAAGTTTCGTGAAAATCGGCCCACCGGTTCTGGGGAAGAAGATTTTTGAGTAGTTTTTACCATATATGGGTGTGGCGGCCATCTTGGTCATGTGACCTGGATTTCGGGATCAAACTTTTGTCTCCCCTACCCATGGATGCTCCACATAAAATTTCACTTTGATTGGCCAAGCAGTTTCAGAGAAAAAGATCTTTGAAAAGTGTGTATGGACAACAGACTGGCCAAGGTCAAGAGATGACCTTGACCTATATTAATCACATACCTTCATCTACTCCATTAGTTGTTTGCATCTACCACTTTTCAGGCCTAAGGCTGCAACAGATTTCAAAAAAATTCCATAGTTTTCACTTTTTCCTATGTAAAAGCCTATGTTTCCAAATTTGACCTTGCCGTAAAATAGGTCAAGGTCATCCAAGGGTCATCATTTTATCAAACTATGATGGGCTGAGGTCCTTGATGCTACATACCAAGTTTCGTGAAAATCGGCCCACCGGTTCTGGGGAAGAAGATTTTTGAGTAGTTTTTACCATATATGGGCGTGGCGGCCATCTTGGTCATGTGACCTGGATTTCGGGATCAAACTTTTGTCTCCCCTACCCATGGATGCTCCACATAAAATTTCACTTTGATTGGCCAAGCAGTTTCAGAGAAAAAGATCTTTGAAAAGTGTGTATGGACAACAGACTGGCCAAGGTCAAGAGATGACCTTGACCTATATTAATCACATACCTTCATCTACTCCATTAGTTGTTTGCATCTACCACTTTTCAGGCCTCAGGCTGCAATAGTTTTCAAAAATCCATAGTTTTCACTTTTTCCCATGTAAAAGCCTATGTTTCCAAATTTGACCTTGCCGTAAAATAGGTCAAGGTCATCCAAGGGTCATCATTTTATCAAACTATGATGGGCTGAAGTCCCCGATGCTACATGCCAAGTTTCGTGGAAATCGGCCCACCGGTTCTGGAGAAGAAGATTTTTGAAGGGTTTTTACCATATATGGGTGTGGCGGCCATCTTGGTCATGTGACCTGGATTTCGCGATCAAACTTGAAATGCCACTACCCAAGGAGGCTCCACATAAAATTTCAACTAGATCGGCCAAGCGGTTTCAGAGAAGAAGATCTTTGAAATTGTGGACGACGACGGACGACGGACGGACGGACGCCGGATCATGGCTATCCTATTAGCTCACCTTGTGAGCCTTCGGCTCAGGTGAGCTAAAAATCCATAGTTTTCACTTTTTCCCATGTAAAAGCCTATGTTTCCAAAATTGACTTTGCCGTAAAATAGGTCAAGGTCATCCAAGGGTCATCATTTTATCAAACTATGATAAGCTGAAGTCCCCGATGCTACATACCAAGTTTCGTGGAAATCGGCCCACCGGTTCTGGAGAAGAAGATTTTTGAAGGGTTTTTACCATATATGGGCGTGGCGGCCATCTTGGTCATGTGACCTGGATTTCGCGATCAAACTTGAAATACCACTACCCAAGGAGGCTCCACATATAATTTCAACTAGATCTGCCAAGCGGTTTCAGAGAAGAAGATCTTTGAAATTGTGGACGACGGACGGACGGACGCCGGATCATGGCCATCCTATAAGCTCACCTTGTGAGCCTTCGGCTCAGGTGAGCTAATAATATGAACCTCAACGCGACAAAATGTACCTTCGGACATTCTGACATTACTAGTAGCAAGCAGCAAAAAGCAGAAAACTGATGAAATATACGTTTTAGAAATAACACTGTATTTGTTACCTTTGAACACTGGACTACCAAATGAATGAGTTTTAAAACATATTTATTTTCAATATTTGGAGTTATCTGTCCTTGTTTTAGCCCATAATACACATAATTTTCCTATATCTATCGTGAAACGGTAACCATAGCAACTGCATCATCATAATAATAGACAAAATATTTACGTCAGATTGCCTGTAAGGATGGTATGTTTCTATCTTAACAATAGGTTCTGACCAGTGCTTGAACAGTTTTAAGCAAAAGCATCGAGTTTTGTAAGCTGTACTAACATGCAGAAATGCAAATACGCAATTTAGACGTCATTTTTCAGGAAAATGACGTCTGTAGGGTCCATATAGTAAATCGGTCATATCTCACAAAATAACTGGGATAATTTGGTCAAATAAAGACTAACAGACTCTAGAAACATCATACATTCAAAGTAACTTTGTTTTTCTAATACTCAAAAAATTGTCCGAAGGTACATTTTCTCACGTTGTGGCCCATATATTAGTTGTGCAGATAATTAAAAGGCAGTCTTGAATTCTGATTAAATGAATTCAATTGTCAGTCCATCAAGAAGGCTGAAATTTATACTGTCATTGCAGCCTTCACAAACTCTTTTTTCTGTCTGCTGGACAGCTGCCTGGCAGACTGCATTTTCTTGCTGGATAAAAGCTTATTTTGCAGGACAGTGCCTATAGCTTGTATATCTTGGTATTTTTTGCTGGACATCTGTCTGACACAATCAAATTTTCTGGTGGACAGAACAAAACTTCGCTGGTTTTGGCCGACAGACCAGCACTTTTCGTGAAGACTGTCACTGACATGGCCAAACCATACATCATCTAGGAGAATGAGTCATGGTTCATCACTGCAGTAAAAAACTCCCAGATTCTTTTGAAGCTATCCAGAAATAAAGAGTAGGTGACTGTGGTGGCCACAGTATTCATTGCTTTTAGACATTTTGTTTGTTTTCTTTTTAGTCCCCATGATCAATTTCTGATTATTCTTGGGAGGTATACATTGTACACTCGGTTTCCGGCCTGCTCTCCGGCGTGTTTGCAGGATGAAAAAAATAAAAAAAATACAGGAATCTGTAGGAAATCTGCTTTAGTCTGTTAGTATATTGGAAAAAAATATCACAGTGATGAAACATGAAGCTTTTTGATAGGATATCAAAAACATTTTGATCGTTCTCAGACTCAAATTATTCAACCAAACTAAAACGTTTCTCTTGTAGCTTTTCAAACACATTGTAATCCTTGATCCAGATTTTAGCAGATGACAGACATTACAAAGCATCCGCCATTTTGTTTACAAACAAATCGTCTGTTCAATTTCATTTAAACTGTCCCTGCACTTCCATGCGCCGTAAGAGTACTTTCAAATTAGCTTAAGCACACACTTTGAAGTATGATTATCATTAAACGATGTAATTCAGATGCTATTACTTTGCTTCTTTGAACATTTTGCGAGGTTTTCGTGACGGATTGGATAGCAGCCGACGCGGGAGAAACGCATATTTCAAAGTGAAAATATGCAATAACAACAAGGAAACAAGCACTGGTTGTCTCTGTGTATAACTGGGAACATTTGTGGAAACATTCAACTTATTGTGTATGCCAATAATTCCACAACAAAATTGTTTATTACCAGTTTTAAATCGTCTTCTAGTCGCCATACTCGTCTGCTATGGCGAATTTACCACAGGTCCGAAGCGGAAACGGATGTCGACCACAGGTACTATTTTCCGGAACGACCGGAGAACATCAGAGGGCGAAATCAGAAGACAACTCACTCTAAAAACAAATCACCAAATATACCTACCTACCTACCTACCTACCTACCTACCTACCTACCTACCTACCTACCTACCTACCTATACCTACCTACCTACATACATACATACATACATACATACATACATACATACATACATACATACATACATACTAGACGGAATATTTCCACCGGTGTTCCGTTAGACCTCTCCACACGGTCACAAGACGTTTCGCCCCCAAGACGTTTCCCCCCTAGTCGTTTCCCCCCTAGTCGTTTCGCCTCTATTTTCCACCCTAGTCGTTTCGCCCCCAATACCCTAGATGTTTCGCCCCCAATACCGTTTCCCCCCTAGTCGTTTCGCCCCCAATTTTATTTATTTATTTATTTATTTATCTGTTTATTTATTTATTTATTAAGGTCAATTAGGATAGACAAACGAATAGATAGATAGATAGATAGATAGATAGATAGATAGATAGATAGATAGATAGATAGATAGATAGATAGATAGATAGATAGATAGATAGATAGATAGATAGATAGATAGATAGATAGATAGATAGATAGATAGATAGATAGATAGATAGATAGATAGATAGATAGATAGATAGATAT